>CM038145.1:445116868-445716868 GCA_021437245.1 Aegilops speltoides | reverse complement strand
CTTGGCCTTCTTCTCCAGCATCACATAAAGTGCAAGGACTAGCATCCCCGCTAAACGGGTATCCGCTGGGTCTTCGGGGAGGGGAGCCGGACAGTTAACCTGTCCGGACGTCCTCTGCCAGTCCTGTTAAAGGCATCGGGAGTTTTTTTAGATCCCACAATAGAGTCAAACTATGAAAGAATTAAATGTCCCATAAAGGATAACATATCTTACCACACCGCCGGGCGCTTGTGCTGAATCCGAATCTTCAGTCATGGACGCAGGGCTTCTCCGCCTTGAACAGCACCTCCGTGCAGCTTCAGACGTCGTGTCAAAGAGCCCGCCAGTGGTCCGTGTCAGGCCGGATCGAACTCCCACAGATTGAAGGCCCGTTGTTGGCAAGGGAGAATCCGCGACGAGCATGACTCGATCACGCTGACAAGCTTGAGCTTTGTTCACCAAGGTCTCGAGACAGATCGAGTCCGCCAGCTCCTCCGAACTACCCCATAGCAAGCCCTTCTTTCCAGAGGTGAGCTGCATGGGAGTACCAGATCTGAACTCGGGGCCGCTGCCCATTTAGGGTCACGCTGCTCGGTGATATAGAACCACCCCCGATTGCCACCTTTGATGGTTTCTACAAAGGCGCCTCGAGCCAGGACGCAGGGCATTTTTCCCACCATGGCGCCTCAAGACTCGCTTTGACGCCCTTCACTACCTTCGCTTGACGTTGAAGGTTTTAGCCACAAACCGGCGGGGCTGATGCGCAGGAAAGCTCGCGCACAGACGATAAACGCCGAGATGTTGAGGATGAAGTTTACGCCAGATCGTGGAAGTCCAGCCGTAGTAGTACATGAGCCCCGGACGAAGGGATGAAGTGGGAAGCCCAGTCCGCGGAGTAAGTGGGGAAGGAACACGACCTCTCATGGGGCTTGGGGGGGACGAGCTGCCCTTGTCGGGCAGCCGCGCGCTGGCGTCGCCGACAGTATCCGCATCGTGATAGCTTTTGTGCCCTCCGAACGGAGGAGGCCATCCACTTGTCTCCGCCTCCCGACATGGCTGGAGAAGGTTGAGGCGAGATGCGAACTTGGGCGCTGGAGCTCGAAAGCGGAGATGGATAAGCAAATGAGGAAGAAGGCGAGGTAAAAAAAGGTGGATCCTTATCCCTTATATATGGGCGACGAAAACTATGCGCCCCACCGCCCGGTAAAACTTGCTTACCTCCTGCGCCACCATCAATGGCGCGTTGGGTTACCCACGTCCGTATTGATGGGAATCCCGAATAAGGGGAACACGATCTCGCTCGACAAGACGTGCGTTAAGGAAACCGCCGCTAAACGCGCAGAGGTGGTATGATAAAAAATGACTCGAGTAAAGGCTTGGTGGTGGTATGACGTCATGCCACAAAATACGTCAGCAGATTGAACTTGTGTACATATTATTCTCTCTACGGTGGAATGTGGGATTTATTTTGCAGAGCCGGACACTATCCTGGTGTTCACAAATCTTCTATGAATTATTCAGAGGAGGAAACCGCCTTGCAATGCCGAACAATATGCACGCCGGACTCATCGTCATTGAAGCCTGGTTCAGGGGCTACTGAGGGAGTCCTGGAATAGGGGGTGTCCGGATAGCCGGACTATCATCATCGGCCGGACTCCAAGACTATGAAGATACAAGATTGAAGACTTCGTCCCGTGTCCGGATGGGACTTTCTTGGCGGAAGGCAAGCTTGGCAACACGGATATGTAGATCTCCTACCATTGTAACCGACTCTGTGTAACCCTAGCCCTCTCTGTGTCTATATAAACCGGAGGGTTTTAGTCCGTAGGACACACAACCATTACTACAATCATCCCATAGACTAGCTTATAGGGTTTAGCCTCTTTGATCTCGTGGTAGATCCACTCTTGTACTACCCATATCATCAATATCAATCAAGTAGGAGTAGGGTTTTACCTCCATCGAGAGGGCCCGAACCTGGGTAAAAACATCGTGTCCCTTGTCTCCGCTACCATCCGCTTAGACGCACAGCTCGGGACCCCTACCCGAGATCCGCCGGTTTTGACACCGATAGGGCCCTCAAGGGTCAAGCCCCGCAAGATCGTAAGTGTCCGAATTCGGATGATTTATCTTTTTTGCCACCGTGTCCTTCTAATGCCGCGATACAACCTCGTAGTCCCGCCGAGGACGATCTTCCCGCTTCTCGAAGGGTCCTTGGCTCCGCCGGATGTGGATTCCATTCCGACTGCCTCCACCCTGGACGCTGATGACGCCGAGGTGGGATCCCAGAGGGGCCCACCAAGAGGGGAGGCCCGAGGTGCCACAAGGCAACCTCCCGGACTTTGCACCGACTCGCACCAAACCAGCAGAAGGGTTCCGAGTCCGCAGCGCCCCTTCGTAAGAAGGGCAAGACGGACACCGCGGCCTCCGCCCAACCGAGGCGCCGGACAACTTGTTGGAGGCGCCAACGGCGCTTCCATCAGGAAGAACACCGCACTATCATGAGTGCGGTGATTCAGAAGGTTCAGCTCGCCAAGAGCGGGCTGACCGAAGCCTGCAGCAGCCTTCTAACAGGCTTTGAGGTAAGAAATTTAAGATATGTAATATAATACTGCATAGATAGTAGCCCCTGATACTCGGTTCGGTGTTCGGAAAGAAAAGCCAAACTGAGGATCTAAAAAGATATACGCAGGAGTTCTAAAAATTATGTCAATATGGGATTGCAGGCTGCACTGCTGACCTCTGCCGCACTGACGGCGGAGGTCGATGCTTTGAAGCAGAACCTCGAGCGATCCGAGAACGAGCTCGGCCTTGCCAAGAAGCAGCTCGAGGACAAAGAAGGTGAGTAACACCAGATAAATTTGTACCTTATGTAAAAGGATTTTGCTGCAAGAGAACTAACAAGGATAACGTGGGCACCGCAGGGCTATGAACGAGGTGGCGACTCGGCGAGGTCAGTGTTCCGCGCCGAGCGAATGCGCCGTGGATCGAGCCGAGCGAGAGAAGCAGGAGGCGCGGGTGGCGGAGGTGCAGCAAGAGCTCCTGTGTTCTCGTGGAAAGCATGAGAGCTTGAGCGTGACTCAAGACTCGAGAGTCCGAGCTTGCCTCGACTCTTGAGAGTGCCAAAGCCGCCAAAGCCAAGCCCGTAAGGCCCTCCAGAGATTGAGGCGTGATGAAAATAGCGGTGGGTAAGACATTTTCATGCAAAACAAGTATGTGAATGTGAATTACCCGTTACTTACCCAATTGAGCTTTCTAGGAGCTGCTTGCAGATCTGCCTCAGAGCGTGTCCGATGCTGCCACATTCTACCGGGCCGAGGAGGGAGCCTGGATGGAGAAGGTCTTCTCGTCTCAATATGCCGAGGCCGACATCCGTGCCTTTAGCGCATAAGTCAAGCAGCTGGTCGAGCTCCACAAGGTTGCCGAACATGCCATGAAGGGCCTCATAGTTCGGCCGGGCCCGGGAGGCCATGCCTCGAGCTACTTCGCCCGGTACCGCGGCTGGTGGATGCGTGTCCTCGGTAGAAGTCGCTGGCCGCCCGCCGCATTGAAGGTTCCTGTTGGCCCTTGCCCGTGCAAAAGTGCACTAGGGCAGGCGGATGTCGAGAAGCTTCGACGGACGCGCCACCGCGCGGCAAGGAGTATCGCACGCCCAAATGTATTATAAGAGTGTCTCGAAGGTGCCCGCAAGATTGCGGATGAGTGCTCCAAAGATGTAATATTTGAGTAGACTCGCATGTGTTATCCTCAGCGCTGAAAACTTTGTTCATATGCGCTTAAGCAACGCTTATTAATTTAAAATATTACCTTCAGGCGGCCGCTTATCAAATCTGAGAGATGGCAAGTCATCGGCTTCAATTTCCATGCGACGAAAGTGCCGGGTTTCGATAAACTTGAGCGCTCTTGTTCCCATTTTTGGGTCCATCTAGGAGGCGCCAACACGATTTAACAAGGCAACCGGACTTATAATGCTTGAACACTCCCACTTAGCCATAGAATTCTATAATTTTAAATTTCGCAAAGCCCCTAGTGTTCGAAGACCGAGTTCGGGCGCTTATCCACGCCTGGCCGGACAAAGCCGGTTCTCGCCTAAGCGGCATAAGTCTTTAGGGACTCGAAGACCTCTCGAACAGCGACCAGCTCTCCTTTATCATGACGGCCAGTTTTAGCTTTCCATCGAGGCGCCGCCAGCTCAACCGGGCGCAATCGCAGTGGTTTCTGCTACCTTAGCCGATAAGACGGAACGAAGGTACCAAAACATGGGAGCCGCAAACCCAACTATTGACCCAAGACATGATTCGGAGCCGATGCATATAGTGCTATAAGTTCGGGTGCCGCACTTGTGAAAGTGTTCGGACTTATCACACCATAATGCGGAACATAAGCCCTCGGTATTCGGCCGCACTAAAGTGTACGGATGCAAATGTCATAAATGAACATATATGTAAGAAAGGAATGCAATTATAAGTTTAAAAGTGATGCATTGTTTATTCAATTAATTCTGCCATGAGTGCAGTGATTTATACAAATAGTGCGGTAAGCAAGGGATTGGACTATTAAACATGTCCTCTCCGGGGTAGGCTGTGGAATGGTGTATTAAACAAATTTAATGCTCATAATGGAGACCACCGAGTGTTCAAGTAGCCTTTGTCCTTCCCTCGCTGTTGCATCGTGAGTTCGGCAGTCCATCAAGGACAGGCCTCCGTGAACGGAGTCCTGTGGATAAAAAGAAAAGGAAAAAGAGCGACACACTTGGGAGCCCTCGTGGTTGAGCCGCACTGGCCTGTTGTGGTCATGCCCTCCCCTATGCCCATGGTATCTCCAGAGCGTAATGATGTACGCTAAGCGACTAGTCTTGCAATCATGCAAGGGCTGGGTTAGCCGATTGCTACGCGCTTCTAACGCGCTGTGGTCTTGATGTATGTTACCCGCGCTGTTGCATATGTCCGGTCGCTTAACGGCCGGACTCAAAATTGCCTTAAGAGGCTGCTCAGACTTTTTGCCGCGAGAGCCGCCAGGTGTTCTCCGCTCGAGGAGCGCTCAAGTGTTTCGCTGACCGTGATGACTCCACGAGGACTTGGCATCTTGAGCTTGAGGTATGCCGGGAACTTTGCCGCTGTTCGTCCGAAAGCGTGATAGCCATCTTATGTCAAGATTAACTCTCGCTCGAAGTTATCCGGGATCCAAAGACCACTTCAGCAGGATCGAGCTCGCATAATTGGCCTCTACACCGGTATGACGCTTTGAAGGTCGACTTTGTAGGTTTAATCCTTGAGGGTCTATGCCCATATTATGCACCGTATCCCGATAAAGCAGGTTCAGTTGCCGCCGCCGCCCATCGGGACTCTAGTGAGGTGAAATCCATCGACGATTGGGTCTAAAACTACGCGCGAATCCGCCATGGCGGATATCGCTAGGGTGGTCCTTCGATCGAAAGTGATCGGGCAAGAGGACCATGGATTGAACTTCGCGACTCGCTCCATCGCATATACGCCCCTTGGCACGCCATGCCCCTCTTGGGTATGTGGGTTGTGTATATCATGTTTACCGTCCGCACTTGTGGGGAAAACCCTTCGTCTCTCATCGCTCGGGCGTCGGGTCTCTTCCTCGCCATCCCTATGCAGCCCCTTGTCATTGTTTTCGCAATTAACTTGCTCGCCGCTTGAATACCCAACAATCCCTGCTGGTGTGATTAGCTGGTTTTTCGGGTGCCATGTATCCGCAAGAGCGGTCGAGTATTCTGTCCAAATTGACGGACCGGGTAGTTCTTTTGAATGGCTTTTTCCACGACCGGTTTAGAGCTCAATCCGCATTGACCGCCGATCTCGCGTTATCGCCGCTAACGCGCATTTGTTTTGTTGCGACGCGACCGCCATTGCGGTCCTTGTTGTCCGGACCGCCAGGATTTTTGCCGAGGTTGTTACTGCGGCTAGCCAGCTGTCCTCTCGCGCGAGAAGCGGGTCATGAGTGATGTGAGGGCTGCCATGGATTTCGCTTTTCCCCGCCCTAGGTGCCGGGCCAGCCACTCGTCATGGATGTTGTGTTTGAAGGCTGCGAGGGCCTCGTGATCCGGACAATGATGATTTGATTTTTCTTTGTTAAGAACCGTGTCCACAATTGTCCGCCGATTTGTCCGGCTGCTGAATTATGTGGCTTAGGTCATCGGCGCTCGTGGTCGCATATATGTGCCCTGGAAGTTGTCAAGGAATGCGGCTTCCAGGTCCTCCCAACACCCAATTGAGTGGCCAACTGTTAAGCCAATGCCGAGCTGGTCCTTTAAGCTTGAGTGGGAGATATTTAATGGCGTGGAGATCGTCACCGCGGGCCATATAGATATGAAGGAGATAGTCTCATCCGCACCACGGGTCTCTGCAGCCATCGTAAGATTCGATGTTCATGGGTTTAAACCTTCAGGATTTGATGATCCATTACTTCATCCGTGAAGCATAGTGGTGTGCGGTGCCTCTATATTGGGCGATATCACAACGTAGCTCAAGCGAGTTTTGTTCATCAGGTTCGCCCGCCGGATTTGTTGATCCGCGTGACGGTAGTCGTCGCAAGATCGTGGGCGCCCACGTGATCCGTAGAGATCGATCTTGATTGTCTTGCCTTGTCCTCCAATATGTCTCGCAAGTCCGGCGATTCCCCTTGTTCGTGATTTTTCGAGCGGTGCTGTGGTACGGTCCCGATGGAGGGCCTAGATGCTCTCTTCGCGCCACGAGGTGGTCGGTTCTCCGAGACAGCGCCGGTGATGAGGGTTTATACCTCCTCCTCTAATCGGGGAACAACTTGCGCTTTGGGTAGCTTTTGAGGGGCGCTCGAGTTCAGATTTCTTCGGGTCGCGAGGACTTCAACCATCCGTCGGCTAGCAGGTCTTGATCAGCTTGAGTTGTGCTGCTTTTTCTTAAGGCTGTTTGCCGTGGCCATCACCGTGTTTGAAACGCCTTGTTCGACGGGATCTCGGCATGACGAATTGCCTGTCGCTGAGGCTTGCCTCGCCTTCGGAGGGAGGCATGTAGTTATCATCCTCGACCTCTTCGCCCCGCCGCTTCTCGTGAGGGCTGGCTTCTCCGCCCTCCCGCGCTGAATCTTGGCCGAGGGGTCTTTGCACTCTCCGGGTGTTATTATCTCCGTGCCGAATCTCCATTCTTGCCGTGGCGGATTTAGAGCGGCGCCACGACGCCGGGCGCTTGGGCTGTTTCTTAGAGGAATCTGCCTCCGCCGCTTTTTCGCCGCTTCCCATCCTTTGGGATGTCCACCATGTATATGTTGTATGACGAGATGGTCTTCCAAAGCGTCTCGTAGGTGCTGAGCCTGGTCGCCTCCCGCATCGTCCCCATACCGCCAATGTCTTCGAGTCGAGTCAGCATGCCTGTAGATCCTCGACACAGGCTACAAGTGGGTGGTGGTGGTTTTGAATTTCTTCGTCGTCCGATCCCAACCATCCTCGACTACACCGCCAGGCTCTCCGACACGAGAGATACTTTAGCTAATTCAGATGTCGCCAAAGGGTGAGTGCCGAAGATGTCCGCAGCGTGAACTCCATGATCGCGCCAATCGGATTCGATTGGGGGCACAGGAGGTTCAGAGTCCGGCGAGGAGTCCGCACTGGAGTCACGAAGTTTTACAAGGACAAGGTCAAGATTCGCCCATCGCCAGAGATTGCAGCCCCGAGGCGTGTCCAGCCACCTATCTCGACCGCGCGGTCGGCTCCAAACAATGGGTCGAAGGACTCATGTGCGCCTCCAGTGGTACTGTCCGCGCGAGCTAAATCATGCCCATCGTGACAATGCGCGGCGCGCGCTGGTCAGGCTCAATTCATCGAATATCAAGTCTCATGATGTCGTCGAAGTTTAGGCTTCAACCGACTGGCTAGCGAGCTAATCTGCCTCGAGATGTCCAAGAATGGCCCAAGGCGGAATGACAAGATCTGTCCGGTTCACCGATCTGTCCTGATCCGGAGTCCACTGCGACATGGCATCTCAATGTAATCACGTCGGTCCGTTTCCACGATGAGCAGATGAGGTAAGCTTTATCCGACGCTAGGAAAGATCTGACACGGATCTTAACGCCAGGTCTCTCAATCTTGTATCTTCATAGTCTTGGAGTCCGCCGATGATGATAGTCCGCTATCCGACACCCCTAGTCCAGACTCCTCACCTGCACTCCAAGACTACGAAGATACATGATTGAAGACTCCATCCCGTGTCCGGATGGGATTTTCCTTGGCGGAAGGCAAGCTTACGATATGGATATGTAGATCTCCTACCATGGTAACCGACTCAGGTAACCCTAGCCCTCTCCGTGTCTATATAAACCGGAGGGCTTTAGTCCGTAGGACATAACATACATTACAACAATCATACCATAGGCTAGCTTCTAGGGTTTAGCCTCCTTGATCTCGTGGTAGATCCACTCTTGTACTACCCATATCATCAATTTTAATCAAGCAGGACGAGGGTTTTACCTCCATCGAGAGGGCCCAACTGGTAAAACATCGTGTCGCTTGTCTCCTGTTACCATCCGCCTAGACGCACAGTTTGGGACCCCCTACCCGAGATCCGCCGGTTTTGACACCGACATTGGTGCTTTCATTGAGAGTTCTTATGTGTTGTCACCGATAGGCTCGATGGCTTCTTCAATCAACAACCACGCTGTCCAGGGTGAGACTTTTCTCCCCGGACAGATCTTCAGATTCGGCGCTTCGCATCGCGGGCTAATTCACTTGGCCATCCGAGCAGATCGAAGCTACGCCCGCCGCCAGTCAGGTTCGAAGCCTAAACTTCACGGCCGACATCCGCGGGACTTGATCTTCGACGGGCTCGAGCGCGCCGCGATCGCCACGATGGGCATAATCTAGCTCGCCACGGACAAGGTTTTGGTGGTCAGACACTAATCCGCCCGCCCTTAGTCCGGAGCCGACGCCAGACGAGGATCGTGGCTGGACACCGCCGGGATCTGTAATTTCCACGGCGATGCAGCCAACACCGACTTTGTCCCTCAGAAACTCGTGACTCCAAGGTGCCGGACTCTCTGCCGGACTCCGAACCTCCTACGCCCCTGCCAATCGAATCTGATTGGGCGCCGATCATGGAGTTCACCGCTGCGGACATCTTTCAGCACCTCGCCCTTTGGCAACATCCTAAAATCGCTAAAGCGTCTCTTGTTATCTGGAGAGCCCTGGCCGGATTATGGCCAGGATGGTTGGGATGCGGACAACGAAGAAATTCAAAGCCCACCCGCCACCCACTTGGTAGCCACTGTCGACGATCTAACCGACATGCTAGACTATGACTCCGAAGACATCAACGGTATGGACGACGATGCCGGAGACGAACAAGAACCAGCGCCTATAGGACACTGGAAGACCACCCCAACACACGACGTATACATGGTGGATACCCCAAAAGGAAGCGATAACGAGGACCAACGGGGCGCGGCAGAAGATAATCCCGCCGATAAACAACCAAAACGGCGACGCAGACGCCGCCCTAAGTCCCGCCGACAACAACAAATAGCCCTAATGACCCAGCAATAGAGCAGGGTAAACCAGTGGACGACGAACACGCATACAAGCAACCATCCGAACAGGACGAGTCGAATAATAAATTCATGCCAGGCAAAACCAACAGTCCAGACGACCTCACGCCGGACACACCACCGGAGAATAAAAGCCTTCGGAACAGACTCATCGCCACTGCAATAAGTTTGAAGAAGGAAAAACGGAAGCTCAGAACAGCGGAAGACATACTCAGAATGAGGTGGAGCAAAGTGCTCAAAACCGCAGACAAATACGGCAATGGGCATCAATCAAAGAGCTACCCGAAGCGCAAGCTGCTGCCAGAATTTGACGAGGAAGCCATAGAGCCCCCACAATCAAAAAACAAAGAGGCCGCCTGGCCGGATAGACGGCCAGATGATAGGCCAAAATCTAAAAGCGGCGCCGCACACAAGCCGACTCATGACCCTGGAAAAACATATGGCCCAACCAGGTCCATTTACGGGCCAAAAAAGAGGGCCCCAGGAAGCAACACAACACGCCAGTGTTCAAGACAAGAGCACACCCGAATATGGGGCGCCACACACCCACTATGTTTCACTAATGAGGTGCCGGATCATGAATTTCAGCAGGTTTAAACCCATAAACATAGAGGCTTACGACGGAACAATGCACTCGGAGTCTGGATAGAGGATTATATACTACACATACACATGGCTAGAGGAGATGATCTCCATGCCATAAAATATTTACCCTCAAGCTCAAAGGGCCAGCCCGTATTGGCTCAAAAGCCTCCCGTAAAACACTGTTGGAAGTTGGGAAGAGCTTGAGGACGCGTTTAGAGCAAATTTTCAAGGGATTTATGTCCGACCTCCGGATGCGTATGATCTAAGTCATATAACTCAACAGCCCGGAGAGTCAGCAAGAAATTCTGGAACAAGTTCCTTACTAAAAGAACCAAATAGTCGATCGTCCGGACGCCAAGCGCTAGCAGCTTTCAAACACAACGTCCGAGATTTAATGGTTTGCATGCACACCTCGCCAAGAGAAGCCGAGGACAATGTCTCGCTAATAAGTTTCATGACCCGCTTATGCTGGGGAAGATAGCTGGCTAGCAAGATGCAGCACCAACGACCGAGTACATCCGAGATTAGAGATGGAAACGGAAAATCACGGCGCAAAAAGGATCAGCGCCGGAATAAAGAAAAAAGCCCAAAGAACACGACGGTCAACGCCGGATTCAAGAGCTCGCGGCAAAACAGCAAAACACTGCCTCTTAAGGATAACGGTGATGAGCTATCCAACTTAAACAAAGTTTTGGATCGGATATGTCAAATCCACAGTACCCTCGGAAGGCCTGCAAACCATACCCACCGAGATTGTTCGGTTTTCAAACAGTCCGGCCGACTCAACGCCGAACACAAGGGGCTCGATGCATCAAGCGAAGATGATGATAAACCCCACCAGCAGAGCACCGGAAAACAAAAGACTTTCCCACAAGAAGTCAAAGCAGTAAACTCACTTCATGTGATAATACGGAAAAATAATGTGGCACCCGCTAAGATGGGTCCCGCACGGTCCACCCCAGCGGAACCTCGAGATTGGATGTCAAAACCAATAACTTTTGACCACCTGGATTATTCCAGAAGTGTCCGGAATGCAAGATGGACTGCCCTGATATTGGATCCTATAATCGACGGACTACAATTCACACAAGTCCTGATGGACGGAGGCAGCGATTTAAACCTGCTATATCCAACCACAATCCGCAAGTTGGGGATAGACCTTACTAAAATTCGACATAGCCGCACTTCCTTTAAAGGAGTGACGCCATACCCTTACGCCAAGTGCATAGGCTCCTTATTACTAGAAGTTGTGTTCAGGTCACCGAACAACTCCCGACGCAAAAAACTAATCTTTCATGTCGTCCCATTCAAAAGTAGCTATCAAGCACTATTGGGACGTGAAGCTTTTGTCCGCTTCAACGCCATACCACATTACGCTGCCTCTTACACTTAAAATGCCCGTCCACGTGGCATCATTTCATTACGAGGGTCATTTAAAGACCCCGGACACGGCTAGACGAAGTTCGCATAAATAAGCTAGGGTTACTTAGCCGCACACCCCTTCACAAGGGTTGTGCGATAAGCAACAATGAGCTCATATAAACTCCGCTTTACTTATGTATTAATATTTTCATATACCTTTTTTCTGCACGATTTCCTTTCAAACTAAGTTCTCTCTTTACAGATGAACAACATGCACACCCGCCCGTGATAACGCACAACGGAGACACAGCGCAGACGCAGAGGGACCCGTCGCAAGGATTCTTTTCGATTAAGACCTGCGTAAACCTTTTTTATCGCTCTTGTTGCTACAATCCCTGGTTTCTCATTTATAACCAGAGTGGAGCTCGACGCTTTGGCATCGGCCGCCGAGGACCTTGCCCGCACTGACACTAGGGCTTAGGCATTGTTCTGCCCATTATTATAAAGATCGAACACCTTAGGGAGTGTTCGCGCCTCGAAAGTTAGGCCTTATATGCATCAGCTCCAATCATGTCTTTGGTCAAATGTTGGGTTTGCCCGCCCTCGTGTTTTGCTGCCTTACGCTCAGATCATCGGCTAACGCGCACCAGGAGAACTACCGTGATTGTGCCCCAGCCGGCCGGGCGAGCACCTCAAGAGAGAAAGCCGAAACCGATCGTCATGATATAATGAGAGACCGGTCAACCACTCGACGACCACCGAATGTTTAGAATTCTCCGCTTTGACGAAGGACCGCTTCCGTCAGCACACACGCTACCCGAATTCGAGAGCGCGTGCCCCAAAGGGCTATATCGTAGCCCCACCCTCGAACTCCAATGGCTAAGTGAAAGTGATAAAGCATCATAGTCCGGTTGCCTCGCTTGCTACGCTACCACCTCCTCAACAGGACCGAGACGCCGGATTAAGTGTGAAAACGCGCTATTTTTTATAACACCCCACACCTTGTGCGTGGGGATGAAGCCGAAGACTGCCATCTTTTAGGTTATACACACGTATACATAAACGGCCGCATAGGAGATATTTCAATACTTGGAACGCATAAGTATAAAAAGCGATTACATCATAATCATTGTTTTACAAGATAAAACGCTCATTTGAACGTAACATTTTTCGAGCATCGCGACTCTATTACACGAGCACCACGCATAACTTCCCCAAAATAGTGCTCGGCGGTAATCGGCTTCCGTCCGAGCCTCGGGTTGCAACAGCGGTGGCATCCATCTCGCCCAATGTGTCTTCACACGGCAAGGGCCATCCGCGCACCTCTATGCAGGCCGACCGCTTCATTTCCTTGATATGCATCACCGCCCAAGAAACTCCTGCAACAAGCCAAAATAGCTCGCCGGCTTGGGCCTCTCCGCCGACATGAGTCACGATATCCGCTATGGCAAGTCCGAAAAACCTACTCAGCTCAGCCCATTCGGCCAACCGATCGGTCTGCGCAAGTGAACGATCCGGACTATGGAATTGAGACCAAAATAGCTCTTCCGTCTTGTGATCCTTCTAACTCCGTAAGTGCACAACGGCATCCGCCGCACTAGCCGCCAAGTCCATATATGGATCCTCCGGACCCCACAACTGGCCAAGCTGGGCATACTTTGGATCCGTAAACCTGCGACGTAGCAGAAAAGGCTTGCCAGCCACAATGTCTCCGGCTTGACGCAGCTCCTCCTTCATAGCCCGCATTGCCGAACGAGCATCCTTGGCCTCGGCGGTGGCCTTCCCCAGGTCTTCTCGCTCCGATAGGCGCTCTTTTTCAAGAGCCTCATTGCGGTCGGTAGCATCCTTTAATTTAACGGCCAATTCGGCCATCTCTTCCCTCGCTTCGCAAAGTGCAGCCCTTTCGCTTTAACTCTTCGCCGCCTCAAAGCAGCCGATCACTCCTTCCTGCTTGCTCCTTGGCTTGAACAAGTTCGCCCAAAGGTTCTCCACAAGAGCAGCACCATCTTCCTAAAGCATACATATTGTAAGAGGTGGGCTTTAGCTCCCTTAAATAGGTGATCATGAGAATTAATTTACCTTGCGACTCGCAAGTTGCTTGTCGACTAGCGATGTCCGATCCGCCACATCGAGTTGCCGCATTAATTCGGCAACTCCATCAGTCCGCTAGCCCTGCACTATCCGCCACCTGCATAGGAAAGGCGACACTCATTACTGCGATTTTGATCCTCGGCAGTCGTCGCTTTCGACAACCTACCGAGTCTCGTGGGCTACTACTTATACAGTATGACTTTCATGTGCAAACTGTCAAAAAGGTGCGCCATTTTACGCATTTCAAACCCCGCCAAAGAAACCCCGGCGGCATTATGCAATCCGCCGGCGGACAAAATCCTTCCAATCACCATGCTCATCAATGCACGGTGATCTTTTGAGATGGACGCCCTCTCAAGCAGATCCTTCAGCTCCCCCCGCCAAACACTAGTCGGCGCCGAACTCTTCGCTCGCTGGCTCGGGATACCTCCGTGATTTACACTTCAGCTTGTCCACCCTATCCGATGGTGCAGCAGACGGAGGCGTCTCGCTCTCCATCATCTCCGGACAAAGATCCCCCGAAGACGAGCTCATCTAAGAAGGTCGCAGATCCGAACTACAAGGTAAAAATTTCGATTATCCTCAGAAGCCCAAATAGGGATGTTTTCTTATTGATGAACTCCCCTTTTCCTACTCACGGCTCGCTGGAGGGCTGATTCTTTAGAGAAGATTGTACGACCGGGGTCTCCCCGGACGAAGGACCCCCCGGTGAAGATTTCTTCCCCCGCTTAGCGACTTTGGCCTCCGGGTTCGGAGGCGGTCCTCTTCCCCCGGAGGGAGGAATTTCGATCCCCCTTCTTCAAGGGCCCCTTGGGCTAAGTGATAGCTCCTCTATTTTCCCTTCGCTTCTTCTAAAGGCGCGACCTCCAACATTCTCGACCAAAGACGGGCTCGCGCGGTCTCCGGATGGGGCCGACACCTTATCAGCTTTGCTTGCGCTTATCCACTCGGCGAAGGATAACAGGTTAAAAGGTGAATTGTAGAAAAGCAAACAAACGGTGCGTCCGGACACTGAGCTACTCACCTGAGTATCCGGGCGATTGCAGCTTAGGCCTGCATCCTCGGTCAATGCCGGACACGCCACCTGCGTCCAAAGAACAACTTGTACATCTCCACGGGTGTCGTACCCATGAAGTGTTGGAGAATCCGTGGTCCCTCCGGATTGAACTCCCATAGCCGGAGAGGACGGCGTTTGCAGGGCAGGAGACGCCTAATGAGCATAACCTGCATCACCACGACTAGATCGATCTCCCTCGCCTGGAGGTCTCGAATCCGGCCCTGCAATAGGGGCACGTCTTTTGACGGCCCCCAACTGAGCCATTGGTTGACCCACGACATCAACCTTCATGCAGGTCCCGAGCGGAATGGAGGCGGCGGCTTCTTCCTGCTGCCCTTTGGAGCGGTGATATAGAACCACTCTTGTTGCCACAAGTCGAGCTCCTCTTGGAAGGAGCCCTCGGGCCACGGGGCATCGGCCCTCCTACTTATGGCCGCCCCGCTGCACTCTGCTTGACGCCCCCCAATCATCTTCGGCTCCACATTGAAGGTCTTCAACCACAGGCCAAAGTGGGGGGTGACGCGGAGGAAGGCTTCGCAGACGATGATAAATGCGGAAATATGGAGGATGGACTCCGGAGCCAAGTCATGAAAATCCAGCCCGTAGTAAAACATGAGCCCTCTCACGAAGGGATCCGTAGAGAAGCCTAAACCCCGACGGAGGTGGGATACGAAGACGACGTACTCACCAGGCTCAGGAGTGGGTATGGCCTGCCTTGGCAGCAACCTGTGTGTAAATCTCGTAAGATGTACTTGGCCTCACGCAGTTTTAGCACGCCCTCCTCCGTGACGGAGGAGGGCATCCACCGCCCCAAGGTCGGGCCGACATTGTTGAAGGTCCGGCGCTAACTGGGGCTCGGGTGTTGGAACTTGGAGCAAGGAGAAGATTCGATGGAGGATTGAAGAAAAGAAACGAGCCTTGGTCCTATTATAAAGAGGGGGAATACCAAGAGCCGTATCCATGACCGTTCGGGATTCGCCTTCGATAGAGAAGGCGTGGCGACGGGCGCGGGTGGGTTACCCACACCCGTATTGATGAGAATCCCGGAATAAGGGGAACACGATCTCTGCTTCGACGAGACGTGCCAAGGAAACCGCTTCGCTAAACGCGCTGAGGTAGTATAATAAAAAACGATTCAAGTAAAGGCTTGGTGGTGGTGTGATGTCATGCCGCAAAATACGTCAGCAGATTGAACTTGTGTGTATATTATTCTCTCTACGGTGGAATGTGGAATTTGTTTTGTAGAGCCGGACACTATCCTGGTGTTCATGATCTTCTCTGGATTATTCAAAGGAGGAACCCGCCTTACAATGCCGAACATTATGCGCGCCGGACTTATCGTCATTGAAGCCTGGTTCAGGGGCTACTGAGGGAGTCCTGGACTAGGGGGTGTCCGGACAGCCGGACTATCATCGTCCACCGGACTCCAAGACTACGAAGATACATGATTGAAGACTTCGTCCCGTGTTCGGATGGGACTTTCCTTGGCGTGGAAGGCAAGCTTGGCGATACGGATATGTAGATCTCCTACCATTGTAACCGACTCTGTGTAACCCTAGCCCTCTCCGGTGTCTATATAAACCGGAGGGCTTTAGTCCATAGGACATAACATACATTACAACAATCATACCATAGGCTAGCTTCTAGGGTTTAGCCTCCTTGATCTCGTGGTAGATCCACTCTTGTACTACCCATATCATCAATATTAATCAAGAAGGACGTAGGGTTTTACCTCCATCGAGAGGGCCCGAACCTGGGTAAAACATCGTGTCCCTTGTCTCCTGTTACCATCCGCCTAGACGCACAGTTCGGGACCCCCTACCCGAGATCCGCCGGTTTTGACACCGACAATGACTCTAATATCACCATCCTCATACCTCAAAACAATCATAAGGAGTCAAACTTCTCATAGTATTCAATGCACTTTATATGAAAGTTTTTATTATATCCCTCTTGATGCCTATCATATTAGGACTAAATTCATAACCAAAGCAAATTACCATGTTGTTTAAGACCCTCAAAATAATATAAGTGAAGCATGATATTTCATAAATTTCTTCAAAATAAAACCACCACCGTTTCTAAAAACATATAAGTGAAGCACTAGAGCAAATGACAAACTACTCCAAAAGATATAAGTGAAGATCAATGAGTAGTCGAATAATTATGTAACTATGTGAAGACTCTCTAACATTTAAGAATTTCAGATCTTGGGATATTATTCAAATATCAAGCAAAATAAAATAAAATGACATTGCAAGGATAGCACATATCATGTGAAGAAGCTAAAACTTAGGCTCAACCAAAACCGACCGATAGTTGTTGAAGAAGAAAGGTGGGATGCCAACCGGGGCATCCCCAAGCTTAGATGCTTGAGAATTCTTGAACCCAAGCTTGAGCTTTTGTGTCTTCTTAATTCCTTTTATATCACGGTTTCCCTAAATCTTAAAAACTTCATCCACACAAAACTCAACAAGAACTCATGAGATAAGTTAGTATAAATCAACGCAACAACCTTATCATTTTCTATTGTAGAAAATCATTAAAATTATTATTTCAAATTTCCTATTAAATGCGCCTGCATATTTAACACTCCTATCCTCAAATAGAATCATTAAACAAGCAAACATATGCAAACAAAGAAACATAATAGCAATCTGTCTAAACAGGATAGTCTATAAAGAATGCAAGAGGAATCATACTTACCTAACTCCAAAAATTATGAAAAATTACCACGCTGTAGAAAATTTGTTGTTACTCATTGTGCAAAATTTCAAGATTTTATCATGTTATGACTATTCACCAATATTCAGACAATGATAGAAAACTTTCTGTTTTCAAAACAGCAACATATAGACTTGTAAAATAAGCATGGTAAAGGCTATACTTGACCTTTTTATTTAACTAAAAGATATAAAACATGTCTCCGAATAACGACAAGCAAATATAAACGAAAGAAAATGATGCTCCAAGCAAAACACATATCATGTGGTGAATAAAAATATAGCCTCAAGTAAATTTCCCGATGAACGAAGACGAAATAGGGGATGCCATCCGGGACATCCCCAAGCTTAGTTGCTTGGTTGTCCATGAATATTACCTTGGGGTGCCTTGGGAATCCCCAAGCTTAGGCTCTTGCCACTCCTTGTTCCTTAGTCCATCTAAACTTTACCCAAAACATGAAAACTTCACAACACAAAACTCAATAGTAAACTCGTAAGTCTGCTAGTATAATAAAGCAAATCACTACTTAGGTACTGTTGTGAACTCATTCTAATTTTATATTGGTGTAATACCTACCGTATTACAACTTCTCCATGGTTCATACCCTCCGATAGTACTCATAGATTCATCAAAATAAGCAAACAATACAATGAAAACAGAATCTGTGAGAAATGTAATGTCTATAGTAACTGAAACTTCAGATACTTATGTAACTCCAAAACTTCTGAAAAATTAGGAAAATCCAGGAAATTTGTATATCAATATTTTGTAAAACATTTAGATCAAAATCAAGTTCCAGTGAATTTTCTAAATTCCTGGGCTGAGCGCAAAAGTTTCTATTTTTGCACAGAATCAAGTCAACTATCATCCACACTATCCCAAAGGCTTTACTTGGCACTTTATTGAAACAAAAGCTATAAAACATGATTAATATAGTAGCATAACCATGTGAACACACAAAAATAGTAGGGGTAAATATTGGGTTGTCTCCCAACAAATGCTTTTCTTTGATGCCTTTTTAGCTAGGCATGATGATGTCAATGATGCTCACATAAAAGATAAGAATTGAACCACAAAGAGAGCATCATGAAGCATATGACTAACACATTTAAGTCAAACCCACTTCCTATGCATAGGGATTTTGTGAGCAAACAAATTATGGGAACAAGAATCAACTAGCATAGGAAGGCAAAGCAAGCATAACTTCAAAACTTTAAGCACATAGAGAGGGAACTTGATATTATTGCAATATGTAGAAGCATAAGTTCCTCTCTCATTATAATTTTCAGTAGCATCATGAATGAACTCAACAATATAACTATCACATAAAGCATTCTTTTCATGAGCCACAAGCATAGAAATTTTATTACTCTCCACATAAGCAAATTTCTTCTCAATCATAATGGTGGGAGCAAATTCAATGAAATAACTATCATGTGAGGCATAATCCAATTGAAAATTAAAATCATGATGACAAGTTTCATGGTTATCATTATTCTTTATAGCATACATGTCATCACAATAATCATCTTAGATCAATTGGAACCTCTTCCGAAATAGTGGATTCATCACTAAATAAAGTCATGACCTCTCCAAATCCACTTTCATGATTATCACAATAAGATTCAACACCTCCAAAATAGTGGGATCTTTACCTAACGTTGACACTCTTCCAAACCCACTTTCATCAACATAATCATCATAAATAGGAGGCATACTATCATCATAATAAATTTGCTCATCAAAACTTGGGGGAGTAAAAACATCATCTTCATCAAACATAGCATCCCCAAGCTTGTAGCTTTGAACTTCATTAGCATCATGTATATTCAAAGAATTCATACTAACAACATTGCAACCATGCTCATCATTCAAAACTTTAGTGCCAAACATTTTATTGAGTTCTTCTTCTAACACTTGGGCACAATTTTCCTTTCCATCATTTTCACGAAAGACGTTAAAAAGATGAAGCATATGAGGCGACCTCAATTCCATTTTTTTGTAGCTTTCTTTCATAGACTAAACTAGTGATAAAACAAGAAACTAAAAGATTCAATTGTAATATCTAAAGATATACCTTCAAGCACTCACCTCCCCGGCAACGGCACCAGAAAAGAGCTTGATGTCTACTATGCAACCTTCTTCTTGTAGACTCGTGTTGGGCCTCCAAGCGCAGAGTTTTGTAGGACAGTAGCAAATTTCCCTCAAGTGGATGACCTAAGGTTTATCAATCCGTGGAGGCATAGGATGAAGATGGTCCCTCTCAATCAACCCTGCAACCAAATAACAAAGAGTCCTTGTGTCCCCCACACACCCAATACAATGGTAAATTGTATAGGTGCACTAGTTCAGCGAAGAGATGGTGATACAAGTGTAATATGGATGGTAGAAATATATTTTATAATCTAAAAATGTAAAAAGCAAGGTAGAAAGTAACAAAAGTGAGCAAAAATGGTATTGCAATGCTTGAAAACAAGGGCTAGGGTTCATACTTTCACTAGTGCAAGTTCTCTCAACAATGATAACATAATTAGGTCATATGATAATCCCTCAACGCATGCATGAAGTCACTCCAAAGTTCCTATCGTAGAAAACATAAGATGAAATTGCTTGTAGGGTACGAAACACCTCAAAGTTATTCTTTCCGATCAATCCACTGGGATATTCCTATAAGTGTCACAAACAACCCTAGAGTTCGTAGTAAAATAACACCATATGGCACACATCAATCAACCCTAATGTCACCTAGATACTCCAATGTCACCACAAGTATCCATGGGTCACAACTTCATATTCATAATACTCAATCCAACATAAAGAACCTCAAAGAGTGCCCCAAGATTTCTACCGGAGTAACAAGGATGAAAACGTGCATCAACCCCTATGCATAGATTACCCCAATGTCACCTCGAATCCATGAGTTGAGTGCCAAAACATAGATCAAGTGAATCAATAGAACACCCCATTGTCACCATGGGTATCCCATGCAAGACATACATCAAGTGTTCTCAAATCCATAATAGTATTCAATCCGATAATAGTGAAACCTCAAAGGTAAAACTCAATTCATCACAAGAAGGTAGAAGGGGAGAAACACCATATGATCCAACTATAGTAATAAAGCTCGCGGTACATCAAGATCGTGCCAAATCAAGAACACGAGAGAGAGAGATCAAACACATAGCTACTGGTACATACCCTCAGCCCCGAGGGTGAACTACTCCCTCTTCGTCATGGAGAGAGCTGGGATGATGAAGATGGCCACTGGTGATGGTTTCCCCCTCCGGCAGGGTGCCGGAATGGGCTCCCGATTGGTTTGATTTTTCCTGGCTATAGAGGCTTGTGGCGGCGGAACTTCCTATCTAGATTTATTTCTGGGGGTTTCTATATTTATAGGAACCTTTGGTGTCGAGAACAAGTCAGGGGGGCACGAGGATCCCACAAGACCGGAAGGCGCCCCCAGGGGGGTAGGGCGCGCCCTCCACCCTTGTGGAGGCCTCGTGGCTTTTCTGGCCCAACTCTTTTGCTCCGGGGGCTTCTTCTGGTCCATAAAAAATCACCGTAAATTTTCAGCTCATTTGGTATTCCTTTTCTGTGAAACTCAAAAACAAGGAAAAACAGAAACTGGCACTGGGCTCTAGGTTAGTACGTTAGTCCCAAAAATCATATAAAATAGCATATAAATGCATATAAAACATCCAAGATGGATAATATAATAGCATGGACCATTCAAAAATTATAGATACGTTGGAGACGTATCACTGCTCCATTTGATTCTAAGAAGATTGTTGAGCAACCCACTCTTTGAGCGATTTGAGTTTAAAATCCATCGAGAGAGAAAACCCTAGAGCCGAAGAATTAGGTAGTGGTAGCATCATGGGAATCTAAGTTTAGTATGCTCCGCCTATTATCCTTGAGAGCTGCAAACTCTCTAGACGGTTAGGTGTCAATTTCTTCAGAGACCAAGAGTGATTGTGGTTCTTGAAGAAGTCTGCAAAGGTTCGGAGACCGCCTTCAAGTATCTACCACGAGTGATCGACATCGGTTGATGAATCAATTGCCGAGGAGAATAGGGTAAAGAGAGTTTATCTTCCGTGTTAAGTCACAGCCCCTCCAACCAGACGTAGTCCTTGTGCAGAAGGATGAACTGGTCGAACAAATACCTTATCGCCATCGAGCATCTTCGTTATCTCTGCTACTCATGTTTACATTCGATGCTTTTTCATTCGTATGATTTGGATCAATGCATGTCTTAGTTTCCTTTCGGTGCTCTGTTTTAGTTAACTATAGTCTGTTTTTCATTCGTTCCGTTGCTGGGTTCTGAGAGATTTAAGTTTTCCGAAAAAATCTAAAACTCCCATTCAACCCCTCTGGTAGACATACTTCGCTCCTACACCATTGAGTAGTTGTAATGTTAGAACTGGCTGCAAGGGCCGTGCCAATTCGTTGAAGACGCCTTACTACTTGCGTGACCACACCTATTCCTCTTCTCTTTTCTCCTTTGTCAAGACAACCTCCAAAGATAGTTCCGCCGTCACCGTTGCTCCGTCGTCGTCCCCAACAAACGGCTTCACCACCGGAGGACCCAACCGACACCATTGCCGACCGTGCTACAACCGGTCAAGGCACCGCCCCGGTACGTCCAACTCATCGGGATATACACCTTACCCTCTATGTGTTCGATCAAATGTTCGAGCAGGTTTTTATTCTTTTGGTCATTTATAGGTCACCGATGGATTCGTCGATGGAATGATGGCTATGGAAACACAGAGTTAACGAATTCATGTTCGACGAGCTCATATATTCCTTGGATTCGGATGACGAAGATGCCGAAATGATGATGATGACGAACATCCAAGAGGAAATGGAGAAGTTAGCGGAGGACGTACTGAACTTCAAGGGTTCCATAAAGGGCCGGAGAGTTATTCCCCAAAATAGGATTGACGGTGCACGACTTTTGTACACTGATTATTTCACAACAGACTCAACATACCATGAAGGTTTCTTTCGATGATCGCTTCTAGACGAGCAAAGATTTTTTCTTGCATGTAGTGACTGCCGGGAAGACGGCTGATGACAACTTCAGGATGAGGAAGTATTGTTGAGGAAAACTTTATTTCTCCCATATGTAGAAATGCACAACTGCTTTCATGATGCTTGCTTATGCTAAGGTATCAGATTCAATCGATACTCAAATTCGGATGGAAGAGACCACGGTCCTAAGCACCACGATGCAATTTGAACGCACTATGGTGAATATGTTGGGACCAGAGTACCTGGGAGAGCCAACTACAGAGGACACAAAAAAACTGTTGGCAATTGGAGAATCAAGAGGATTCCGAGGTATGTTGGATTCAGTTGATTGCATGCACTAGCAATGAAAGAACTTCCCAAAAGGTTTGTGTGGGCAATATCAAGGCCATGTCAAAGAAGCCACCATCATACTTGAAGCAGTGACATCGAACGGCTTGTGGATTTGGCATGCTTTCATTGGCCCGCCTAGTTCTAACAATGACAACAATGTTCTCCAACGATCTCCATTGTTCAAGAGACTTTGTGATGGGGAAGCTCCGCCGTGCAACTACACCGTCATGCACAATTACAACATGTAGTACTACCTTATCGATGGTATCTATACTCAAGGGGCGGTGTTCGTGAAGACCATATCTGATCCCCATGGAAACAAAGAAAGCCACTTTACAACTATGCAAGAAGCAGCTAGGAAGAATGTGGAGAGAGCATTCAGAGTGTTCCAGACTCGTTGGGTCTGGTTCGTGGAGCTGCAATGACGTGGGAAGTGGAGACACTTTGCTAGCTCATGACATGTTGCTTAATCTTGCACAACGTGATTGTCGAGGATGAAAGTGAAGGGGCAGCTCACATGCATAATTTTGAGAAGCTCGGTGTTTTGGTCCGCCTCCCGGAACAAGATGCGGAGTATATAGCCAATTTTCTAGAGATGCATCGACAACTGCGAGATCGACTGATGCATATGCAACTTCTAAATTCTGAATGATCTTGTGAAGCATATGTGGATCCACGCCGGAAATAAGTAAACTTTGCTTTTATTGTTTCAATTATGCACTATGAACAATTTTTATGTTTGCATTATGTTTTGATTATGTATTAAGAACAAATAATTTGGATCCGTGTGCACTACTCATTGTTTAGCCGTGATGATTGACACGTATGTGTTTCCATGTATTTGATATTTCGAAAGTAGGGGTTGTGGTTGCAATGCTCTAAGTATTAAGATAGTCAATGGGAGTTTTTTTTCAATAAAGGGCGCTTTTATTTTATCAAAATATAGCATCAAACGGATATAAAACATTAAGAGTATCACTCGGTCTCTGCATAATTAGGAGCCAAACACCAGCAATCTGACAAACAAAATGGTAAAAGACCTATACGGCGACATTAGAGTCCATAGACCGATACTATGCCTACGTCGAAAATGACGGTGGACCGATCCGGAGATTATGCTACCACCCATGTTGGGTAAAACCTCCATAGCCACCTACTCCAACAACAGTACACACCGCCTTGAACAAATGTTGGTACTCTGCTCATTATAAGTAGACCACGTCGAAGCAAGTGCGCATAATGAAAAACAACCTGCAAAGAAGAAGTATTTTTGTTATTAAAAACAACATCATTTCTACATAATCAAAACGATCATAATAAGGCTCCCACCCTTATTAGATTTTGTACCTATTTGAAATTCCATCCCGCCAATGACAAAAATATTGGCAACACTTGTGGGCGGATATAAATTTGACGCTATTTGGATGACTGACCACGTAGATCACGCAAACTTATACATTGAAAAAAGAGGTGTTTAATTGTCTCGCCATGAGTACAGAAACAACACTTATCACTTCCTGGTCAGTTGCGTCGTGCGAGGTTGTCTTTGGTTAATACAAACCCCTGCAAAGATACCACATGAATATTTTAATTTTAAGTGGTACCTTCGCTTTCCAATTTATTTGTTATTATTCATTGGTACCTCAGAATACGTGAGTGCACAATACATAGTCTATTATAAAAGAACCCGATGTAGTAAGGTTCCAGCGAAACATATCCCGATCTTGTTTCAGATTAATTCAATCGACGGGACAAGAGACTATTACATGACATAAGTCGCGTGTCAATCAAATCCCGCTCGAACGAGAGCACTGAATGGGACTCTTGACGAGGGTGCTTAATTAATTAGCAGAGGTAGTGGGTGAGACTATAGAGAGTACTGGCGCGAACAGATGGGGGCTCTGACTGACCAGCGAGCTCACCTGGGTTGGGTCGAAGCGCCGCGCGAATCCCGGGAGTCGAGCTCGGCCTGGCTGGTCCATGCGGCACGGCCTGATCTGCAGCAGCGCCGGTGGCCCATGCACCTGTCACAATCATTTGCTCGCTCGCTCGCCCAAGCAGGAATGCAGGATGCATGGCCCCCCAAACTGGGTGTATTTTGTTTACTACTAAACCCAGAACTTTCAGACTAAACATCTGATTGATCACTCAGATCTTATGGCCGGGAGAGCTCGAGTCAGCGCTTATGGCTCTGGTTTTTCTTTTGAGGAACTCTTTTTCTTTTTGAGACAATTTTGGGAAAACCCTATTTGCCGCTAGTTGCGGCAAAATGTCGGGGGAACGCACAGGCCATCCAGCGATCGTTGCAGCTGGGCCGGCCCGTATAGTGTTTTTAGGATTCTCATTTTTCGGAAACTTCTAGGACGTTCCAGCTGATTCTTTTCTATTTTGGGAATATTCCAGCAGGTTTCTGAACCTTTTTTTACCCTTTTTATGTTTCCTTTTCATTTTTTCATTTTTATTTGCTGTTTTTCTTCTTTTATCTCTTATTTCTTTTTCTTTCCACTTCTTCTTTTTTTCAAGTTTATTTTTCTTTTTCAACCTAGCTTTAGACATTAGATAAATGTTCGAATCTCTTCAACTGGGCCGGCCCACAAGGCAACAAGCGGTGCAAAAAATTGAACCAAAAACAACAGAGCTTCAGCTACGATTAGAACCTGCGATCGCAAGCCTGCAGAAAAGAGTTGCTAGCCACTGCGCCCGATTCAATCTGATGGTCAAAAGGCAACGCGAACACTTTAGACCTAGTTAAACCGGCTGATCAGATTATTTTTCTTTTTTTCCGATCTTTTATTGTCAATTATGATTATATTTTTTACAAGTAGGAACGTTTTAGACAGAACCCACAGGAATTTTAAAAAAATGTTAGCAATTTTTTGAATTTGCATGCAAATTTGAAAAACAGGAACAATTTTGAAGTTGTGGACGAATATTGAAACATAGGAACATTTTTTAATTACATCAATTTTCGGTAAACAAAAAAAAAGGAAAATGTGAACATGTTTCTGATAGTGATGTTTTCAAAAACATGAATATTTTTAAAGGAGAAAAAATGAATTGTGAACAATTTATGTTATAAACATGAATATTTTCAAAAGATGAACTTTTTGTAAACAGGAATATTTTCAGAATTTGAGAACAAAATTTTGAAATGGGAACAATTTTAAAATAACAAACAAATTTTGGATTTTACAACAAATTTCGAAATGGACAACAATTTTGAAAATCCCAAACAAATTTCAAATGTGAACAATTTTTAATACGTGCACAAAAGGAACATAAGAACATGTTTTGAAATTTGTGAACATTTGTTGAAATTTATAACATTTTTGAAAAAGGAACATTTTTGAAATCCATGTCATTATTTACAAGTTTCTCAAAAAATGAACAGAAATAATTCAAACATTTTTGAAAAACAGGAACATTTTTGAAAATTTGGAACAAATTTTTAAATCGAAACATTTTTGAATTTGTGAACAAATTTGAAAGACGGAACATTTTAAAATTTGTGAACAAATCTGAAAAGCAGGAACATTTTTTGAAATTCAGAAACAAAATTTGAAAATAAACTTGAAAAGAAAAAAAGGAAAATAAAAAGAAAGAAACATAAAAAAGAAAAAAGAAAAGAAACAGGAAAAAGAAAAGAAAAAACAAAAAGAAGAGAAATAGAAAAACAAAAAGAAACTGAAAAGAAAATACGGTTCAGGAACCTTCTAGAAGGTTGCCAAAACCGGAAATAAACCGGCTGAAATCATAGAAGGTTCCCAAAAACCATTGTCTGCTGAAACGCTAAAACGGGCCGAATATGTCCACTTTTATCCAGTTCATTTTTTGCTGAAGTTTTGAAAATGGCCAAATATGTCCACTTTCACATAGCATCACGCCCTAAAGTTTTAGGTGCGCGATAGTGTTGTTTTTCAGGAATAGACACTGGTTGACCAATTGACCGGTCAACCATTGACTTAAAAAGTCATAAATTTCAAAAAATTATGTTGACCATTGACCTTTTCAAAAAAGTTCATGAATTTCAAACAGTGCGGGAATTTCAAAAAAGATTGCATGGTCCGCGGATTTGATAAAGGTTCACAATTTTTTTAAATGTTCATGGATTTGGAAAAACGTATTTGAAGGGGGAAATCATGAATTTAAGGGGGGGGGATATCTGAAATGTGTAAACAATTCATGGAATTTGTAAATTTTCACGACTTTGAAGAATTTGGGTAATTGAAAAAACTAAAAAAAGGAAAACCAAACAAAATCGAACAAAACCAGTGCAGAAAACCAACACCAAAAAAGAAAAAACCGTATGGAAGCTTCCCAAAACCAGCCCAGGAAACTCCTAGGAGCTTCCCAATACTGAGGAGCTTCCTGCTCATGCCTTATATCGGTGTGCGTACAGGCGCTGAATAAGGACTGGCGGGGACCGGGTTTCGGGCTGAGTTTGACAAATCCCGAAGCAAAAATCCCTAAGTCTGGCCCAACCCAAAACATGTGATCACTATACTTTCCCTCTACAATAATTACTCTTATTAGGGCATTAAATCGAATATCCAATTCTGAGCCCGAGCTCATCTGCACCCCGTGAATAGTTTGTTCAAAACAAATACTAGAAAATTTTAAAATAATCTAACTTTTTTGAGTGGAAGATATTTTAGTGCGTGAGGTGCGTGCCCAATTTCAAAGCATTTGGACAACTGAGTAGCTCTCAGCAAGAAAAAACAAAATCGGGTCCAAACAGTGCACAAAGAGTAAATATTTTCATAGACCCCAAATTTGTCATTTTTGTTGGAGCTACTCGGACATTCAAATGCTCTGAAATTTGGCACTGACATTCATCTTCTCCAGGAAAATTTTGGATTTTTTTTAAATTTATTTAGTATTTTTAACAATTTTTAATTCACTCCCGGGCACATCCGAGCGTGGGAGCCAAAATGCCCCTCACGTATGAAATACACTATTAAACCTATTTTTTGATTCAAAAATTATTTTAACCTTATGCGGGCTTTGTTCGAGCTTTTGGTCCGAACTTTGGGTGGAAAATATGAGCTCGAGCCCAGCCCAAATGTTGGGCTTTCAAGCTCGGGCCATTGGGACGGGTACCCACATGCATGTCTATTTCGAACTAGTTTCGCTTTGATGAGGATTCAGGGGCAAAGTTCACTCTCATGTAACCCCTCCCCCCCCCAAATGTTTCTTCCTCCCCATAAAGGTGGCTCCCAAACAAAAAGGGCTTTCTTCCTTCCGTCAGTGTCACCACCAGTCTAGCTCATCTCCTATTGCCTTAGAGACACGAGGCGCAGTGGACCATGGTCTTGCCGACAGGAGGACTCCTGCTTCATTTTAGGTGTTTATTAGGCTGATTAGGGTTTGTCTTCTGCTTAGGAAGGCGAGGCGTTGACACCCTATACATGGAATAAGGTCATCCCGCTTAGACCTCATCCTGGTGGTGCATCTAGCATCACTGGGTAATGTATGTAGGTGTGTATCCGGCGGATCTCGTGGGATTTAGTCGGCGTTTCTCTTTCGTAGATTTAGTCTTCGTTCGTTTGTGTTTGTGTGTCTACATGTTGGGTCCTTCCAATCTACGCTTCTCTTCATCGACGACGGTTGACTTTATGGTGCGCTAGTCCTATTGGGGACTTAGCATGACGACTTCTCGATTGTCTACTATTGCAAGGTTTTCCCGACTACGGTGGGGGGAGGGCAATTACGGCGGCGAGTCTTCGGCTTGCTATAGTGATTGTAGCGTTGCTAGGTGGTCCACAGGCCTTAATGTAATTTATGTTACTTCTGGTGTTATTTGTACTTCCATGATAGTTGATGAATAGATGAGAAGTCTTCCTGCAAAAAATAGGTTCACTCTCCTATAGCAAAGAAATAACAGTTAGAAATCTATACCGACATAAAAAGCATGAGTTAGACTTGATCCAATCTATGGAGACTCATCTAACTAAAAAAATAAGGCATGCCCTTACTTTTGGTTGGAGGGGACCTTGTGCTTATTCAAGCACAAATGCACATTTAATTGCTCAAATAGTCTCTTTAATCCTCACCAAATAATTTCCTTGCATCCCCTTGAAAATTGAAATAGCCTAATATTTTTCATTTTGCAGCCTTTGTTGTTGTTGTTGTTGTTGTTGTTGTTGTTGTTGTTCAACGTACTCTTAGTTGCATATGTTTTTCTAAATCGGTTACATCTGTCAATGTAATTTCCATGTGATATTTATTTTGCGGAAAGGATCTGGATCAATTAGAAAAGTTCATCAGAAGTATAAAACACCTCAAGCATAATAAAAATCATATCGAGGTCTCTACACCACCGAACGGCCATTACTGCCAGTTGAACGAGCCGTTGAACAACATATAGATTCTTCGTGGCTTCGACCGTGTAGACATCACCATTGGTGCATGTCATCGCTAATCATAGCTAGTTTGTTATGCAGGGCAGAGCCAAGATTCGTCTATAGGAAGGGATTGTGGTGCTAGGTTGATAGTCATCGCACATGAAATCCAACATACCAATTGTTGGGGAACGTAGTAATTTCAAAAAAATTCCTACGCACACGCAAGATCATGGTGATGCATAGCAACGAGAGGGGAGAGTGTTGTCTACGTACCCTCGTAGAGCGAAGCGGAAGCGCTGATGCAACGTAGAGGAAGTAGTCGACGTCCTCCGGTTCAACCGATCCAAGCACCGCATTCGGCACCTCCGAGTTCTTGACACACGTCAGCTCGATGACGCACCCGATCTCCGATCCAGCGAGAGGTGCAGGGGGAGTTCCGTCAAGACGACGGCGTGGTGACGATCTTGATGTTCTCTGTCGCGCAGGCTTCGCCTAAGCACCACTACAATTTGACCGAGGTGTAATATCGTGGAGGGGGCACCGCACACGGCTAAGGAACGATCTCAATGATCAACTTGTGTGTCTAGGGTGCCCCCTACCCCGTATATAAAGGAGGGAGGGAGGAGGTGGCCGCCCAAGGGGCGCGCCATAGGGAGGGGAAACCTACTCCAAGTAGGTTTCCTCCTTTCCTAATCCAAGTTGGAGGGAAGGAAGGAGTAGTAGTAGTAGGAAGGAAGAGGGAAGGAGAGAAGGAAAGGGGGGCCCCCTCCCACCGGATTGGGCTTGGGGGCGCGCCCTTCCCTTGCTCCTTCTCCTCCTTCCAATAGGGCCCAATAAGGCCCATATACTTACCGGGGTTCCAGAACCTCCATGAGCTCCTAGATATTCCCAAACTCTCCCGGAACCTTTCCGGTGTCCAAATATATCCGTCCAATATATCAATCTTCATGTCTCGACCATTTCGAGACTCCTCTTCATGTCCGTGATCACATCCGGACTCAACAAACTTCGTACATCAAAATACATAAACTCATAATATAACTCTCATCGAAACCTTAAGCGCAGGGACCCTCTGTTCGAGAACAATGTAGACATGACCGAGACACGCCTCTCGGTCAATAACCAATAGCGGACCTGGATGTCCATATTGGTTCCTACATATTCTACGAAGATCTTTATCGGTCAAACCGCACAACAACATACGTTGTTCCTTTGTCATCGGTATGTTACTTGCCCGAGATTTGATCGTCGGTATCCAATACCTAGTTCAATCTCGCTACCGCAAGTCTCTTTACTCGCTCAGAATACGTCATCTCATAACTAACTCATTAGTTACATGCTTGCAAGGCTTAGGTGATGAGTATTACCGAGAGGGCCAGAGATACCTCTCCGACAATCGGAGTGACAAATCCTAATCTCGAATTATGCCAACTCAACATGTACCTTCGGAAACACCTGTAGTACTCCTTTATAATCACCCAGTTATGTTGTGACGTTTGGTAGTACCCAAAGTGTTCTTCCGGTAAACGAGAGTTACACAATTCTCATAGTTACAGGAACATGTATAAGTCATGAAGAAAGCAATAGCAGAATACTAAACGATCAAGTGCTAAGCTAACGGGATGGGTCATGTCAATCACATCATTCTCCTAATGATGTGATCCCATTTAATCAAATGACAACACATGTCTATGGTTAGGAAACATAACCATCTTTGATTAATGAGCTAGTTAAGTAGAGGCATACTAGTGACTATATGTTTGTCTATGTATTCACACATGTATCATGTTTCCGGTTAATACAATTCTAGCATGAATAATAAACATTTATCATGATATGAGGAAATAAATAATAACTTTATTATTGCCTCTAGGGCATATTTCCTTCAGTCTCCCACTTGCACTAGAGTCAATAATCTAGATTACATAGTAATGATTCTAACACCCATGGAGTCTTGGTGCTGATCATGTTTTGCTCGTGAGAGAGGCTTAATCAACGGTTCGCAACATTCAGATCCGTATGTATCTTGCAAATCTCTATGTCTCCCACTTGGACTTGGTCCCAATGGAATTGAAGCGCCTCTTGATGTGTTTGGTCCTCTTGTGAAATCTGGATTCCTTTGCCAAGGCAATTGCACCAAGATTGTCACAGAAGATCTTCATTGGTCCCGATGCACTAGGTATGACACCTAGATCGGAAATGAACTCCTTCATCCGACTCCTTCATTTGTTGCTTGTAAGCAGCTATGTACTCCGCTTCACATGTAGATCCCGCCACGACGCTTTGTTTAGAACTGCACCAACTCACAGCTCCACCGCTTAATATAAACACGATCCGGTTTGCGATTTAGAATCGTCCGGATCGGTGTCAAAGCTTGCATCGACGTAACCATTTACGACTAGCTCTTTGTCACCTCCATATACGAGAAACATATCCTTAGTCCTTTTCGTATTTCAGATGTTCTTGACCGCTGTCGATGATCCACTCTGGATTACTTTGGTACCTTCCTGCCAAGCTTATTGCTAAGCATACGTCGGTTTGGTACACAAAGATTGCATACATGATAGAGCCTATGGCTGAAGCATAGGAACACCTTTCATTTTCTCTCTATCTTCTGCGTGGTCGGGCATTGAGTTTGACTCTACTTCACACCTTGTAGCACAGGCAAGAATCCTTTCTTTGCACGATCCATTTTGAACTTTTTCAAAATTTTGTCAAGGTATGTGCTTTGTGAGAGTCCTATTAAGCGCCTTGATCTATCTCTATAGATCTTGATGCCCAATATGTAAGCAGCTTCACCGAGGTCTTTCATTAAAAACTTTTATTCAAGTATCCCTTTATGCTATCCAGAAATTCTATATCATTTCCAATTAATAATATATCATCAACATATAAAACTAGAAATGCTACAGAGCTCCCACTCACTTTCTTGTAAATACAGCTTCTCCAAAAGTCTCAGATAAAACCATATGCTTTGATCACACCACAAAGCGCTTATTCCAACTCCGAGATGCTTGCACCAGTCCATAAATGGAACGCTGGAGCTTGCACACTTTGTTAGCACCTTTTGGATCAACAAAACCTTCAGGCTGCATCATATACAACTCTTCTTCTAGAAATCCATTCAAGAATGCAGTCTTGACATCCATTTGCCAAATTTTTCATAATCATGAAATGCAGCAATAGCCAACATGATTCGGACAGACTTAAGCATCGCTACAGGTGAGAAAGTCTCATCGTAGTCAACCCCTTGAACTTATCGAAAACCTTTCGCAACAAGTCGAGCTTTGTAGACAGTAACATTACCATCAGCGTCAGTCTTCTTCTTAAAGGTCCATTTATTCTCAATGGTTTGCCGATCATCAGGCAAGTCAACCAAAGTCCATACTTTGTTTTCATACATGGATCCCATCTCAGATTTCATGGCCTCTAGCCATTTTGCGGAATCTGGGCTCATCATCGCTTCCTCATAGTTCGTAGGTTCATCATGGTCAAGTAACATGACTTCCGAATAGGATTTCCGCACCACTGTGCGGATCTTACTCGTAGACCTACGAGGTTCAAGAGAAACTTGATCTGAAGTTTCATGATCAATATCATTAGCTTCCTCACTAATTGGTGTAGTTGTCACAGAACCGGTTCTTGTGATGAACTACTTTCCAATAAGGAGTAGATACTGATTATCTCATCAAGTTCTACTTTCCTCCCACTCACTTCTTTCGAGAGAAACTCCTTCTCTAGAAAGGATCCGAATTTAGCAACGAAAATCTTGCCCTCAGATCTGTGATAGAAGGTGTACCCAATAGTCTCCTTTGGGTATCCTATGAAGACACATTTCTCCGACTTGGGTTCGAGCTTATCTGGTTGAAGTTTCTTCACATAAGCATCGCAGCCCCAAACTTTAAGAAACGACAACTTTGGTTTCTTGCCAAACCACAGTTCATAAGGCGTCGTCTCAACGGATTTTGATGGTGCCCTATTTAATGTGAATGCGGCCGTCTCTAAAGCATAACCCCAAAACGATAGCGGTAAATCGGTAAGAGACATCATAGATCGTACCATATCAAGTAAAGTACGATTACGATGTTCGGACACACCATTTCGTTGTGGTGTTCCAGGTGGCGTGAGTTGCGAAAATATTCTGCATTGTTTCAAATGTAAACCAAACTCGTAACTCAAATATTCTCCTCGACGATCAGATCGTAGAAACTTTATTTTCTTGTTACGATGATTTTCTACTTCACTCTGAAATTCTTTGAACTTTTCAAATGTTTCAGACTTGTGCTTCATTACGTAGATATACCCATATCTGCTCAAATCATCTGTGAAGGTGAGAAAATAACGATATCCGCCACGAGCCTCAACATTCATCGGGCCACATACATCTCTATGTATGATTTCCAACAAATCTGTTGCTCTCTCCATAGATCCGGAGAACGGTGTTTTAGTCATCTTGCCCATGAGGCACGGTTCGCAAGTACCAAGTGATTCATAATCAAGTGATTCCAAGTCCATCAAGATGGAGTTTCTTCATGCGTTTTACAATCGATATGACCTAAACGGCGAGTGCCACAAATATGTTGCACTATCATTATCAACTCTGCATCTTTTGGCTTCAACATTATGAATATGTGTATCACTACTATCGAGATTCAATAAAAATAGACCACTCTTCAAGGGTGCATGACCATACAAGATATTACTCATATAAATAGAATAACCATTATTCTCTGATTTAAATGAATAACCGTCTCGCATCAAACAAGATCCAAATATAATGTTCATGCTCAACGCAGGCACCAAATAACAATTATTCAGGTCTAAAACTAATCCCGATGGTAGATGTAGAGGTAGCATGCCGACCGCGATCACATCGACTTTGGAACCATTTCCCACGCGCATCGTCACCTCGTCCTTAGCTAATCTTCGCTAATCCGTAGTCCTGCTTTGAGTTGCAAATATTAGCAATGTAACCAAGATCAAATACCAGTGCTCTGCGAGCATTAGTAAGGTACACATCAATAACATGTATATCACATATACCTTTGTTCACTTTGCCATCCTTCTTGTCCGCCAAATACTTGGGGCAGTTCCGCTTCAAAGTCCATCCGCTTGCAATAGAAGCACTTTCGGTTTGAGCTTAGGTCCGACTTGGGTTTCTTCTCTTGAGCAGCAACTTGCTTGCTGTTCTTTTGAAGTTCCTTCTTCTTCCCTTAGCCCTTCTTCTTGAAACTAGTGGTCTTGTTGACCATCAACACTTGATGCTCCTTCTTGATTTCTACCTCCGCTGCTTTCAAAGATCGCTAACAGCTCGAATAGTCTTGTTCATCCCTTGCATATTATAGTTCATCACGAAGCTCTTGTAGCTTGGTGGCGTGATTGGAGAATTACATCAATGACGCTATCATCCGGAAGATTAACTCCCGGTTGAATCAAGTGATTATTATACCCGCACATTTTGAGTATATGCTCACCGACAGAATCGTTCTCCTCCATCTTGCAGTATAGAACTTATTGGAGACTTCATATCTCTCAATCCGGCATTTGCTTGAAATATTAACTTCAACTCCTGGAACATCTCATATGCTCCATGACGCTCAAAACGCCGTTGAAGACCCGTTCTAAGCCGTAAAGCATGGCACATCGAACTATAGAGTAATCATCGCTTTGCTCGCCAGACGTTCTTAACGCCGTCGGTTACATCAAGAAGAGGCTCGCACCCAGCGGTGCTTCCAGACGTAACTCTTCATGCGCAATGAATGAGGATAATCTCGAGTTACGGACCCAAATCCGTGTAATTGCTACCATCATCTTTCAACTTTGCTTTCTCAAGGAACGCATTAAAATTCAACGGAACAACAAAGATGAGCCATCTATCTACAAACAAACATAGACAAGCAAAATACTATCAGGTACTAAGTTCATGATAAATTTAAGTTCAATTAATCATATTACTTAAGAACTCCCACTTAGACAGACATCTCTCTAGTCATCTAAGTGATTACGTGATCCAAATCAACTAAACCATGTCCGATCATCACGTGAGATGGAGTAGTTTCAATGGTGAACATCTCTATGTTGATCATATCTACTATATGATTCACGGTCGACCTTTCGGTCTCCGTGTTCCGAGGCCATATCTCAGATATGCTAGGCTCGTCAAGTATAACTCGAGTATTCCGCGTGTGCAACTGTTTTGCACCCGTTGTATTTGAACGTAGAGCCTATCACACCCGATCATCACGTGGTGTCTCAAAGACGAAGAACTTTCGCAACGGTGCATATTCAGGGAGAACACTTCTTGATAATTAGTGAGAGATCATCTTAAAATGCTACCGTCAATCAAAGCAAGATAAGATGCATAAAGGATAAACATCACATGCAATCAATATAAGTGATATGATATGGCCATCATCATCTTGTGCTTGTGATCTCCATCTCCGGCACCGTCGTGATCACCATCGCCACCGCGCGACACCTTGATCTCCATCGTAGCATCGTTGTCATTACGCCATCTATTGCTTCTCGACTATCGCTACCGCTTCGTGATAAAGTAAAGCAATTATGTATGCTTGCATTTCATACAATAAAGCGACAACCATATGGCTCCCAGTTGCCGATAACTTCCGTTACAAAACATGATCATCTCATACAATAAAATATAGCATCACATCTTGACCATATCACATCACAACATGCCCTGCAAAAACAAGTTAGACGTCCTCTACTTTGTTGTTGCAAATTTTACGTGGCTGCTACGGGCTTAGCAAGAACCGATCTTACCTACGCATCAAAACCACAAAGATAGTTTCTCAAATAGACTCCGTTTTAACCTTCACAAGGACCGGGCGTAGCCACACTCGGTTCAACTAAAGTTGGAGAAACTGACACCCGCTAGTCACATGTGTGCAAAGCACGGCGGTAAAACTAGTCTCGCGTAAGCGTACGCGTAATGTCGGTCCGGGCCGCTTCATCCAACAATACCGCTGAACCAAAGTATGACATGCTGGTAGGCAGTATGACTTATATCGTCCACAACTCATTTGTGTTCTACTCGTGCACATAACATCAACGCATAAAACCTAGGCTCGGATGCCACTGTTGGGGAACGTAGTAATTTCAAAAAATTTCCTACGCACACGCAAGATCATGGTGATGCATAGCAACGAGAGGGGAGAGTGTTGTCTACGCACTCGTGAGACCGACGCGAAGCGCTGACGCAACGTAGAGGAAGTAGTCGACGTCCTCCCGGTTCAATCGATCCAAGCACCGCACTCGGCACCTCCGAGTTCTTGACACACGACAGCTCGATGACGCACTTCGATCTCCGATCCAGCAGAGGTGCAGGGGAGTTCCGTCAACACGACGGCGTGGTGGCGATCTTGATGTTCTCTGTCGCAGGCTTCGCCTAAGCACCGCTACAATATGACCGAGGTGTAATATCGTGGAGGGGCACCGCACACGGCTAAGGAACGATCTCAATGATCAACTTGTGTGTCTAGGGTGCCCCTACCCCTATATAAAGGAGGGAGGGAGGAGGTGGCCGCCCAAGGGGCGCGCCATAGGGGGGGAAACCTACTCCAAGTAGGTTTCCCTCCTTTCCTAATCCAACTTGGAGGGAAGGAAGGAGTAGTAGTAGTAGGAAGGAAGAGGGAAGGAGAGAAGGAAAGGGGGCCGGCCCCTCCCACCGGATTGGGCTTGGGGCGCGCCTTCCCTTGCTCCTTCTCCTCCTTCCAATAGGGCCCAATAAGGCCCATATACTTACCGGGGTTCCAGAACCTCCGAAGTCTCGGATATTCCCAACTCTCCGGAACCTTTCCGGTGTCCAAATATATCCGTCCAATATATCAATCTTTATGTCTCGACCATTTTGAGACTCCTCGTCATGTCCGTGATCACATCCGGCACTCCAAACAAACTTCGGTACATCAAAATACATAAACTCATAATATAACTGTCATCGAAACCTTAAGCGTGCGGACCCTACGGTTCGAGAACAATCTAGACATGACCGAGACACGTCTCTGGTCAATAATCAATAGCAGGACCTGGATGTCCATATTGGTTCCTACATATTCTACGAAGATCTTTATCGGTCAAACCGCACAACAACATACGTTGTTCCCTTTGTCATCGGTATGTTACTTGCCCAAGATTTGATCGTCGGTATCCAATACCTAGTTCAATCTCGTTACGGAAAGTCTCTTTACTCGCTCCGTGTCGTCATCTCATAACTAACTCATTAGTTACATGCTTGCAAGGCTTAGGTGATGAGTATTACCGAGAGGGCCCAGAGATACCTCTCCGACAATCGGAGTGACAAATCCTAATCTCGAATTATGCCAACTCAACATGTACCTTCTAAACACCTGTAGTACTCCTTTATAATCACCCGATTCGTTGTGACGTTTGGTAGGACCCAAAGTCTTCTTCCGTAAACGGAGTTACACAATTCTCATAGTTACAGGAACATGTATAAGTCATGAAGAAAGCAATAGCAGAATACTAAACGATCAAGTGCTAAGCTAACGGGATGGGTCATGTCAATCACATCATTCTCCTAATGATGTGATCCCATTTAATCAAATGACAACACATGTCTATGGTTAGGAAACATAACCATCTTTGATTAATGAGCTAGTTAAGTAGAGGCATACTAGTGACTATATGTTTGTCTATGTATTCACACATGTATCATGTTTCCGGTTAATACAATTCTAGCATGAATAATAAACATTTATCATGATATGAGGAAATAAATAATAACTTTATTATTGCCTCTAGGGCATATTTCCTTCACCAATATATTTTTAGTTCTTTAAGAAAGCTTATATATGTTTTGTAGTCTAAGATCACCAGGATCCTAAACAAGTTAATAATATCATCTGCAATGAATGTTGTAACTATTTTATTCCTGATCTAAGCAATTATATAAAACTGAATTTCTAATTTCTAATTTTGAGAGTGTGTTAGACGAGTTCCAACAGGAATAAAATGCAGTGTATGTGGCTGGGGGTGGCACTTTATAAAACTGCTATGGTAGTTTGTTTAATTTGCGGGCAGTTTGTGCCAAAAACGACCACTGTCAGATCCAGATCACACGGATGGGATCCCACTCCGTAATCTTATCAACAGTACATGTAATGAAGTTAAAAGGCTAAGAAATTAGTCTTTTAGTCAATCTCTTAACTTATGTCTATCTACTAGTAATCTATAATTGATCCAACAAAACTAGTAGCTTGTAATTTTCATAAATGAAACCTCTTAATTTAGACGTAACAAACTAACAATGTGATGGTTTGGCGCTTTTGACAAATGACAATCCTATCGGCCGCAGCTGCAGTGATCGATGGTGCTGGCAAACCATTGGAGCAATTGTTGATGGTTTTGCCCTAGGGACTAGTGTGGCAGCGCAGCCTAAGTTGAAACTTGGGCAGATGCATGGAGGAAGATCTGAATCTAGCATCCATGCGTCAAATATTATTTGCCGCCCGTGTGCGGCAAATAGAGAGCATTTGTTGAAGGCTACTCTTGACAGGCCGGCCCATTGTTTTCATTTTGCTTTTTCCCTTTTTCTTTTTTCATTGTTTTCAATTTTTTTTTCTCTTTTTCTTCCAAAACTTTCACAAAAAAGTATAAATATGTTCTTCTCTTTTATTTTTCCCTAAGAATGTGGTTTATATTTCAAAAATTGTTCGTCGTATATCATAAAATGTTCATTATGTATTATAGAAATAATCAACGTGTATCATAAAGATTTTCTCCTATATTATAAAAATGTTTAACATGTATTTGAAAAATATTTATTGGGTATTATAAAAATGTTAAATATGGTAAGGTGTATTATAGAAATGTTCATCCTACATTATATAATTGTTCAATATGTATTTTTAAAAAATGTGCAACATGTATTAAAAAATGTTCTCTGTGGATTATTAAAATATTCACAAAATGGAGAAAGTTTCTTAAATTTCAAAACGATTTGTATATTTCAAACAAGTTCACGAATTTTAAAAAATTAAAAATTTGAAAAACGTTCATGAACTCTGAACCATTTTATAAAAAAATGAACATTTTTTAATTCTATAGTTTCTCAGAAATTTCTCAAAAATGTTCGCTACAGTGCACCCCGGTTCGCTACAGTGCGACACTACAATGTAGTTGGTTCACTACAGTGTGGAGTTCTGGAAAACGTTACAGAAAAGTTCTTGCTGGGCCGGCCCAACTGCGCTGGCTTCTAACCACAAATACTTGATGGACACGAGCGGCGACTAGGGACTCTTCAACGATATCACTAATTGAGGAGTACTTCTTGCAAAGATCACTCCCACCTTCCTGCATTATGACAAGTGGCCAGCTGCATGTGCGTCACTTGTCGCAACTTGGGAGTTTTCCCTTCTCTCGTAGATTCATTTATTCAAAATGTTTTATCTATTAAACCGTGGCATGGCCTTGCCTCTCGCGAAAGCAAATTCGTGCCTCTCACGAAAGCAAAATTGTGCCTCTCACCGAAGAAAAAGAGAGGAGAAAACACGTTTTTTTCGTTTCCGAGAGGCACGTCCATGCCTCTCGCGCAAGTAAAATCGTGCCTCTCACGGAAGAAAAAAAAAAAGAAAACATGTGTTTTCGTTTCCGAGAGGCACGACTCATGGAAGCAAAACCGTACCTCTTGCGGAAGAAGTAAAAAAAAAGAAAACACATTTTTCTATGTGTTTCCGAGAGGCACGGCATTGGCTCTTGCGGAAGCAAAACGGTGCTTCTCATGGAAGAAACAAAAAGAGAGAAAATGTGTTTTATTTCCTTTTCAAGAGGCACGGCCGTGCCCCCCCGGGAAGAAAAACCATGCCTCACGGGAAAAACAAATTTAAAAAAAAAAAATCAAAAAGCTAAGAAAGACCGGTGGAAAACCGCAAAGGTTAAATTTTTTGGAAAAAACCATCTAAAAGCCAAAACACGTGCGAAAAAGGAAACAAAATCCAAAGGGAACGCCCAGAGCGCGACACGTGGCGGCGGCTGTATCGCGCTCTCAGCCCACCCCATTTGATCGTTGGGGAGGTTCCGAAGTAGCGCTCCCCAACTAGTTGCTCTCACTCTCCAGGCATTGGGTGAGTATTTTTCAGAAAAATGTTGCCCCACTTGATTAACATGTTTCAAATACAAGATCAACATTTTATTAATAGATAAAACGTTGAGCATCTATTAAAAAAATTGATGAATTTTTTTATGATGTACATAAAATGTTAATAGAGCATTCGAAAAAAATTCTTAAACAAGTATTTGAAAATATTAATCAAGCATTTGAAAAATATTAAACGTGTTTAGATAAAAATTTGACAATGTGTTAAAAAAAGTTAATATTGCATTTAGAAAAAGTTAATCAAGATTTTGAAAAATGTTTTAATGTGCATGGAAAAATTCTGACCATGGATTAAAAATGTTGATCTTGTACTTGAAACATGTTAATCAAGCATTTGAAATTTGTTAAAATTATGTACAAGAAACACATTGTTCATGTATTAAAAAATATGAATAAAGCATTATATTTTTAGATACATAGAAAAAATGTTGATAATAATTATTAAAATGTTAAGTTTGTATTAGAAAAATGCAAACATGTATTAGAAAACTGTTGTTGATATATACAAAAAATGTAGAATAAAAACCAAAAGAAAAAAAAATGAAAACTGAAGAATAAAAAAACCAAAGAAAATAAAATAAAAAACGAAGACAAATGCAACAAGAATGAAAAAACAGAGAAAAAAAGAAAGAAAAGACTGGAGAAACCGCCTAGTAGTGCTGGTTACATTTGCGGTGACCGGGGTTCGAGGGGAATCCTATTTCGCGCTGATCTCGAGACCTCCCTCACTAACGTTCGCTGCTATAACCACCTGGCAACCCAGCGGGATGTGCTAACATTCCACCTTTTCCCCTTCAATTCTTTCCTTTTCCTTCTTTTTTGTTTTCTTTCCCTTTCTCGTTTCCTTTTTTTTCTTCCTGGTTCGATGATTTTGTTTTGCAAATACATGAACTTTTTCTTGAAATCGATGAACTTTCTTTGATATTCAATGAACTTTTTTTCCAAAATTTGTGCACTTTTATTTGAAAATTAATTTTTCTTCAATTTCTATGAACTTTTTTCAAAATATATGAACTTACCAAAAAAATTATGAATTATTTAAATTGGATGCACTATTCGAATTCAATGATTCTTTTTCCAAAATCCACAAACTTTTTTTCAATTTTCTGATGAACTTTTTTTAAAGAACGATGAACTTTTATTCAAAATCGATGAAATTTTTCAAAACAGATGAACTTTTTTCAAAAATTGAATATATATTTTTCAAAAACGATGAACTATTTTTCAAATTGATGAACTTTTCCAAGTTTGTGAACTTTTACGAAATCAATGATTGTTTTCCTAATTCATGAAAGTTCTTTGAATTCATGAACTTTTTTTTAATTCATGGTTTGTTTTGAAATCTGCGAACTTTCAAATTTTTTTCACATTATTTTTCAAAAGTTGCGTTTTTATAATTTATATATGCAGTAAATAGTGTGGTATACTTACTTCTTAAATAGTTTGCACCCTAATGATTCGCTAGAGCCTGTTTGGTATAGTGGTTGGGCAACATGCATTGGAGGTGGGCGGCGTGAGATCGAATCCTCAAGGGAGCGCCAACTAGGGACTTCTAGGGTTCGATCTTCGATCCCTCCTGGACCCCTTTTCCTTCTCTTTTTTTGCACCCTAATGATTTGCTAGAGCCTGTTTGGTATAGTGGTTGGGCAACATGCATCGGAGGTGGGCGACGTGAGATCGAATCCTCACTGGAGTGCCGACTAAGGGCTCTGAGGGTTCGATCCCTCCTACGCCCCTTTTCCTTCTCTTTTTCCATTAACTGTGCGCAAAAATGGGCCAGCCCAGTGGCGACCACGACCACGAAAAACTCGAGGCGAGATTTTCTACGGACCTGCTTAATGCGAGATATAGATGCGACGCTAGGCATTTGATGTGTCACATTACATGGAATGTCTCATTGGGCCTTGGGCTATGCATGGAGGAGTAGGTTTAGGCATTTAAATATATTGTGTGGGAAATTAGCGTGACTACATGATACCATGTGCGTTGTCGTGGGTATTTCTTCAATATTTTGAAAGTGTATGTATAAAGAAAAAAAATAAATGTTTAAATGAAGTGGCATGATACCAGGCTAGGAATTGCTCGGAAACAATTAAACAACTGTGATATATGATGAAGATAAGTTGTAAGCAATTAAATGGGATAACTCAAATTTGAGACAACGCATATGGGACTCACAAAATATGGTTTCCACAATTTGATTTTGATGCAAAATCATATTGTCTTCTAATATTTTCTTACAAAAATATGCAAAGGAAAAAACTTAAAGCAATTTGAAATTTTGACAACAAAAATCAGGGTACACACATACAACAAGGAGTTGGAAGCCCAGAACAAAATGAAAAGAAGCAACGAAAATTGCATAGTTGAACAAATTTTGAGATTTGTAGTAGTTGATTCATCCGGCACTTATAAATGTCTATTGTAGCACAGAGGTAGCATTCAGAAATTGCCTTTGGTGACCGAGCTCACTGGAGGCCTCCAGATTCAAAATTCAAATTTCATCGAAATTCATATTTTTACATTTCATAAAATTCTGAAAAAAGTACAAATATACATGAAGGCATAACACACATGTGTGTAAATTTTCAGGGCAAAACACGTTGAACTGAGGGCTATGCAAAAAAAGACAAATCTGGGGTTGTTTAACACATGATACTATTCATCCTCTCAGGCCATGAATTTGTCTTTTTTGTACAGGTCGCATTTCAACGTATTCCATCATGAAATTTTACACACATGTGGGTTACATCCTTACATACACGCATATTTTTTTAAGAATTTTTTCAACCATAAAAGTTTGAATTTGATTTTTTCAAAAATAAAGGCCTCCATGGATCTCGGCCTCCAAAACGTCATTCTCGGTAGCATTAGACTATATACATTCGCTGCACAAAAGAGACATGCATGGTTGGTTGAAGGCATTGGCCTAATAATGTTCAAATAACCTTTCCTTGTAGAGATACTTACAGTAATATATAGGGCAAAAAAGAAGTAAAAATATCTCTACTCCTATAGAAGACTCAGTTGGTGATGATGGTGTGTCTGTCATTCATCATTTCTGGCCATTAGATCTGCATCTAACGATTGTGAGGTAAGTTGTGGCATTTTTACAACAATACCGCACTTCTCTGCTCCAATTTGCAGAAAGTCCTTTAGTATCTTGAAACCAACCACATCCCTCCCTCATCTCATCAAAACAGCCTGAGAAATATATTTTGAGTGAAACGTAATAAATTTTTAGTGATTTATATATACCAAAACTAGAGTGTTTTTCTTTTAAATTTGTGAACATGTAGTATCCTACTTTGGATATGTTGCAACGCATGGGCATAATTGCTAGTGAGATAAAGAATCTTTAATATACTAATACTCACTGAAACAAAATTGGCTATGTGCAAGTAGATATTAGCATGTTTTATCCATCTCTTGTGGAAAACAGTTAATTTTAGTGAACCCAGGATCGCTTAACGTTGTCCCAACACGAACAAAAGTAGGAATACACTCGTTTGTGCATAACACATAGTTCCAAAAAAACAGAAGGAGTTCAGTGACATTAATTCATGTAATTAAGGTGGAGCAGAGAAATTGAATCTAGAGAGGAACCGAATGTGATACACCTGTTGTTGGCGTTGTAGACACCCATAGTTCCAGAGCCTCCAACCAAGCTTGCTCATATCAGGCATGGAGAAGGCTGGATGGGAAGTAAAATCAAGCAAACTTGTGGCCCCCCTTAAAAGTTAGCTTGGTGCAGCTAGATGAAGGGGTAGCCTAGAGTTGTGCTGGCAAATGGAAAGAGGAGCCGACGAGATTGTTAATGATGTTAGTGAACTTATGGGATAAATCCCAAGGGAGAGGAGCGCAGGGGGCACGTGGGATGAGAAAATGCGTTAATGCGCTACTTGCTCGTGCATGAGGAATTAAGGGGGGATACTCTATTTCTGTTGCGAGATAGCCGTGAGTTTTTTTAAAAGTGGCAAGAGCTTGCCTCATTCATTAATTACAAATGAGTTAAGAGTACATGGAAATCGTCCAACAACTAGCCTGTCAATAAAACATGCATCGACTGGCTACTCTCGCGGTACGATAGCCTCAGGTGCCTTGCTCCTGTGGACCCAAAGCTACGCCTCTTCCTGAATGAGCTTCATAATGTAGAACGGAGGCATTGATTTCTTTCAGAAGACCCTAGCGTTCCCTTCACTCGAGATGACCCATGAGACCAACATAGTGAGGGTTTCCATGGCCTTGCAGTGAGCGGTGTTGGGCTTTGACTTGTTGGTCCACCAATTCTTGATGGTACGAGCATTCGTCCATTGATCCATCGACAGGGCCCCTAATCCAAGCCACTCCTTCACCATCCTCAACACATGCAAAGTGAAGCAACATTAGAGAAAGTTGGAAAAGGTGAAGAGGGAGAGGGGAACCAAGAGGTGTTGTGAAAGGATCGAGAAGAGGTGTCTAGAGGGGGGGTGATTAGACACTAAGTGAGAAAAGTTGCAGTTTTTAATTTCTTTAAGTTGAAGTGGAGTTTTGGCACAAGTTTAAGAATCATAATACATATCAAGCAAGCATGCAAAGAGTATATGAGCAGCGGAAAGTAAAGCATGCAACTTGCAAGAATGCATAGGGATGGGATTGGAATGTGCAAACGCAATTTGGAGACACGGAGATTTTTGAGCCATGGTTCTGATAGGTGGTGCTATCCTACATCCACGTTGATGGAGACTTCAACCCACGAAGGGTAATGGTTGCGCGAGTCCACGGAGGGCTCCACCCACGAAGGGTCCACGAATAAGCAACCTTGTCTATCCCACCATGGCCATCGCCCATGAAGGACTTGTCTCACTAGGGTAGATCTTCACGAAGTAGGCGATCTCCTTGCCATTACAAACTCCTTGGTTCAACTCCACAATATTGTCGGAGGCTCCCAAGTGACACCTAGCCAATCTAGGAGACACAACTCTCCAAGAAGTAACTAATGGTGTGTTGATGATGAACTCCTTGCTCTTGTGCTTCAAATGATAGTCTCCCTAACACTCAACTCTCTCTCACATGATTTGGATTTGGTGGAAAGAAGATTTGAGTGGAAAGCAACTTGGGGAAGGCTAGAGATCAAGATTCATATGGTAGGAATGGAATATCTTGGTCTCAACACATGAGTAGGTGGTTCCCTCTCAAAAAATGAATGCTGGAAGTGTAGGCACGTTCTGATGGCTCTCTCCATGAATGAAGAGTGGGTGGAGGGGTATATATAGCCTCCACACAAAATCTAACCGTTACACACAACTTACCAATCTCGTGGGACCGAATTGAGAAACTCAGTCGGACCGATTCAGCAAATAATGTGACCGTTAGGATTTTCGGTGGGACCGACATGCAACTCGGTAGGACCGATATGGTTAGGGTTAGGGCATAACGTAACCTCAGTGAGACCGATTACACAAACTCGGTAGGACCGATTTTGGTAATAAGCTAACCAGAGAGTTGGTCAGGCAAACTCGGTGGGACCGATTCGGTCATCTCGGTCGGACCGAAATGTTACGAAGAGGAACAGAGAGTTTGCATTGTAATCTCGGTAGGGCCGATTACACAAACTCGGTAGGACCGATTTTTGTAATGGACATACACAGAGATATTACAATCCCATCTCGGTGAGACCGAGATTCCTATCAGTGAGACCGATTTGCCTAGGGTTTGTGGCAGTGGCTATGACATCTGAACTCGGTGGCGCCGGATAGAAAGAATTGGTAGGGCCGGGTTGGACTTTTGGTTTAGGTCATATGTGAATGTGAGAAGGTAGTTGAGGGCTTTGGAGCATATCACTAAGCATTTTGAGCAAGCAAGCCATTAAGCAACACCTCATCCCCTCTTGATAGTATTGGCTTTTCCTATAGACTCAATGTGATCTTGGATCACTAAAATAGAAATAGTAGAGTCTTGTGCTTTGAGCTTGAGCCAATCCTTTTGTCCTTAGCATCTTGAAGGGGTTCCACATCCTCTAGTCCATGCCACTTCATTGTTGAACTTATCTGAAACATACTAGGTAAAAGTGTTAGTCCAACAAGAGATATGTTGACATTAATTACCAAAACCACCCAGGGAGCACTTGTGCTTTCAATCTCCCCCTTTTTGGTAATTGATGACAACATACATCAAAGCTTCAGATAAAGATATAGAGAATAACAAGTAAAGCTTTGGAAAGACATGTGACATGCATAGGCTCCCCCTACATGTATGCAATCATATGGATAAGGAATATAGGAGCATGTGAATGCATAAGCATGACAGAGTAAGCAATGTGTTACATGTATCTTGGCTATTGCATCAGAGCAAATGATGTGAATATGGGAAATGTACCTTCATGCTCATGAGTCCTTGTTGCAAACAATATGTACATCAGCAAGAATTCCTCATACACATGACTGTGATGCATATATTTACCTTGTGGTCTTGTGTTGGCTTAGGATGGAATGAACCTGCATAAACAAGGTTAGATAACACAGATACACCTACTAGCCAGAGCAAACAGAAGAAACCACAAGAGTACCAAGACTGGGATGACATGTAGAGTGAGTACTAAGTACCACATTGAACATAGGCATGTCCCCAAAGATAAAGATGTGCAATGAATTTAAGGATTTCCTTCCCTTAGATGTCTTGCTCCCCCTGAGTCTAGCATGGGATACTGGGAGAAGATAGGGAACAGAAAATCAGAGCTCAAAGAAAAGAAACAGAGCTGATGCAAACAAATATGAACATGTCTTTCCCCTCTTAAAGACATGTGACTTCTCTCCTCTTGAACACCATGCATCTGGGGTCCTTGATGATTACTCTTTCTCCCCTTGAGTATTCTCTCCCCCTATAGATATGATTAAGCTTTGATGTGATCTCCCTCTCCCCCTTTGACATCAATTTCCAAGAAGGGTTCTTCTGGATTTTTTCATGATGGGTTTGGTCCTTGAGTCACAGAACAAAGCAACAAGTTGTATGTGATGCTGGTAGAGGACAAGATTCATTGAGTGGAGCTGGATCAAAAGGAGTGTAGAAACAAGTGGCAAGGTGTCTTTCCTGTAGTGAAATCAGTGGCTCCGAGTTTTATGCTTCTGTTGCACCGAGAGGATTCGGTTAGACCGAAAACAGCAGACCGGTGTGACCGAGTTCATAACAGAGAAAACACTTGTCACCTCAGCTCACTAGACAAGTAAGATCTCACAAGGATTTGCAAGGAATTAATTGAAAGATTTGCAATGAATTGGATGTAGGGAATGCAGAACAGAAAGAAGTAGAAAAGAAATCTAGATAAAGTTTTTTTTGAAAAAGGGGAAACAAATACGCATGAGACAAATGCAAGAGCACAGAAAAGAACACACGAGAACTTCATCTAGAATTGGTCGGTGACAAAGTCACCTATGTTAGAGTATATTGACTTAGGAGTCAAGTGAGATCACTTGATCATGGGTCATACTCATCATTTAAGCTCAAAATGGGGTTACCATTTTTTGTTTAAGCATCTTGATGTATTCACATCTTGTCGAGTTTCTTTGACTCATGGCTGGGAGTAAAGCTTCTCTAAGATGGAATAACATACCTTGGATGGTGGTGTTGATCTTGATCATGTAGTTGAACTTGTGTGGGTTGCTCAAGGTTGATCTAGCTCATCAAGAGTTGGGAGCACCACTTTGAATTTGAGTTCATCTCCCTACATGGGTTAGTTTTTGCAAGGAATAGCACTTGTGTATCCAAAATGACGATCATGAGACTCAACATAGAATTTGTCAAAGGATATGTTTGAATGGTTCCGTGCTTCCTTGTCTTCAACCACCATTGTGTAGAGACTTGGTGATGTAGAGATTGCTCAAGATGTGAGTGAGTTGCGATCTCATAGATTTAGATTCATCCAAGTACCTACATGGGTTAGATAACAAGCAAGGTGCAAATATATCCAAGACATAAGATTATTATCATAAGAGAGATATCAAGGATTAGTCATAGACTCATGTCTTGCATGTATCTAATGGAGTTCCTACTCCAAGTTTGAAGCATCAATGATGTTAAATTCACCTCTCAACCTGCAAAACACTTTCTCATCAAGTGGTTTAGTGAATATATCTACTAATTGCTTTTCGATGCGAACATGCTTAAGATTAATGTCCCCTTTGGCAACAAGATCTTGAATGAAACGATGACGAACTTCAATATGCTTAGTTCGAGAATGTTGCACGGGATTGTGAGCAATCTTGATAGCACTTTCATTGTCACAAAGTAATGGAACATGTTTCACATATATCCCATAATCTTTAAGATTTTGGGTCATCCAAAGTGATTGAGCACAACATGAACCAGCGGCAATGTATTCCGCTTCGGCGGTGGATAAGGATATTGAGTTTTGTTTCTTGGAGGACCAAGATACAAGAGATACCAAGAAATTGACAAGTACCTGAAGTGGACTTTCTATCAACCTTGTCACCGGCATAGTCCGAGTCGGAGCAGCCAACAAGATTAAAATAGGCCCTCTTTGGATACCAAATGCCAAAATTTGGTGTATGGATTAAGTATCTCACTATCCTTTTCACGACCTTAAGATGACATTCTTTAGGAGCGGCTTGATATCGTGCACACATGCAAACACTTAGCATAATATTGGTACGTGAAGCACATAGATATAAAAATGAACCAATCATAGAGCGATAAACCTTTTGATCAACTGGTTCACCATCTTTGGTTAAATCAAGATGTCCACTAGTAGGCATGGGTGTAGTCATACCTTTGCATTCTTGCATATTGAACTTCTTAAATAAGTCCTTGGTGTACTTCGTTTGAGAGACAAAGGTACCTTCCTTATTTTGCTTGATTTGCAAACCAAGAAAGAATTTAAGCTCACTCATCATCGACATCTCAAACTTCTCCAACATTAGCTTTCCAAACTTTTCACTAAAGTGAGGGTTAGTTGAACCAAATATAATATCATCAACATAGATTTGGCATACAAATATTTCTCCATTAACCCTTTAGTAAAAAGAGTAGAATCAATTTTTCCAATTTCAAAGCCTTTTTCAATAAGGAACTTGGTCAAGCATTTATACCATGCTCTAGGAGCTTGTTTAAGACCATAAAGGGCTTTATGAAGTTTGTAAACATGATTAGGTTTCTTAGGATTGACAAAGTAGAGAGGTTGCTTAACATAAACTTCCTCCTCTATTTCACCATTTAGAAAAGAACTTTTAATGTTCATTTGGTACAAGGTGATATCATGGTGATTAGCATAGGCAAGTAAGATGCGAATGGACTCAAGTCTAGCAACGGGAGCATAAGTCTCACCATAGTCCATACCTTAGACTTGAGTGTAGCCTTGGGCGACGAGATGTGCTTTGTTGCGAACTACTTGTCCATCTTCATCTTGCTTGTTGTGAAACACCCATTTGGTACCGATGATGTTGTGGTTGTTGTCGGGCTTCTCAACCAATGTCCAAACTTGATTTCTCTCAAAGTTGTGTAGCTCTTCATGCATGGCGTTTATCCAATCCGGATCTTCCAATGCTTCTTCAACCTTCATAGGTTTAACGCTAGAGATGAATGAATAGTGTTCGCTAAACGAGTTTTAGAGCGAGTGATTCTCCCGGTTTGGATATAATTGTAGATTTGCTCGATGGGATGGTCTTTAGCAATTCTTGCTCGAACTCGTGAAAGCTTTTGCTTGGATCTTGATTGAACATCTTCTTAATCTTGTTCTTCTTCTTGGCCTTCTTCATTGTTGACGTTGTCGTTCTCTTGTCGTGGTGGAGAAGGAGGTTGTTGACTTTCATCTTGGTGTACTTCCTCGTTTTCTTCATCTTGTTGTGTCCCACTTGTGGATGCTTACGTATCAACTCTTGGTTCATCTTGTCGTGAGGTAGAAGCTTCCACCTGGACGGATGAGGTACTCTCCTTCACCTCCGTTGGACGAATCTTGCCAATAGACAAGTCTTGGATTGCTTCCGAGGGGTCTTTGTCTCCTACATCAATTGGCAATTGCTCTACTTGCGAGTCGTTAGATTCATCAAACTTCACATCTACCGTCTCTTCAACCTTTCGGGTGAAATTATTGTAGACACGGTAAGTGTGAGAGTTTGAGACATAACCAAGTAGGAAACCTTCATGAGACTTAGGAGCAAATTTAGAACGACGATGCTTATCAAGAATGTAGCACTTTGAGCCGAATACTTGAAAGTATCCAACTTGGGGTTTGTTACCAGTGAGGAGCTCGTACGCCGTCTTGCCGAGTAGCTTGTGAAGATACAAGCGATTTGTTGCGTGACAAGCTGTCTCAACCGCTTCCGCCCAAAAGTGCTTCGGCGTCTTGTACTCATCAAGCATCGTTCTTGCCATTTCGATGAGCGTCCGGTTCTTCCTCTCAACAACTCCATTTTGTTGAGGTGTGTACGTAGCCGAGAACTCATGTGAAATCCCTTCTTCCTCAAGAAAGGTGTCCACATTTGCGTTCTTGAACTCCGTTCCATTGTCGTTGTGAACCTTCTTGATCTTCACTTCAAATTGATTTTGGGCCTTCCTAGCGAAGTTTTTGAAGATCTTTTGGACCTGCGATTTATCATTGAGAAAGAACACCCACGTAAATCTTGAAAATCATAAACTATAACTAGACCAAAAGAATTTCCACCGAGACTTTTGTAAGCATTGGTACCAAAAAGATCCATGTGAAGTAGCTTGAGTGGCCTCCTTGTGGTCATGATGTTCTTCACGGGATGCCTTCCTCCAACCTGTTTACCTGCTTGACAAGCACTGCATAGTCTATCCTTATCAAATAGGACATCGTTAACACCAAGGATATGATTTCCATTAATAACCTTGTCAAGGTTTCGCATGCCAACATGACCTAATCGTCTATGCCATAACCAGCCTTTAGAGGATTTAGCAATTAAGCAAGTTCTAGGTTCGGCCTTCTTAGTGAAATCAACAATGTATAGATCACCTCTACGTATACCGGTAAAGACCATTTTATGATTATATCTACGAAACACTTGGCAATCTACTTCAGTAAATAGGACATTGAAACCGAAATCAGCAAGTCTAGATACTGAAAGTAAATTGTAGCCAAGAGATTCAACGAGCATGACATTTTGTATGGAGCTATCATGTGATATGGCCACCTTACCGAGGCCAACCACCTTACCCTTTGAGTTATCACCAAAAGTGACATACTTTCGAGGACCGTCATTTTCAGCAAGCTCACGAAACATATCTTTATCTCCGGTCATGTGATCGGTACATCCACTATCAAGAACCCATTCCTTTCCTCCTGCCATATATCCCGAAGATTTGCCATAAGACCAAAGTGTCTCATTGCATCATCAAGATCAAAATCACTATCATCATCCTCATCATAGTATCCATGTTCAACATCTTCATGTGGTGGATCAAATCCTAGAGAGGGTGATTCATTAGAGTGAGTTTCACAATTATCTACTTTATGAATTTTAACAGCGTCAAAAATAATATCACTAAGAATTCCAACATCTCCTTTGGCACGCATGAGGTTTGTAAGCTCAAATAGACAACCACCAAACATACGATCACTGGAATTCATCTTACTCAAGGCAATAGACTTATGGAGAATTTCATCTAGATTTTTCAAGGAATAATTTGGAAAACGTTCCTCAAGAAATTTCCATATAGTGTAGGCACACTCAAGAGTAGGAAAACATCCAATCAAGTTTCTAGGCAAGCCTCTAGTGATAAGATTAACAGTTCAAAGATTGCGAATCATGTCAATTGACTCATCAAGGGTAGGATGCATAGGATCAACATGAGGTGCACAAGGGCTAGCAATGTACTTGTTCAAATGATATTCATTGAAAATCACAAGCATCTCATTTTTCCACTCATGAAAATACTCTCCATCAAGTTTAGGCACTCTATGTCCAAGACTCCCCAAAGTAGACTCATCCATCTTCCTCCAATGGTGTTTAAACCAAGGCAATGGAGATCAAAGCTCTGATACCAATTGAAAGGATCGAGAAGAGGTGTCTAGAGGGGGGTGATTAGACACTAAGTGAGAAAAGTTGCAGTTTTTAATTTCTTTAAGTTGAAGTGGAGTTTTGGCACAATTCTAACAATCACAATACATATCAAGCAAGCATGCAAAGAGTATATGAGCAGCGGAAAGTAAAGCATGCAACTTGCAAGAATGTAAAGGGATGGGATTGGAATGTGCAAACGCAATTTGGAGACACGAAGTTTTTTGAGCTGTGGTTCCGATAGGTGGTGCTATCGCACATCCACGTTGATGGATACTTCAACCCACGAAGGGTAACGGTTGCGCGAGTCCACAGAGGGCTCCACCCACGAAGGGTCCACGAAGAAGCAACCTTGTCTATCCTGTTGGGGAATGTAGTAATTTCAAAAAAATTCCTAAGCACACGCAAGATCATGGTGATGCATAGCAACAAGAGGGGAGAGTGTTGTCCACGTACCCTCGTAGACCGTAAGCGGAAGCGTTATGACAACACGGTTGATGTAGTCGTACGTCTTCATGATCCGACCGATCCGAGTACCGAACGTACGGCACCTCCGAGTTCAGCACGCGTTTAGCTCGATGACGATCCCCGGACTCTGATCCAGCAGGGTGTCGGGGATGAGTTCCGTCAGCACGAAGGCGTGGTGACGATGATGACGTTCTACCGACGCAGGGCTTCGCCTAAGCACCGCAACGATATGACCGAGGTGGAATATGGTGGAGGGGGGCACCGCACACGGCTAAGGAACGATCACGATGATCAACTTGTGTGTTTATGGGGGGCCCCCTGCCCCCGTATATAAAGGAGCAAGGGGAGGAGGCGGCTGGCCTTGGAGGGGCGCGCCATGGGGAGTCCTACTCCCACCGGGAGTAGGACTCCCTCCTTCCTTGTTAGAGTAGGAGAGAAGGAAAGAGGAGGAGAGGGAGAAGGAAAAGGGGGCTGCACCCCTTGTCCAATTCGGACCAGAGGGGGGGGCGCAAGCCTCCTTCCTTTTGGCCTCTCTCCTCTATTCCCGTATGGCCCAATAAGGCCCATATACTCCCCGACGAATTCCCATAACTCTCCGGTACTCCAAAAAATACCCGAATCACTCGGAACCTTTCCGAAGTCCGAATATAGTCGTCCAATATATCGACCTTTACGTCTCGACCATTTCGAAACTCCTCGTCATGTCCCCGATCTCATCCAGGACTCTGAACTCCTTCGGTACATCAAAACTCATAATCTCATAATAAAACTGCCATCGAAACCTTAAGCGTGCGGACCCTACGGGTTCGAGAACTATGTAGACATGACCAAAACACGTTTCCGGTCAATAACCAATAGCGGAACCTGGATGCTCATATTGGCTCCCACATATTCTACGAAGATCTTTATCGGTCAAACCGCATAACAACATACGTTGTTCTCTTTGTCATCGGTATGTTACTTGCCCGAGATTGGATAGTCGGTATCCCAATACCTAGTTCAATCTCGTTACCGGCAAGTCTCTTTACTCGTTATGTAATACATCATCCTGCAACTAACTCATTACTCACATTGCTTACAAGGCTTATAGTGATGTGCATTACCGAGAGGGCCCAGAGATACCTCTCCGACAATCGGAGTGACAAATCCTAATCTCGAAATACGCCAACTCAACATGTACCTTTGGATACACCTGTAGAGCTCCTTTATAATCACCCAGTTACGTTGTGACATTTGGTAGCACACAAAGTGTTCCTCCGATAAACGGGAGTTGCATAATCTCATAGTCATAGGAACATGTATAAGTCATGAAGAAAGCAATAGCAACATACTAAACGATCAAGTGATAAGCTAATGGAATGGGTCAAGTCAATCACATCATTCTCCTAATGATGTGATCCCGTTAATCAAATGACAACTCATGTCTATGGTTAGGAAACATAACCATCTTTAATTAACGAGCTAGTCAAGTAGAGGCATACTAGTGACACTCTGTTTGTCTATGTATTCACACATGTATTATGTTTCCGGTTAATACAATTCTAGCATGAATAATAAACATTTATCATGAAATAAAGAAATAAATAATAACTTTATTATTGCCTCTAGGGCATATTTCCTTCAGTCTGCCACTTGCACTAGAGTCAATAATCTAGTTCACATCGCCATGTGATTTGACACCAATATTCACATCTCTATGTGATTAACACCCAAAGAGTACTAAGGTATGATCATCTTTTGCTCATGAGAGAAGTTTAGTCTCCGGGTCTGTCACATTCAGAGCCGTATGTATTTTGCAAATATTCTATGTCGATAATGCTCTGCACAGAGCTACTCTAGCTAATTGCTCCCATTTTCAATATGTATCCAGATTAAGACTTAGAGTCATACGGATCGATGCCAAAACTTGTATCGGCGTAACCCTTTACGACTAACCTTTGTCACCTCCATAATTGAGAAACATATCCTTATTCCACTAAGGATAATTTTGACCAATGTCCAAAGATCTACTCCTAGATCACTATTGTACTCCTTGCCAAACCAGTAGCGAGTAGTATACAATAGGTCCGGTCCATAGCATGGCATACTTTTATAGAACCTATGATGATGCATACGGAATGACTTTCATTCTCTTTCTATTTTCTCTTTGTGGTCGAATTTGAGTCTTACTCAATTTCATACCTTTGCAACACAGCAAGAACTCTTTCTTTGATCTTCCATTTTGAACTACTTCAAAATCTTGTCAAGGTATGTACTCATTGAAAATCTTATCAAGTGTCTAGATCTATCTCAATAGATCTTGATGCTCAATATGTAAGTAGCTTTACCGAGGTCTTTCTTTGAAAAAACTCCTTTCAAACACTCCTTTATGCTTTGCAAAATAATTTCTACATTATTTCCGATCAACAATATGTCATTCACATATACTTATCAGAAATGTTGTAGTGCTCCCACTCACTTTCTTGTAAATACAGGCTTCACCGCAAGTCTGTATAAAACTATATGCTTTGATCAACTTATCAAAGCATATATTCCAACTCCGAGATGCTTGCACCAGGCCATAGATGGATTGCTGGAGCTTGCACATTTTGTTAGCACCTTTAGGATTGACAAAACCTTCTGGTTGCATCATATACAACTCTTCTTTAAGAAAACCATTAAGGAATGCAGTTTTGACATCCATTTGCCAGATTTCATAAAAGTGGCAATTGCTAACATGATTCGGACAGACTTAAGCATCGCTACAGTTGAGAAAATCTCATTGTAGTCAACACCTTGAACTTGTCAAAAACCTTTTTGCGACAAGTCGAGCTTTGTAGATAGTAACACTATTATCAACGTCCGTCTTCCTCTTGAAGATCCATTTATTTTCTATGGTTTGTCGATCATCGGGCAAGTCCATCAAAGTCCACACTTTGTTCTCATACACAGATCATATCTCAAATTTTATGGCCTCCAGCCATTTTGCGGAATCTGGGCTCATCATTGCTTCCTCATAGTTCGTAGGTTTATCATGGTCTAGTAACATGACTTTTAGAACAGGATTACCGTACCACTCTGGTGCGGACCGTACTCTGGAAGACCTACGAGGTTCTGTAGTAACTTGATCTGAAGTTTCATGATCATCATCATTAGCTTCCTCACTAATTGGTGTAGGAATCACTGGAACTGATTTCAGTGATGAACTATTTTCCAATTCGGGAGAAGGTACAGTTACCTCATCAAGTTCTACTTTCCTCCCACTCACTTCTTTCGAGAGAAACTCCTTCTCTAGAAAGGATCCATTCTTAGCAACGAATGTTTTGCCTTCAGATCTGTGATAGAAGGTGTACCCAACAGTTTCCTTTGGGTATTCTATGAAGACGCACTTCTCCGATTTGGGTTCGAGCTTATTAGGTTGAAAACCTTTTTCATATAAGCATCGCAACTCCAAACTTTAAGAAATGACAGCTTAGGTTTACTGCTAAACCATAGTTCATACGGTGTTGTCTCAACGGATTTAGATGGTGCCCTATTAAACGTGAATGCAGCTGTCTCTAATGCATAACCCCAAAACGATAGTGGTAAACCGATAAGAGACATCATAGATCGCACTATATCTAGTAAAGTACGATTACAACGTTCGGACACACCATTACATTGTGGTGTTCTAGGTGGCATGAGTTGCCAAACTATTTCACATTGTTTCAAATGAAGACCAAACTCGTAACTCAAATATTCGTCTCCACGATCAGATCGTAGAAACTTTATTTTTCTTGTTATGATGATTTTCCACTTCACTCTGAAATTCTTTGAACTTTTCAAATGTTTCAGACTTATGTTTCATCAAGTAGATATACTCATATCTGCTCAAATCATCTATGAAGGTCAGAAAATAACGATACATGCCGCGAGCCTTAACACTCATAGGATCGCATACATCGGTATGTATTATTTCCAATAAGTCAGTAGCTCGTTCCATTGTTCCGGGGAACGGAGTTTTAGTCATCTTGCCCAAAAGGCACGGTTCGCAAGCATCAAATGATTCATAACCAAGTGATTCCGAAAATTCCATCTTTATGGAGTTCCTTCATGCGCTTTACACCGATATGACCCAAACGGCAGTGCCACAAATAAGTTGCATTATCATTATTAACTTTGCATCTTTTGGCATCAATATTATGAATATGTGTATCACTACGATCGAGATCCAACAAACTATTTTCATTGGGTGTATGACCATTTGAAGGTTTTATTCATGTAAACAGAACAACAATTTTTCTCTGACTTTAAATGAATAACCGTATTGCAATAAACATGATTAAATCATATTCATGCTCAACGCAAACGCCAAATAACATTTATTTAGGTTTAACACTAATCCCGAAAGTATAGGGAGTGTGCGATGATGATCATATCAATCTTGGAACTACTTCCAACACTCATCGTCACTTCCCTTCAACTAGTCTCTGTTTATTCTCAGAACTCTGTTTGAGTTACTAATCTTAGCAACCGAACAAGTATCAAATACTCAGGGGCTACTATAAACACTAGTAAGGCACACATCAATAACCTGTATATCAAATATATCCTTGTTCACTTTGCCATCCTTCTTATCTACCAAATATTCAGGGCATTTCCGCTTCGAGTGACCATTTCTTTTGCAGTGTAAGCACTCAGTTTCAGGCTTTGGTCCAGCTTTGGTCTTCTTCACGGGAGTGACAACTTGTTTGCCATTCTACTTGAAGCTTCCCTTTCTTTCCCTTTGCCCTTTTCTTGAAACTAGTGGTCTTGTCAATCATCAACACTTGATGCTCTTTCTTGATTTCTACCTTCGTCGATTTCAACATAACGAAGAGCTCGGGAATCGTTTTCGTCATCCCTTGCATACTATAGTTCATCACGAAGTTCTAGTAACTTAGTGATGGTGACTAGAGAATTCTGTTAATCACTATCTTATCTAGAAGATTAACTCCCACTTGATTCAAGCGATTGAAGTACCCAGACAATTTGAGCACATGCTCACTAGTTGAGCGATTCTCCTCCATCTTTTAGCTATAGAACTTGTTGGAGACTTCATATCTCTCAAATCGGGTATTTGATTGAAATATTAACTTCAATTCCTGGAACATCTCATATGGTCCATGACGTTCAAAACGTCTTTGAAGTCCCGATTCTAAGCCGTTAAGCATGGTGCACTAAACTATCAAGTAGTCATCATATTGAGCTAGCCAAACGTTCATAACGTGCGCATCCGCTCTCCCGTAATAGGTCATCACCTAGCGGTGCATTAAGGATATAATTCTTACGTGCATCAATGAGGATAAACCTCAGATCACGGATCCAATCCGCATCATTGCTACTAACATCTTTCAACACAGTTTTCTCTAGGAACATATCAAAATAAACATATGAAAGCAACAACGCGAGCTATTGATCTACAACATAATTTGTAAAATACTACCAGGACTAAGTTCATGATAAATTTAAGTTCAATTAATCATATTACTTAAGAACTCCCACTTAGACAGACATCTCTCTAGTCATCTAAGTGATCACGTGATCCAAATCAACTAAACCATGTCCGATCATCATGTGAGATGGAGTAGTTTCAATGGTGAACATCTCTATGTTAATCATATCTACTATATGATTCACGTTCGACCTTTCGGTCTCCGTGTTCCGAGCCATATCTGTATATGCTAGGCTTGTCAAGTTTAACCTGAGTATTCCGCGTGTGCAACTATTTTGCACCCATTGTATTTGAACGTAGAGCCTATCACACCCGATCATCATGTGGTGTCTCAGCACGAAGAACTTTCACAACGGTGCATACTCAGGGAGAACACTTCTTGATAATTTAGTGAGAGATCATCTTAAAATGCTACCGTCAATCAAAGCAAGATAAGATGCATAAAGGATAAACATCACATGCAATCAATATAAGTGATATGATATGGCCATCATCATCTTGTGCTTGTGATCTCCATCTCCGAAGCACCGTCGTGATCACCATCGTCACCGGTAGCGACACCTTGATCTCCATCGTAGCATCGTTGTCGTTCGCCATCTATTGCTTCTCGACTATCGCTACCGCTTAGTGATAAAATAAAGCAATTACAGGGCGTTTGCATTTCATACAATAAAGCGACAACCATATGGCTCCTGCCAGTTGCCGATAACTTCGGTTACAAAACATGATCATCTCATACAATAAAATATAGCATCACGTCTTGACCATATCACATCACAACATGCCCTGCAAAAACAAGTTAGACGTCCTCTACTTTGTTGTTGCAAATTTTACGTGGCTGCTACGGGCTGAGCAAGAACCATTCTTACTTACGCATCAAAACCACAATGATAGTTCGTCAAGTTAGTGATGTTTTAACCTTCGCAAGAACCGGGCGTAGCCACACTCGGTTCAACTAAAGTGAGAGAGACAGACAACCGTCAGTCTCCTTTAAGCACGAGTGCTCGTAACGGTGAAACCAGTCTCGCGTAAGCATACGCGTAATGTCTGTCTGGGCTGCTTCATCTCACAATACCGCTGAACCAAAGTATGACATGCTGGTAAGCAGTATGACTTGTATCGCCCACAACTCACTTGTGTTCTACTCATGCATGTGACATCTACGCATAAAACCAGGCTCTGATACCACTGTTGGGGACGTAGTAATTTCAAAAAAATTCCTACGCACACGCAAGATCATGGTGATGCATAGCAACGAGAGGGGAGAGTGTTGTCCACGTACCCTCGTAGACCGTAAGCGGAAGCATTATGACAACGCGGTTGATGTAGTCGTACGTCTTCACGATCCGACCGATCCGAGTATCGAACGTACGGCACCTCCGAGTTCAGCACACGTTCAGCTCGATGACGATCCCCGGACTCCGATCCAGCAGGGTGTCGGGGATGAGTTCCGTCAGCACGACCGCGTGGTGACGATGATGATGTTCTACCGACGCAGGGCTTCGCCTAAGCACAGCAACAATATGACTGAGGTGGAATATGGTGGAGGGGGGCACCGCACACGGCTAAGGAACGATCATGATGATCAACTTGTGTGTCTATGGGGTGCCCCCTGCCCCCGTATATAAAGGAGCAAGGGGAGGAGGCGGCCGGCCTAGGAGGGGCGCGCCATGGGGAGTCCTACTCCCACCGGGAGTAGGACTCCCTCCTTCCTTGTTGGAGTAGGAGAGAAGGAAAGAGGAGGAGAGGGGAAGGAAAGGGGTTGCACCCTTGTCCAATTCGGACGGAGGGGGGCGCAGGCCTCCTTCCTTTGGCCTCTCTCCTCTATTCCCGTATGGCCCAATAAGGCCCATATACTCCCCGGCGAATTCCCGTAACTCTCCGGTACTCCGAAAAATACCCGAATCACTCGGAACCTTTCCGAAGTCCGAATATAGTCATCCAATATATCGATCTTTACGTCTCGACCATTTCGAGACTCCTCGTCATGTCCCCGATCTCATCAGGGACTCCGAACTCCTTCGGTACATCAAAACGCATAATCTCATAATAAAACTGTCGTCGAAACCTTAAACATGCGGACCCTACGGGTTCGAGAACTATGTAGACATGACCGAAACACGTTTCCGGTCAATAACCAATAGCGGAACCTGGATGCTCATATTGGCTCCCACATATTCTATGAAGATCTTTACCGGTCAAACCGCATAACAACATACGTTGTTCCCATTGTCATCGGTATATTACTTGCCCGAGATTCGATCGTCGGTATCCCAATACCTAGTTCAATCTCGTTACCGGCAAGTCTCTTTACTCGTTATGTAATACATCATCCTGCAACTAACTCATTACTCACATTGCTTACAAGGCTTATAGTGATGTGCATTACTGAGAGGGCCCAGAGATACCTCTCCGACAATCAGAGTGACAAATCCTAATCTTGAAACACGCCAACTCAACATGTACCTTTGGATACACCTGTAGAGCTCCTTTATAATCACCCAGTTACGTTGTGACGTTTGGTAGCACACAAAGTGTGCCTCCGGTAAACGGGAGTTGCATAATCTCATAGTCATAGGAACATGTATAAGTCATGAAGAAAGCAATAGCAACATACTAAACGATCAAGTGCTAATCTAACGGAATGGGTCAAGTCAATCACATCATTCTCCTAATGATGTGATCCCGTTAATCAAATGACAACTCATGTCTATGGTTAGGAAGCATAACCATCTTTAATTAACGAGCTAGTCAAGTAGAGGCATACTAGTGACACTCTGTTTGTCTATGTATTCACACATATATTATGTTTCCGGTTAATACAATTCTAGCATGAATAATAAACATTTATCATGAAATAAGGAAATAAATAATAACTTTATTATTGCCTCTAGGGCATATTTCCTTCAGTCTCTCAATTGCACTAGAGTCAATAATCTAGTTCACATCGCCATGTGATTTAACACCAATATTCACATCTGTATGTCATTAATACCCATAGTTCACATCGTCATGTGATCAACACCCAAAGGGTTTACTAGAGTTAATAATCTAGTTCACATCACTATGTGATTAACACCCAAAGGGTACTAAGGTATGATAATCTTTTGCTCGTGAGAGAAGTTTAGTCTCCGGGTCTGTCACATTTAGATCCGTATGTATTTTGCAAATATTCTATGTCTACAATGCTCTGCACGGAGCTACTCTAGCTAATTGCTCCCATTTTCAATATGTATCCAGATTAAGAATTAGAGTCATCTGGATCAATGCCAAAACTTGTATCGGCGTAACCCTTTACGATTTAACCTTTTGTCACCTCCATAATTGAGAAACATATCCTTATTCCACGAAGGATAATTTTGACCAATGTCCAGTGATCTACTCCTAGATCACTATTGTACTCCCTTGCCAAACCAGGGTAGAGTATACAATAGGTCTGGTCCATAGCATGGCATACTTTTATAGAACCTATGTCTGATGCATAGGGAATGACTTTCATTCTCTTTCTATTTTCTGCTGTGGTCGGGATTTGAGTCTTACTCAATTTCATACCTTTGCAACACAGGCAAGAACTCTTTCTTTGACTGTTCCATTTTGAACTACTTCAAAATCTTGTCAAGGTATGTATTCATTGAAAATGTTATCAAGCGTCTAGATCTATCTCAATAGATCTTGATGCTCAATATGTAAGTAGCTTTACCAAGGTCTTTCTTTGAAAAAACTCCTTTCAAACACTCCTTTATGCTTTGCAAAATAATTCTTCATTATTTTCGATCAACAATATGTCATTCACATATACTTATCAGAAATGTTGTAGTGCTCCCACTCACTTTCTTGTAAATACAAGCTTCACCGCAAGTCTGTATAAAACTATATACATTGATCAACTTATCAAAGCGTATATTCCAACTCCGAGATGCTTGCACCAGTCCATAGATGGATTGCTGGAGCTTGCACATTTTGTTAGCACCTTTAGGATTGACAAAACCTTCTGGTTGCATCATATACAACTCTTCTTTAAGAAAACCATTAAGGAATGCAGTTTTGACATCCATTTGCCAGATTTCATAAAATGTGGCAATTGCTAACATGATTCGGACAGACTTAAGCATCGCTACAGTTGAGAAAATCTCATTGTAGTCAACACCTTGAACTTGTCAAAAACCTTTTTGCGACAAGTCGAGCTTTGTAGATAGTAACACTACTATCAACGTCCGTCTTCCTCTTGAAGATCCATTTATTTTCTATGGTTTGCCGATCATCGGGCAAGTCCATCAAAGTCCACACTTTGTTCTCATACATGGATCCTATCTCAGATTTTATGGCCTCCAGCCATTTTTCAGAATCTAGGCTCATCATTGCTTTGTCATAGTTCGTAGGTTTATCATGGTCTAGTAACATGACTTTCAGAACAGGATTACCGTACCACTCTGGTGCGGACCGTACTCTGGAAGACCTACGAGGTTCTGTAGTAACTTGATCTGAAGTTTCATGATCATCAGCATTAGCTTCCTCACTAATTGGTGTAGGAATCACTGGAACTAATTTCTGTGATGAACTATTTTCCAATTCGGGAGAAGGTACAGTTACCTCACTAGGGTAGATCTTCACGAAGTAGGCGATCTCCTTGCCCTTACAAACTCCTTGGTTCAACTCCACAATCTTGTCGGAGGCTCCCAAGTGACACCTGGCCAATATAGGAGACACCACCCTCCAAGAAGTAACAAGTGGTGTGTTGATGATGAACTCCTTGCTCTTGTGCTTCAAATGATAGTCTCCCCAACACTCAACTCTCTCTCACAGGATTTGCATGTGGTGGAAAGAAGATTTGAGTGGAAAGCAACTTGGGGAAGGCTAGAGATCAAGATTCATATGGTAGGAATGGAATATCTTGGTCTCAACACATGAGTAGGTGGTTCTCTCTCAGAAAATGAATGCTGGAAGTGTAGGCACGTTCTGATGGCTCTCTCCATGAATGAAGAGTGCGTGGAGGGGTATATATAGCCTCCACACAAAATCTAACCGTTACACACAACTTACCAATCTCGGTGGGACCGAATTGAGAAACTCGGTCGGACTGATTCAGCAAATAATGTGACCATTAGGGTTTTCGATGGGACCGACATGCAACTCGGTAGGACCGATATGGTTAGGGTTAGGGCATAACGTAATCTCGGTGAGACCGATTACACAAACTCGGTAGGACCGATTTGGTAATAAGCTAACGAGAGAGTTGGTCAGGCAAACTCGGTGGGACCGATTCGCTCATCTCGGTCAGACCGAAATGTTACAAAGAGGAACAGAGAGTTTGCATTGTAATCTCGATAGGACCGACTACACAAACTCGGTAGGACTGATTTTGGTAATGGACGTACACAGAGAGATTGCAATCCCATCTCGGTGAGACCGAGATTCCTATCGGTGAGACCGATTTGCCTAGGGTTTGTGGCAGTGGCTATGACATCTGAACTCGGTGGCGCCGGATAGAAAGAATCGGTAGGGCCGAGTTGGACTTTTGGTTTGGGTCATATGTGAATGTGAGAAGGTAGTTGAGGGCTTTGAAGCATATCACTAAGCATTTTGAGCAAGCAAGCCATTAAGCAACACCTCATCCCCTCTTGATAGTATTGGCTTTTCCTGTAGACTCAATGTGATCTTGGATCACTAAAACAGAAAGAGTAGTCTTGTGCTTTGAGCTTGAGCCAATTCTTTTGTCCTTAGCATCTTGAAGGGGTTCCACATCCTCTAGTCCATGCCACTTCATTGTTGAACTTATCTAAAACATACTAGGTAAAAGTGTTAGTCCAACAAGAGATATGTTGACATTAATTACCAAAACCACCCAGATTGCACTTGTGCTTTCACGTTGCCATTGGGAAAAAGGATGATGATGTGGTGAAGAAAGAATGTGTATCGCTGTTATGGGAATCCTTTTACAAAAATAAAGAGCGTTGCCATGGAGATGACATGAAGCGTCTCAGTAGAATCCTTCGATGAAAAATGGAACATGTGACATGGCGTTATGCAAATGGAGAATTATTGATTTGGTTGGAGTGATGAGGTGGGGAGGCTGCATGTTGAGATATATAGGAGTAGTGGGGATCACTCTCTTAGGTAATTTCACGACCTGCTGCTAAATATTTGGGGGAGAGGGCCTTGCTCACCCACCCTTGTCTCCACCTGAAAGCACAAGTGCTCCCTGGGTGATTTTGGTAATTAATGTCAACATATCTCTTGTTGGACTAATATTTTCATCTAGTATATTTCAGATAAGTTCAACATTGGAGTGGCATGGACAAGAGGATGTGGAACCCCTTCAATATGCTAAGGACAAACATTGGCAAAAGCTCAAGACTCTACATTTTCATTTTAGTGATCCAAGATCACATTGAGTCCATTGGAAAGCCAATACTATTAGAAGGGGATGAGGTGTTACTTAATGGCTTGCTTACTCAAAGTGCTTAGTGATATGCTCCAAAGCCCTCAACCACTTTGTCATTTCCACGTATGTCCTAAACCTAAAATTCAAACTCGGCCCCACTGATTTGATCTATCCGGCGACACCGAGTTCATTTGACATAGCCACTGCCAGAAACCCTAATCAGTTTGGTCTCATCGATGGGATCTCGGTCTCACCGAGATGGGCTTGCAAACTCTCTGTTGCCTGTTAAAATAATTACGGTCCCACCGAGATATGCAATCAGTCCCATCGAGTTTGCTTGACCAACTCTCTGTTTGCTTATTACCAAAATCGGTCTCACCGAGTTTGTGTAATCGGTCAAACCGAGTTGAGGTTTTACCCTAACCCTAGCACATCGGTCTCACCGAGATAACATTGTCGATCCCACCGAAAACTCTAACGTTAAGATTTTGAACAGAATCGGTCTGACCAAGTTTCACTATTCGGTCACACCGAGTTTGGTGAATTGTGTGTAACAACTAGATTTTTTGTGGAGGCTATATATACCTCTCCACCGATTCTTCATTTGTGGAGAAAGCCATCAGAACGTGCCTACACTTCCACTACTCATTTTCTGAGAGAGAACCAGCTACTCATGTGTTGAAACCAAGACATTCCAATCCAACCACAAGAATCTTGATCTCTAGCCTTCCCCAAGTTGCTTTCCACTCAAATCATCTTTCCACCATAGCCAAATCTATGAGAGTGAGTTGAGTGTTGGGGAGACTATCATTTGAAGCACAAGAGCAAGGAGTTCATCATCAACACACCATCTATTACCTTTTGGAGAGTGGTGTATCCTAGATTGGTTAGGTGTCACTTGGGAGCCTCCGTCAAGATTGTGGAGTTGAACCAAGGAGTTTGTAAGGGCAAGGAGATCGCTTACTTCGTGAAGATCTACCCAAGTGAGGCAAGTCCTTCATGGGCGATGGCCATGGAGGGATAGACAAGGTTGCTTCTTTGTGGACCCTTCATGGGTGGAGCCCTCCGTGGACTCGCGCAACTATTACGCTTCGTGGGTTGAAGTCTCCACCAACGTGGATGTACGATTGCACCACCTATCAGAACCACGCCAAAAATATCCGTGTCTTCAATTGCATTTGCACACTCCAATCCCATCCCTTTACTTTCTTGTAAGTTGCATGCTTTACTTTCCGATGCTCATATACTCTTGCCATGCTTGCTTGAATTGTATTGTGAATGTTTGAAATTGTGCTAAAACCCCACCTTAACTTGACAAACTTAAAACTGCTACCTTTACTTGTTGAGGCTCTAATCACCCTCCCTCTAGACACCTCTTCTCGATCCTTTCAATTTGTATCAAAGCGTTGGTCTCCATTGCTTTGGTTTAATCACCATTGGAGGAAGATGGATGATTCTACGATTGTGAGTATTAGACGTAGAGTGCATATGCTTGATGGAGAGTTCTATAGTGAGTGGAAAAATGAGATGCTTGGAATTTTTCATGAATATCACTTGAACAAGTACATTACTACTCCTTTTGAACCCCTTGTTAACCCCTTGCATCCTACCCATGATGAGTCTCTTGACATGATTCACAATCTTAGACAATCTTATCACTAGAGGTTTGCCTAGAAATTTGATTGGTCGCTTGCCAACTCTTGAGTGTTGTTATACTATATGGAGATTTCTCGAGGAACGATTTCCGCACTATTCCTTGAAAAACTTAGATGAGATTCTTCACAAGTCTATTGCTTTGAATAAGATGAATCCCAATGATCCTAAGTTTGGATATTGTTTATTTGAGCTTCATGACCTTATGCGTGCCAAAGGAGATGTTGGAATCATTAGCAATATCATTTCCAAAGTCATTAGAATTCATAGAGATAAATATTGTCAAAATCTAATGAATTACTCTCTCTAGGAAATGACCAATTGCAAGACGATGTTGAACATGGATACTATGATGAGGATGATGATAGTGACTTTGATCTTGAGGAGTCTATGAGACACTTTGGTCTTATGGAAAATATTCACGGCTACATGGCTAGAGTAAAGGAATGGGTTCTTGATAGTGGATGTACCGATCACATGACCGGAGACAAGGATAAGTTTCGTGAGCTTGCTGAAAACGACGGCCCTCGAAAGTATGTCACTTTTGGTGATAACTCAAAGGGGAGGGTGGTTGGCCTTGGTAAGGTGGCCATCTCACATGACAGCTCCATACAAAATGTTATGCTCGTTGAATCTCTTGAGTGTAATTTACTTTCCGTATCTAGACTAGTTGACTTTGATTTCAATGTCCTATTTACAGAAGTAGATTGCCAAGTGTTTCAAAGAGATAATCATAAAATGGTCTTTACCGGTATACGTAGAGGTGATATATACATTGTTGATTTCACTAAAAAGGCTCAACCAAGAACTTGCTTAATTGCTAAATCCTCCAAAGGCTGGTTGTGGCATAGATGGTTAGGTCATGTGGGCATGCGAAATCTTGACAAGCTTATTAAAGGTGATCACATACTTGGTGTGAAAGATGTCACATTTGAAAAGGATAGACTTTGTAGTGCTTGCCAAGCAGTAAAACAGGTTGGAGGAAGCCACCCCGTGAAGAACATCATGACCACGAGGAGACCGCTCGAGCAACTTCACATGGACCTTTTTGGTCCCAATGCCTACAAGAGTCTCGGTGGTAACTCATTTGGACTAGTCATTGTTGATGATTTTTCAAGATTTACGTGGGTGTTCTTTCTTGATGATAAATCGCAGGTCCAAAAGATCTTCAAAAACTTTGCTAGGAAGGCCCAAAATCAATTTGAAGTGAAGATCAAGAAGGTTCGCAGCGACAACTGAACGGAGTTCAAGAACGCCAATGTGGACACCTTTCTAGACAAAGAAGGGATTTCACATGAGTTCTTGGCTACGTACATACCTCAATAAAATGGAGTTGTTCAGAGGAAGAACTATATGCTCATCAAAATGGCAAGAACGATGCTTGATGAGTACAAGATGCCAAAACACTTTTGGGCAGAAGCGGTTGAGACAGCTTGCCATGCAACGAATTGTCTATATCTTCACAAGCTACTCGGCAAGACATCATACGAGCTTCTCACCGGTAACAAACCCCAAGTTGGACACTTTCGGCTATTCGGCTCAAAGTGCTACATTCTTGATAAGCATCATCGCTCGAAATTTGCTCCTAAATCTCATGAAGGTTTCCAGCTCGATTATGGCTCAAACTCTCACACTTACTGTGTCTACAACAATTTCACCCGAAAGGTTGAAGAGATGGCAGATGTGAAGTTTGATGAATCTAACGGCTTGCAAGTAGAACAATTGTCAATTGATGTAGGTGACAAAGATCGTTCGGAAGCAATCCAAGACTTGTCTATTGGCAAGATTCGCCCAACGAAGGTGAAGGAGAGTACCTCGTCCGTCCAAGTGGAAGACTCTACTTCACGCCAAGGTGAACCACAAGTTGACTTGGAGGCATCCACGAGTGGGACACATCAAGACGATGAAAACGAGGATGTACAACAAGATGAACCTGGAAGACCTCCTTCTCCCCCTCCACAGGAGAACAACAACACCAACAACAACGAAGAAAGACAAGAGGAAGAACAAGATGATGAAGAAGATGTTCCACCCCGACCCAAACAAAATCTCTCACGAGTTAGAGCAAGAGTCTAAAGAGATCATCACGTCGAAGAAATCTTTGATGATATTCAAACCGGGAGAATTACTCGCTCTAAAACTCATTTGTCTAATTTTTGTGAACATTACTCATTCATTTCTAGCATTGAACCTACAAAGGTTGAATAAGCATTGGAAGATCCGGATTGGATAAATACCATGCACGAAGAGCTACACAATATTGAGAGGAACCAAGTGTGGACGTTGGTTGAAAAGCTCGACGAGAAGCACAATGTCCTCGGAACCAAGTGGGTGTTTCGGAACAAGCAAAATGAAGATGGACAAGTTGTACGCAACAAGGCTTGTCTCGTTTCTCAAGGCTACACTCAAGTCGAAGGGATGGACTATGGTGAGACATAGGCCCCCGTTGCTAGACTTGAGTCCATTCGCATCTTACTTGCCTATGCCAATCATCATGACATCACCTTATATCAAATGGGCATCAAAATTGCTTTTCTTAATGGTGAAATTGAGCAGGAAGTTTATGTTAAACAACCTCCCAGCTTTGTTAATCCTAAGAAACCCGACCATGTCTACAAACTTCACAAAGCCCTTTATGGTCTTAAACAAGCTCCTAGAGTGTAGCATAAATGCTTGACTAAGTTCCTTATTGAAAAAGGCTTCGAAATTGGTAAAATTGGTTCTACACTTTTTACTAAAAGGGTTAACAGTGAATTATTTGTGTGCCAAATTTATGTTGATGATATCATATTTGGTTCGACTAACCCTCATTTTGGTGAAAAATTTGGAAAGCTAATGTCGGACAAGTTCGAGATGTCTATGATGAGTGAACTCAAGTTCTTTCTTGGTTTGCAAATCAAGCAAACTAAGCCTTTGTTTCCCAAACGAAGTATACCAAGGACTTATTCAAGAAGTTCAACATGCAAGAATGCAAAGGTATGAGTACTCCCATGCCTACTAGTGGACATCTTGACTTGACAAAGGATGGCGAACCGGTTGACCAAAAGGTTTACCGCTCTATGATTGGTTCATTGTTATATCTATGTGCATCCCGTCCCGATATTATGCTAAGTGTGTGCATGTGTGCACGATATCACGCGGCCCCCAAAGAATGTCATCTTAAGGTTGTGAAGAGGATAGAGAGATACTTAATTCATACACCAAATTTTGGCATTTGGTATCCTAAGATGTCTTCATTTGATCTTGTTGGCTACCCCGATTTGGACTATGCCGGTGACAAGGTTGATAGAAAGTCCACTTCGGGTACTTGTCAATTTCTTGGTAGATCTCTCGTGTCTTGGTCCTCCAAGAAACAAAACTCGGTATCCTTATCCACCGCCGATGCAGAATACATTGCCGTCGGTTCATGTTGGGCTCAGTTACTTTGGATGACCCAAACTCTTAAAGATTATGGGATATATGTGAAACATGTTCCATTGCTTTGTGACAATCAGAGTGCTATTAGATTTCTCACAATCATGTGCAACATTCTTGGACTAAGCATATTGAAGTTCGTCATCATTTCATTTGAGATCATGTTGCTAAATGTGACATCAATCTTAAGCATGTTTGTATGGATAAGCAATTGGCGGATATTTTCACCAAACCGCTTGAAGAGAAAGTGTTTTGCCATTTGAGAGGTGAATTGAACATCATTGATGCCTCAAACTTGCAGTAGAAACTCCATTTGGATGCGTGCAAGGAATGAGCCTTTCTTTGATTAATCCTTGATATTTCTCTCATGATGATGATCATATGTCTTGGATATTCTTGTACTCTTGCATGCTATCTAACCCTTGTACGTACTTGGATAAGCCCAACTCTATGAGATTGCAACTCAATCACATTCTAAGAAATCTCTACATCTCCAAGTCTCTACAATATGGTGGTTGAAGACAAGGAAGCACAAACCCTTTCAATATATCCTTTGACAATTTCTTTATATGAAATTTCATGATTGTCATTTTGGATACACAAGTGCTCTTCCTTGCAAGACTAACCCATGTAGGTAGATGAACTCCAACTACAAGTGGTGCTCTCAACCCTTGATGAGCTACATCAACCTTGAGCATCCCACACAAGTTCAACTACATGATCAAGATCAACACCACCATCCAAGGTATGTTATTCCATCTTAGAGAAGCTTTGCCCCAACTCATGGCTCAAAGCAGCTCAACAAGATGTGAATACATCAAAATGCTTAAACGAAAAATGGCAACCCCGTTTTGAGCTTAAATGATGAGTATGAACTATGATCAAGTGTCTTCACTTGACTCCTAAGTCAATATACTCTAACATAGGTGACCATGTCGCCGACCAATTCTAGATGAAGTTCTCTATTGTTTCTCTGTGTTCTTGCATTTGTCTCTTGCATGCTTGTTCCCCTTTCAAAAAAAACTTCATCTAGATTTCTTTTCTTTTCTTTGTTATGTTCTGCATTCCCTGCATCCAACTCATTGCAAATCCTTCAGTTAATTCCTTGCAAATCTTTATGATATCTTGTTTGCCTAAGTGAGTTGTGATGACAATTGTTTTCTCTCTGTGTTGAACTCGGCCTCACCGGTTTGTCTCTTTCAGCTAAACCGAACCACCTCGGTGCCACCGAAGACAACAACTCGGTGTTACCGATTTCAATGCTGAGAAAACACTTTGCCATTTGCATCCTGCATATTTGTTCCAGCTCCAATGATTCTTTTCCTCTACCAGCATCCTATATTACATGTTGCTTTGTAATGTGACTCAAGGAGCAAACCTACTTGACTCATGCTCCAGAAGATCCCTTCTTGGAAATTGATATCAAAGGGGGAGAGAGATGTAACACCCCGGATCCGATGCGCCAGGTGTCTGCCAGTTATTAGCCGTCGTTGCCATGTCATTTGCTTGCGTGTTGCACTTTGCCATGTCATTATTTGCATTTCATCATGTCATCATGTGCATTTCATTTTGCATACATGTTCGTTTCATGCATCCGAGCATTTTCCCCGTTGTCCGTTTTGCAATCCGGCACTCCTATGTCCTCCGGTGTCCCCCTTTTGCCTCTTCTCTTGTGCGGGTATTAAACTTTCTCGGAATGGCCCGAGGTTTGCCAAGCGGCCTTGGTATACCACCGTGAACCGCTGTCAAGTTCGTGCCATTTGGAGGTCGTTTGGTACTCCAGCGGTTAACAAGTAACAGTAAGCCCTCTTTGTTTCAGCCCAACACCCTTCCAAAGTGGCCCAAAACCCACCAAACTCCCTCCATGCTCTCGGTCGTTCGATCACGATCGCGTGGCCGAAAACCGCTCCTCATTTGGACTCCCCTAGCTCCCTCTATGCCTATTTATACACCCCCATTCCAAATCCGGATGTTTCCCGAAACCCTAGCGTCTTCTCACTTCGCGCGCCGGACACGTCCGTCCGCGCGGACGTGTCCGCCGGACACGTCGCTCCGACCAATAACAGCTCGCCACGTCGCCTCGCCGCCGTCTCCCCAACCCGCCGCCACCGTGGCCCTCGCGCCGCCGCCTTGGCTGAGGCCCATGGGGCCCATCCGGACCAGCAGGGCGATCCGCCCGCCGCGCGCGGCAGCGCGCCGCCCAGAGAGCCGCGTCCGCCGCCGCGCCTCGTCCTCTGTCCCGCCGCGGCGACCACCCCCGCCGCCGCGGCGACCACCGCCGCCGCGACCGCCCGCCGCCGCCGCCGCCTCGCCGCTCGCCGCCTTCCGCGCCGCCTCCGCCTTCCCGCCGCCCCGCCCGCCCGCATGCCCGCCCATTGCCGCCAGCGCCCGCGCCCGCTTCGCGTCGCCATGGCCAGCTCCCCGCCGCCGGCGCCCGGCATAACGCCGCCCATGCCTTCCGCCCCGCCGCCGCGAAACTCCTCTCTCGCCGCGCCCCCCGGCCGCCGCCCTCCTCGTCGTCGTCCCTCGGCCGGATCCGCGAGATCCGGCCGAGGCTGCGGATCCGGTGACCGGAACTCCTCCGGCGAGCCGCCGCCCGCCTCCGGCGAACCTCGATTCGCGTCTGCAGATTGACTCTCCCCTCGTTTTCTCTAAGTCCCGAATCCGTTAATTTCCATGCATTTTCATCGCATCACATCTCCGCATCCGTAGCTCCGTTTTCGCGTAATATGTCAAAATGTTCGTCTCGACGAGTACATCATTTCATTCCATTGCATCATTTGCATTTGAGATCATCTTGATGCCCGAAATCTTTGTTGGAAGATAACTTCGGATCGTTAGTTTGAGAATCTTATCGATTCGAGCTCTTTTGTCATTTTTGCCATGAATTATGTGTGCACCCTATGAATTTGAGTCCTACATGAGAGTTGAACATTGCCATGCCATCTTTCCAGGGGTATTTTCCATGTATTTTTGTGAGCTATGTGTTGACTAGAACAAGCATGCAAAGTAGGGATGATGTTATTCCTGATTTCAGGAACTTAGTGATTTCACTAAGTCTTGTCCTGCTGATAATTTTATGCCATATGTTTAGGTTGTTTCAGAGAGATCTATGCCCTTTTTGAGCATGGTCAGTAAGGGTGTTTTGAACATATGGTTGTGCTCTATCCATCCATGCCTTTGTTGGCATTTATGGAGTAGTCTAGCATGTCATTTTCGTGCTCTACTTTTGCTTGAAATTGTTTCCTGGCAGATTGTTTGTATGAGATTCAATTTTCACGAGGTCGTTGTAGTTGATCCGTGTATGCTATGACCTTGCTCTTGCCATGCTTAGCTTCATAATCATGCCTTCTTACTGTTGGTTGCCTTGCCATGCCATGTATTGCTCTGTAGTGAGTGCATCGAGCTCACGAACATGCCATGTTGAATCTGTTTTTGCCATGTCCTGATTTTTCACTAAGTCTGAAATCTGTAATAAAACTTGCAATGTTTACATGGGTGCCATCATTTCTTAAGGTCCCTTTTGGCTTATGGTCAGTAAGGGACTATTGAAATATGCTTTGAGTAGAATCATGTCATGCCTTGCTTTGCTATTATAAGTTCCTGTAGCATGTTGTTTGCTTGCTCTAAACATGCCTTCCTGATGTTAATTCCTGCCATGTTAGTATTTTCACTAAGTCTGTGAACCTGATATTTTGAGCACTTTCACCATGCTTGTTTGAACATGTTATGATGTGATTTAGCCGTAGCTCAGTGCTCCTCTTTTGTTAAGCATCTCCTGTAGTTCGTTGCCATATGCTTTGTTTGTATGTTGGGGTGCTGTAGCTTAGTTTCGTGTTGCGTGCTAAGTAGCATCGGGCTGTTAAACGCAGATTTGCGTCTTTCTTGTTTTGCTTGTCATTTGCAAACCGTGCATCCGATTCCGGTGATCTTTATATCGATTTCAACCGAAATCATCTCATCTTTCCAGCGGCATACTTGGTTTGCCAAGTTGATGCCAGTTCTTCATTTTTCCTTCCGAGCATCCATATGCATTGCATATCACATCTCGCATAGCATGTCATGTTTTGCATCATATTGCTTGTGCATTGTTCCTTGTTTGATTGTGGTTCCGTTGCTTGTGTTCTTGCTTTGGGTAGAGCCGGAGACGAGTGCGTTAACGAAGAACCTGTTGAGTACGCCTCGAGGATCAAGCCTTGACATCTCGAGAACCTTGCGAGCAAGATGATCATACCCTCGAAATCACTACTATCTTTGCTATGCTAGTTTGCTCGCTCTTTTGCTATGCCAATGCTACGATGCCTATCATTTGCTTGTCAGCCTCCCAAATTGCCATGTCAAACCTCTAACCTTTGACACCACTCCTAGCAAACCGTTGTTTGGCTATGTTACCGCTTTGCTCAGCCCCTCTTATAGCGTTGATAGTTGCAGGTGAAGATTGAAGTTTGTTCCTTGTTGGAACATGGAGATGTTGTTCCTTGTTGGAACATGTTTATCTGTTGGGATATCACAATATCTCTTATATTATTAATGCATCTATATATTTGGTAAAGGGTGGAAGGCTCGGCCTTATGCCTGGTGTTTTGTTCCACTCTTGCCGCCCTAGTTTCCGTCATACCGGTGTTATGTTCCCGGATTTTGCGTTCCTTACGCGGTCGGGTGATTTATGGGACCCCCTTGACAGTTCGCTTTGAATAAAACTTGTCCAGCAAGGCCCAACATTGCCTTTTACCATTTGCATCACCTAGCCCTTTTCTTCCCTTGGGTTTCGGAGCAGAGGGTCATCTTTATTACCCCGGGCGGTGCTCGTTGTGAGTGTTGGTCCAAACCGTCAACCGCCGGTGTACCGGGGGCAACTACTGGGCTGGCCTACCGGAAGTTTGGACAATCCGGTGTGCCACGAGAACGAGATATGTGCAGCTCCTATCGGATTTGTCGGCACATTCGGGCGCTTTGCTGGTCTTGTTTTACCATTGTCGAAATGTCTTGATGTACCGGATACCGAGTCGATCGAGTGTCTTGGGTGAAGGTCTATTCCTTCGATGATCGCGAGAGCTTGTAATGGGCTAAGTTGGGACACCCTGCAGGGTTTAAACTTTCGAGAGCCGTGCCTGCGATTATGTGGCAGATGGGAATTTGTTAATGTCGGTTGTAGAAAACCTGAAGTTGACCTTAATTAAAATACATCAACGCGTGTGTTACCGTGATGGTCTCTTTCCGTGGTCCGGAAGTGAACACTGATGTTGGAGTTATGTTTGACGTAGGTTGCTATAGGATCACTTCTTGATCATACTTTTATCGATCGTGCTTTGCCTTCTCTTCTCGCTCTCATTTGCGTATGTTAGCCACCATTTATGCTAGTCGCTTGCTGCAGCTCCACCTCATGCCTTTACCTTACCCATAAGCTTAAATAGTCTTGATCTCGCGGGTTGAGATTGCTGAGTCCTCGTGACTCACGGATACTTCAAAACCAGTTTGCGGTGCCTATGTTACCGGCGGTGGCGCATTCAAGCTCAAGGAGGAGCTCGATGAAGATCTTGCCTTTTGTGTTGTTTCGTTCTAGTTGATCGAGAGTGGAGCCCGGTTGGGGTCGATCGAGGTCTTTATCGCATTTGGGGTTCTTCTTTTATTTTGGTTCCGTAGTCGGACCTTGATTGTATCTGGATGATGTAATGCTTTGTTCATGTAATTGTGTGAAGTGGCGATTGTAAGCCAACTATGTATCTCTTTCCCTTATGTATTACATGGGTTGTGTGAAGATTACCTCACTTGCGACATTGCTTTCTATGCGGTTATGCCTCTAAGTCGTGCTTCGACACGTGGGAGATATAGCCGCATCGAGGGCGCTAAGTTGGTATCGAGCCATCCCGACCTTAGGAGCCCCCACCGCTTGATCGTTTTAGTGGCGAGTTGTGTCTAGAAAAAATGTTTTGAGTCATTTAGGATTATATATATCGGAGAGTTTAGGAATTCTTTTTACTCCCAGTCCTTCGACCTTCCGGTGAGGTATCTGACGTAGAGTTTTGACTCTTCTCTTCTCAAATTTCACTAAAATTTTTTTTAGGATCACGCGGGTATCTTGGAATCGTTCCGATGGTTTTATGATGACAACATTGTCTTGGTTGCCTCGACATTTAGGGGTTGTGGCGGTGTCCCGGGAGTTGAGCTCCGAGGTGTTGTCGTCATAATTTTATCGTTGCGATTCTGGAATACCGAGTTTAGTACGCCGACATCGAAAATCTCTTTTATGCAGTTGTTGGTGAGATAACCCGCTAACCCAATCTTGAGGTGAGTACGGAGTATTGCCATGACTCGTATAACGGATGCTTTTGAAGGTTGAGGTAGACGATTTCGAAGGTTTCTTGGTTATGTGTTGACGGATGGATACAAATGGATGTAGGGATTGTTAGTTTGGGTGATATATATTGCTCCTGTATCCCCAACACCGTTGCATAACCGAAAGTTTCGGAGTTTCATAGGTGGGAATTCAGGTAGCTCTTAGGATATCTTTCCGACGGATGTATGATATGAAATTGGGGTTCGGCGTCTAGTGGTCCGCCTATTCACGGTTGGTTTCTGATGGTCTCGTTGTGTCTTAAAGAGTCCTTGGCTATGCCGACTCGGGGCGCTTCGTATGTCATGTGCACTACCTTGTACATGATGGTGCTGTACGATTGAGCCCGTGTAGGCCCCACCACGAAAACTTCGGACGAAATCTCTATCATATGTTTGTTCCGGCTTATTCTACAAGCCAATCCTTTGTTTTGTTTTATTTGTGGTATTCGAGTTGCTTCGATGTCAAATGTGGAATCCATACTTTTCCTAAACGGTGTTCTCATATTGCTATGTGAATACTAATCCTTCTTGATCATTGAGGTTGTCATGTTAATTCCTTTTCAACCGGCGTGTTTCTCTTCAAGTGGATCCGATCACTTCAACATCAGCAAGACCGATTATCATTTCTTCTCAACGGTGTTTGTTTCATCCGTCTCCAAGTTGCCTTTGTTTTTTTTCCGCCCACCCACCCTTTTTCCTCAAGGACTAAGATTTCTTTACCAAGTATCCATTTATTCATGTGAAGTTTCTCCATTCTTTTCTGTCAATGTTCTTACCCGGTGGTTCTCAAGAAGATGTTCTACTAGTTCATCATTCTTCATCGTTGTTTCTTCTCCGGTGGATTCAAGTCAAGTTTTGTTGATCATACCTTTTTCCTCATTTCAATGTCTTCTCATACCGGTGCACCTCATTATCATTCTTCTTCTCGCTATTTGTTATTCCGGAGTGCTCAAGATATCTTGAAGATTCGTGTTTCCACTCTGCATTCGTTCAAGCTCTTTCGAGATTGGTATCTCATTCAAGTCATTTAATTCAACCGGTGCAACATCTCTTTTAAATCTTTTCAACGGTGTTTTCTTTTGAGTGGGCCCTAACCCACGGTCTTTTCGAGGATCTTACGACTCTTCTATTTTCCCGAGCTACCTAAATTCTTCTCCAAGTTTGGCGTAAGAATGAGTTATCATCGACCAAATGCTTTTCTCCAAGATCTTTCAAATTCTTTTCATAGTTGGCTCAACCTCTTCGCTTTTGATTCTTCGGTGTGCCTCAATAATTCTTGGTGGTGTTTCTCGTTGTCATTCTCATCATTTGAAGACCGAAGAAGAGTTTCTCTTTAATCTTCCTCTATTCTCTTCAAGATTCATGGTGCTAGCTTGTTGCCATCCTCTCATAATTGTTTTCAATTGTGAAAATCTTTTTCACCCATCCGGAGCATTTTAGGAGTCTTTTCAGTTTTCATTCTTTGAAGCCCATCAATTCAGTTTTATTCATTCAAGCTTTCAGCTCTCGTTCTCCAAACCATACCGGTGCATCAGTCAAATATCCTCGAATCGGTTCACGATCTCTTTGTTCTCATGTATTTAAATTCCCTCAAGTATCTTCATTCGTTTTCCAATTCTTCCCGGTGAATTGTGCCTTTGATATTTTCATTTCCAATTCTTACGGTGGTTCGTTCAAGATTTCACCTCTTTCGTTATCATTTAATTCATTTGTTATTCCAATCCTACCGGTGGTTCGTTGAAGACCTTCTCAAGTTTTGATATATCTCTTTTAATCCTTTCTACGAGAATAAGTAGTATGCCAAATCCGTTGTTTGTCATCAATTTAAATTGGGAAGGATATGCATAACGTAATTCTTATTCTTGTTTCATCCAAGTGATTAATTTCTTCTTTCTGGAGTTGTTCATCATATCACATTCTTGGTTAGAGATGTTTCATCTTTCTTTTCGGAGTTCCAAGCTCTCTCAGTTATCTCGTCGTGAAGCTCCATCTAAATCATTGCAAGGGTTCACCTTGTGTTTTCAACTTCTCTTTCTTTGTATCATCCTTTTATTACCGGAGTTCTTCATGGAGGCTCTACATGATGGTTCATCAAGGATTCCTTTCATTCTCGATTTGTTCTTCAAGTTTTCTCTTGAAGTTATGACCCGCCAAGATATACTCAAAATTAAACATGGTGCTCAACACATGTTTTGTTTTGAGGAGCTCAAGTATTCTTCATCTTGCATTCCGAAGTGCAATTCTTTCTACCTTATCTTCTGAGGTGGTGTTAGGTCATTCTTGATAATTTCTCCTCGTGTTTCATGATTGACAGGTTGTCAGGAATGAGATATTTAAATCCATCCTTTTCTCTTTGTTCAAGAGATCTTTTCAACCGTCAATCTCTTCATTGGAGTTATCTTGGTATAGATTTCACCTAGAGCCTTCCCTAAGGAATGTTGCTATTTTGGTGCTTATTAATGACCCAAGTTATCTCTTTTCCATCTTGATGGAACAAGCTTTCATCTCTTCGTTAATCTCAAGCAAGCAAGTGTTTCCGTTAGTGGCCGGTTGTCACCTCATAATGTTGAGATGTTTCCATAAGTCCACTACAAACTTATTCTTTTCATTGTTGGTCTTCCAACAACTCTATTCTAACCTTCTTGCAAGGATGCTTTCCAAGTTCATTTGTGGCAGAAGTTGTCATTTTCTTCACCGTCCCTTTATCCCAGCGGTCTAACTTCTATTCTTTCATGGCGGAGGCATTGTGATGTTGTGCTCTTCACCCATCACCTCGTTTTGTGAGGATCGTCTTCTTTTACGGCTTATCCATTTAACCGAGTGTTGTGTCATCTCTTCAATATCTTTTAATCTTATCAAGTTTTCTTCTCTTTTCACCGGTCTGCTTGCCTTAATTCTTTCCCCATCATCTTGTTTTAACCGGAGTGGTTTCGAATTCTATCTTGTCCATTAAACTCTTGATTCATGTATTTGCAACCTTCAAGTTCTCGTAATACTCCTTGTTCCTCTTTTCTACCGGATTGTTTGCAATCTCGTTCATCTCTATTGTACTCTTTCTTTTTATTGCTCAACCTCTCAAGGTTCTTTGGTTTCACTCATTGGTCAAAGGAGCAACTTAGTTTTACCTCTTCTCTTCCTCTTCCGTTTTTCCCTCCGGTGCCATTCTAGATCTCGGGACGAGATCCTCTCGTAGTGGTGGAGTGTTGTAACACCCCGGATCCGATGCGCCAGGTGTCTGCCAGTTATTAGCCGTCGTTGCCATGTCATTTGCTTGCGTGTTGCACTTTGCCATGTCATTATTTGCATTTCATCATGTCATCATGTGCATTTCATTTTGCATACATGTTCGTTTCATGCATCCGAGCATTTTCCCCGTTGTCCGTTTTGCAATCCGCACTCCTATGTCCTCCGGTGTCCCCTTTTGCCTCTTCTCTTGTGCGGGTATTAAACTTTCTCGGAATGGCCGAGGTTTGCCAAGCGGCCTTGGTATACCACCGTGAACCGCTGTCAAGTTCGTGCCATTTGGAGGTCGTTTGGTACTCCAGCGGTTAGCAAGATGTAAGTAAGCCCTCTTTGTTTCAGCCCAACACCCTTCCAAAGTGGCCCAAAACCCACCAAACTCCCTCCATGCTCTCGGTCGTTCGATCACGATCGCGTGGCAAAACCGCTCCTCATTTGGACTCCCCTAGCTCCCTCTATGCCTATTTATACACCCCCATTCCAAATCCGGATGTTTCCCGAAACCCTAGCGTCTTCTCACCGCGCCGGACACGTCCGTCCGCGCGGGCGTATCCGCCGGACACGTCGCTCCGCCAATAACGCTTCGCCACGTCGCCTCGCCGCCGTCCCCCAACCCGCCGCCGACACGTGGCCCTCGCGCCGCCGCCTTGCCCTGAGGTTCATGAGGCCCATCCGGACCAGCGGGCCCGATCCGCCCCGCCGCGCCGCGCAGCCGCCGCATGAGCCCGCGTCCGCCGCCCGCGCCTCGTCCTCTGTCCCGCCGCCGGCGACCACCCGCCCGCCGCCGCGCCCGCCGCCGCTGCGCCTCGCCGCCGCCTTCCGCGCCCTCCGGCCGCCGCCTTCGCGCCGCCACCGCCGCCGGCCCCCATGCCCGCCAGCGCCCGCGCCCGCCAGCGTCGCCAGCAGCCCGCTCCCCGCCGCCCGGCCGCCCTTGCCCCGCCCAGCCCGCCTTCCAGCCAGCCAAGCTCCTCTCTGCCGCCAAGATTCCTCCGCCGTCCTCGCCGTCGTCCCTCCCGGCCGGATCCGCGAGATCCGGCCGAGGAGCAGCGATCCGTGACCGGAACTCCTCCGGCGAGCCGCCGCCCGCCTCCGGCGAACCTCGGTTCGCGTCTGCAGTTGACTCTCCCCTCGTTTTCTCTAAGTCCCCGAATCCGTTAATTTCCATGCATTTTCATCGCATCACATCTCTGCATCCGTAGCTCCGTTTTGCGCGTATAATATGTCAAAATGTTCGTCTCGACGAGTACATCATTTCATTCCATTGCATCATTTGCATTTGAGATCATCTTGATGCCCGAAATGCTGTTGGAAGATAGCTTCAGATCGTTAGTTTCAGAATCTTATCAGTTCGAGCTCTTTTGTCATTTTTGCCATGAATTATGTGTGCACCCTATGAATTTGAGTCCTACATGAGAGTTGAACATTGCCATGCCATCTTTCCAGGGGTATTTTCCATGTATTTTTGTGAGCTATGTGTTGACTAGAACAAGCATGCAAAGTAGGGATGATGTTATTCCTGATTTCAGGAACTTAGTGATTTCACTAAGTCTTGTCCTGCTGATAATTTTATGCCATATGTTTAGGTTGTTTCAGAGAGATCTATGCCCTTTTTGAGCATGGTCAGTAAGGGTGTTTTGAACATATGGTTGTGCTCTATCCATCCATGCCTTTGTTGGCATTTATGGAGTAGTCTAGCATGTCATTTTCGTGCTCTACTTTTGCTTGAAATTGTTTCCTGGCAGATTGTTTGTATGAGATTCAATTTTCACGAGGTCGTTGTAGTTGATCCGTGTATGCTATGACCTTGCTCTTGCCATGCTTAGCTTCATAATCATGCCTTCTTACTGTTGGTTGCCTTGCCATGCCATGTATTGCTCTGTAGTGAGTGCATCGAGCTCACGAACATGCCATGTTGAATCTGTTTTTGCCATGTCCTGATTTTTCACTAAGTCTGAAATCTGTAATAAAACTTGCAATGTTTACATGGGTGCCATCATTTCTTAAGGTCCTTTTGGCTTATGGTCAGTAAGGGACTATTGAAATATGCTTAGAGTAGAATCATGTCATGCCTTGCTTTGCTATTATAAGTTCCTGTAGCATGTTGTTTGCTTGCTCTAAACATGCCTTCCTGATGTTAATTCCTGCCATGTTAGTATTTTCACTAAGTCTGTGAACCTGATATTTTGAGCACTTTCACCATGCTTGTTTGAACATGTTATGATGTGATTTAGCCGTAGCTCAGTGCTCCTCTTTTGTTAAGCATCTCCTGTAGTTCGTTGCCATATGCTTTGTTTGTATGTTGGGGTGCTGTAGCTTAGTTTCGTGTTGCGTGCTAAGTAGCATCGGGCTGTTAAACGCAGATTTGCGTCTTTCTTGTTTTGCTTGTCATTTGCAAACCGTGCATCCGATTCCGGTGATCTTTATATCGATTTCAACCGAAATCATCTCATCTTTCCAGCGGCATACTTGGTTTGCCAAGTTGATGCCCGGTTCTTCATTTTTTCCTTCCGGAGCATCCATATGCATTGCATATCACATCTCGCATAGCATGTCATGTTTTGCATCATATTGCTTGTGCATTGTTCCTTGTTTGATTGTGGTTCCGTTGCTTGTGTTCTTGCTTTGGGTAGAGCCGGGAGACGAGTACGTTAACGAAGAACCTGTTGAGTACGCCTACGAGGATCAAGCCTTCGACATCTCTGAGAACCTTGCAGGCAAGATGATCATACCCTCGAAATCACTACTATCTTTGCTATGCTAGTTTGCTCGCTCTTTTGCTATGCCAATGCTACGATGCCTATCATTTGCTTGTCAGCCTCCCAAATTGCCATGTCAAACCTCTAACCTTTGACACCACTCCTAGCAAACCGTTGTTTGGCTATGTTACCGCTTTGCTCAGCCCCTCTTATAGCGTTGATAGTTGCAGGTGAAGATTGAAGTTTGTTCCTTGTTGGAACATGGAGATGTTGTTCCTTGTTGGAACATGTTTATCTGTTGGGATATCACAATATCTCTTATATTATTAATGCATCTATATATTTGGTAAAGGGTGGAAGGCTCGGCCTTATGCAGTGTTTTGTTCCACTCTTGCCGCCTAGTTTCCGTCATACCGGTGTTATGTTCCCGGATTTTGCGTTCCTTACGCGGTCGGGTGATTTATGGGACCCCTTGACAGTTCGCTTTGAATAAAACTTGTCCAGAAGGCCCAACATTGCCTTTTACCATTTGCATCACCTAGCCCTTTTCTTCCCTTGGGTTTCGGAGCCGAGGGTCATCTTTATTACCCCGGGCGGTGCTCGTTGAGTGTTGGTCCAAACCGTCAACCGCCGGTGTACCGAGGGCAACTCTGGGCTGGCCTACCGAAGTTTGGACAATCCGGTGTGCCACGAGAACGAGATATGTGCAGCTCCTATCGATTTGTCGGCACATTCGGGCGGCTTTGCTGGTCTTGTTTTACCATTGTCGAAATGTCTTGATGTACCGGATACCGAGTCGATCGGAGTGTCTTGGGTGAAGGTCTATTCCTTCGATGATCGCGAGAGCTTGTAATGGGCTAAGTTGGGACACCCTGCAGGTTTAAACTTTCGAGAGCCGTGCCCGCGGTTATGTGGCGATGGGAATTTGTTAATGTCGGTTGTAGAAAACCTGAAGTTGACCTTAATTAAAATACATCAACGCGTGTGTTACCGTGATGGTCTCTTTCCGTGGAGTCCGGAAGTGAACACGATGTTGGAGTTATGTTTGGCGTAGTTGCTATAGGATCACTTCTTGATCATACTTTTATCGATCGTGCTTTGCCTTCTCTTCTCGCTCTCATTTGCGTATGTTAGCCACCATTTATGCTAGTCGCTTGTCGCAGCTCCACCTCATGCCTTTACCTTACCCATAAGCTTAAATAGTCTTGATCTCGCGGGTTGAGATTGCTGAGTCCTCGTGACTCACGGATACTTCAAAACCAGTTTGCGGTGCCTATGTTACCGAAAGGGTGGCGCATTCAAGCTCAAGGAGGAGCTCGATGAAGATCTTGCCTTTTGTGTTGTTTCGTTCTAGTTGATCAAGAGTGGAGCCCGGTTGGGGTCGATCGAGGTCTTTATGTCGCATTTGGGGTTCTTCTTTTATTTTGGTTCCGTAGTCGGACCTTGATTGTATCTGGATGATGTAATGCTTTGTTCATGTAATTGTGTGAAGTGGCGATTGTAAGCCAACTATGTATCTCTTTCCCTTATGTATTACATGGGTTGTGTGAAGATTACCTCACTTGCGACATTGCTTTCTATGCGGTTATGCCTCTAAGTCGTGCTTCGACACGTGGGAGATATAGCCGCATCGAGGGCGTTACAAGAGAGCACATCAAAGCTTATCACATAAGAGAGAATGACACCTAAAGCTTCTCCTGATGCTTCTTATTCGTAAGAGGAGAGATGTCTCATGTCTTCAATAGGGGAAAGACATGTTAGTATGTGTTATGATTATTTTGCTCTGATTTTCTTTCCCAGTCTTCTCCCATTACCCAATATCATTTTCAGGGGGGAGAGAGATCAGTTCCAAGGGAAGGAAATTTCCTCGAATTCATTGCATATCTTTACTCTTTGGGGACATGTCTATATCCAAATAGAGTACTAAGTACTCACTCTCTACATGTCATCCCAGTCTTGGTACTCTTGTGATTTTCTGCTCTTGCTTTGTCTAGTAGATGTTCATGTGTTATCTAAACTTATTTACTCAAGTTTGTCTCTTCCAAAGCTAGTTCAACACCACAAGGTAAGTATATGCATCACACTCATGTGCATGAAGATCTCTTGCCGAGGTGTATATTGTTTGCAAGAAGGACTCATGAACATGAAGGTACATTTCCAGTATCTACACCATTTGCTTTGATGCATATAGCCAAGATACATGTAACTCATTGCTTGCTCTGTCACGCTTATGCAATCTCATGCTTTCATATTCCATAATCACATGATTGCATACATGTAGGGGGAGCATATGAATGTTACATGTCTTTCCAAAGCTTTACTTGCTATCTCCTTATATCCTTATCTAAAGCTTTGATGTATGTTGTCATCAATTACCAAAAGGGGGGAGATTGAAAGCACAAGTGCTCCCTGGGTGATTTTGTTAATAAATGTCAACATATCTCTTGTTGGACCAATATTTTCATCTAGTATATTTCAGATAAGTTCAACATTGGAGTGGCATGGACAAGAGGATGTGGAACCCCTTCAAGATGCTAAGAACAAACATTGGCAAAAGCTCAAGACTCTACATTTTCATTTTAGTGATCCAAGATCACATTGAGTCCATAGGAAAGCCAATACTATTAAAAGGGGATGAGGTGTTGCTTAATGGGTTGCTTGCTCAAAGTGCTTAGTGATATGCTCCAAAGCCCTCAACCACTTTCTCATTTCTACATATGTCCTAAACCTAAAAGTCAAACACGGCCCCACCGAATTGATCTACCCGGTGCCATCGAGTTCATTTGACATAGCCAATGCCAGAAACCCTAATCAGTTCGGTCTCACCGAGATGAGCTTGCAAACTCTCTGTTGCCTGTTGCAATAATTTTGGTCCCACCGAGATATGCAATTGGTCCCACCGAGTTTGTGTAATTGGTCAAACCGAGTTGAGGTTTTACCCTAACCCTAGCACATCGGTCTCACCGAGTTGACCTTGTCGGTCCCACCAAAACTCTAACATTCACATTTTGAACTGAATCGGTCTGACTGAGTTTCACTATTCGATCTCACTGAGTTTGGTGAATTGTGTGTAACGGCTAGATTTTGTGTGGAGGCTATATATACCCCTCCACCAGTTCTTCATTCGTGGAGAAAGCCATCAGAACGTGCCTACACTTCCACTACTCATTTTCTGAGAGAGAACCACCTACTCATGTGTTGAGACCAAGACATTCCAATCCAACCACAAGAATCTTGATCTCTAGCCTTCCCCAAGTTGCTTTCCACTCAAATCATCTTTCCACCATAGCCAAATCTGTGAGAGTGAGTTGAGTGTTGGGGAGACTATCATTTGAAGCACAAGAGCAAGGAATTCATCATCAACACACCATCTATTACCTTTTGGAGAGTGGTGTATCCTAGATTGGTTAGGTGTCACTTGGGAGCCTCCGTCAAGATTGTGGAGTTGAACCAAGGAGTTTGTAAGGGCAAGGAGATCGCTTACTTCGTGAAGATCTACCCAAGTGAGGCAAGTCCTTCATGGGCGATGGCCATGGAGGGATAGACAAGGTTGCTTCTTTGTGGACCCTTCATGGGTGGAGCCCTCCGTGGACTCGCGCAACTATTACGCTTTGTGGGTTGAAGTCTCCACCAACGTGGATGTACGATTGCACCACCTATCAGAACCACGCCAAAAATCTCCGTGTCTTCAATTGCATTTGCACACTCCAATCCCATCCCTTTACTTTCTTGCAAGTTGCATGCTTTACTTTGTGTTGTTCATATACTCTTGCCATGCTTGCTTGAATTGTATTGTGAATGTTTGAAATTGTGCTAAAACTCCACCTTAACTTGAAAAACTTAAAAAACTGCTACCTTTACTTGTTGAGGGTCTAATCACCCCCCCCCCCTCTAGACACCTCTTCTCGATCCTTTCAATTGGTATCAGAGTGTTGGTCTCCATTGCTTTGGTTTATTAACCATTGGAGGAAGATGGATGAGCCTATGATTGGGATTATTGGACGTAGAGTGCCTATGCTTGATGGAGAGTTCTATAGTGAGTGGAAAAATGAGATTCTTGGAATTTTCATGAATATCACTTGAACAAGTACATTACTACTCCTGGTGAACCCCTTGTTGACCCCTTGCATCCTACCCATGATAAGTCTGTTGACATGATTCGCAATCTTAGAACTATCAATCTTATCACTGGAGGTTTCCCTAGAAATTTGATTGGTCGCTTGCCAACTCTTGAGTGTGCTTATACTATATGGAGATTTCTTGAGGGCCGATTTTCGGACTACTCCTTGAAAACTTAGATGATATTCTCCACAAGTCTATTGCTTTGAATAAGATGAATCCCAATGATCCTAAGTTTGGAGCTTGTTTATTTAAGCTTCGTGACCTTATGCTGGCCAAAGGAGATGTTGGAATCATTAACAATATCATTTCTGAAGTCATTAGAATTCATAGAGATGAACATTATCAAAATCATATATCTAATGAATTACTCTCTCTAGGAAATGACCAATTGCAAGACGATGTTGAACATGGATACTATGGTGAGGATGATGATAGTGACTTTGTGAAGGAAATATGCCCTAGAGGCAATAATAAAGTTATTATTTATTTCCTCATATCTTGATAAATGTTTATTATTCATGCTAGAATTGTATTAACCGGAAACATAATACATGTGTGAATACATAGACAAAAATATGGTCACTAGTATGCCTCTACTTGACTAGCTCATTAATCAAAGATGGTCATGTTTCCTGACCATAGACATGTGTTGTCATTTGATTAGTGGGATCACATCATTAGAAGAATGATGTGATTGACATGACCCATTTTGTTAGCCTAGCACTTGATCGTTTAGTATCTGCTATTGCTTTCTTCATGACTTATACAAAGTTCACGCAACTATGAGATTGTGCAACTCCGTGTACGGAAGAACACTTTGTGTGCTACCAAACGACACAACGTATCGGGTGATTACAAAGGTGCTCTCTGGTGTTTCCAAGGTTCATGTTGAGTTGGCATAATTGAGATTAGGATTTGTCACTCCGATTGTCGGAGAGGTATCTCTGGGCCCTCTCGGTAATACTCATCACCTAAGCCTTGCAAGCATGTAACTAATGAGTTAGTTATGAGATGGCGTATTCTGAGCGAGTAAAGAGACTTGCCGTAACGAGATTGAACTAGGTATTGGATACCGACGATCAAATCTCGGGCAAGTAACATACCGATGACAAAGGGAACAAAGTATGTTGTTATGCGGTTTGACCGATAAAGATCTTCGTAGAATATGTAGGAACCAATATGGGCATCCAGGTCCCGCTATTGGTTATTGACTAGAGACGTGTCTCGGTCATGTCTACATTGTTCTCGAACCGTAGGGTCCGCACGCTTAAGGTTTCGATGATAGTTATATTATGAGTTTATGTATTTTGATGTACCGAAGGTTGTTCGGAGTCCCGGATGTGATCACGGACATGACGAGGAGTCTCGAAATGGTCGAGACATAAAGATTGATATATAGGACGGATATATTTGGACACCAGAAAGGTTCCGGCAGAGTTTGGGAATATACCGGAGCTCCGGGAGGTTACCGGAACCCCCGGTAAGTATATGGGCCTTATTGGGCCCAAGTGGAAGGGAGGGAGAAGGAGCAAGGGAGGGGCGCGCCCCCATCAAGCCCAATCCGAATTGGGTGGGGGGGCCGGCCCCCCTTTCCTTCTCTCCTTCCCCCTCCTCCTTCCTACTAGTACTACTCCTTCCTTCCCCCTCCAAGTTGGATTAGGAAAAGGAGGGGAAACCTACTTGGAGTAGGTTTCCCCCTCCCTATGGCACGCCCCCTTGGGCCGGCCACCTCCTCCCTCCCTCCTTTATATACGGGGTAGGGGGGCACCCTAGACACACAAGTTGATCATTGATCGTTCCTTAGCCGTGTGCGGTGCCCCCCTCCACGATATTACACCTCGGTCATATTGTAGCGGTGCTTAGGCGAAGCCCTGCAACAGGAGAACATCAAGATCGTCCACCACGCCGTCGTCTTGACGAACTCCCCTCGGCGCCTCTGCTGGATCGGAGATCGAGGTGCGTCATCGAGTTGTCTGCGTGTCAAGAACTTCGGAGGTGCGAGTAACGGTGCTTGGATCGGTCGGACCGGAGGACGTCGACTACTTCCTCTATGTTGCGTCAACGCTTCCGCTTCGGTCTCACGAGGGCGTAGACAACACTCTCCCTCATTGCTATATCATCACCATGATCTTGCGTGTGCGTGGGAAAATTTTGAAATTACTCGTTCCCCAACAAAGGCATCCGAGCCTAGGTTTTATGCGTTGATGTTATATGCACGAGTAGAACACAAGTGAGTTGTGGACGATATAAGTCATCTGCCTACCAGCATGTCATACTTTGGTTCAGCGGTATTGTTGGATGAAGCGGCCGGACCGACATTATCGTAAGCTTCTGCGAGACTGGTTTTACCGCCGTGCTTTGCACACAGGTGACTAGCGGTGTCTGTTTCTCCAACTTTAGTTGAACCAAGTGTATACGCCGGTCCTTGTGAAGGTTAAACGAGTCTATTTGACAAACTATCGTTGTGGTTTTGATGCGTAGGTAAGAACGGTTCTTGCTAAGCCCGTAGCAGCCACGTAAAATTTGCAACAACAAAGTAGAGGACGTCTAACTTGTTTTTGCAGGGCATGTTGTGATGTGATATGGCCAAGGCGTGATGCTATATTTTATTGTATGAGATGATCATGTTTTGTAACCGAAGTTATCGGCAACTAGCAGGAGCCATATGGTTGTCGCTTTATTGTATGAAATGCAACGCTACTGTAATTGCTTTACTTTATCACTAAGCGGTAGCGATAGTCGTAGAAGCAATAGATGGCGTAAATGACAACGATGCTACGATGGAGATCAAGGTGTTGCTCCGGTGACGATGGTGATCACGACGGTGCTTCGGAGATGGAGATCACAAGCACAAGATGATGATGGCCATATCATATCACTTATATTGATTGCATGTGATGTTTATCCTCTATGCATCTTATCTTGCTTTGATTGACGGTAGAATTTTAAGATGATCTCTCACTAAAATTATCAAGTAGTGTTCTCCCGAGTATGCACCGTTGCCAAAGTTAAATCGTCTTTGAGACACCACGTGATGATCGGGTGTGATAAGCTCTCGTCCATCTACAACGGGTGCAAGCCAGTTTTGCACACGCAGAATACTCGAGTTAAACTTGACGAGCCTAGCATATGCGAGATATGGCCTCGGAACACGGAGACCGAAGGTCGGCGTGAATCATATAGTAGATATGATCAACATAATGATGTTCACCATTGAAAACTACTCCATCTCACGTGATGATCGGTTATGGTTTAGTTGATTTGGATCACGTGATCACTTAGATGACTAGAGAGATGTCTGTCTAAGTGGGAGTTCTTAAGTAATATGATTAATTGAACTTAAATTTATCATGAACTTAGTACTGATAGTATCTTGCTTGTCTATGTTTGTTTGTAGATAGATGGCTCATCTTTGTTGTTCCGTTGAATTTTAATGCGTTCCTTGAGAAAGCAAAGTTGAAAGATGATGGTAGCAATTACGGATCGGGTCCGTAACTTTGAGATTATCCTCATTGCTGCACTGAAGAGTTACGTCTGGAAGCACCGCTGGGTGCGAACTGCTTCTTGGACGCAATCGACGGCGTTAAGAACGTCTAGCGAGCAAAGCTGATGACTACTCTATAGTTTATTGTGCCATGCTTTACGGCTTAGAACCGGGTCTTCAACGACGTTTTGAGCGTCATGGAGCATATGAGATGTTCCAGAGTTGAAGTTAATATTTCAAGCAAATGCCCGGATTGAGAGATATGAAGTCTCCAATAAGTTCTATAGCTGCAAGATGGAGGAGAATAGTTACACGGTGAACATATACTCGTAATGTCTGGGTATAACAATCACTTGATTCAACTAGGAGTTAATCTTCACGATGATAGTGTCATTGATGTAATTCTTCAATCACGCCACCAAGCTACAAGAGCTTTGTGATGAACTATAATATGCAAGGGATGAACAAGACTATTCGAGCTCTTCGCGATCTTGAAAGCATGGAGGTAGAAATCAAGAAGGAGCATCAAGTGTTGATGGTCAACAAGACCACTAGTTTCAAGAAGAAGGGCAAAGGGAAGAAGAAGGAACTTCAAAAGAACGGCAAACAAGTTGCTGCTCAAGAGAAGAAACCCAAATCTGGACCTAAGCCTGAAACGAGTGCTTCTACCGCAAGCGGTCGTCCTTTGAAGCGGAACTGCCCCAAGTATTTGGCGGATAAGAAGGATGGCAAAGTGAACAAAGGTATATGTGATATACATGTTATTGATGTGTACCTAACTAGAGCTCGTAGTAGCACTGGTATTTGATACTTGGTTCATTGCTAATATTTGCAACTCAAAGCAGGACTACGGAATAAGCGAGCATCGGCCGAGGACGAGGTGACGATGCGCGTGGGAAACGGTTCCAAAGTCGATGTGATCGCCGTCGGCACGCTACCTCTACATTTACCATCGGGATTAGTTTTAGACCTAAATAATTGTTATTTGGTGCCTGCGTTGAGCATGAACATTATATCTGGATCTTGTTTAATGCGAGACGGTTATTCATTTAAATCAGAGAATAATGGTCGTTCTATTTATATGATTAATATCTTTTATGGTCATGCACCCTTGAAGAGTGGTCTATTTTTATTGAATCTCGATAGTAGTGATACACATATTCATAATGTTGAAACCAAAAGATGCAGAGTTGATAATGATAGTGCAACTTATTTGTGGCACTGCCGTTTAGGTCATATCGGTGTAAAACGCATGAAGAAACTCCATACTGATGGACTTTTGGAATCACTTGATTATGAATCACTTGGTACTTGCGAATCGTGCCTCATGGGCAAGATGACTAAAACACCGTTCTCCGAAACTATGGAGAGAGCAACAGATTTGTTGGAAATCATACATCTGTATGTATGTGGCCCGATGAATGTTGAGGCTCGTGGCGGATATCGTTATTTTCTCACCTTCACAGATGATTTGAGTAGATATGGGTATATCTACTTAATGAAACACAAGTCTGAAACATTTGAAAAGTTCAAAGAATTTCAGAGTGAAGTAGAAAATCATCGTAACAAGAAAAATAAAGTTTCTACGATCGATCGTGGAGGAGAATATTTGAGTTCGAGTTTGGTTTACATTTGAAACAATGCGGAATAGTTTAGCAACTCACGCCACCGAACACCACAACGAAATGGTGTGTCCGAACGTCGTAATCGTACTTTACTTGATATGGTGCGATCTATGATGTCTCTTACCGATTTACCGCTATTGTTTTGGGGTTATGCTTTAGAGACGGCCGCATTCACGTTAAATAGGGCACCATCAAAATCCGTTGAGACAACGCCTTATGAACTGTGGTTTGGCAAGAAACCAAAGTTGTCGTTTCTTAAAGTTTGGGGCTGCGATGCTTATGTGAAGAAACTTCAACCGATAAGCTCGAACCCAAATCAAGAAATGTGTCTTCATAGGATACCCAAAAGAGATCATGGGTACACCTTCTATCACAGATCCGAAGGCAAAACATTCGTTGCTAAGAATGGATCCTTTCTAGAGAAGGAATTTCTCTCGAAAGAAGTGAGTGGGAGGAAAGTAGAACTTGATGAGATAATCAGATCTACTCCCTTGTTGGAAGGTAGTTCATCACGAGAACCGGTTCCGTGACAACTACACCAACTAGTGAGGAAGCTAATGATATTGATCAGAAACTTGGATCAAGTTTCTGCTGAACCTCATAGGTCTACCAGAGTAAGATCCACACCAGAGTGGTGCGGTAATCCTATTCGGAAGTCATGTTACTTGACCATGATGAACCTACGAACTATGAGGAAGCGATGATGAGCCCAGATTCCGCAAAATGGCTAGAGGCCATGAAATCGAGATAGGATCCATGTATGAAAACAAAGTGTGGACTTTGGTTGACTTGCCGATGATCGGCAAGCCATTGAGAATAAATGGATCTTTAATAAGAAGACGGCGTTGATGGTAATGTTCTCGTCTATAAAGCTCGACTTGTTGCAAAAGGTTTTCGACAAGTTCAAGGGGTTGACTACGATGAGACTTTCTCACCGTGAGCGATGCTTAAGTCTGTCCGAATCATGTTGGCCATTGCTACATTTCATGATTATGAAATTTGGCAAATGGATGTCAAGACTGCATTCTTGAATGGATTTCTAGAAGAAGAGTTGTATATGATGCAGCGAAAGGTTTTGTTGATCCAAAAGGTCTTGACAAAGTTTGCAAGCTCCAGCGTTCCATTTATGGACTGGTGCAAGCATCTCGAGCTGGAATAAGCGTTTTGATAGTGTGATCAAAGCATATGGTTTTATCTGAGACTTTTGGAGAAGCTTTGTATTTACAAGAAAGTGAGTGGGAGCTCTGTAGCATTTCTAGTTTTATATGTTGATGACATATTATTAATTGGAAATGATATAGAATTTCTGGATAGCATAAAGGGATACTTGAATAAAAGTTTTTCGATGAAAGACCTCGGTGAAGCTGCTTACATATTAGGCATCAAGATCTATAGAGATAGATCAAGGCGCTTAATAGGACTTTCACAAAGCACATACCTTGACAAAATATTGAAAAAGTTCAATATGGATCGAGCAAAGAAAGGATTCTTGCCTGTGCTACAAGGTGTGAAGTTGAGTCGAACTCAATGCCCGACCACAATGCAGAAGATAGAGAAAATGAAAAATGTTCCTATGCTTCAGCCATAGGCTCTATCATGTATGCAATGTCAGTGTACCAGACTGACGTATGCTTAGCAATAAGCTTAGCAGAAGGTACCAAAGTAATCCAGAGTGGATCATCGGACAGCGGTCAAGAACATCCCGAAATACGAAAAGGACTAAGGATATGTTTCTCGTATATGGAGGTGACAAAGAGCTAGTCGTAAATGGTTATGTCGATGCAAGCTTTGACATCGATTCGGACGATTCTAAATCACAAACCGGATCGTGTTTTTATTAAGCGGTGGAGCTGTAAGTTGGTGCGAGTTCTAAACAAAGCGTCGTGGCGGGATCTACATGTGAAGCGAGTACATAGCTGCTTCAAGCAGCAAATGAAGGAGTGCGGATGAAGGAGTTCATTTCCGATCTAGGTGTCATACCTAGTGCATCGGGACCAATGAAGATCTTCTGTGACAATCTTGGTGCAATTGCCTTGGCAAAGGAATCCAGATTTCACAAGAGGACCAAGCACATCAAGAGACGCTTCAATTCCATTCGGGATCAAGTCCAAGTGGGAGACATAGAGATTTGCAAGATACATACGGATCTGAATGTTGCGAGACCGTTGACTAAGCCTCTCTCACGAGCAAAACATGATCAGCACCAAGACTCCATGGGTGTTAGAATCATTACTATGTAATCTAGATTATTGACTCTAGTGCAAGTGGGAGGCAAGGAAATATGCCCTAGAGGCAATAATAAAGTTATTATTTATTTCCTCATATCATGATAAATGTTTATTATTCATGCTAGAATTGTATTAACCCGAAACATAATACATGTGTGAATACATAGACAAAAATATGGTCACTAGTATGCCTCTACTTGACTAGCTCATTAATCAAAGATGGTCATGTTTCCCGACCATAGACATGTGTTGTCAGTTGATTAGTGGGATCACATCATTAGAAGAATGATGTGATTGACATGACCCATTTTGTTAGCCTAGCACTTGATCGTTTAGTATACTGCTATTGCTTTCTTCATGACTTATACAAAGTTCCTGCAACTATGAGATTTTGCAACTCCGTGTACGGAAGAACACTTTGTGTGCTGCCAAACGTCACAACGAATCGGGTGATTATAAAGGTGCTCTCAGGTGTTTCCGAAGGTTCATGTTGAGTTGGCATAATTCGAGATTAGGATTTGTCACTCCGATTGTCGGAGAGGTATCTCTGGGCCCTCTCGGTAATACTCATCACCTAAGCCTTGCAAGCATGTAACTAATGAGTTAGTTATGAGATGACGTATTCTGAGCGAATAAAGAGACTTGCCGTAACGAGATTGAACTAGGTATTGGATACCGACAATCAAATCTCGGCAAGTAACATACCGATGACAAAGGGAACAAAGTATGTTGTTATGCGGTTTGACCGATAAAGATCTTTGTAGAATATGTAGGAACCAATATGGGCATCCGGTCCGCTATTGGTTACTCACCGAGACGTGTCTCGGTCATGTCTACATTGTTCTCGAACCGTAGGGTCCGCACGCTAAGGTTTCGATGATAGTTATATTATGAGTTTATGTATTTTGATGTACGAAGGTTGTTGAGTCCGGATGTGATCACGGACATGACGAGGAGTCTCGAAATGGTCGAGACATAAAGATTGATATATAGGACGGATATATTTGGACACGAAAGGTTCGGCAGAGTTTGGGAATATCTGGAGCTCGGGAGGTTACCGGAACCCCGATAAGTATATGGGCCTTATTGGGCCCAAGTGGAAGGAGGAGAAGGAGCAAGGGAGGCGCGCCCTCAAGCCCAATCCGACTGGGTGGGGGGGCGGCCCCCTTCCTTCTCTCCTTCCCCTCCTCCTTCCTACTAGTACTACTCCTTCCTTCCCTCCAAGTTGGATTTGGAAAGGAGGAAACCTACTTGCATGGGTTTCCCCCCCTATGGCGCGCCCCCCCTTGGGCCGGCCACCTCCTCCCTCCTCCTTTATATAGGGGGGTAGGGGGCACCCTAGACACACAAGTTGATCATTGATCGTTCCTTAGCCGTGTGTGGTGCCCCCCTCCACGATATTACACCTCGGTCATATTGTAGCGTGCTTAGGCGAAGCCGTGCAACAGGAGAACATCAAGATCGTCACCACGCCGTCGTCTTGTGGAACTCCCCTCGGCGCCTCTGCTGGATCGGAGATCGAGGGTGCGTCATTGAGCTGTACGCGTGTCAAGAACTCAGAGGTGCGAGTAACGGTGCTTGGATCGGTCGGACCGGGAGGACGTCGACTACTTCCTCTACGTTGCATCAACGCTTCGCTTGGTCTCGAGGGCGTAGACAACACTCTCCCCTCGTTGCTATATCATCACCATGATCTTGCGTGTGCGTAGGAAAATTTTGAAATTACTACGTCCCCAACACTTTGATCTTGAGGACTCTATGATACACTTTGGTGTTATGGAAAATCTTCGCGGCTACATGGCTGGAGGAAAGGAATGGGTTCTTGATAGTGGATGTACCGATCATATGACCGGAGACAAGGATATGTTTCATGAGCTTGCTAAAAACGACGGCCCTCGAAAGTATGTAACTTTTGGTGATAACTCAAAGGGTAAGGTGGTTGTTCTTCGTAAGGTGGCCATCTCACATGACAGCTCCATACAAAATGTTATGCTCATTGAATCTCGTGGCTATAATTTACTTTCGGTATATAGACTAGCTGACTTTGGATTCAATGGCCTATTTACTGAAGTATATTGCCAAGTGTTTTGAAGAGATAATCATAAAATGGTCTTTACTGGTATACTTAGAGGTGATCTATACATTGTTGATTTCACTAAAAAGGCTCAACCTAGAACTTGCTTAATTGCTAAATCCTAAAAAGGTTGGTTATGGCATAGACGGTTAGGTCATGTGGGCATGCGAAATCTTGACAAGCTTATTAAAGGTGATCACATCCTTGGTGTTAAAGATGTTATATTTGACAAGGATAGACTTTGTAGTGCTTTCCAAGCAGGAAAAGAAGTTGGAGAAAGTCATCCCATGAAGAACATCATGACCACGACAAGACCACTTGAGCTACTTCACATGGATCTTTTCGGTCCCAATGCCTACAAGAGTCTCGATGGTAACTCGTTTGGATTGGTCATTGTTGATGATTTTTCAAGATTTACGTGGGTGTTCTTTCTTGATGATAAGTCGCGGGTCCAAAAGATCTTCAAGAACTTTGCTAGGAAGGCCCAAAACCAATTTGAAGTGAAGATCAAGAAGGTTCGCAGCAACAACGGAATGGAGTTCAAGAACGCCAATGTGGACACCTTTCTTGACAAAAGAGATTTCACATGAGTTCTCGACTACGTACACAACTCAACAAAATGGAGTTGTTGAGAGGAAGAACCGAACGCTCATCGAAATGGCGAGAACGATGCTTGATGAGTACAAGGCGCCAAAACACTTTTGGGCAGAAGCGGTTGGGACAGCTTGTTATGCAACGAATCATCTATATCTTCACAAGCTACTCGACAAGACAACATACGAGCTTCTCACCGGTAACAAACCCCAAGTTGGATACTTTCGGGTATTCGGCTCAAAGTGCTACATTCTTGATAAGCATCGTTGCTCGAAATTTGCTCCTAAATCTCATGAAGGTTTCCTACTCAGTTATGGGTCAAACCCTCATTCTTACCGTGTCTACAACAATTTCACCCGAAAGGTTGAAGAGACGGTAGATGTGAAGTTTGATGAATCTAACGGCTCGCAATTAGAACAATTGCCAATTGATGTAGGTGACAAAGATCCTTCGAAAGCAATCCAAGACCTGTCTATTGGCAAGATTCGCCCAATGGAGGTTAAGGAGAGTACCTCGTCCGTCCAAGTGGAAGCCTCAACTTCACGCCAAGGTGAACCACAAGTTGACTTGGAGGCATCCATGAGTGGGACACATCAAGATGATGAAAACGAGGATGTACAAGAAGATGAACCTCGAAGACCTCCTTCTCCCACTCCATGGGAGAAAAACAACGAAGAAATACAAGAGGAAGAACAAGATGATGAAGAAGATGTTCCACCCCGACCCAAACAAAAGCTCTCACGAGTTAGAGCAAGAGTCTTAAGAGATTATCCCGTCGAACAAATCTTTGATGATATTCAAACCAGGAGAATTACTCGCTCTAAAACTCGTTTGGCTAATTTTTGTGAACGTTACACATTCATTTCTAGCATTGCACCTATGAAGGTCGAAGAAGCATTGAAAGATCCGGATTGGATAAATGCAATGCACGAAGAGCTACACAATTTGAAAGCACAAGTGCTCCCTGGGTGATTTTGGTAATTAATGTTAACATATCTCTTGTTTGACTAATACTTCTACCTAGTATATTTCAGATGAGTTGAACACTGGAGCATGGCCATGGACAAGAGGATGTGTAACCCCTTCAAGATGCTAAGGACAAACATTGGCAAAAGCTGAAGACTCTACATTTTTCATTTTAGTGATCCAAGATCACATTGAGTCCATAGGAAAGCCAATACTTTTAAAAGGGGATGAGGTGTTGCTTAATGGCTTGCTTGCTCAAAGTGCTTAGTGATATGCTCCAAAGCCCTCAACCACTTTCTCATATCTCCATATGTCCTAAACCTTAAAGTCAAACTCCGCCCCACCAATTTGATCTATCCGGCCCCACTGAGTTCAATTGATACAGCCACTGCCAAACCCTAATCAGTTCGGTCTCACCGATGGGATCTCAATCTCACCGAGATGGGCTTGCAAATTCCTTGTTGTCTGTTGCAACAATTTTGGTCCCACGGAGTTTGCTTGACCAATTCTCTGTTTGCTTATTACCAAAATCGGTCTCACCGAGTTTACGTAATCGGTCAAACTGAGTTGAGGTTTTACCCTAACCCTTGCACATTGGTCCCACCGAGTTGACCTTGTCCGTCCCATCGAAAACTCTAAGGTTCACATTTTGACCTGAATCAATCTGACCGAGTTTTACCGTTCGGTCTCACCGAGTTTGGGAATTTGTGTGTAATGGCTAGATTCTATGGAGGCTATATATACCCCTCTACCCTTTCTTCATTCGTGAGGAAAGCCATCATAACGTGCCTACACTTCCACCATTCAATTTCTGAGAGAGAATCACCTACTCATGAGTTGAGACCAAGACATTCCACTCCAACCACAAGAATCTTGATTTCTAGCCTTCCGCAAGTTGCTTTCCACTCAACTCATCTTTCCACCATAGCCAAATCTGCATGAGAGAGTTGAGTGTTGGGGAGACTATCATTTGAAGAACAAGATCAAGGAGTTCATCATCAACACACCATCTATTACCTTTTGGAGAGTGGTGTCTCCTAGATTGGTTAGGTGTCACTTGGGAGCCTCTGTCAAGATTGTGGAGTTGAACCAAGGAGTTTGTAAGGGCAAGGAGATCGCCTACTTCGTGAAGATCTACCCAAGTAAGGCAAGTCCTTCGTGGGCGATGGCCATGGTGGGATAGACAAGGTTGCTTCTTCGTGGACCCTTTGTGGGTGGAGCCCTCCGTGGACTCGCGCAACCGTTACCCTTCGTGGGTTGAAGTCTCTACCAAAGTGGATGTACGATAGCACCACCTCTCGGAACCAAGCCAAAAATATCCATGTCTCCAATTGCGTTTGCACACTCCAATCCCATCCCTTTACTTTCTTGCAAGCTGCATGCTTTACTTTCCGCTGCTCATATACTCTTTGAATGCTTGCTTGAATTGTATTCTGAATGTTTGTAATTGTTCAAATTTCCAACCTCAACTTGAAAAACTTAAAAACTTCTACCTTTGCTTGTTGAGGGTCTAATCACCCCCCTTTATACACCTCTTCTCGATCGTTTCAATTGGTTTCAGAGCTTTGATCTCCATTGCTTTGGTTTAATCACCATTGGAGGAAGATGGATGAGTCTACGTTGGGGAGTCTTAGACGTATAGTGCCTATGCTTGATGGAGAGTTCTTTAGTGAGTGGAAAATGAGATGCTTGAGATTTTCATGAATATCACTTGAACAAGTACATTACTACTCCTTGTGAACCCCTTGTTGACCCCTTGCATCCTACCCATGATGAGTCTCTTGACATGATTCGCAATCTTAGAACTATCAATCTTATCACTAGAGGTTTCCCTAGAAATTTGATTGGTCGCTTGCCAACTCTTGAATGTGCTTATACTATATGGAGATTTCTTGAGGAACGATTTTCGGACTATTCCTTGAAAACTTAGATGAGATTCTTCACAAGTCTATTGCTTTGAATAAGATGAATCCCAATGATCCTAAGTTTGGTGATTGTTTAGTTGAGCTTCGTGACCTCATGCGTGCCAAAGGAGATGTTGGAATTATTACCAATATCATTTCCGAAGCTATTAGAATTCACAGAGATGAACATTGTCACAATCATATATCTAATGAATCACTCTCTCTAGGAAATGATCATTTGCAAGGCGATGTTGAACATGGATACTATGATGAGGATGATGATAGTGATCTCGATCTTGAAGAGTCTATGAGACACTTTGGTCTTATGGCTAACCATCGCGGCTACATGGCTGGAGGAAAGGAATGGGTCCTTGATAGTGGATGTACCGATCACATAACCGGAGACAAAGATATGTTTCGTGAGCTTGCTGAAAACAACGGCCCTCGAAAGTATGTCACTTTCGGTGACAACTCAAAGGGAAAGGTGGTTGGCCTCGGTAAGGTGGCCATCTCACATGGCAGCTCCATACAAAATGTTATGCTCGTTGAATCTCTTGGCTATAATCTACTTTCTGTATCTAGACTAGCTGACTTTGGTTTCAATGTCCTATTTGCTGAAGTGGATTGCCAAGTGTTTCAAAGAGAATCATAAAATGGTCTTTACCGGCGTACGTAGAGGTGATCTATACATTGTTGATTTCACTAAAAAGGCTCAAACCTAGAACTTGCTTAATTCATGAATCCTCTGAAGGCTGGTTGTGGCATAGACGGTTAGGTCATGTGGGCATGCGAAACCTTAACAAGCTTATTAAAGGTGATCATATCCTTGGTGTTAAAGATGTCATATTTGACAAGGATAGACTTTGTGGTGCTTGCCAAGCAGGAAAACAGGTTGGAGGAAGCCACCCCGTGAAGAACATCATGACCACGAGGAGACCGCTCGAGCAACTTCACATGGACCTTTTTGGTCCCAATGCCTACAAGAGTCTCGGTGGTAACTCGTTTGGACTAGTCATTGTTGATGATTTTTCAAGATTTACGTGGGTGTTCTTTCTTGATGATAAATCGTAGGTCCAAAAGATCTTCAAAAACTTTGCTAGGAAGGCCCAAAATCAATTTGAAGTGAAGATCAAGAAGGTTCACAGCGACAACTGAACGGAGTTCAAGAACACCAATGTGGACTCCTTTCTTGACAAAGAAGGGATTTCATATGAGTTCTTGGCTATGCACATACCTCAGCAAAATGGAGTTGTTGAGAGGAAGAACCGTATGCTCATCAAAATGTCAACAACGATGCTTGATGAGTACAAGACGCCCAAGCACCTTTGGGTGGAATCGGTTGAGACAGCTTGTCATGAGACGAATCGTTTATATCTTCACAAGCTACTCGGCAAGACGGCATACGAGCTTCTCATCGATAACAAACCCCAAGTTGGATACTTTCGAGTATTCGGCTCAAAGTGTTACATTCTTGATAAGCATCATCGTTCGAAATTTGCTCCTAAGTCTCATGAAGGTTTCCTACTCGATTATGGCTCAAACTCTCACACTTACCGTGTCTACAACAATTTCACCCGAAAGGTTGAAGAGATGGTATATGTGAAGTTTGATGAATCTAATGGCTCACAAGTAGAGCAATTGCCAATTGATGTAGGTGACAAAGATCCTTCAGAAGCAATCCAAGACTTATCTATTGGCAAGATTCGCCCAACGGAGGTGAACGAGAGTACCTCATCCGTCCAAGTGGAAGCCTCAACTTCACGCCAACGTAAACCACAAGTTGACTTGGAGGCCTCCACGAGTGGTACACATCAAGACGATGAAAACGAGGATGTACAACAAGATGAACCTCGACGACCTCCTTCTCCACCTCCACGGGAAAATAACAACGCCAACAACAATGAAGAAAGACAAGAGGAAGAACAAGACAGTGAAGAGGATGTTCCACCCCGACCCAAACAAAAGCTCTCACGGGTTCGAGCAAGAGTCTCAAGAGATCATCCCGTCGAACAAATCTTCGATAACATTCAAACCGGGAGAATTACTTGCTCTAAAACTCGTTTGGCTAATTTTTGTGAAAATTACTCATTCATTTCTATCATTGAACCTATGAAGGTTGAAGAAGCATTGGAAGATCCGGATTGGATAAATGCCATGCACAAAGAGCTACAGAACTTCGAGAGGAACCAAGTATGGACGTTGGTTGAAAAGCCCGATGAGAAGCACAATGTCATTGGAACCAAATGGGTGTTTCGGATCAAGCAAGATGAAGATGGACAAGTTGTACGCAACAAGGCTCGTCTCGTTGCTCAAGGCTACACTCAAGTCGAAGGTATGGACTATGGTGAGACTTATGCCCTCGTTGCTAGACTTGAGTCCATTCGCATCTTACTTGCTTATGCCAATCATCATGACACTACCTTATATCAAATGGACATCAAAAGTGCTTTTCTTAATGGTGAAATCGAGGAGGAAGTTTATGTAAAACAATCCCCAGCATTGTTAATCCTAAGAAACCCGACCATGTTTACAAACTCCACAAAGCTCTTTATGGTCTTAAGCAAGCTCCTAGAGCTTGGTATAAATGCTTGACTAAGTTTCTTCTTCAAAAAGGGTTTGAAATTGGTAAAATTGATTCTACTCTCTTTACTAAAAGGGTTAATGGAGAATTATTTGTGTGCCAAATTTATGTTGATTGTATCATATTTGGATCAACTAACCCTCATTTTAGTGAAAAGTTTGGGAAGCTAATGTCGGAGAAGTCTGAGATGTCTAGGATGAGTGAACTCAAGTTCTTTCTTGGTTTGCAAATCAAGCAAACTAAGGAGGGAACCTTTATCTCTCAAACAAAGTATACCAAGGACTTATTCAAGAAGTTCAACATGCAAGAATGCAAAGGTATGAATACCCCCATGCCTACTAGTGGACATCTTGACTTGACAAAGGATGGAGAACCGGTTGACCAAAAGGTTTACCGCTCTATGATTGGTTCATTGTTATATCTATGTGCCTCCCATCCCTGTATCATGATAAGTGTGTGCATGTGTGCACGATATCAAGCGGCCCCCAAAGAATGTCATCTTAAAGCTGTGAAAAGGATAGTGAGATACTTAATACATACACCAAATTTTGGCATTTGGTATCCTGAGAGGTCTTCTTTTAATCTTGTTGGCTACTTCGATTCGGACTATGCCGGTGACAAGGTCGATAGAAAGTCCACTTCGAGTACTTGTCAATTTCTTGGTAGATCTCTTGTGTCTTGGTCCTCCAAGAAACAAAACTCGGCATCCTTATCCACCGCCTAAGCGGAATACATTGGCGTCGGTTCATGTTGTGCTCAGTTACTTTGGATGACCCAAACTCTTAAAGATTATGGGATATATGTGAAACATGTTCCATTGCTTTGTGACAATGAGAGTGCTATTAAGATTTCGCATAATCCCGTGCAACATTTTCAAACTAAGCATATTGAAGTTTGTCATCATTTCATTCGAGATCATGTTGCTAAGGGAGATATAAAACTTAAGCATGTTTGTACCGATAAGCAATTGGCGGATATATTCACCAAACCACTTGATGAGAAAGTATTTTGCAGGTTGAGAGGTGAATTGAACATCATTGATGCCTCAAACTTGGAGTAGAAACTCCATGTGGATGCATGCAAGGCATGCGCCTTACTTTGACTAATCCTTGATATTTCTCTTATGATGATGATCATATGTTTTGGATTTTCTTGTACTCTTGCATGCCATCTAACCCTTGTAGGTACTTGGATAAGCCCAACACTATGAAATTTCAACTCAATCACATTCTAAGCAATCTCTACATCTCCAAGTCTCTACAATATGGTGGTTGAAGACAAGGAAGCACGAATCCATTCAATATATCCTTTGACAAACTCCTTACATCAAATTTTATATTGGAATCAAATTTCATGATTGTCACTTTGGATACACAAGTGCTCTTCCTTGCAAGACTAACCCATGTAGGAAGGTGAACTTCAACTACAAGTGATGCTCCCAACTCTTGATGATCTACATGAACTTGAGCACCCTACACAAGTTCAACTACATGACCAAGTTCAACACCACCACCCAAGGTATGTCATTCCATCTTAGAGAAGCTTTACCCCAAGACATGGGTCAAAGCAACTCAACATGATGTGAATACATTAAAATGCTTAAACGAAAAATGGCAACCCCATTTTGATCTTAAACAATGAGTATGACCTATGATCAAGTGTCTTCACTTGACTCCTAAGTCAATATACTCTAACATAGGTGACTTTGTCACCGACCAATTCTAGATGAAGTTCTATGTTGTTTCTTTGTGCTCTTGCATTTGACTCTTGCATGCTAGTTCCCCTTTCAAAAAAACTTCGTCTAGATTTCTTTTCTTTTCTTTGTTATTTTCTGCATTTCCATGCATCCAATTCATTGCAAATCCTTCAGTTAATTCCTTGCATATCTTTTTGAGATCTTAATTGCCTAAGTGATATGAGGTGACAAGTGTTTTCTATCTGGATTGAACTCGGCCTTACCGGATTGTTTTCTTCGGCCTAACCGACCATCTCGGTGCCACCAAAAGTAACAACTTGGTGCTACCGATTTCAATACTGAGATAAAAACTGTGCCATTTTCATCCTGCATATTTGTCCTAGCTCCACTCATTGATACTTGTCCTCTGCGAGCATCCTATTGCATGTTGCTTTGTAATGTGTCTCAAGGACCAAACCTACTTGACTCATGCTCCAGAAGTCCCTTCTAGGAAATTGATGTCAAAGGGGGAGAGAGAGAGAGAGAGAGAGAGAGAGCACGTCAAAGCTTATCACATAAGAGAATGCACTCCTAAAGCTTCTCTTGATGCTTATTATTCCTAAGAGGAAAGTCGTCTCATGTCTTCAAGAGGGGAAAGACATGATAGTCTGTGTTGTGATTTTATCTTGCTCTAGTTGTGTTCTTGTCTGCTCTGATTTTCTTTCCCTATCTTCTCCCGTTATCCAATGTCAGATTCAGGGGGAGAGAGCTTAGTCCTATGTGAAGAAAATCTTTGGAATTTATTGCATATCTTTATCCTTGGGGACATGTCTATAAACAAATGGAGTACCTAGTACTCACTCTCCACATGACATCCCAGTCTTGGTATTCTTGTGATCTCCTGTTCTTTCTCTGTCTAGTAGATGTTCTTGTGTTATCTAACCTTGTTTACCCAGATACATCTCTTTCAAAGCTAGTTCAAGACCACAAGGTAAGTATATGCATCACATTCATGTGAATGAAGGCCTCTTGTTGTGGTACATATTGTTTGCAAGAGCAATTCATGAACATGAAGGTATATTTTCAGCATCTACATCATTTGCTCTGATGCATATAGCCAAGACACATGTAACTCATTGCTTGATCTATCATGATTATGCATTCTCATACCCTTATGATCTATCATCACATGATTGCATACATGTAGGGGGAGCTAATGCATGTTGCATGTCCTTCCAAAGCTTTACTTGCTACTTTTCTTCATATCCTTTTCTAAAGCTTTGATGTATGTCGTCATCAATTACCAAAAGGGGGGAGATTGAAAGCACAAGTTCTCCCTGGGTGATTTTGGTAATTAATGTCAAAATATCTCTTGTTGGACTAATACTTCTACCTAGTATATTTTAGATGACTTCAACATTGGAGTGGCATGGACATGGACAAGAGGATGTGGAACCCCTTCAAGATGCTAAGGACAAACATTGGCAAAAGCTCAAGACTCTACATTTTTCATTTTAGTGATCCAAGATCACATTGAGTCCATAGGAAAGCCAATACTATTAAAAGGGGATGAGGTGTTGCTTAATGGCTGCTTTCTCAAAGTGCTTAGTGATATGCTCCAAAGCCCTCAACCACTTTCTCATCTCCATATGTCCTAAACCTTAAAGTCAAACTCGGCCCCACCGATTTCATCTATCCAGCCCCACTGAGTTCATTTGATACAGCCACTGCCAAACCCTAATCAATTCGGTCTCACAGATGGGATCTCGGTCTCACCGAGATGGGCTTGCAAATTCCATGTTGTCTGTTGCAACAATTTCGGTCCCACCAAGATTGTGCAATCGGTCCCACCGAGTTTTCTTGACCAATTCTCTGTTTGCTTATTACCAAAATCAGTCTCACGGAGTTTGCGTAATCGGTCAAACCGAGTTGAGGTTTTACCCTAACCCTTGCACGTCGGTCCCACCGAGTTGACCTTGTCGGTCCCACCGAAAACTCTAACGTTCACATTTTGACCTGAATCGGTCTGACCGAGTTTTAACATTTGATCTCACCGAGTTTGGGAATCTGTGTGTAACAGCTAGATTTTGTGTGGAGGCTAAATATACCCCTCCACCCTTTCTTCATTCATGAGGAAAGCCATCAGGACGTCCCTACAATTACACCATTCGATTTTTGAGAAAGAACCACCTACTCATGTGTTGAGACCAAGACATTCCATTCCAACCACAAGAATCTTGATCTCTAGCCTTCCCCAAGTTGCTTTCCACTCAAATCATCTTTCCACCATAGCCAAATCTATGAGAGAGAGTTGAGTGTTGGGGAGACTATCATTTGAAGCACAAGAGCAAGGAGTTCATCATCAACACACCATCTATTACCTATTGGAGAGTGGTGTCTCCTAGATTGGTTAGGTGTCACTTGGGAGCCTCTGTCAAGATTGTGGAGTTGAACCAAGGAGTTTGTAAGGTCAAGGAGATCGCCTACTTCGTGAAGATCTACCCAAGTGAGGCAAGTCCTTTGTGGGTGATGACCATGGTGGGATAGACAAGGTTGCTTCTTCGTGGCCCTTCATGGGTGGAGTCCTCCGTGGACTCGCGGAACCGTTATCCTTCATGGGTCGAAGTCTCCACCAACATGGATGTACGATAGCACCACCTATCAGAACCACGCCAAAAATCCCCATGTCTCCAATTGCGTTTGCACACTCCAATCCCATCCCTTTACTTTCTTGCAAGTTGCATGCTCTACTTTCTGCTGCTCATATTCTCTTTGCATGCTTGCTTGAATTGTATTGTGAATGTTTGAAATTGTGCTAATTTCCAACCTCAACTTCAAAAACATAAAAACTGCTACCTTTTCTTGTTGAGGGTCTAATCAACCCCCCCCCCCTCTAGACACCTCTTCTTGATCCTTTCACAATTTCAAGAGGAACCAAGTGTGGACGTTGGTTGAAAAGCCCGGTGAGAGCACAATGTCATCGGAACCAAGTGGGTGTTTCGGAACAAGCAAGATGAATATGGACAAGTTGTATGCAATAACGCTCATCTCGGTGCTCAAGGCTACACTCAAGTCGAAGGTATGGACTATGGTGAGACATATGCCCCTGTTGCTAGACTTGAGTCCATTCACATCTTACTTGCTTATGCCTATCATCATGACATCACCTTATATCAAATGGACATCAAAAGTGCTTTTCTTAATGGTGAAATTGAGGAGGGAGTTTATGTTGAACAACCTCCTGGCTTTGTTAATCCTAAGAAACTCAACCATGTTTACAAACTTCACAAAGCTCTTTAAGGTCTTAAACAAGCTCCTAGAGCGTGGCATAAATGCTTGACTAAGTTCCTTATTGTAAAAGGCTTCGAAATTGGTAAAATTGATTCTACACTTTTCACTAAAAGGGTTAATGGTGAATTATTTGTGTGCCAAATTTATGTTTATGATATCATATTTTGTTCGACTAACCCTCATTTTAGTGAAAAGTTTGGAAAGCTAATGTCAGAGAAGTTTGAGATGTCTATGATGAGTGAACTCCAGTTCTTTCTTGGTTTGCAAATCAAGCAAACTAAGGAGGGTACATTTGTTTCCCAAACAAAGTATACCAAGGACTTATTCAAGAAGTTCAACATGCAAGAATGCAAAGGTATGAGTACTCCCATGCCTACTAGTGGACATCTTGACTTGACAAAGGATGGCGAACCGGTTGACCAAAAGGTTTACCGCTCTATGATTGGTTCATTGTTATATCTATGTGCATACCGTCCCGATATTATGCTAAGTGTGTGCATATGTGCATGATATCAAGCGGCCCCCAAAGAATGTCATCTTAAGGATGTGAAGAGGATAGAGAGATACTTAATTCATACACCAAATTTTGGCATTTGGTATCCTAAGAGGTCTTCATTTGATCTTGTTGGCTACTCCTATTCAGACTATGCCGGTGACAAGGTTGATAGAAAGTCCACTTCGGGTACTTGTCAATTTCTTGGTAGATCTCTCATGTCTTGGTCCTCCAAGAAACAAAACTCAGTATCCTTATCGATCGCCGAAGCGGAATATATTGCCGTCGGTTCATGTTATGCTCAATTACTTTGGATGACCCAAACTCTTAAACATTATGGGATATATGTGAAACATGTTCCATTGCTTTGTGACAATGAGAGTGCTATTAAGATTGCTCACAATCCCGTGCAAGATTCTCGAACTAAGCATATTGAAGTTCGTCATCATTTCATTCGAGATCATGTTGCTGAAGGTGACATCAATCTTAAGCATGTTCGTACCGATAAGCAATAGGCGGATATTTTCACCAAACCACTTGATGAGAAAGTGTTTTGCAGGTTGAGAGGTGAATTGAACATCATTGATGCATCAAACATGGAGTAGAAACTCCATTTGGATGCATGCAAGGCATGAGCCTTTCTTTGACTAATCCTTGATATTTCTCTCATGATGATGATCATATGTCTTGGATATTCTTGTACTCTTGCATGCTATCTAACCCTTGTAGGTACTTGGATAAGCCCAACTCTATGAGATTGCAACTCAATCACATTCTAAGCAATCTCTACATCTCCAAGTCTCTACAATATGATGGTTGAAGACAAGGAAGCACGAATCCTTTCAATATATCCTTCGATAATTTTTTTATATCAAATTTCATGATTTTCATTTTGGATACACAAGTGATCTTCCTTGCAAGACTAACCCATGTAGGTAGATGAACTCCAACTACAAGTCGTGCTCTCAACCCTTGATGAGCTACTCAACCTTGAGCATCCCACACAAGTTCAACTACATGATCAAGATCAACACCACCACCCAAGGTATATTATTCCATCTTAGAGAAGCTTTGCCCCAACTCATGGGTCAAAGCAGCTCAACAAGATGTGAATACATCAAAATGCTTAAACAAAAAATGGCAACCCCGTTTTGAGCTTAAACGATGAGTATGACCTATGATCAAGTGCCTTCACTTGACTCCTAAGTCAATATACTCTAACATAGGTGACCATGTCGCCGACCAATTCTAGATTAAGTTCTCTATTGTTTCTCTGTGTTCTTGCATTTGTCTCTTGCATGCTTGTTCCCCTTTCAAAAAAAAACTTCATCTAGATTTCTTTTCTTTTCTTTTCTCTGTTATGTTCTGCATTCCCTGCATCCAATTCATTGCAAATCCTTCAGTTAATTCCTTGCAAATCTTTGTGAGATCTTGTTTGCCTAAGTGAGCTAAGATGACAATTGTTTTCTCTCTGTGTTGAACTCGGCCTCAACGGTTTGTCTCTTTCGGCTAAACCGAACCACCTCGGTGTTACCGATTTCAATGCTAAGAAAACACTTTGCCATTTGCATCCTGCATATTTGTTCCAGCTCCACTCAATGATTCTTGTCCTCTACCAGCATCTTATATTACATGTTGCTTTGTAATGTGACTCAAGGACCAAACCTACTTGACTCATGCTCCAGAAGGTCCCTTCTTGGAAATTGATATCGAAGGGGGAGAGAGAGCACATCAATTCTTATCACATAAGAGAGAATGCACACCTAAAGCTTCTCGTGATGCTTCTTATTCATAAGAGGAGAGATGTCTCATGTCTTCAAGAGGGGAAAGACATGTTAGTATGTGTTATGATTATTTTGCTCTGGTTTTCTTTCCCAATCTTCTCCCATTACCCAATATCATTTTCAGGGGGAGAGAGAGCTCAGTTCCAAGGGAAGGAAATTTCCTCGAATTCATTGCATATCTTTACTCTTTGAGGACATGTCTATATCCAAATAGAGTACTAAGTACTCACTCTCTACATGTCATCCCAATCTTGGTACTCTTGTGATTTTCTGCTCTTGCTTTGTCTAGTGGATGTTCGTGTGTTATCTAACCTTGTTTACAAAGGTTCGTCTCTTCCAAAGCTAGTTCAAGACCACAAGGTAAGTATATGCATCACACTCATGTGCATGAAGATCTCTTGCTGAGGTATATATTGTTTGCAAGAAGGACTCATGAACATGAAGGTACATTTCCAGTATCTACACCATTTGCTTTGATGCATATAGCCAAGATACATGTAACTCATTGCTTGCTCCGTCACGCTTATGCAATCTCATGCTTTCATATTCCATAATCACATGATTGCATACATGTAGGTGGAGCATATGAATGTTACATGTCTTTGATGTATCCTTATCTAAAGCTTTGATGTATGTTGTCATCAATTACCAAAAAGGGGGAGATTGAAAGAACAAGTGCTCCCTGGGTGATTTTGGTAATTAATGTCAACATATCTCTTGTTGGACTAATATTTTCATCTAGTATATTTCAGATAAGTTCAACATTGGACTGGCATGGACAATAGGATGTGGAACCCCTTCAAGATGCTAAGGAAAAACATTGGCAAAAGCTCAAGACTCTACATTTTCATTTTAGTGATCCAAGATCACATTGAGTCCATAGGAAAGCCAATACTATTAAAAGGGGATGAGGTGTTGCTTAATTGCTTGCTTCCTCAAAGTGCTTAGTGATATGCTCCAAAGCCCTCAACCACTTTCTCATTTCCACATATGTCCTAAACCTAAAAGTCTAACTCGGCCCCACCGATTTGATCTATTTCGCGCCACCTAGTTCATTTGACATAGCCACTGCGAGAAACCCTAATCAGTTCGATCTCACCGATGGGATCTCGGTCTCACCGAGATGGGCTTGCAAACTCTTTGTTGCCTGTTGCAATAATTTCGGTCCCACCGAGATATGCAATCGGTCCCACCGAGTTTGCTTGACCAACTCATGTTTGCTTATTACCAAAGTCGGTCTCACCGAGTTTGTGTAATTGGTCAAACCGAGTTGAGGTTTTACCCTAACCCTAGCACACCGGTCTCATCGAGTTGACCTTGTCGGTCCCATCGAAAACTCTAACGTTCACATTTTGAACTGAATCGGTCTGACCGAGTTTCACTATTCGGTCTCACCGAGTTTGATGAATTGTGTGTAACGGCTAGATTTTTTTTGGAGGCTATATATACCCCCTCCACCCATTCTTCATTCGTGGAGAAAGCCATCAGAACGTGCCTACACTTCCACTACTCATTTTTGGAGAGAGAACCACCTACTCATGTGTTGAGACCAAGACATTCCAATCCAACCACAAGAATCTTCATCTCTAGCCTTCCCCAAGTTGCTTTCCACTCAGATCATCTTTCCACCATAGCCAAATCTGTGAGACTGAGTTGAGTGTTGGGGAGACTATCATTTGAAGCACAAGAGCAAGGAGTTCATCATTAACGCACCATCTATTACCTTTTGGAGAGTAGTGTCTCCTAGATTGGTTAGGTGTCACTTGGGAGCCTCCGTCAAGATTGTGGAGTTGAACCAAGGAGTTTGTAAGGGCAAGGAGATCGCCTATTTCATGAAGATCTACCCAAGTAAGGTAAGTCGTTCGTGGGCGATGGCCATGGTGGGATAGACAAGGTTGCTTCTCCATGGATCCTTCGTGGGTGGAGCCCTTCGTGGACTCGCGCAACCGTTACCCTTCGTGGGTTGAAGTCTCCACCAATATGGATGTACGATAGCACACCACCTATCGGAACCACGCCAAAAATCTCCGTGTGTCCAATTGCGTTTGCACACTCCAATCCCATCCCTTTACTTTCTTGCAAGTTGCATGCTTTACTTTGTGTTGTTCATATACTCTTTCCATGCTTGCTTGAATTGTATTGTGAATGTTTGTAATTGTGCTAAAACTCCACCTTAACTTGAAAAACATAAAAACTGCTACCTTTACTTGTTGAGGGTCTAATCACCCCCCTCTAGACACCTCTTCCCGATCCTTGAACCACCCCTATAGTTTTGGTCCATGGTGGTGTCGATGAGGATACATCGGAGTTCTCATAACCTGAGATAGACATGGGTGTTTGTGTGACCTGGTTAGTTCTTGACGCTGGATCAACATGGTAGGTTATTCGTCAACAGTCCTAGCTAATACCGTCAATGTCTGGATTTTTAGCACAATAAATTAACTTACTATTCATATTGGCATTTTGTTGATGGAAGATTACATGCCCACACCAAAATAAACAAATTCCTAGCCTCCCTGTCACTGTCAGGTATAGAGCTATGTTGAGGTCAAGGGGGGATGGTCCTGTCCCCACCCCATATGCTAGGGAGGCATGTCCCTGCCCCTACACTCCCTCACTAAACATGTTACTCCAACAAAATGTTTCTGAAGTCCACACATATACTTCAATGGGACTTGTATCGTAGGTAAGAGGGGCTTTAGGGAGATGGCATACTCTTACATGGACACAAATGTTATATACTTGGATGTCTTTGTTCGCTAGGTGCTCATCCTTGCCTGCAATGCAGGTTTCAAACGCATCATCTTGTGACCTATCGTTATGGCCCTGCAAATCAACGACCGTGAGAGGGACCAATTTACTTGTAGTCCGGTTACCTATGGTATCAAGTTGTTCATCTATATACTTTTCTTCATGTTTGTTTCATCATTTTGACTGCTCATTTGTTAGCTAGGTCTTGTGAGCTTTCTGGTCGCTCTCTATGGTGTGGTTTGATCCCGGATTGTATTCAGGAAACATTATATAATGATATTATATTATGAACAATAAAGTGCACGATTTTCCCTAAAACAGATGACAATAGCTTTGGATGTTGGCTTGGTACACAGAGACCCCAAAAGCGAATATTTGGTTTTCATGTACGAGTGTGTATTTTTCTTGCTCTTGTTTTTTTAGGTTCACATTGCATTTGTTGCGGGGTTGTACCCAAGAAAACGAAGGGTAGTTGCGAGATATAAAATTAGGCCCTAGATATACAAAAAAACAAGGAAAACAAAGCCCTATTATATGTATCATCATGTCGGTAGTACAACTTTTTGAGAAAAATCCTCTCAAAAAGCGGTGATCAAACACGAAAGTAATACATTCTTTATAGAAATGTGCCATCCCTCCAGCATTCAGAATCTGTTGCACAATTCAAGCACAAACATTTATCAGGAAAAGCACAAACACAGGTCTTTCTTCCTAGTAGCACAAATCTTCATGTTTCTCACACATTATCTTGGCATGTTGTAACGAAAAAGTATATTGCTCCTCTTTATAAATAAAGCACCAATGATGATACAAAAGTTACACCGAAAAGAAACGGAGGCCAAACATATGAAAAATAAAAAGATGAAAAAGGTACAAAAACTTAGAACAATGTCTTATTTGGGGGCAGCAGCACAACAAGGCCACACAAAAGACTAAGGGGTTGTTTAGTTTGTGGCAATGTTAGCCTTAGCAATCGTGGGCTCACCAAATAATTGGCGATGGATATCCTCACCCATGCCCTGCCAAAAAATTGGCTGAGAATTGAACTGGAGTTGTCGTTGAGCAATGGGCGCACCAATTACTTGGTCCCCATCCAAATGAACACCAGACTGGGTCAATGTCCAATATTTGGGAAGGGTGTCTCAAGGCAATGAACCAAATAGCCCCTAAACTTAAGGAGGTCAAGTTTCTTCCTGAGAAAACTCAGAAGTGGATAAGTGATTATAAGGAGACGCGAAACCTGCAGATGCTATGTATCGCCTTATGTGAGCGGTCGCGTACAAGCAATGTGACACGGGCTATAGCCCAATTATTGGACGACCTGCTTTACCTAACGTGTGGCTTCTTTTTTAGCTTTTTTACTCGCGTGATTTTTCAAACCGGTTTTACGAAGGTTCCAACTATTCTTTTTATTTCATAGTGTTTTTTTAATCTTTTTAAAAAAATTCCTTTTCCCATCTCAAATTTCACAAACTTGTTTAAAAATTCGTGTTTTCTAAAATTGCGAGCAATTCTCAGATTTATAAAAAAACAATTTCATGAACACTTTTCAACTTGCAACTATTTTATCTATTTTTCAACTTTTTTCAAATGTGCGAGCATTTCTCATTTTTCATGAACATTTTCAAATCCATATTTTTTCAAATAAATGATATTTTCTCAATGCCATAAACTATTATTCAAATTGTAAACTTCTTTGAAGAATATGAACATTTCTCATTTTTCATGAACATATTAAAAATTCATGAATATTTTTTCAAAGTCATGAACCTTTTTAAAATTTGTAAATATATTCAAATCCATGAATACTTTTGCAAATTTATCAACATTTTTTGAAATTCACAAACATTTTGTAACATCGTGAAATATTTTCAATTTGTGAACATTTTTCAAATTTGCGAATTGAATTCGTGAAAATTTTCAGGTTGATTTTTTTTAATTGATAATTTTTTTCTTTATTTGCAAACAATTTTTTAATTCTAAACGACCATTTTTTTTAATACATGAACATTTTTCAAATTCTAAACTCTTAATGTGAGCGCTGGAAGAAGGGTCACCCACAGCACGCTTGCATGTGTCAGGCGCAACGGCCTCTCACTCTCACTCACTGACGGTCACGATCACTACCTCAAGTGATATGTGTCGCTCGTAGCAACACTTATCATAGTGCTCGCCCACTAGGGCGCTCCTGGCAGGCGGCCCATTAGCAAAGGTAGGAGGAATCTGAAGAAAAAAAAACTAAAAGTGACCCAGAAGCCAGAAACAACCAGATGAAAAACCCAAAACTACTACTCGAGTGTTTCCTCCTACTCCTGCTAATGGGCCGGTCTTAAACAACCCAAAAAGGAAGTAAAAACGGTTCAAAAGCCAGATGAAGAAAAATCCCAAAATCGCTAAAATCACTAATTAAGGGGTACCTTTGCAGAGGTCGCTCCCGTCTTTCCAGGTTGCGACAAGTAGTGCACTGCATGTGTGCCACTTATCACAACCTGGAAGTTCTCCATTTTTCCGTAGATTTGTTTATTCAAAATGTTCTATCTCTTAAACCGTGCATCCAAATCGTGAACCAATTTCACCGTTGAATTTCTCGCGTCGAGATCCTCAAAATTAGATCCAATGTTAATATGTTTCGACGAACTTTCTTTCCATGAAAAAACAAGAAAAAAACTTGCCAAAACAACGTTTTTTTCAAAAAAAAAAATCCTTTCTCGCGAAAGCAAAACTGTGGCTCCGGAAGAAACAAATCTATGCCTCTCGCAGAAAAAAAACATTTTTTTTCTTTTTCCGAGAGGCACAACTATGCCTCTCGCGAAGCAAACATGTGCCTCCACGAGAAACAAATTTGTGCCTCTCGTGGAATAAATAAAACTCGTTTTTTTCATTTTTCAAGAGGCATCATGAGGCAAACATGTTCCTCCACGAGAAGCAAACCCGTGCCTCTCGCGGAAGAAAGAAAACACGTTTTTTCCGAGAGGAATGCCTCTCGCGAAGGAAACCTGTGCGCCTCCAGGAGAAGCAAATATGTGCCTCTCGCGGAGAACAAAAAACATTTTTTTTGTTTCCGAGAGGCACTCCACGAGAAGCAAATCCATGCCTCTCACGGAAGAAAAAAAACGTGTTTTTTCCTTCTCGGAGAGGCACAACCAATCTGTGCCTCCACGAGAAGCAAATTTGTGCCTCTCGCACAAGACAGAAAAACATTTTTTTCATGCAATTTTTTTCAGTTCTTTTTGTCCAATACCTAGGGGAGACCAGGCAAAAACTGAAAAACCCCCATCTAAAACTGAAAACGCATAAAATAAAATAAAACACCAAGAGAGCGCCTAGAACGCGACACGTGGTGGTCTCTAAGCCCATCCAAAGATGATCCTTGAAAGGCTCCCGCAAGGGGTACCTCTCAATTAGTTGCTCTCTCGCTACCCGAGCGTTTCCTCCTACTCCCCTAATGGGCGAGCCTTCCAGGAACGCCCTAGTGGGCAAGCTCTATGATAAGTGTTGCTATGAGCGATACATATCATTAGGGTGGTTCAGCGCGGCAGCAGCAGAGCGAGGACCTCCATGGGCTGGCCAGTAAGGTAATGTTGTGGCCAACTCATGGCCCATATTAGCATAGTGGGCATTTTGAAAAAAAAGGGCAATACCAACCCAAAACCTTTGGCATCCAATCTCCACGGCGTATATTTATCCCATTTAGCGAGGTGGAAGGGATCTCTCACTGAATGCGGCACAACATTTAGGTCAGCCCACTTCACACTCAGTTAAAGAAAAAAAGGGAAGGGGAAGGAGAGAAGAAGCAAGCGCATGCAGCCACCACACCGCGCTACTGTTTGCGTTAGGTAAGGGGGCGCGTCGTACTTGAAGTGAGTCAAGCAGGTTTTTCTCCTTTTTTGTTTTTTTCCTTTTCTTTTGTTTTTTTTCTTCTCCGGGTTTTTTCATATGTTTCTTCGGTTGTTTTTCATTTCCTTTTCCTTTGGTTTATTTTCTTATTTGGTTTTCAGTTTTTTGGTTTTTCTTTGTTTCTTTTTGTTTTTCATTCTATATACATGATCAATATTTTTCAAAAACTTGTTCAACATTTTTCAAATACTTGTTCAACATTTTAATATACATGATCAACATTTTTCAAATACTTGTTCAACATTTTTTATATACACGATCAACATTTTTTAAAATACTTGTTCTCATTTTTCAAATACTTGTTTAACATTTTTCAAATATTTTTTGTAATATATATATATATATATATATATATATATATATAGAATATTTTCAAGTATAAACAAAGTACAAAAATAAAAGTAAAAAAACATAAAACAGAAAAAAGAGGCTGTGGCCTCCCGCACTCGTGGGCCAGCCCAGCTCGCACGCCCCTTCTGCAAGTCCGAAGCCAGACTCGCTTAAGGCGAGATATAGGTGCACCCTCTAATCTCGACCATAAGCGCCACATCTATAACTCAAAGAAAAATGTACCTCAGCCCTGTTTCTTCGCAGCGACGCAGTCTTCTTACGAAAAAAAGGTTAGTTGGCAGTCATCTCGCGGCACCATGATTTGCTGTTTCTTCATCTCTTTTAGGAAAGGCAAAAGATGAGCAGTTTCTCGTGTGAAATAGGGATAGCCAGCTAACTGACAAACTTTGTCTCATCACACCCACCATTTGAAGTTACTTTCAGAGTTCCCATTCCAAGTTACTTTCACGGAGATCCTTCAGAATTCGACTGACGGCTAATATAATCATAGTTTTCCTGCAATTTCTGCAACGTCGTTTTCTCGTGTCCAGACTTGCTTCAGTCAGACCTATTCAGCCTTCACATGAATGACACCGTGACACCCGTTGGAAATTAGGAATCAGAAACCGAGTCTTTGAAAAAAAAAGGCAAAGATATAGAATTTTTTCAACCCTAAAGTGGACAGAAACTCAGTTTGTCCGGCTACAATTTCAGCGAACAGCCCACTTCTTTCCATTCAATAACCATTTAAAAAGCTGAAAACTTCAAATGGAGAACAGATGTGCATATACTACGTCAAACATCAAAACTATCCTGCCTGTATGACCGAAGATGTGCAGTAAAAGGCAGGATTAAGTACTATTCTCTCATATTGTCATTTTCAAATCAATACAGTAATCAATTCAGTTATTTACCAGTCCCAATATTCTTTTTACAAAAAAAAATGCCATTACATGAACAGCTCAAAATGCGAAACATAAATATCGTCACAGATTTGTTAAGTAGAATGGACAGATAAAAAATACGACCAAATAAAATCTACCCTGGCCTGATGCAAGCCAGCCTACATCAGCATGCATACCAGTGACACCATAGTACTCTACCATTGATAGTGACTGAAGAGATCCAGGGGGAAGGGGTCAATAAGTGACAGATGATAATGGTATATTTCAAACTACTTGAAATCAAGCAAATTATTCGACTTTAAAGTTCTCCGCAAAGTGAGCATAATGGAGACACATTAAAAATGAAGGTGATATTTTTTGCAGTGATATGACAGGGTACTTACAGGGTTGCCCCTAGGTATCCCTGAAAGGCACTCGCACATCAAATGGCTCCAAGAGTATAGCTTAAAGTTTTTACAAGGAGCCAGTATGACAGGACAGCTGCCAGCAAGAATCAGAGAAGATGCAATCTAAAGATCAGATCATGCTAATAAATTATGGCATGATGTAATACTATATTAGGACATACCAGAGTCATAGATGGAACTGCGAGATAAAACGGCATCCGATATAGTACAGATATATCAGTAAGATGGTGTGGTTGTTGCTCGTGTATGCTAATGCCAACATCCGATATAGTACAGATATATCAGTAAGATGGTGTGGTTGTTGCTCGTGTATGCTAATGCCAACTTATTATGCTTTTACCAGATGTTATGTCAAAACAAAAAAAGGATGGGTGCCACCCTGTAAGACGTATGTTTTGGGAACTGCTCGACACCCTAAAACGGGGTGTGGCTATCTCATTATATAGACGTACCAAGAGGTACAATACAAGGCATGTACAAGACTACGTATATACAGTCTAACACCCTCCCTCAATCTTAACTGTAGCCTGAAGTACAAAGCAAGTTAAGATTGCGCCTACAGCCTACAAATTGTGGTTGTGGAAGAGGCTTCGTGAAGATGTCAGCAAGTTGATCTTTGGAGGAGATGAACTTGATACAAAGCAGTCTCTGTGCAACACGTTCCCGAACAAAGTGATAGTCAACCTCGATGTGTTTTGTCCTAGCATGAAACACCGGATTAGATGAAAGGTATGTAGCGCCGATGTTATCACACCACAAAACTGGAGGATGAGCTGAAGACACTCTCAGCTCGTAACAAAGATCTGTACCCATATGATCTCGGCGGTAGCATCGGCAATGACTTTATACTCAGCTTGATCTTGCTCACGAGACACGGTGGCTTGCTTGCGTGCATTCCAGGCGATCAGGTTAGGACCAAAGAACACTACATATCCCCCCGTGGATCGCCGATCATCAGGACTGCCAGCCCAATCCGCATCAGAGAACGCCGAAAGGTCACAAGACGTTGCAGACTGAAGGAGCAGACCATACGAAGCAGTAGAGGAAACATAACGCAGGATGCGCTTAACTGCCGAGAGATGAGTGATACGAGGTTCATGCAGATACTGGCACACACGGTTGACTGCATAAGAGACATCAGGTCTGATGATAGTGAGATACTGCAGACCCCCAACAAGGCTGCGATACTCAGTGGCGTCATCAGTGGAAAGAAGATCTCCATCAAGGGCAGACAACCGGTCAGTGGCAGACATCGGAGTGATAGCATGTTTGCATTGGAGCATCCCAGCACGGCCCAGCAAATCCATGGAGTACTTTTTCTGACTCAAAGTCAAACCAGCAGAAGACCGTGACACCTCCAATCCAAGAAAATAATGCAAAGCACCCAAATCTTTGACAGCAAATTCCTCACCCAATGCAGACACAAGGCGATCCACAGCAGCATTAGAGGAACTGACAAGGATGATATCATCAACATATACTAAAAGATACATCGTCACCTTAGGGCGCTGAAGGAGAAACAGTGACGTGTCAGCAGTTGAGGGAATAAACCCAAGAGCCCGGAGTGCAGAACCAAGACGAGCATGCCATGCACGAGGCGCCTGTTTAAGTCCATACAACGCCTTGACTAGACGACAGAGATGATGCGGCCGCGTAGGATCAACAAAACCGGGTGGTTGACGCATATAAACCTCTTCCTCCAGAATTCCATGGAGGAAAGCATTCTACACATCAAGCTGACAAAGCGACCAACCACGAGTAACGGCAAGAGACAGCAGTATACGAATAGTAGTAGGCTTGATAACCGGACTGAAAGTGTCTTCATAATCAAGACCGTACCTCTGCTTGAAACCCTTGGCAACCAGCCGTGCCTTGTAGCGCTCAATAGAACCATCTGCATGACGTTTGACCTTAAACACCCACTTGGAGTCAATGATGTTGATGCGAGACCGGAGGAACAAACGCCAAGTACCATTTTTCATGAAGGCACGAAATTCCTGCTCCATCGCAGACGCCCGGGGAATACCCAGTGCAGCTGATAATGACGCGGCTCTGCCGTGGGATCCGCAGCGAAGATGAGCCACACATGCAGCAAGCCACGCCACCGTCCGTCTTTGCGTTCCTTAGGACAAAAATACCGACCGGCTGCGTGTGTGCGGTCGATGATGAACCACGGCGGGCGGTCTTTGGCACCACGGGCTGGCCACGGTGACGAAGCGTCGTGGCGAGCAGAGTCGGCAGACTCGGCATCGAGCGACACCTTGAGGCGGGGCTGGCGGCCGCAGCTGCCGTGTCTCTTGGGCCCGACGAGGGCAGCTCTGTGTCTGACAGCGAGCAGCGAGCAGCTACTGAACCGGGTGACCCGACGGCGGGCGGGCGACCGGTGCGAGGCGGGCGACCAGAGCAGCGCGGCGAAGCGAGCGACGGCGCCCTGGCGACCAGGCGTGGAGGTGGGCGACCCGGCGAGGAGCGGCCGAGGCGGTGCAGCCGCGGGCACCGCCGATGCCATGGGCGGCGGTGGAAGCACCGGGCTGGCGGGTAGGACCCGCCATGCATGGGCCATGCAGGATCATCGCGGCCATCATGAGTGTCGTCGAGAATCTCATCATCCAGAGTTCAAAGGCGAGCACCGCGTCCCAATACTGCAGCATGGTTAGGAAGCAACACAGAGCATTTGCAACATCCACAAATTGGTCGGTGAAGGTGTAGCGGAGTGCACAGTGGTAAAGTAGTGATAGAGTGGTTCGGAAGAGCACGAAACGGGAACACATTCTCATCAAATACGACGTCACGAGAAATGTAGACACGATTGGTGGGAACATGAAGACACTTGTACCCTTTGTGAAGAGAACTGTACCCAAGGAAAACACACTTCTTAGACCGACACTCTAATTTACGCTTGTTGTAAGGCCGCAAGTGCGGCCAACATGCGCATCCAAACACTTTGAGAAACGTGTAGTCTGGAATATCATCGAGCAAGAGTTCAAGAGGGGTTTTCATTTTCAGTAGTCGTGAGGGAAGCCTATTTATCAAGAAACGGGCGGTGGAGAAAGCATCACTCCAGAACCGAAACGGAATGGAGGCATGAGCTAGTAAAGTGAGGCCAGTCTCTACAAGATGACGATGCTTACGTTCAGCGGTGCCGTTTTGCTGATGTGTATGAGGACAAGACACACGATGCGAAATCCCAAGCTTATTAAAAAACGAGTTGAGGTTGTGATATTCACCCCCCCAATCGGATTGAACATGAATAATCTTATGCTTAAGGAGACGCTCAACGTGTGCTTGGAACTGAATAAAAACATTAAACACATCAGATTTGCGCTTGATAAGATATAGCCAAGTAAACCATTGTAAGCATCAATGAAACCGACATAGTAATTGTGACCACTAACGATGTTTGGGCATGACCCCACATCGAAAACACAAGCTCAAGAGGATGTTTCACAACACGACTAGACTCTGAAAAAGGTAGTTGGTGACTCTTGCCCTGCTGACAGGCATCACAAATAGTTTCAGCACTTTTATTGGACAAAACTGGTAGTTCATGGCGATGCAGCACATGACTAACTATAGGAGCAGCAGGGTGTCCAAGGCACGCATGCCAGTGCGTAGGTGACACACGAACACCACTGAACACCTAAGGAGAAGACGGTGTAGGAGATGTAGACGGTGCGTCAAGTGCATATAAGCCATGGCGAAGACGACCACTAAGCAGAACGGCCCTCGTGTCCCGATCCTTGATAAAGAAACGAAAAGGGTGAAACTCAGCAAGGACATTATTATCACGAGTAAGTTGAGGAATAGACAACAAACTACGCGTAGCAGAGGGAACTCGAAGGACGTTAGAAAGGTGTAGTTTGCGAAAATTGTGTGCAAGAAGTGATGCCTGACCAGCATGGGAGATGCGCATACCTGCTCCATTGGCGGTGTGCACCTGATCATGTCCACGATACGGTTCCTGAACGGAGAGCTTTCCCATCTCGCTGGTGAGGTGATTCATCGCGCCTGTATCCATGTACCACGCCGGATCAAGAGAGTACGACTGGGTCCGCCCGTGGTCGTGTCCGGTCACCGCAGCTGCAGCCTGCTTATCATTCCCTTTGCCATTGTTGCCAAGGCCAAGGAAATCTTGCTTGTAGCGTCGGTGGCAGCGAGAGGCGAGGTGACGGTCTATGCCACAAAGCTGACAAGCCTGAGGAGCGCCGCAACTGGAACAGCAAGCAACTGGGCGACTCCCTCCTGTGATAGTCGGCGCATTGCCCCGCGAGGCCTGTGATGGGGAAGCCGGTGGTTTTCCACCTGATGGGGCCGGCTTCTGAGGTTTGCCACGTGTGGCGGCGTTGGCGGAGACGAAGCTGGGGGAGACACGGTGCGCCTTAATGCGCTGCTCACGCCCAAGGAGGCGCGCATAGAGCTCACGACGCGGAAGTGTATCATCTCGACCATGGACGTTCTCAATGAGATTATCATAATCATCATCGAGCCCGTTGAGCACAAAGGTGGTGAAGTCCGCGTCCAGAAGTGGCTGACCAACAGAGGCCAGAGTGTCTGCAAGGCTTGTCATCTTGTTGAAGTACTCCGTGATGCTGAGATCGCCAAGTTTGGTCTCGCCTAGCTCGGTGCGTATAGAGTGCGCACGCGCCTGAGACTGGGAGGCGAAACTGGTGTGGAGGGCCGCCCATGCCTCCCTGGACGTAGCAGCGAAGATGACCATCGACGAAACACTCGGCGTGAGCGAGGACTGGATGGCTGAGAGAATGGCCTGATCCTGTGCCACCCACGTGTGATATGCCGGATGGTGAGGAGGTGGGCATGGGATGGACCCATCAACATAACCCTCCAGGTAACGACTGCGGAGGAGAGGCAGGACTTGCGCACGCCACGACAGGTAGTTGTCCGTCCCGAGCTTCACTGGCAGCAGGTGCGAGAAATAAAACGGCGATGGCGGTGAAGCACGATCCTGTGGCGGTGGCGCGTAGGGACCCATAGCCGGATCCATCTCGTGAGGTGGCGCGATGGCCAATGGCGCACCATAGCCAGGGGCACCAGCGTACGGGTCCCCTGGCGACGGAGGAGGCGCGGCCCCGTAGGGAAGCGAAGGCGGCGCCGCATATGGTTGGGGGCATGTCGGCGCCCCGTAGGGCTGCTGCGGCAGCACGCCGTAGGGAGCCATCGGCAAGGCGGCCGGCGGCGGTGGCGGAGCACCCGGAGCAGGGGCGCCATACCACGAAGGGCCATAGGCGGACCAATCTGGTAAGGGCGGGCGGCATATGCGGCAGCGCGCATATAGGTTGGTGCAGGGGCGGTGTCGTACGCCGGCGGCTGGCCCTGGAAGGGCGGCGGCGCTTGTGGGGCACCCGTAGAGGTCGAGGGCGACGGGCCACCAGAGGATGGCGGCGGAGGGAGGTCGCCGTGGGCGGCGCCCGATCCGATCGGGGACCCATGGGCGGTGGGTGTTCCACCACGCCGAGACCGCGCCAGGGGCTGGGAGGCCAGAACGGCGACGAGGGCGCGACGGCGGGGCGGCGCGTGGGCGGCGCGGCGGCGTCGCTGAACGGGAGAAGCGGTCGGCGCGGCGGCGGCGGCGACGACGGCAGCGGAAGACATCGTAACCCTAATCTGATACCATGTAAGACGTATGTTTTGGGAACTGCTCGACACCCTAAAACGGGGTGTGGCTATCTCATTATATAAACGTATCAAGAGGTACAATACAAGGCATGTACAAGACTGCGTATATACAGTCTAACACACCCACCGTCCAGAGGAGGAAAATATTTACCAGTATCTATTGCGTCCACATTTAGAGACTTCTGATGTACAATTAGCGTGCCATTTCTTGGAATATCAATTCAGTGTGTGTGTGTGTGAAAAAACTTGTTACTAATTCTTCTCTTCTACTAATAAAAAAACTAACTCCATTCCATAACACATGACTTCTTAAAACAAATGAGATTGGTCAATTGAAAATAATGCCTCTACACTTTTTCATGAAAAACTATTTCACAATTTTTTAACTATTTAACTTTTAAACCAACATGTTCACATAAAAATAATAGTAAAATTTACACCCAGACCATGTGTATAACTTCATGTATACTTTTGGACGGTCACAAGGAACGGTGGGAGTATTTTCCAAACAAAAAATAGCACAAAGATCAAATAACAGAATATGCAAGTGCAGTATAGCCAAATGGCAAATAACGCATGAACCAATGGGACCAGATTAGATAAGAAGATCTCACTAAAGTCCCTACGGTGCACCAAGACCAGGTTCATGGATAGGCCGGCAACTAGTGCTGATGGACGCATGATGGAGATTCTAATCCAAGGGAAACAACAATTAGAAAGAAAGCAACCCAGATCAGACCACCGCAAATTAAACCGTATTTTATTACCACCACACGCAGCCACCTTTTCCCATGTCAATAATACACCTCGTCTCTCCTGCCTGCCTTTTGAGCACATAAACCCACCGCCCACACCATCATCATGCCTAACCAAGTTTAGGCCCTAACCAAAGCATTCTCCCGTCCCCTCTCACACGAGAGCCCCAAAGCTAGAAGAGGAGGAAGGATACCGCCATGGGGAGAGCTCCGTGCTGCGACAAGGCGAGCGTGAAGAAGGGCCCGTGGTCGCCGGAGGAGGACGCCACGCTCAAGTCCTACATCGAGCAGAACGGCACCGGCGGCAACTGGATCGCGCTGCCACAGAAGATTGGTATGTGCTCATCACAATTGCTGAGTACCATGTAGTGATGCTACCAGTAAGCGGTAGTGATGATATAGGGAGAAGCTAATTAGGTGTGCGTTCTTGTGTCCCTGGGGCATCCGCAGGTCTGAGGAGGTGTGGAAAGAGCTGTCGCCTCCGGTGGCTCAATTACCTCCGGCCGAACATAAGGCACGGTGGATTCTCAGACGAGGAGGACAGGATCATCCTCAGCCTCTACATCAGCATAGGCAGCAGGTACTGGCACAGTTGGTCTCACCCATCTTTTCAATTCTATGATCAACTCAACTGTAGGATTAGCTGCAAACTGGTAGGCAGGCACATGGGTGTAGTACAATCTATTACCTGCTATCTATGATCTAAGTTCTAAACATATCATGCATGCCTTGGGTTGGGCGTAGGTGGTCAATAATAGCGGCGCAGCTGCCGGGGAGGACGGACAATGACATCAAGAACTACTGGAACACAAGGCTCAAGAAGAAGCTCTTCGGCAAACAGTCGCGCAAGGACCAGAGGCAGCACCAGTTCGAACGCCAGGCAGCGAACGGCGGGCATAAGGAAGAAGGCAGCGAGGGCGTAGCCGGGAACAATGGCTTTGCTGCTGGTGCTTACAATTGGCACCAGCATGGAATGGCCATGCCGCCCCGTCCGATGCCTGGTTCAATGGTGGAAGGCAACCGTATCGGAGAAGGGGTGGATGAGTCCATCCGGAAGCTTCTGTTTAAGCTAGGAGGAAGCTCTTTTGCGGCCCTGCCAGCCCCGCCGTGCCTTCCTCCGTCAATGTACGGGGAAGCTCCAAACTTTGTGGCGCCATCAGTGCACACGGCCCCGCTAAACGAAGGTGGCATCCACTGTTCCGGCGTGCTGCCTGCACTGGAGCTGGACGAGAGCTTCCAATTCAACCAGGTCAAGCTGGACGGGCTGGAATGCTTCTTCGGCATGGGGGACCAGAGCATGAGGTGGAATGAAGTGAGCCCCTTGGTCTGCCCTAACACTACTGTCGCGTCCAGCTCCCAAGGGATGCAGCAGTACTGCCTCGCAGAGGAGCCCGTCGACCTTGGGATGCAGTAGCGAACTAGCTATTGGTGTTTGTTCTCATGTACATGCATGATTGTGGATTTTGTGGTGTAAATTTGTAGCATTCATGGGGAATGGTGAAAGATGATGAGAGCTCTGAATTAAGAACAATAATGTCTCTCACTACTCCTAGATGAGAGATGCCTTGTTTTCAGGTATCTCTATGTGAGTCTTGTATTGAAATGTTTTTTTCCCACTACCAGGATTACTGCCTTACAGAAACATTTACAGTTTTAGATTGTACTGGTAGCTACATTAGTTTCTCTGGTCTATGTGTGATATTTATACCGAGTACCAACCCTAGTGGCTAGATATTTGTTTGTGTGTTCTCTAACAGCATAGACAAAGTTTACTTGCAGCATGTGCAAGGTTTGCCTAATTTTGGTCAAAAAGACATGCTCTAGAATACATGAGACATTCGTGGACTTAATAAGGCATGTCTGTAAAGCATCAAAATCGTCGTCACGAAGTTAGAGAAGCTAAGTATAAAGTGTTGACATGCGTAATTTTACACGTCTTTTTGGAGCATGACAGACATAGATAGAAAATGACTTCCCAATTTTTTGACAGAAATTTATTTACTTGAATTCAAATTAATGTTCCATTTTGGCAAAAATGGATTTTACTATAAGATACTGAAAGGACTTCCTTGATGACATTAATACTTAATTTGTGTAAGTTGCGCACATTGTGTCAATCTAACCATATAGACAAAATAAATTCGAAGTGCAGTACTGTGGAATGATGAAATGGGCACTTCATTTATCCGGTCATCATATGTAATTATCAAAAGTTTGCTTCTACTTCACCCGTTTGATTCCATATGTTGCATTTCCAGCGTTCATACTTGAAAGGGCATACTGGGTACTATTTCTCACTAGCCAATGGGACACAGCACTAAACTCCTTCCACAGAAAAACTATAGTCATTGCTTGACTTTTGTTCAAAAAATGATTAGTTGTCAGCATGTCACAACAGATAACAGACCATATATCCAGGTATACTAGCTACACCATAAACCAGTATTCTCTACAACTAAATAAAATGTCACAGTTCAAAGAACTAGTGTCTGAAGGTAAAAAACGAAATGACTTCACGATCATTGACACCAGATATTGTTCTAGAGAGAATGGTTTTGCATGTTTGCATTGCTTTCCCAAGCAAATTAATGCTGGCATACATTTAGTAATCAACATGGCATTTAAAGAGTTAATAACATGTAAAGGAAAGACTCAAGATACATCATACTACAAGTTTTGTGCACCTAGATTACTCTGATGGTTAGAATGATTGAAATGATAATGCTGATTAAGTTTGTGAAACAAAGTTCGAAATTATAATTCTAAAGAAGACGTGAAATGAGTGATATAAAAACTGCCACAAATGTATGTTTGATTTGCAACGGAGTAGCCAATTTCTGACCAAGTAGTTTCTGGTAGTTATGTGTGAATATCAAAATCCTCAATACATTTTTTGCACGCTAAATAATCCAGCAGGCAGCAGCTCCCCAAAATTGGTTCTCTCTGTGATAATTAAAGTAGTTACACACACCAGTTCAATAAATTTATTTTCATTGGAATTAATCAGGAAGTTCAAGGTTTATTGACTATTATAAATGGCTAGGTATATTGCTTGCTTGGAAATAGAAGTTCAAAGTTCAAGCAAAACAAGACTGAGTGTGCATAATGATTAGGACATCAGAGACGACCAAGTCCATTATTAGTTAGAAAAAGAAAACTACAGTAGAGGTTAAAGAGCCTGTCTGAGAAGAGTCAAAGAGGTTAACTCGCAGTCCAAAGCCATAGGGAGCTTGCGAATATAGCTAACCTCTACCAAGAAGTCAATGTTGCTTTGGTAACCTAACCTCTACATAGGTGAGGTATAGGCACGTTTTTAAGTGGTGACTTGATGGGACAAAGGTCATCTCAGCTGTTTGTACGAGTTGGTGGTGTGACAAGAAACTACTTTGAATTGAATTTATGATTCCGACCAATCAAATAAAAGCAAACAGGGTACTTCTTCTAATTTTGTATTGTCTGATTCAATCGCTTACTTCATATAATCACCTATACATCTTGTACTGGATATTCATTTTCCACCATATTCCATACAGAAACGTTCTTGAGGGGCAATATCTAAATTGAGTACACTCACCTCGAGGCCAGCTTCTCAACGGTGACCAATGATTAGTAACTGTTTAACTTGATGTTTAGTACGGCCACAACACATCGTTAGATATGTCTTGAAGCGCAGTTGCTGTAACAGCTCAGTTTCAATCGATGATACCCAGAACATAAGGCCTTAACCCCTGCACAGATGGAGCATTGATTTGCCTTTCATTTTGAAAAGTAACCAATTGATACCAGATAATGTAACAAGAAACTAAAAGAACATATTCTTCTCAACAGTAAGTAGTTTTACTTCGTTCCATGGCCTTCTTAGACATCATAAATTGCAGTAGAATTTTCAACTAGGCTACTTACAACATTTACTTTGTCAGAAAAGAACAGATCAATGTATCCTATAAGATATGCACTGAAGCTGGACAAGAAATCCTATGTGTGCTACGTAAGCAGTGACATTGCAGGAAGACCACGGACACATTGACTTGACTGATCATCTTCAGTAGAGTTGGAAATTATAAGGTAGAGAATCTCTACCTTTCAGTTTCAAGAAGAGAGACCGAAAGTAAGAACTGACACAGGACATGAACATAAATGTTTGTTCATCTTTGCTAGACAACAGTTTACGGAGGAAACATAAAGATTAAAGGTGCCTAGTGAACACAAAATGTCATCTTGTCTAACAGAAAACGTTTAGAGGTTAGGTTAATGAAATTATAGTGGCATTTCTCGAACAAACAGTGACAATATGGTTAAATGTGAGCCTCTGAGGGCATGCTTCTTGATGCAATATAACAAAAAATAACTTGCGTTTTTTTGCTAGTATTTAACCAAATAGCAACTGTCCCATAAGAAAACTAAGTGAATTAGTTTCTAAATGTCATTGATAAATAAAAATACGCTGATCAGTGATCACTGCAGATTCTAACATGTATATGGCATTTGCTGTTTGAGTCGTTGCTTTTTTCCATTTCAGCCATTACAGCCAAATGCTAAACCTTTTTACAGAGGATGCTTCCTGCCTACCTACTTTATTACAACTAGTTTCACAAGCTAAATGCACAAACTGTTAATAAAGCAGTGATTGCCTGGCTACTTATTACAACTAGTTTCACATACCAATATGATAACAGGGAGATGGTAACTAGTTTAAAGAACATTGTAAATAAGGATGGTAGTTTAAAGAAGATTGTAAATAAGATCAAACTAGTCTGAAGAACACCATAAATGAACACGCCACTAGACCAATTTGGGAAAGCAGTGCCAAGCTGCAATTGCTTTGTGCAGAACACGAAACCATCCTTTAACAAATCACGAGCCCTGAAATATATGACAGGAACCTCTCACAAGCAGGAACGTACAACAAGATAAGGTGCACTCATAAAAAAAGGAACACGCGAGGGAGCTACCAAAATTCCAGTATAAAAACCATGGCTGCGTCTGTAAAGTGGTGAGAATATCCCTGCCCGACTAGGTTTCTGCTAGAAAGAGCGCCATGCAAAACGTCAAACATTCACAGCTTGATGGCACATGCCGTCAACACAGCTTGAGTTAATTTATTTGTAGCCAAGTATTGCCTGCACCTGGGACAAGAGCTAAGCAACCAACACTGTGATGTTAAAGAACTAAGGAAATCTGAGAAAGGCTCATTGTTTATTGCATGACAGAGACAGTCACTAAGATGGATTGTGATCATGCTTAACTTTTCTGAAGCTAGCGCAAAATGGAAAAAAATTATCTAACCCCCCCCCCCCCCGCCCCGCATAGTGTTCCGTGCACATGTAGGTCGTAATTAATTACTGACTGACAAAGGGCAGGCACTTTATTAGCTTGTTGATTATTCCATTACAAGAAGAAGATGTCGGGATAGCTCTGATTATGTTGTCCAGCGAAGAACAAAGGAATAATCATACTAGCCTCACTGGCTATCTTCTTCCTTGTGACTCTGTCTTCAATAAATAATAGTGCATCTGCTTCTATTTTATTTAGATGATAGCAAGTTTATTACTCCCTCCGTTCCTAAATACTATAAGTTTTTATAGGTATTTCACTATGGACTACATACGGAGCAAAATGAGTGAATCTACACCCTAAAATGCATCTATATACATCCGTATGTGGTTCATAGTGGAATCTCTACAAAGACTTATATTAGGAACGGAAGGAGTACAAAACTAATAATAAATTACCTCCTGAAAGGAATGAAAAGAATGGTAGGCTTGTTGGTGAACCATCACATCACATAAAGATAAACGAAAGTAAGAAAAAGGTGAGAACTAATATTGTGCAGCGTATGAAAGAAATAGGAACAACGCAGTAAAGTTCAAGTAATATGATCTTGTCTACGTAATAAGAGATATCCATCACCTTTACAGCCCTCACAAGTTCCACGAGGGTCAAGGAGGATCTGTTTCGAACGGGAATTGCCTGTGTGAACAGAGGGGTTTTATCCTCCATTCCTACAATAATTGAGACACGCCTGAGTAAAGAGCTGGAGCCTGGAGTTTACCTTTGTGAGATTTGCATAAATATTAATGGTAGAGTTAAAAAAATCCTATAGTTCAAAGTTGTAGTACATGATCTTAAGACAACCTATCTGTTTCGGTTTTGAAGAACACAGGAATAAGTCAGTACCATGTGTCCCCGGTCGTTATGCACTAACCAACCAACTCAACCTATAGTGCTCAATCAGATTAAGTTATAGAAAACTATGTAAACATACAAATTTCAATGATAGTCCCTGAAATCAAGAACCAAATAAAACAGGCAACTAGTGTTACAAAAAAATTGAAGTGCAAATTTGAACACTTGTATTTTTTTGTTACTGGTAACATGATGGTTTTGACATTACGAATAATTGTCACGTTTACATAACTTTATGAGTAATATATCCCTGGATTTTGTTAGTACTTTTAGAACAATACATCATGTGTTTTCCACTATTTGGAATCCAGGTTCCCCTGGGCACAACAATATCTCCGTATATATATTTAGAGATAATTTTTTTCTTCCAAATGAATAAAATGTTGATCCAGTGCACATTTCTTGTGGTTCCATGCACACTCCGTAAGATTTCAACCAGGTGGGAGATCAGACAGCATGGCACTGAATGGAACAAACAATGCATCACAGAAAAATATTACTGTTTGATTAAAAGTGAATATATAATTACATATATCTTACTTCTAACAAAGATCTGACTCTAAATTGTTCAAGATGAATGTAATGTCCTTTTGCAAACTCAAGACATGATTAACCATATTGACTGTGTGTTGAGATTGAGCATCCTCGGTTTGACAGAGGCGAGCATCCTCGCCCAGCCCACCCTAGTTCGAGGCTTGGCCAGCTCACGGCAGTTTCTTCAAAATAAAAATGTCGCAAGTACTAGGCATGTGACTTTGTTCTTCTAATACAAACGAGAGGATTAATCTTTGCAGCCCAGAGAATGTATTTTCTTTATCCGGACAAATTGACTCTATATAACTCTCCCACAAGTCCAACTCTTTCAAAAAATAAATTAGAATAACAATATAACTAAAAATATATGTTTGATATTTGAAACTGCATACATAAATTTATGCTGATAAGTAGTTTGATAATACATTTTTTATAGATACTTGTAACATATATAGTGACAATAATTGCACACAATGACAGTAATTTGATGGGGTCAGTTGATAACTAATTGAGGACTTCCCTATAATTGAAAACTGGTTGGAGACATTTCAAAATAGTCGTGATGTGATGTGCAGAATCATTGGAGCAACGTGAACCTTTTAATTTAGCCGGTTTGATCAGCATGTGTTCAAGACGAAAAAAAACACCTGCGGTCGAGTTTTGCCATGTTGACTTCATGGCTACTAAGATGGATGAATATAACGAGCAGTTGGCTCCCCTGTTCTAACATATGGTCAAAGTTTTTGTGGCAATCAAGCTATGTACGCAAAGAAAAGGAACCCATATGTAGTCCTCAGTCGATGCCACCAATTTCCTCTTTGTAACACACGTTGTACAATTGCTGAGATGCTAGAATAGGAGTAGGGTCATGTAAAAAATGATTAGACCTAGGATCTACAGGTAGCACTTTCGGCACAAGATGTGAAACCTTTTCCATGATCAAAGATAAACAGATGGCCCCTACCTGTGAAAAGATAAAAGGGGAAACAATGACCCCTTGACTCAATAAAGGTGTTCCCCCAACATGTATCAATTGTTGAATCCCAATTTCAGTCTCTTTTTTTACTGATTCAGAATCTTTTTGTTTTCGAGCATTTATAATAATTTTAGCATGTAAACCTGCAAATATGGATCCATATCCTGGTACACCGTACTAATGCATGAGAAGATGTATAATGTATTGTGGTTGCCACACTGATTAGATCAGGATTCAGTAAGGTAGTTTGGCTCAACTGAAACTTCTTTTAAGCCGAATGGCAGATGTTGTACTTACATGGTGAAACTTGAATCTGGCCAATTAAGCTAAAGAGCTAAAACAGTCTTAAAGGAAGGGCACACTTTAGTTCACTGCACTACAAAACTTAGTACAGTTCAGTCATAAGTAGAACACCACCGGCACAGTTTGGCTGACTAGCTTAAGTGTAGCGTCACTGTAATGATTGAATGAGCAGCATCCTAGTTTAGATTACAACGCCCTTGTCCATCACTTGACGGTAGCTAAGTCATACAAGTAAAATGAGATATTACTAAACAAGTAAGATGACACTATTTATGTGTACTATAGTAGCAACCAAATCTGACTGGACAAATGGTATGACTTCAATACTGTTGCAGCCATAAAACTGAAGTCATTACTAAACAGTATAACATAGCTACCTACGAGCCTCCACGGCAATTAGATCTCCCAGCCGTTGGATCACTGTTCCTAGGCACAGGATTTCCTCGGAGCCTAGCCTCCCAGGTCGTTCAGGCTAATTATGTACCACACGCTCGAGGCACCATTTCGCGGGCCGCTGCTCTGCGGAATGAGCTACGCTTTCTGCCCATGATTGGGCCGGAAGATCAAAGGGCCAGGTCCAGTCAAACGCGCAAAGATTTCCCCTCCGATTCTAAACAGGCCAGCTCGTTCAGGTTTTTTTTTTGTCTCAAAAAAAAGCTCGTTCAGGTTTTCTATCGCCACCGCCATCCCCAAGCTGATCCGCTGTTCCTCGGCGATGCGCCGCCGCCGCCGACCTTCATCCCGTCGGCGAGCTCTTCTACTGCACGTCTACCTCGGCGTCCGTGCCCTCCATTCACCCTCGACTCTTCCTCCACAGGCTCTACCTTTTCACTTCCCGGTCCATGGCCTTCACCAGTTGGCCAACGAGAGACGGAGGCGGGAAAGGGAACGTCAGGAAGTATTCGCCTTCGCTGCTGTAGCAGTGCGTTCCACCGGCGACGGTATTCAAGCTGGTTTGATGAGGTGACCAATCGATAAGTGTCCCTTGTGTGTCTGTCAACCATGCCCGTCTTCTTCGGTCAATGTGTTGTTAATCCAGCCTTCTGCTATTTGGTATGCTCAAGTCCAGATAGCTTAGTACGTCATCCTTTCGCTTTGGATTGGAAATAATGATTTATTTAGTAGTATGTCATCGTCTTTCATGAATCCACGCTCAACTGTATTAATTCCATGCAATTACACGATGAAAGAGAAACCCTGAATAACCATCTTTTTCTCCCCACTTTGCTCTCAGATGATGCTGAACACACAATGAATGTCTGTACTCTGCTGTGACTAATGTTTTGTTTCTTACAAAATTAAATAAATTGCAGCATCGCACTGCTTGCATCTTTATTGGGACGTTCTTGGTTTAGGATTGAGCTATCATCACATTTGACTTACCCCAAAAATATGATTAATTGATCACGTATTTTTGACCAAATCAATTACATCGTTTTAATAATCATTGATGCATCATACATAATATTTTAATCATACGCTCCATCCTTAATATACCTATATGCATATAAAGGATTAGATCACTCCCATCATATATGAGCGGGCGCAGCAACGCGCGCCAATATGATCTAGTTATATGCAAGTGGGCAGCAGCCCAGCAGCCGACGCTCTCGGTCGCACCTTGTAGACCTGATTCTATACCTGCGGTGCCTAACAACCAAGTTGACTCACTTTAAAACTTTCAAAAAACCTGATTCTCAGGCTCCCATATTTGGTTAGGAAATGTGCCTTGTAGCTACTGTATCCGGGAACCAATATTTGGTTGAGATGAAAATCGAAATGCCAAACATATAATTCCTCCACCTAAGGCCTTATTTCAGGCCACCACGTCATCATAAGCGTGTTCGGCCCTAACCTCACCCCCCAAAATTGCACTCCCATCTCCTAAAATCTGAAGCCCAAATGGACAGCCGGCGACCGCCATTACCACCTAGACGACGTGATTTGAGACTTAAACTAGGATTGAGGGGACTATATGAACCGACATTGCTTCCAACCCAACGTCCATCAAAATCAAACAGAGCAACACTCTCCGCGCGTTCACGGAAATAGAAATTTCGAGAAATCGCTCGGACCGTGCGAGCTAGGTGGAGGAGTAAGGTAAATTATCGGTACCTCTGTGCGTTGGAGGGGAATTAGGGCAGAACAACCCCGCGGGCCGGTCTGATCGGACAGGATCGAGGAACCCTAGAGTTTGGGTTGGGGCTGGTCCGCCTCCGCCTCGTGGGTCGTGGCGTCGCGTCGCCTCGATCCCCACGCTTGCTCGAGGCGGAGGGGAAATTTTGGCGGCAGGACGAGGACGCAGGCGAGGTTGTGTGCGAAGCCGATGGGGAATGGTAGCATGGGCTTGATTTTTCTTTTAGGGTAATAGCATGGGCTTGATAATTGGGTTTTAGCCCATGAGGCTCCATGGTAGTAAATGGGCTTGGTGATCTCGTCTTCATGCAAAACTGAACGTTGATGCTCCACGTGGCGGAGCAGTCGGAGTGGTCTGCCGGAAACCAGCATGGGATCTTTCTTGGAGCCTCAGCAATAGTTTTTAACAACATTGATGATCCTGCATCGTTGGAGGCTCTAGCCATATGGGAGGGGCTGGCTTTATAGCAGATTTGAATCTACACCAAATTCATCTTGCTTCGCACTGTCAAGGAGTATTCCGAGATGTCAGGCGTGGAAGTGCTGCGGCGTATGGGGAGATCATCCAAGAAATCCAGATGAATTTATCATCTTTTATTTCATATAACATAGTCGACGAGTTTAGGGGCTCAAATATCGAGGCTCACAATTTAGCGAAGCATGCCTTGCGGTTAGGGCTTGGTCGCCATATCTGGTTTGGTTAGCCCGATGCTATTCATTTCATCCCTGTAAACATTATGGCGGTTTGAATAAAGCTTCACGACATTGTCTCAAAAAATAACTAGTATTATTTAAAGTTTATCCAATTCTACAGAAAAATTAAGTTCTCCCCCTTGCAAAGGCGCGAGAGTTATATCTCCCTAGCGATAGTATATGCTACAGTACCTCCGACTGGAAACTTTTCCACACGTGTAGCCATTGCGCTGGTCCAATTTCATCTGTTTTTCTTCGTTCAATCGAGAGGCCCAATCGATGTTGGCTGCCTTCGCTCCGGTTTCTTCATTATTATCTTTTTTCGCTTTTATTGTTTTCACTATGATTTTCTTTAACAAATTTTCTTTGGTTTTTTGTTTTTCAATAAGATTTTTTGTTTCTTTCTTCGTTTTCGTATTGCTTTTATTTCTTCAGTTCTTTGTTTCTTTTCTCGGTTTTTTGTGGATTTTTTGTTTTTCCTTGTTTCATTTTCTTTATAGCACCAGTCTTTCATCAGTTTTCTTTTACTTTTTCCTTCGGTTGTCTTTTTTTGTCCGTAGTTTTTCTTGTTTCTTCGCTATACTTCAGTTTTTTTTTCCTTTTTTGAATTTCTTTAGTTTTTCTTATTTCTTCTCCTGTTTTCAATGGTTTTCTTTTTTCCTAATTATACTTTAGTTTTTTATTTTATTTTTCTTTCATTTTTCAGGGTTTATCTTTTGTTTTCTTTCTTGCTTTTTCCGTGCTTTTTATTTTCTTTCTCATTATTCTTCTTTCTCTGTTTTTATGTTTCTTTCTTGGTTTCCAACAGTTTTTTTCTTTGTTTCTTTACTGGTGTTCATTGCTTTCCATTTTTTAGCAATTGTTTCTTCAGTTTATTTATTTTTGTGGCCTTTCTTTTTTTTGGTTTCCATTGTTATTTCATTTTTCTTTGTTTCTTTTCCATTTTGTTCTACATTATTCGTATGCGTCAAAAACATTTTTTTAATACACATTGAATATTTTTCAAATATAAATTTAACATTTTTTAATACATGGTCAACTTTTTTTCTATACACATACTTAACATTTTCCAAATGCTTGATTAACAATTTCCAAATATAAGATTAGCATTTTGTTAATACATGGTCAAAAAAATATTCACATTTTAGGATATTCAAATGCTTGATTAACATTTTTTAAATACAAGATTGACATTTTTTTGAATACATGGTAAACATTTTCCTGCACACATTTAACATTTCTCAAATGCTAGATTAACAGTTTTACATGGTTGATTAACATTTTTAAATACATGATCAACTTTTTCACACACATGGTATATGTTTTGTATATATATGAGAAACAATTTCTTTATACACCTATAAAATTTTTGAATAATTGATTAATGTTTTATGAATACATGTTTAATATTTTTATACATATTTTTTATATTTTGCAAATGCTTGATTAAAATTTTTCAAATACAAGATTAAGATTTTTCGAATACAAGGTCAACATTTTCCCATAACATTTTTCAAATGCTTGATTAACATTTTTTAAATACAAGATTACCATTTTTAATACATGGTCAACTTTTTTACTATACACATTTTAACATTTTCCAAATACAAGTTTGGTACTTTTTGAATCCATGGTCAACATTTTTGCTATATATACATTTAACATTTTTCAATTGCTTGGTTAACATTTTTCGAATACTGTTTAATTTTTTTCCAAATTTTTTTAACATTTTTAGAATACATGATCAACTTTTTAATACACATTGTTATTTTTTTATAAATTTTTGGGATACATCAAAAATATTTTTTATGCACATTTAATATTTTTCAAATGATTAGTTAGCATTTTTTTTCCAAATATTTTATGTAGATTCGTTCTTTCAAAAGATTTTATCCCCAAAACTGTGCATCCAAAGCACAAACCGTTTTCACTATTGCATTTCTCATGTTGACATCTTCGAAATTAGATCTCATGTTAATAGGTTTGAACAAACTTTCCCAAAAATAGTCTGAAACCGAAAAAAGAAAAAAAACAAAGCTAAAATAAAAAGAAAAAGGAAAAGTAAAAGCACAACTATGCTTCACGCCACTTTTTCGGAGAAGGAATAAATGTGCTTCACATGGTAGCACAAGTGTGTTTTTCACTTTTTCAGCGAAAGCACAACTATGCTTCATGCAGTAGGCCAATTCTACTCCACTTTTATAGAAAAGCACAATATGCTTATTGCGAAGTACAACTGTGACTTTTAATTTTATTGGGGAAGCATATAAGTATAGTTTGTTCTTCACGCCTGCTTCACCATGAGAACAAGTGTGTTTGTTGTGCTGCATGCGAAAACCACGCCGAAAAGTAAACCAATCTGAAATAATAAAAAAGAGTCGAAAAAAAAGAAAAAACTAGTGAAAACCGGGCAAGATCGAAAAAATAGGGGAAAACCCAGAAAAACGTGCTCCCGCAGAGTGTGCCCAGCGCGACACGTGGAGACGATGGGGCGCACCATGTGGCGGCTGGAGCGCGTCCACTGGGAAGCCCGAAGGGGTACGTATGGACTAGTTGCTCCCTACTTCTCAGCGGTAATTGTCTACAAAAGGAAAGGGCTCGACCCGTGATACATTGCCTAGAAACGTTCATCAGCTGAATTTGCATGGTTTGATCAGGCAATTCCTATTTCCCGCATACTGTCTCTCAGCTAGATTTTCATGGTTTGATGTAATTCCTATTTTTCGCATACTATCACGGGAGCTAGTTATCGTGGGATGGCCACAGCTGGCAATTTGGTAGGTTGGGACAGCACGCGAGAGCACCAAATGATGAGCCCAACTGCTGACGTGTGTCGCACGCTGGGCGCCTCCGCGTGTGGATAGTTTTCTTTTGCATTCACGTGTTTGGTTTTTTGGGGGGGGGGGAGGTGTGATTCTGGATTTTGCTTCTTTTTTCTAGGGTTTTTATTTAATTATGTTTTTGGTTTTGGGGGGCTTGTGTCTTGGCAGGAGCGTGTGTTGCACGCGAAGCACAACTACATTTTCACCTGAAGCACATATGTATATTTTGTGCGCTTCTTGTTGAAGCATAGTTGTACTTCTTTGGTACCTCAAAAGCGAAGCATGGTGTTCTTCCGCGTGAAGTTTAATTGTGCTTCCCACATACTGAAGCAAAGGTGTGCTTCCGCATGAAGCACAGTTGTACTTCCTCGTTAAGCAACGTCGTGCTCCTCTCACAAGTGTGCTCCCACGAAAGTTAAGCAGTTCAAACCGATGTTAGAGGCTTACCACGTGTTTTTCATTCCATGTGTATTTCTGTAAAGGTTTTCAACAGGGGTTTTCAGGTTTTGGTTTGCTGTGTTTTTCTTTCGGGTTTTTTCTCTTTTCAATTTTTTTCTCACACTTGCCTAATTTTTAGTAAGTGTTGAACGTTTTTCATATACACACGGAGCATTTTTTATACACGCTGAAAAAATTTCAAATACATGATGTACATTTTTTTTAAATCATGGATTGAGAATTTTCTAATAAAAGTTAAACCTTCTCTAATGGCATCAAATTTTTTTAAAAGTACACAAACATTTTTTACATTGTATAAATATTTTTAGAAAGATTGATAAACATATTTTTGTAGCACGTGAACATACTTTTAAGTGTCACGCACATTGTGTGAATGGTATGAAACATTTTTTTATTATGTGGACATTTCATTGACATTGTATAATATTTTATTAAAATTTCACAATCAAATTTTTATGAATTTGTGATCATTTTTTAAATGTCACATGCATTTTTTTAATTTATGAAAATATATTGTTATTGTATAAACATCTTTGTAAAAACTTCAAGAGCATTTTTCGATATGTATGAATATTTTTGTAAAGACACGTGTATTTTCAGGGCGATTAATATTTTTAAAATTAAAAGAACATTGTTTATACCGCATAAACATTTTCCAAAAACACGTGAGCCTTTTTAAAAAGGCTGTAAATACTACCTCTATCCCATATTGTAAGACACTTATGCAGTTCAATGTGAACTCAAAAAACGACTTATATTATGAGATGGAGGGAGTTTTTTTTTTTGAAAACAGGACAATTTTAATACCCATGAACATTTTACACGTTTAGTATTTTTCAAACACACTTATTTTACCCAAAAGACTAGAGAAAACCCTAAACAAAATCCGAAAAACCAGAAAAGAAAAAATGGAGTGTCTACTTTGCTCTCTTTTTATTTTTCGAGTAAAGTATTTTGTTGTCTTATTATTTTTCTAGAGGAAGTCTGTTGCTTTAAGAGGGATGTGCGGGGCTTTTTTTCTAGTGTGGAAGGAAATGCGGGGAAAGTATCTGGTGCACCGGTACTTGTGGTGCTACCGGTGCAGCTGATGCCTGTAGCATGTTCAATAATGTTTTAAAAAAATGGGAAAAAAATAGCACATTCACACAACATCGGTCTATGTGGTTATAAAATTTCAAATTTAAATTTGAAATATTGCTCGAGGTACAAAAATCACGAAATCGACACTGTGTAGTACACAACAGGAGTTGGGCTTTAGTTTGGCCCATTATCACATTGATGCTAAAATTGTCATTTTTGTATATATCGTCCAATGTTTTGAATTTTGTTTGAATTTCTGCAACAACATAGACCAATGTTGTGTCAATATGGTACAATTTTGTTCAGATTTTTTTAAAACATTTTTTAACACGCTACGACGTCCGGTGCACCGGTAGCACCACAAGCACCGGTGCTCTAGATACTTTTCTAGGAAGTTTTTTTAGGGGTACTTTCCCAGACGTGTACTCTCTAGCCCTGTTGTTTTGGGCCTTGCCCAGTGCCCACACGTGGCAGGCAAGCAAAAAACAAAAATAGCAGCTCCCGCACACTGCGGTAGAGTGTAGAGAAAAGTGGCAACGCGGCGACCAATTTGGGCCGTCCATTTTACCTATCCCTTTTTTGCGGGCGTCCATTTTACCTATCCCAGGCTCCCAGCATACAGAAACTCTGGTTTTAGGAAACCTCTACGAAAAGCGCAAGTCCCTTTTTTGCCTTTTATGGAATCTTCCAAAAGGTTTCGGTCTGGATTTTTTTACTATGTTCCCTTAACCAAAAAATATATTTTTAATGTAAATTTTAGGAATTGTTTATTTTTCAGAAAATTGAAATTTTCAAAAAAATCGCTTCTTCCAGGAAAGTGTTCACATCTTCAGAATATGTTAGCGCATTCCCCCAAAAGTTTGTGTTTGCCAAAAATAATTGGATTTTCGAAAAATATTTGGATTTCCAAAAACACAATCGGGTTTTGAAAATTGTTAATATTTTCATAAACTGTTTAGAGATTACAAAAAATGTTCTGAATTTTTTTAAACATGTTTTGAAAAAATATTTACTTAAAAAATGACTTTTCCTAAATTGAATTAAAAAACATTGAAACCCATATATTGTGCCATCGGAACGTTTGGTTAATGGGTTGTCCTGCTCATGTGCCCTATATAATCGAACAACATCTTAACGCAGAATGCATCGTATAGGAGGTCCCATTTGGTCCAGGAGTCCCACATTGCAGCTTGTGTACTTGTGGACTGCTAACGGGGTTGCACAAGCTGTTGATATCGTCCATTCTGGTCCAAAATAGCTATAGGCCCTGTTTGGAACAAAAACAAATTAAAGGACATGATGTCTATACGGAAAATCCCTTTGTTGTCATTTGGAGCAATTTGCTATCTTATATGTTCATTTGAATTTCTTATGGAGTAGAGAATTTATAAGAATTTCGGAGGAAATTAAACATGAGGTATATTTGTGTTTACACTTGCACATATTTCCTATGCAACATCATAATGACTTTTAAAGTTTTTGTGTGGTTATGATTCCCGTATGAATCATGGATATAAGACATATTAACTCGTGTACCTTTTTATATTCCTACAATTTAAGTTCATGCATTTCAAAATAGGAATTAGTTCTTTGCCAACATACAAACCACCATACACACCCTTTCTTAGTCTAAGAAAAACATAATCTCTTTCCCAAAAAGGAAATTAAGCACACACCATGAATCTCCACTTGAATCTACATCATCACCCATTGCGTGATCGTCTTCTTCTCCATGCTTTATCACGCTTCAATGCTCATCTCTCTTGTCCATGATTGCCCCTTCATTCCTCAACAATACAAATATATTTACTTTACGTGGCATCATGTTCCCATGAACATTAAAAGTAGTTCCCACCAATGAAATTACTTGGTAATTTAGTTGTCATGGGCAAACTCTAGTGATTATACCTTGTATTTTTTGAACTGGACATGTGTGGTTGCAGGGGGTGTGGGTCTAGCTGTAATAGGGACGTCATCATCACCTTGTGAGTGCGCCTTTTCATCCGACTAAGGAGATCAAGGATTGTCAATATTATTTCTGGTTCTTATACTGAAAATAGTTAGAATTATGATTTATACTTTGGTGTAGGTAGTCGGTGTGTGGCCTTATTACAACTCAAACACCCACTAAGAAGTGTTTATAGTATCTTGTGACTCCCGCTTGCCAGTTATACACCCCCTCACTTTTTTTTTCTGTCATCTACTATCTACTACACCTATAAAAGCACGAGAGGGCGGAGAACCAAATCATCTCATCCATCGAATCCTATGATCTAATGGTCTAAATTACTCCAACATATCAAACACGTTTTACACTTTAATTACCCACCTTGCCACTCCTAAAAACCTCTGCCTCTTTTCTGAAAAAACTGAGAGCCTGATCCCCAACCTCTCGCACGCACTTCTCGCACGCACAGGGGATGTGGGCGCTCAATCCCCAACCTCCCTCCTCTCCTCTCCCTGCTCGGAACCTCACCTCCCCGGCCCTGCATCCCCGGTGCCCCACTGCCTCCTCTCCTCATCGCCACCTTCTCTGGTGCCCACATCGCCGCCCCTCGCATGCCCGTCCGCCCCGCACACCGCCCCTCACTGCCGGCCCTGACCGGCCTGCCCGCAAACTCGCGACTAACCTCCTCACCGCCCCTCGCTGCCGGCCCTGCCGCCCCTCTTTCTTGCAGCTCGCCTGGCCCGCCTCCACGACTCACCATGCCCGTAGGAGCCTCTCGCACGAAGTCGACCCTCCGCCCGCGTCACCCGTATGAAATCTCCCACGCCCGGTGCTCGCACTAGACCAAGATGAGGATGAAGTCCAGAAGCGGCCGGCTTAAGGACGGGAACAACAGTGTGTTCATCACGGGCCCGACGGTAATCTTCAATCAAAAAAATTTAGTTCATCGATTTTTTGAGAAGGACCCATTATACATATTGTAATGTGTGCGAGATGGAATTGAAAAACAATATATCAGCTGATCTCATTCTATCTCATATTACAATGTGATACATGCAGCAATTTTCAGATAAAGGGAGAATTAGGCCTACTTAAATTCAGAGATAGCAAGGCATCAACTACTTAATGTGGGAGATGGGACTGAAGAACAATCTCTTTGCACCATGCTGGCCCCAATCTTTTTATTATTAATGCTGTCTCCCCATGGATTCGGTTAATTGGATTCTGGGTATACTAATTCCTATAGCTTGTATTTTACCTACACAGGTTTCTCCCAGTCGCTGATCACATTGGTGCATTATAAGCGAACCGTGGACTCGCGGCAACGGTAGGGCTAGGCAGGGCGCGCCGCGGAAGGCCAGCAACTGGTTGTACTGCCGCAGCAAGGCACAAGAGCAGGCGGCCAAGGGTAACTGGAACCGGCCGATGGGCAGCTTGTCAGGTGCTAGCTTTGCGTCTCTCTCTACCTATCCATTACAAATCAACAAATATATGAATTGATTCAGTTTTACATGTGGCAACATCATGGAAAGTTAATTTATGCAATAAGTTAAGGAATACAATGGAGATGATAGTCTTTTCTCTAAGATAGATGACGGTGATGATATTTATTTTTTGTGAAAAAAATTAATTTCATTCCAATCAAGGTGGTTCATTACATCCTCTTGGCAAAGAGTGCCAATTTCGATGATGGCGATGATATGATGAGATTCTCATAGTAATATTCATATATGTGAATTTCAAACTTGATTATTTTATTTATGCTACTTCTGGTAATTATGAATCTAATTCTACAGCTTTTTGGTAAATTATATACATGTAAATTGGCATGTTGCGTTTGTCTTATTGCCCCACACTAACGTAAAATCTTAGATCCGACAATAACACCTAGATCAAAAAAAGATATATGACTCCTCACCTTCGTCTGTTGCCGTTCACGCAGTTTCCACGCTGCCAGTGACTCCGGTGTGGTTGCCCTCGACGCGGCCCGCTCTTAACTCGGGTACCGCTGCCATACCCTCCATTGTATTATATTTTCTATTATTTACGAGCTAGCACTTTTTTCCCTTGGGTGAAGATCTAGAACCTATGTACTCCCTCCGTCCCAAAATAAGTGACTCAAAAGTGAGTCAACTTTGTACTACTTTAGTACAAAGTTGACTCACTTTTGAGTCACTTATTTTGGGACGGAGGGAGTACTAAATTTAAGGAGAAGGATAAACGGGTAGATAATACAAGCTTAAGGGTGTATTTCTCTTACTGTAAAAAAGTTGTATTTTTCTGAATATTAACATAATAGTGATATTTAGGGAGAGGGTCGTATGGATAGATAATTGCAAGGGTGCATCTCTCTTACATTTAAAAAGAATGTGTATTTCTCTTAACATATAAAATGAGTCATTAATGCCACATTGTTTTTTGGGTCTCATTGTTCTCAAAATCTGATAACATGATAGGGCGAGATTCATGTAGGATGATGAATGTAAATTCTAAAGCATCTTAGCACCGCATTTGTATTTGCAAATTTCCCTGAAAGTTCATACTTTCTGTGACTTGTTGATCCGTAACTGCATCGCTGACTCGCTGGGTTGGACGGCTACTCTGGTGGGGTGGACGGCGCTGGTGCCGGCGCCATCGCTGACTCGCTGTTCGGCCCGTCCGCGTTGCACTTCAGTTTTGTTTCGGCTAATGTGGTTGTCTCCCTACGCATTGGTACGTTCTTTTTTCTCCAGCCTTCATTCTTCCTTTCTTTGTGTTCTGGTGTTTTTGCTAGATTGTGCCTGTCGGTTGGATGTGGGGATTAAAGTAGCGGTCGTAGTGGTGGATGCTTCTATGTGTATCTTCAGGTGTCCCTGTTGATGCTGACAGTTTGCTCGATTGGGCCGGTCAGTAGGATGTGGGGATTAAATGATAGAGGCCGTAGTGGTGGGTGCTTCTATGTGTATCTTCACGTGTTGCCGTTGATGCGGACCATTGGGGTTTAGATTAGGTGCTTTTCTTGTTGATTGGATGGGTTTGGTGTGGATCATTGTGGTGTTCATCCTTTTCGTAGGTCTTTCTTATAGGATATATTGTTATTTAATTCTCAACTTAGGTTTGCTTGATGTGTTTACTAATTTGTGATCGTCCCTTTCTGTATTTTAGTCATGTCTGGATGAATTGTTGCCAGCTGGGTCATGGCCGTCGGGGTGCTATTCAGGTTATCATTGTTCCTACGCTCCCAGCCATGATATTTTTTTATGTACAAATTTAACTGGTTAATTCTCACATGTGAAATTAGGATATTCTTTCGGCTGATCACATTTTACCTCTGAAACTGAACATTATTTACCTTATAGTTTGCATGTAGGCTGCATGATAGTATATTATAATTTATCTACTATTTCCCTTGCTGGAAGAATTAGGATTTCCTGTTCTATTCCAGCTATGAAAGAACACATCAGAGTTTACTATATTCTGAAGAAGAAATTGTAAATGCAGGTCCAATGGCTCGATGTAGGGATTCCGAATTTACTTGCCTAGTTGAGTTCCAAGGATTTGAACTTGTGATGCATTAAGGCAAGGATCCATATTTTTCATTTGTCAACCTTTCATGTGTTATTTCCACATTTTTGTTCTTGCAGTTTCCTCGTCTGGGTAATATTCTCCATACCCATCAGTTCTGGAAATTAGAAATTTTTCACAGCTTAGTACAAAAGCATTTTTTATGACTGAATAAAGCATGGTAGTTTTAGCTTCACCAGGCGGTTGGAGGTGTCAATTTGTGTTTAGGTGTGCGTCTGTGTTAAATTTGGTCTTTTGCTTTACTATCATCAATGACTTTGTGTCACATCGACGGAGTTCATCATATGGTTCCCCAGATTTCTATTTTAGTTGGCCATGCCATTGTGTGGCCATGTCTTTTTAGTGTTTATTCGTCTAGCTCTAGGCTAGATGGAGATCGGCGCAGCTGGTTGTGTCCAGTGTAGTCGGAAGTGTGCTGGTATGCTTGATTGTGGCCATGCTGCCTTTGAAGTTTCATTCCTTTTCTATTTCTGTCAACAAAAAATGTGGAGCCGCACCTTAATTGTCATGGTGATGTTGGATATACTGTTCTATTATTTGACAAGTCAGTGTGTGTATATCTAGCAAAGTGACAATCACAATAAACTAGAAAGCTTAGACGTAGAGTTTATAAGAAAATTCAGAAGCACTGGAGGCTCATGCTTCTACTGTCATGTTGAGCTCCAGTCAGGAGTGGTGTTTCTAAAATAGAGCTTTAATTTTCACATATATAGCATGTGTTCGTAATAGCATTCCCGTCTCATTCTTTCTTTTCTATTTTTTCTCACTATAAATTCTAGAGCTCCTATTCAAGTTACTAATCTTTTCATATGTTTTTATAACTACGCAAAAAAGGTCCTCATAAAGAAGAGCCGCAGGTCTGACAATGATTTGTAGAGTGTCCAATGGAGGTTCTTCCATTTACCAATTTGTGATCCTAGCCTTTCCTTTCCTGATTAAAAAGAAAAAACATATTCTAATTTCCTTTTCTGAACTTATCTTCGAGATAACTTGCATCCAATAGTTAAGTGCTCCAAGATTAGGCAATCAAAACTGAATTTATGACTATGCCTGTATGAAAAAATGTTAATATCTGCAGTTTGACTAATCTCTGGATCGGCTGCAGCCTGGACACGAGATTCTCTGGCTTTGGGGATGGTTATACGTTTTATAGGTTATATTTTCCAGGAAGTGATGTTGTCTGGGTGTTGCGGATGAAAGAAGACTTGGACATGGGCGTGTTGAGATTAATCCATGTGTGTATCTTCTACGAGCTGCAGAAGGTCAAGTACCACTACCTCCATATAAGGTGCACACAAACTGTAAAATTAAAACTATTGATCATCCATCAGTGTGTTATACTACCTCCATATAAGGTCAGCCCTTTTCTCCATTTCCTGCAAGTACTTGATAAAATTCTCATTACAGAATCCACCTATTATGCATTATAGGCAGAAAATATGTTTATCCATTGGAAGCCAATCAATGAATTATATGCGTTGGCATGCACTGTTGGAGCCATGGTTCTTTGGGAATCTATTCATGTGTACTAGGCACTTCGCAACACTTCCATAATTATTATAGAAACCTCTTGAAATTTGCAGTGCTCATCAGACCTGTCATGTGTCCAGTATAGGTCTTGCAGTCAACTATTCAGATTATTGACTGGGGGCGATATTTTTAGGCCTACGGAATCTGCAAAGGATGCACCAAGCGAAGATTAATTATGATTTTTGTAAATTGCATAGGTTTCTTTGATGATTGTGATTCATTTGTGGAAATTTGAGTGCTTTCTTTGAATGTCCGGAAAATGGTTCAAGGTTTGTTTGGCTGAAACTGTAGATTAGCAAGACTAACGTGTATTGAGCATGCCAGCCTATGTGTGGGTAGGAGTGAAACTGTAGATTATGCTAGAGACGAGTTTCTAAAAAAATCGTAGAGATGGTGGCGTTGCTGCTGCTGCTCCTGCATTGAGCAAACTGGGGGCTGCAGTTGTAGGACTTCAAGGAGGAAAGGAAAGCATGGTTACTTCTTAAAGAGGTTAGTTGTTTCCCTGCAGAAAAATAAATCTCTAGAGTTGTTTAACTGAACCTGTTCCAAATATGGTAGCTATTTACATAACTTAGCACCATTTTCTAAAAATAGGGCTGGGTAGCATGAGCCAACCATGGGGGAGCATGTTTCAAGAGAATAAACTGATTGTAGCTACTGAACTGGTATTAGTAACTTGTCGTTCCAAGTTCCTAGAGAACCACAAGGGGTGTATTCTTTTGTTATCTAAAAATGCTTCTAATGTGTAGTTCATCTGAGGAGTGCAAGCGGTCAGCTTGGAGCTGTCTATTGCCTCCGGCGAATGTCATCTCCCAGCTCGTGGCCTTGCCCTCAAGTTTTTTTCTTACTGTACTAAGCTGCAAAAGCTTTTTTATTGGTTATTTTAGCTGGTTGCAAACCCACAATAGTCCATATAGAATCAGTGATAGTAAGATTGCCCCTTTGTGTTTTCTGCAGAAAGTACCCTCCATGCTTCTCAAATCTGGGTGTTGTTTTGTCCGCAGGTTTTCATCTAAAGAGAAGCACATCAATGGAGAAAAACGACATGGTCAAAGGCAATCTGTTTCAGGTACATACTCTATACCGATTAAAACATATGAGCAAGGTTGAGACAATTATGCTCTATCTCAAAATGTTTTCTAAAAACTAACCTCATAAATTTTATTGTCTTTAAGTAGTACCGTAGAAATTTTGTCAAGGAACATCATCAGTACAACACGGAGGTTGAAACAAGAAGTTGAGGTGATCAATCAAGGCAATAAATTGTAGTATCATATTCTTCTGGATGAATAGGTACCATTCCGCACTGTTAAAAAAATCTAATAACTGAATGGTGCTTTGTTTTTTTACCATTCACATTCCCCAGTGCGATGATGATGAGCACTTGTGTTTTTTAGATACCGCACCTCTGTTTTTCTTGACCTTTGATTCATGTGTATATGTAAATTCTATGAAAATGTACCATAGGAGATGTGAATTCATAACTCTATGGTTGATGTAATCTATTGATTTTGATGTGTCTATGTTATGAGGATTCTGAGTAATGAAATACCTATTAACTGTTTTTTTCCATTAGTTTCTTGTTTTTCACGATGGTTATACCAGACACGGAAATATCATTTCCCTACTTTGCCAAACCTTTTTAAAACACTGCTTTGCCAAACCAGACACCCACGCGTAACCGTTGCTAATGGTTGAACTATGAATCCAACACTTAAAATCCCATCAAGAATTTTCTTTTGCATGGTTAAACGTGTGTTGCACGTGCGTGCTTACTAGGGACCTATAAAACAAATACAAGCAAGTAAAAAAATTAGGACATCAGCTAAGGGATTAGAAGTTTTGGGTTAAACACTAAGAGTGGTTACCAACGCCTGCTTCCTACAGTTTAGAGGGACGGTCAACGACGAGTAATACATATGCAGGGTCATGGGGTGAGGCAAGTTGACATATTATCGCCGATGATGGAAGGCATGACAGATAGGTACAATGATAGCTCCAATCGCACACCAGGAGAGATGGCTAACAGAGCCGGGGATTGTAGATGGTGATGAAAAGTGGTGAAGTTATGAAAATATGGGTTGTCAAGTGTGATGTCAGGTGTAGTGAGAGTAACCATAAAAATCTATAGAAGAACAAAAGCAGTAGAGGAGGCATTTACGAAAGACGAACACAAAAGGAGAGCACATTATACTCCACCAAAATAGTACGCCAAGTAGACCATGAAAAAATATACAATTGTCGAACCTACAAACAAAGCATGCAGTATACATTAAAATATAATATTATGGCTAAGCTTGGTTGACTAGGATTTAAGTTTTAGAATCACTGGCTTTTATCTACAACAAGGTGTGAGCTAGGCAACTGCATATTCTAAAATGTACTTAGTTTATAGTTAATGTCACAACAGGTTAACCAGTATTGCTTTTCACAATGTTAGGCTTTACATATTAGACCTTTTTTGTTAAATTTAGTTAGATGAAACAAAAGTAAGTAATAATAATTATTGCATACAAAACATAACGGAGTGGACATTCAACCCATGTATAATATAATTTGCTTTCGAAAGTTTAGATTACTCGTGTGTTTTATGCTTTTGTACCATTCTGTTTATGTTTGAACAAAGAACTTTTGTCTTGGGATTTAGGGCCTAGCAGCTCGGAGATATGTTTCCTTGCTTAAGGTTGGCAACGGTTTTTCTTTTCTCTGTTTACATCAATGTACTGAACAATGTAGTTTTTGGTGGTTTCTCTAATAGAAATTGACGTGGTAGACCGTTTGTCGGGGATATACATTTTTCAAAAAAAAAACATCAATTATGATTAGTTCATCAAGACCACATGGTGTGTGTGGTACAGCAACTTCATATTTGGAATGATGAAATTGAGCTATGATCCTCTAGGTGATTAAATCATATATAGTTGATAAAAAAAGATTAGTTCATCAAGGGTGTGGATATTCTTCTGACATAAGTACTTTTCTATCACTAGAAAACTAAATAAAGATCTTACAACATTATCCATGTATTTCCATCTTGCACGGTTCTACCTGGCCACAAACAAATGGTCCAAAAAATAACAAAACAAGTAGGGACACGACTATTCTTAGCTTGAGCTCAGATGAACAGTAAAATCAGAATTATTTTTGTGAATCATTGACAAATGTTCGGAACGCTTGTAAAATTTCATCATAAAATCACATTCGTGGAAGTCGTGGCAAAAAATAAATAAATCAATGCTCCAATGTCATTTTCAAAAGCATTTTGGAGTGCTGATTATTATTGTTATTTTGCCGCCACTTCCATTCATGAATGTCATTTCAACATGAAAATCGGCAAGCTCTCAAAACATTTGTTACAAATTGCCCAAGAAAATTTCAGAATATTTTGTTAAAAAATCGAATTTACTGCTCAGAGCTCGCGTGCAGTTGGTAACATTCCAACAAGTAGCAGCATATGGAAAAGAAAAAAAAGTACTAGCAGCGTATGAAAAATATCACGGGAAGCGTAACTCTGCCGGCCAACCAATCCGACCGTGAAACAAAGAAGCGCTGGTCCCTCTCCGCGTCCGTCCAACCCGCCCCTGCATCTGCATGCATGCATGCACAGCACGGGAGAGGCGACGCGTCTCGCGAATGCACGATCTGCCTGACACCTCTCATCAATGCCGCGATTCACCAGCCAGCCAGCCAGAGGTCCCGGCGAAGGCCAACAGCCAGGCCGATCCGGAACGGAATCACTGTCAATCCCGTGGGCGCGCGCGCGCGCGTCAACCGACCATCGACCTCTCCCTCTCCGCCCCGTCCGGCGTCCCCGCACCTCTCCCGGTGCCGCCCCTAACCTCTCGTCTGTGCCGCGTTACGTCGACGTGACTACGTCGGGACGCCGTGGAGCTTCTTCTCTCTGTTGTCTTCAGGTTCAGGTTGAGAGGCAGGCGCCCCCTCGAATGGACCGAGCAACGGAACGAGAATCGTTCTCCCACGCGTCTGGCTGCTTGGACGGCCGAACACGTTCGCGACGGACAGCGACCGCGTCGGGAGCTTCTGCTGGTTGTCTGCATGGTGCCGCCCAAAATGGACCGAACAATGCAAAGATCATTCGCCCATGCATCAGGTCGTTTGGAAGAGCACGGTTGTTGCCTCTCGCGTCCGGTCGCGTGTACCATCACAAATTGATGATGCTTGGTAGTACTCCGTATCGGCCTTGTTATTAGGTTAGCCCAAGAGCAAGAGGGCACGTGGATTCCGTTAACCATCAACACCTGCGTTCATGCCTTGCCCAGCTAAGCCAGTGGCCAGGCCACATGCCCACATGCGCTCGAAACATTCCAGGAACCACGGCCTCGAACCTGGTGCACAAGTGTGTTCTTTCTCGTTAACTATTCGCAAAGGTTCATGTTATTACTTATTACGAGCACCCCCTTGCCCAAAACGGTGAAACCAGCGAGGCAACCACTTAACCTGGCTCGTCAACGGGGCTGGGTCGGCGCGGCGGCGGTGGGCCGGGAATCAAGCAGAGATCGCGGCGGTCGGCGAGGTAGGCTCGGAGGGTCCCGTCCCGGGGTCGAACCGAACGTGGCTGACCTGACCGACCGACCTCACAGGAGAGGAGAGGCGACGAGGCGACAGGAGGACAGCGGGGGTGGTCCGCCGGGTAAATGCCGATTTGGCCTGCATGTGGCGCGTTGGTGACAGGCACGCACGCACGTACGACCGCCTTCCGGTTCAGCTGCCGCCCTCTTAATAATAAACAAATGAAAGCGAGATAAGGTTGTTTGTTTGTAGTACGTGCCACTGTTACCATCTGCGTGACCACTTTGTACGTGCTACTGCTACTCATTTGAGCGTTTGTCGGGTATATAATGTAACATTATACTGTCAGAGTGTGTAGTACTACTGTAAGTGTAAACACACACACACCACACCCTGAAAGCATATGAATAAGTTGAGCGAAACATGGCGACTTTGTTACCCGTTTGTAGTAGCCAACAAGGCCACACGATGACACGAGCCCCTCCGGCCGCTCGGCCAGACGCATCATAATCATGGTTGTGGAGCGTACGCACGTATGGCAAAGCTACACAAAACATGGTCCAGTCCAGTGACAAGATCACAAAAGAAGATGCGGCAGCAGCTAGAGTTGCGGCCGACCTCACATCACCCACATGCGCCTTCCCGCGACTCCAGGGACGCCAGCGTGGGCTACCCCGATCGAGATTGGACGCTAGCCACGACAGTTCCGGCGTACCATCGCACGGCCACTCCCATGCCGTGTGTGTTTCACCGATTCTCGCATCGCACCTGGTTTGCCTAATCCGGCGCCGGGAGCGGGAGGTTGCTAGTTTTGACAAGAAAGATCTGCCAGCACAGGAAAGAATCTTGGGCGCCTGTTTGCATATACAGATATACTCCTACTTGAACGTGTGCGCTGTGAAGTCAACAATAGTCATCACTCATCAGTGCTCATCTCATCCGGGGTGGGTTTTCAGAGGAACGTGCTTCAAACAAAACAAAACAGATGTCCTTCCTTGTTTACTCACTTGAACTTGGCCGACATACATGCCTTTGTCTCTCTGAACTTTTGCCATCCGCTCCGGGAACTGAACCCGGGGAGCGTCGGTACTCCGACCACGAGCCTCGTGGGGAGTGTAGAATAGAGAAACAGATTCAAACTTGGCGGCCGTCGCGCGTAGCACTCCATTTCCGAGCCAAGCCATTAAAATTCGAAGACATGTCGATCTCGAGACGAAAAAGGGAGCGAAAGAGAAGCGACGATGGATCTGCCAGACATCGCGCAAAAGCTTCTGAAACGCTTTCAAAACCGGACGAGGACAGTGTCGATGGTCCCTGCACTGCACTACACATGTTCGTCGGTTAGTTTAAATCCATGCGCTGCTGTCGCCCCGGCGATCTCGTCCCTAATCACGGGTCGGGTCTCGTCGGTCGCCTTTCGCCATCGCCTCCCTTTCTCCTTTACTCCGGCACATGCGACACGACCGCCCCGGCTTTGTCAAGTCACCTGGCCTGTACACGTACGTGTTCGACTTCCACTTGCATCGCAGTTGGAGATATGCTAATTAATGCCGTAATTCGTGGTTCATGGCACATTCCCAGCATCAAGGCCAAAGATAAAACAAGCCCATTCCCATCGTCCACGTAGGTAGACTGGTGGGAGGTCACCCTCATGCAAAGAACGAAAGCAATCGGGCGTCTGGACGGTCCTCCCAGTACTGTACGTACGTAGGAACCTGATACCGCGGCCATGCACGCACGCGGCGGGGCGCGTAGGCACCAGCCGCTGCAAGACGCACGTAGATTGGCGCGCCCGCGAGCGGTGCGGGCGCTTGGCACTTTGACCCATGGTCGAGGTCGTTCCTGGCTTCCTTTCCAGCTAGTACGTGCCAGTGTGTGTGCCACCATGCCGGAATGGTCAGCAGCAGTAGCGTCTGAGACAAACCAAACACAAAACAGCGGCCCAGGTCGAACAGGAAACGACGGACAGTTCAACGGTAAATGTATTGGGATTTGTAGGATTTTGCTCCATGCCTCTTTGAATCATGCCACCCACTCACCTAGCTAGGCCTAGGCACATGTAGACATGTACGTACGGTACTACGTATTATCTTCACCTGTGGGCTAACGTGCGCCCCATGTTACCGCTACAGAGACAAAAACGAGCCGCTGGCTGAACCATCATTATGTCCAGTCAGTATATATAGGTGTAAAGCATCCTGTAGTTAGTGGCCTTGGGTCCGCCGGTGCACAAGAGATACACTGCGAGGGGATGAAAACGCTTTCATCATCACGAAAAGTACCAAAGAAGCCAAAGGAACTCATCATGGCCAACACGCTTGGAGTTGGAGAGCTCGTAGTAGCCGTTGACGTTTTGGCTGCGCATTCGAATCGAACTCTCCTTGGGTCCACCTGTCAGGCAGTCAAGCCATGACTCGTGACAAAGTCCAAGATTACACTCTATCTGAACACTAGCACGCATGCACTCAGTCAAACACGTGTTTCGTAGCCGTTAAGCTACCCCGGAGAGCCGTGGACAGTGGGTGTTGGCCATGCCGCCACGACATGAACGTTACAAAGAGCATCATGGCTGCCTTACCTGGAGCAAAGACAAAGTGCCCACCCGGGTTGGCAGGTCGAGACGGCAACAAATCGAGTCGAGCTCCTTGCCTTTCCACACGGGCCTTCGGAGGCACCAGGCAAAGCAGCATCATTTGCGCGCGCGCGCGCGTACACGGACGCACATGTCCGTGTGGGCTGTGGAGCATGTATGTATGTATGTCTGTCCCCGATCCCAGTGGCGCGTTAATGGACACATGCACGTACGTACGTACCCCATGGCCATGGCCTCCCTCCCTGTCCTGGCACCACATCAAGGGCGCGCCAGAGCTGCAAGCACGGACACGGGGGCTTTCACTGTCGTGCCGTGCAAGCTCCGCCGAGGCGATGCACCCACCCGGCCACCCCAGCTAGGCCGCCCATTGATGGCCGCATTCATTCGGCACACGCATACGCCCGCGCGACGGAGAGGATGCAGTCGACGCGAGAGATCTCTCGCCGGGAACGTGCCCCGCTTTTGAGCTCCGGCTTCGTTCGCGTGGGGGTGGGCCCGCCGACCGCCGGAGACCCGTGCGGGTCCCGTCTCTGCGGCGCGGGGTGGGGCACACGCGCTGTGTTACGCTTTGCCTTTTACTATCGCCGGCCTTTTTTCCTTTGCTTCGGTGTCGCTTTCTTTACCAGTGTGGGCTACGTACGGCGCGGACAGGGAAAAGAGGCGCAGGGGCATCGGACGGCCCTGTTTGAAAGTGCCGACGTCGGTCCCGGTCCCCGCCGTCGGATCGGCGACGTCGCGCAGCTCGAGAGCGCTGTGCTGCTGTCGCTGTTCACGGGATGACACGAGAGATGATAAGCTGGGTGGCCCCATTTTGCGGTGGCGACCTCGCGGACCAATCTAATTACCGTGTCGGTAACGAAGGCAGGCGGTTGTGTGGAATTCCAGGAAATCCTGTGAGATACTTTGTTTTAAACAGAGGGATAAATTTCAATGCGGTGCCAAAGAGAATCACCGTGATTTACTATCAGTACACGGGAGGGGCAAAGCACTCACTATGTGGACCTAAGTAGGTCTTTGGCAGCAATATGCCTGCATTTATAAACTTTGGCACTGGTACACAATCTTACAACATAATTTTCAGATCATTCTTAATACAAAATTTAGTGTCCTAGCACGTCTAAAGGACCTACATAGAGTCCACGGGTAAATATTTATAAGTAGTGCAAAGGCTGAGTAAATATAGTAAATATCACGATCACCCTGCGGCGTGGTCCTCTCATTTGTCTCCGACCCTTCCTTCCCCCCCTCCCGACTCCATGGCGGCCCCCTCCGGTGCCTAGTCGGTGGGAACCGGTGGTTTTCGCAGCGACGCTGGTGACCTAGGTGTGTTTTTCTACTAGCTTGATCCGGAAGACGAGGTATTTGATAGTCTGGTGATTGATGGAGATGATCCAAAGCTGGAAAAATTGGTAGATGGCTGTCATTTACCCATGTTGCATTCTTTACACACATGTGTGCGGCATGGAACACGGTGCAAGAAATCATGATCCGTCCCGTCAGTTCGAACCTCTTCGTTGTCGAGGCATCTTGTTTTGGTGATTGGGAAAGGATGATGGAGCAGAGGCCAAGGATATTCATATATTGTGTTGTACTCTTACGTTGGTCAGAGCTTGGAAGAATCCATGGATCCCTAGGGAACCATCTCTCCAGCCAGTGTCATTGAAGCAGATATGCTGCTTCAACTGGGTCTCAGTCTTTTTGGTGACAGGAACATCCAACGCCTCAATGAGTTCTTCTGGGTTAGGGTCGTGTGAAAGAACATGCAATGCCCCCATGTTTGGTTTTGGTAATTGATGACAATCTCTATGGACTAATGGTTGCCTTGAGTTATATTTGAAGGTTTTGTCCATAGGCTTTTCTTGAAGTCCATGTGTTGGTTTCAAGGAGTTTATGAGTTGACCAAGGTGCTATTAAGGAATTATCCAAAGATTGGTCATGTGAGTGTTGAGCTTATTGCAAGCATGTCTTGAAGAAGAAGATTGTGTGATCATTCATGTTTACCTTCAAGACATCATCCTAATGAAGAGAGTTGGAAAGATTCAAGGTTCATCTAGACTAAGTACAGAGAGTGATTCAAGTTGATCAACACACAAAGCGCACAAGTTGTACCGAGAGGGACCAAGTGTTCCCATGGTATGGTAAGCATTGTCCATTACGCTTTGTGTACTAACCCATGTTCTACGTGAGAGTTCTTTGTGGGGTTAGGTATGTTTCCATGGTCTTGCGTCAAGAGGAAGATGCCATACAACCCATGGAGGATGACATCAAGTGGTGATCGTCATCAAGTTTGCAGTGTGCAAGTTCAAGTGGAGCAACACGAAGAGTGGCTCACCCATAATGGAGTATGGGGGAGCAATCAAGCTTGAATCTTGCCATCCATTGTGGTGTCAATGGACTTGTGAAGATGTGCCGAAGAGTCGCTCACCCATAGTGGACTATGGAGGAGCAATCATCTAGTCTTCATTGAGCCAACACAATCAAGAAAGGTGGTCCAACTTGAGGGAGTCAAGATCGTCATCATCTAGCTCAAGTGGACCATGTGCAAGGCAAAGGTTTGCCCTTGATAGGTTTTCTATTTTACCGGTCTCGTGGTGGTAGTTGGGAGACCGGGTTATAGGATCATTTGCCGTACTATCAAGGGGGGCTCTCAAGTTGGTAGGTGAGGGAGTCCTGGACTAGGGGGTGTCCGGACAGCCGGACTATCAATATCCGCCGGACTCCCAGACTACGAAGATAGAAGATTGAAGACTCCGGCTCGTGTCCCGAAGGTACTTTACTTGGCGTGGAAGGCAAGCTTGGCAATGCGGATATGTAGATCTCCTACCATTGTAACCGACGCTGTGTAACCCTAGCCTCTCCGGTGTCTATATAAACCGGAGGGTCAGAGTCCGTGAGGACACAACATTACATCTCAACAATCATACCATAGGCTAGCTTCTAGGGTTTAGCCTCATTGATCTCGTGGTAGATCTACTCTTGTACTACCCATATCATCAATATTAATCAAGCAGACGTAGGGTATTACCTCCATCGAGAGGGCTCGAACTCAGGTAAAAACATTGTGTCCTCGTCTCCTGTTACCATCCGCCTAGACGCACGCTTCGGGACCCCTACCCGAGATCCGCCGGTTTTGACACCGACATTGGTGCTTTCATTGAGAGTTCCTCCGTGTCGTCCACCAATAGGCTCGATGGCATCTTCAACCTTTGACGCTGTCTGTATGAGACTCTCCTCCCGGACAGATCTTCATATTCGGCGGCTTTGCATCGCGGGCCAACTCTCTTGGCCATCCGAGCAGATCGAAGCTACGCCCGGCCGTCAGTCGATTTGAAGTTTAAACTTCACGGCCGACGATCGCGGAGACTTGATCTTTACGGACTCGAGCCACGCCAAGCGCCGCCGACCGTGACGATGGGCATGATATAGCTCGCCGCGGACAAGGTGCTTTGGTGGCCGCACTCGAATCCGCCCCGGCTACTTATCCGGAGCCGATTGCCCATGACGAGGGTCGATGGATAGACGCTGCCCCGGGGGCTTCAACATCTACGGCGATGGAGCCGAATACGATTTTGTCCCTTGCGAAACTCGTGATCCCGAGACGCCGGACTCCTCGCCGGACTCCGAGCCTCCCACGCCCCCGCCAATTAAGCGGATTAGGCGCGGTTATGGAATTCACCGCGCGACATCTTTCAACACTCGCCTTTTGGCGATATCTTGAATTCTCTCAAGCATCTCTCGCTATCGAGAATCTGGCCGGACTATGGCGGGGACGGTTGGAGTTCGGACGACGAAAAAATTCAAGCCCACCCACCACCCACTTTGTAGCCACCGCCGAGGATCTAACCGACATGCTAGACTACGACTCGATGACATCGACGCTATGGACGATGATGCCGAGACGATCAGACCAGCGCCACGGACATCGAAGGCCCAGCGCCACGGACACCGGAAGGCCACCTCGTCATACGACGCCTACATGGTGGACACCCGAAAGAAGGGATGGCGAAAAGCAGCGGAGGAAGATTCTTTGAAGAAGCAGCCTAAACGTCGGCGTCGTGGCGCCGCCTAAATCCCGCCACAACAAGAATGGAGAATCCGCACGGAGACAATAATACTCCGGAGAGTGCCGAAGACGACCCCTCCTGCAAGACTCAGCGCAGAGGACGCAGGCAAGCCCTCACGATAGGGCGGCGATTTAAGGGTTGAGGACGATAACTATATGCCTCCTCCGAAGACGGCGAGCCTCAACGATGATGAATTCGCCATACCCGAGGATCCCGTCGAACAAGAGCGCTTCAGTGCAGGCTCATAGCCACAAAGAAATAGCTTAAAGAAAAAGCAAGAACAACTTCAAGTGATCAAGATCTGCTAGCCGATCGATGGACCGAGGTCCTCGCGTCAAGAGTATAAACTCGAACTCCCTCCAAAAGTTACCTAAGACGCAAGCTGCTCCCCGATTAGAGGAGGTAGCATACATACCTTTATCACCAACGCGACGACATGGTGACCGACCACCCGTGGTCGCGACAGAGAGGCATTCAAGGCCCCAGCCAAGACCGTACTCGACATCGATCCAGAGTACGGCCAAAAGGAACGCTACGGACTTGCGAGACATCTTGAGGACAAAGCAAGGCAATCCAGATCCATCTATGGATCACGTGGGCGCCTACGATCCACGACGAATACCGTCGCGCGGACATAACGCCGCCGAGCCGAACACAGCAGACAGCGCCCTCGAGCTGCGCCGCGATATTGCTCAATACAGGCGCCAGACACCCGTTATGCTTCACCGATGAAGTAATGGATCACCAGATCCCGAAGGGTTCAAACCCGTGAACATCGAATCTTACGATGGTACAACAGACTCATGGTGTGGATCAAGATTATCTTCTCCACATCCATATGGCCCGCGGCGACGATCCGCACACCATCAAATATCTCCCTCAAGCTTAAAGGACCAGCTCGGCATTGGCTTAACAAATGCCCGCAGAGTCGATTGGGTGTTGGGAAGACACGAGGCCGCGTTCCTTGATAACTTCCAAGGTACATACGCGCGACCTCCGACGCCGATGACCTAAGCCACATTATTCAGCAGCCGACGAATTGGCGGATAGCTTCGACACGGTTCTTGACGAAGAAAAATCAAATCGTCGATTGTCCGGATGCGGAGGCCCTTGCAGCCTTCAAACACAACATCCGGACGAATGGCTAGCCCGCACAGGGCAGGAGAAGCCGAAATCCATGGCAGCCCGCACATCATTAATGACCGCTTTTGTGCGGGAGAGGATAGTGGCTAGCCCGCAGCAATAATCTCCGCAAAAATTCGCAGTCCGGACACCAAGGACAATCATGGCAGTCACGCCGAATCAAAACAAACGCCGTATTAACGGCGATGACAAAGAGGATACGACGATCAATGCCGGATTCCGAGGCTCCAAACCCGTCAACGGAAAAAGCCATTTAAAAGAACAACCCGGGCCCGTCCAATCTGGATGAATACTCGACCGCCATGCCGATACATGGCACTTCAAAAGCCGCCTAATCACACCAATAGAGATTGTTGGGTGTTCAGCAGCCGCAAGTTAATTGCGAACACAATGACAAGGGCTAAATAGCGACGACGAGGAAGAGACCCGCCGCCGAACAACAGAGGATGAAGGGTTTCCCCAAGTGCGGACGGTGAATATGATTTACGCGACCCATATACCCAAGAGGGAGAGGAAGCGCGCACCACGGACGCCTATGCGATGGAGCCGCCGCCCGGTTCAATCCATGGTCCTCCCGTCCGATCACTTTCGATCGACGAGACCATCCGACTAGCATACGCCATGGCGGATTCGCCGCATTGGTCTTAGACCCAATCGTCGATGGATTTCACCTCACAAGAGTCCCGATGGACGGCGGCAGCAACTGAACCTGCTTTATCGGGACACAAGGCGCAAAATGGGCATAGACCCGTCAAGGATCAAACCTACTAAGACAACCTTCAAAGGTGTCATCCCAGAGTGGAAGCCAACTCAGACAGCTCTCACACCTGGAAGTGGTCTTCGGATCCCGGATAATTTCCGGCGAAGAGTTAATCTTCGATATAGTCCCGCTCAGTGGCGGCTATCATGCCCCGCTCGGACGCATGCTGCTTGCAAAATTCAACGCGTGCCGCATTATGCATACCTAAAGCTCAAGATGCCGGGCCCTCGTGGAGTCATTACGGTCAATGGGAATACGGAACGCCCTCCGTCACGGAGGAACATACAACGCTCTCGCGGCGGAAGTACAGAGCAGCCTTCTCGGCAATTCTCTAGTCCGCAACTAAAAAGCCGGACACATTAAAGCGCCACGGAGCAACACTAACTAAGACCACCGGCGCGATCGAGCATCGCGTAGTAATGCGGCCCCACCTCGCCTCACAGTATGGTCACAAGTATAACACTCGCGTACATCATTACGCTTTGGAGATACCATGGGCGCAGGGAGGGCTTAACCTCAAGGATTGAAGAGTGCGGCTCGACCGCACAGGGCTCGTGCTAGCGCCCCTTGGTGTTATTTTTATCTTTTCTCTTTCTATATGCAGGACTCTACCAAATAGAAGCCCCGCCCGTCGGCGAACTTGCCGAACTCACGATACAACAATCGTGGATTAAAGAAGGCTGCATTTAACACTCGTGTGGTCTCCATTACGAGCATTAAATTCAATTACATACACCAAGTCTGCAGCTTATCCTCAAGGGGGACATGTTAATTTAGTCCGAATCCCTTGCTTACCGCACTATTTGTATCAGTCCGCTTTATTAGAAAACCTTCTGTCATAAATAACACAGCACTTCCCTTTTTGCAAGTTTATTACCTTTTCATGGCAATTGCGTTATCCTTTACAAATGTTCACTATATGACATATTGCACCCGTACACTTTGGTACGGTCGAATACACCAGGGGCTTCTGTTCCCCATATTACGGTGTGATTAAGTCCGAACACTTTCACAAGTGCGGCACCCCGAACTTATAGCATTATATGAATCAGCTCGAATCATGTCTTGGGTCAATAGTTGGGTTTGCCTGGCTCCTATGTTTTGGTGCCTTACGCCCGCCTGGTCGACTAAGGTAGCACTAGGAGAACCATCTGCGATTGCGCCCGGTTTGGCGGGTTAACGCCTCGATGGAGAAAGCTAAACCGACCGGCATGATAAGGCGAGAGATCGGTCGCTGTTCGAGAGGTCTTTTCGTCCCTAAAGACTCATGCCGCTTGAGCGAAGTTCGGATGATGTCCGACGAAGGCGTGGATAGCGCCGGATTCGGTCTTCCGAATACCGGGGCTTCACCAAATTTAAAATTATAGAATTCTATGGCTAAGTGAGAGTGTTCAAGCATTATAAGTCCGGTCGCTTTGTTCGTCGTGTTGAGCGCCTCCTAGATGGACCCAAAGATGGGAACAAGAGTGCTCAAGTTTATCACCGAACACCCCAAAGACTGTGTGGCTTGGGGGCTGAAGCCAACGACTTGCCATCTCTCAGATTTAACAAACGGCCGCACAGAAGGTGTCGTGGATTTGTCACGGCAGATGTCCTAGCGTAAGGACTTAGTCGTGGAGCCATCGCTACAGGTTTACTTGCAGGGGTTAAAGCGGACGCAAAGACACAAGGGTTTTATACTAGTTCGCCCTTCGGTGAAGGTAAAAGCCTCGCCTAGTTGTGATGGAATTGATATAGTCTCGATGGCTAGGAGCAAACAAGCTTCGCTTAGGCTCGAGTTGTGGTTGTCGTCCTTGAACCGCCGCCGTCGTCCCCTTATATACACGAGTGACGCCCGTCGGTTCGTAGAGTCCCAACCGGTTCATACTCGTATGCCGGTTGGTATCTCTCTACTCCTAACTTACAATACAAGTCATACATCAGGCCGGTTTACAGCTACAAGCTCTAAACCGACTATAGGCCTTGGGCCTTTCTCTGCTTATACCACTAACGGGGTTAACCCGGCCCAAGCTGGCCGGTTTACACCTAGTGGTAATATCCCCAACATTAGGCCCCAGATTGATTTGAAATGGTTCATGTCAATCCTTCACAGAGCTTGTATCTTGGACATCTTCTGTTGTTTGGTAAATCGCCACGTCGTCGTCGCTTCTGATCATTGTAAACCGGCATGACGTCGCTGCTTCTGGTCACTGTAAACCGGCATGACGTCATCTTGAAATTTGATCCTTTATAACGCCTTTTTTAATAGCCGTCCCTGGATCCACGCGCTTGACCTAGCTTTTACTGCCTTATAAATAGGACCGAAGGGTCATTCTTTCCTCCTTCGCTTCCTCTTCTTCTTCTTCTTCCTCGCGCCGCGCCCTTGAGCTCCGCCATCGTCCGCCAACCTCGCTTCATCCCAGCCACTGATCAACCTCGACGCACCGTAGTATCGCGGCTTGCTTCGCGTCTTCTCCGCCTCTGGTAAGCTTCTTCCCTTTTTAAATCTATTTCGTACTTAGATCTGCTTTTAGGGTTCTAGCTTCGCACCATGTTCTTCGTGCGTTTTTATCCTTGTAACTGTGAGCCACGCTGTGAATCTTGCTCTGTACCAATGGTGATTCCTGCGTATCCGCTGTACTTTCTCATTTTAATCCCATGGATCTTCTGCATATAAATCTGCCTTACGGTCCACTTCTGCTTCTTCTTTACTTCTGCAAAATATTTCCTGTTTTTCTGAAGATCCGCGTTTGATCCGTAGTAATCCTGAGATTTTGTGAAACTTGTTTCTGTAAGCTGGTCATAGCATCAATTATCTCCAAGGCCTAGATTAGGCGGTTTAACTCATCATAAGGAAAAGCTGCTGAACCGGCACAGGCACACCATTAGTCCCCTTGTTGAACCGCCAGAACTCATCACATCTCAATAAACCGATTTAAACACTGCCTCCAGTTTATCATAACCTAGATCAATCACTTTGTGACAAACACGCTCTTAAACCGGATCCATTACTTTTGTAGACCTTGTCATGGCTAAACAAGTGTATGAATGCAACTGGGTTCCTTCCCGCATATCTGAGACACAACTGAATGAACTGGTATCAATTGGCGCTTTGGATGACAAAGATACAGTCCACTGGAGGGTTCCTGGAGAGGAATGTCCTCCCACTCCTCAGGAAGGGGAAGTTGTAGTCTTTGCGGATCACTTGGCCCGGGGCTTCAAACCGCCCGGTTCAAAATTTTACCGGGACGTGTTGGCCAATTTTCAGCTTCGCCCCCAAGACATCGGCCCCAACTCCGTCACCAACCTGTGTCACTTTCAAGTGTTATCCGAAGCATATCTGCAAGAGGAACCTTCTGTTGAACTGTTTAGAGATCTCTTCCATCTAAACCGTCGTACCGAATTCACCGACGGCCCCAATACAGAATTGGGCGGTATGGCTATCCAGAAACGGAAGGAGATCACCTATCCCCACGTCAAACTCCATACTCACCCCAAAGAGTGGAATGCGACTTGGTTCTACTGCAAAGATACTTCTCCTAAAGGTGAAAATCCTTTACCTGGCTTTCGTCCAGAGCGGCTAAGCAATACTCATCCCTTTCCTCAAAGATTGATCGCCAAAGAGAGAAGCAACACGCCCTCAACTATCCAAACTCCGAGCCTTTATGGCCAACGGTTTGATGGAATTGATCTTGCACGCTGGCTATCTTGGGGCATACTTGCCTTTGAGCCGGCGTTTGGTTTGATGTGTCGATATCGGCAGCGTCGATGACCCACTCGACACACCAAACTTGAACTTTCGAGGATGAAGTTACGGATTCAAGAAGAAGAATGTCAATGAACCGGAGCATCTCGTGCTCAAACCGGCTTGGCTCCTTACTGCACCACCAACACACCACTTGCGGTAAGTCTCTAACTGTGTCATCATTAAAACCTGTTATTGCCTTCATATAACCAACTTTTAATTATTTCTGGTCCAGGGTGATAACCCGTTTTGGAGTAGGAAACTTTCCCAAGACAAAGCGGACAAAGCTGGGCGGCCAAACCGGCCCAAAACAAAAGTTGTCAAGAAATCAGCCCACAAGAGAAAGACCACTGCTTCATCTGACCCGGCCATTGACGATGATGTGGGTAATCCGGAACTTGACTCTCTTGGCTTGCTTTTTACACGCCTTATTGATGATGATACTTGTCAGGATGACGCTGAAGCCAGCAACGCAGGATTTGCTGAGGTAACCATTCTTTCTTCCGATTCAACAAATTTGCCTTCACCAAAATTTCGCCGGGCAAACCGGAAAGTTAACTTTTCTCACCCCCTTGCTTACTTGGATCCCAAACTTCTTATGAAGACACAAAGAGCATGAAGCTCGCCGCACAACCCGCAAGACAAGGATGTAGTTACCTCGCCGGTTTACCAAACAGCCCGGTTCGAAAGCGCCGCACCGAGGTTTCCGACCTTTTATTGTTTTAAATTCCAAAGCGGGTTTCTTCCACAACCTCTTAATCCGTCCGACTCCGATTATCGTTACCTCTCATTCATCCTCCGGCGAATCCTCACCACTCACCGCCGCCATTGAAAATAGCCACCGGGTAAGTCAATACGCCACATGCTTTCGATACCTTCAGTAATGGATATACTTTTTCCGACTTTTGTCTCTTCGTAACCAAACCGAAACCCAAAGAAGAAGGCCCGCTTGGACAAAACAATTGAAGAGGCTGCCGCTTCAGATCATGAGCGAGCGCCGATCTCAAAACGCTGCTTCAAGATATTCCCAATGACCCTCCGGTTCAAGAGGAGGTTATTCTGAAGAGAGGCTGTCAACACTTCAACCTCTCGCTGATCCACCGCCAAAGACTCGTCCGGTTTGAAAAGCCTCGCAGCCCTACTGAAACAGCCGTGCACACCCAATCCGTCGAGTCGAAAGATGATGACGTTGTGATTACTGGTACGGGCCGCTCTGAACCGGGGAATCCTACAACCTTAACCCGGCATACTGTGAAAGAGGATTCTTCCACTTTGAATAAAGGCAAGTGGGATGTCGAGCTGGAAACATATGCCGCTTTAAGCGCCCAAGATCTTCATTCGGATATCTGAACCGGCTTTACAAAGTTGTGACTATGAAGTCGGCTCGGTCAAATTAATGAGGGACAAGTTTGAGGTAACTCACTCCTTTCCTTATCACCAGTATATTAGTCGTTATAGCCCCCAAGGGCCGGTTTGTAATCTTGATCAAACCGGGACTTGATTATTTCCTTGATCAATTTTGATATCTACCCGCATAACCACAAGGGCCGGTTTAACTCATACTTAAACCGGTACTTCAATATAATTGCCTGCCGAAACATTGGTAGAATCAAATAGGCATTAGCCCCCAAGTGCCAAGTTGAATACTTGTATTAAGCTTGGGACTTTGCCATGTAGTAGCATTAGAAAAATTGAAAGTACATTAGCCCCCAAGTGCCAAGCATATAACTGCGTTGTGTGGTTGGGACTTTGACTTGAAGTGCTAGCTGAACATACTGTCAATGCACAGGCTGAGGTGAAAATCAAAGATGATCGGATTGCCGATTTACAGGCGGCTTTGCAAACCCAGCAGGCCGAAACAGCGAAGGCCAAGAAAGAGTTAACCAGTGCCTTGACCGCTGCTGAACAGGTGAAGGAAAATTTGAAGAAAGAACAGGCAGTCTGGGCCACTGAAAAGGCCAATTTGCTCAAACGGGCGGAAAATGCTGAAGCTGCCCTTAAACCGGTGGTTGATGATCTGACAGCCGTGAAGCGGCAAGTACATTCTATGACTGCAGCCATCTTCGGTAAGCTCCCTGTGAATAACGGTGATATGTTGTACCTGCTGCATCATTAGTCCGGTTTAAAACTATCCCTTTATTGTATGTAGGCACATGCGTTGGGCACTTGGGAAATGACGTGCGGAAGAAACTGAAGGCTGTCTACACTTTAGTTGAGCAGTTATATACCGGAGCCCAGTGTGTTATCACCACAATGTCACATAACAATCCAGCTCCTTCCCTGATTCAAGATACTCGAACCGCTATCAATCCTTCCTTCCCGGATTGAAGAGGTGAAGAAATCTGCTGCGAACCGGAGCCATCAACGCCTTTGATCCGAGCCAAGGCATGGGTACCAGATTTTGATCCTGTGGAAGCAGCTCAAGGCTATCCCAGCGGAAAGAAGATGGCTCGATTTGATGAAGAGGACTTGCGGGCGATAAACCGTGCGGTACGCCCGCTGGCTTGTCAATTGGCCGAAGAAGCCGACTTGGAGCATTACCAAGCACAATATAATGATCAGAACAAGCGAGTGTCTGCCCCAACCTTTGAACCGGAAAACCTGATCCCTCCAATCCGTAAGCATACTTACGCACCCGACATTGAACCGTCGTCTTTGATTCATGAAGAGGCTGTTTTCCAAGCGCTAATGGGAATCGACTGGACTATGTGGGCTTCCAGCCAATGGGTAGGGATGAAGATGCTGAAGCGGCGGAAGATGAAGAACAGTCTTGAACCGGTAGCCGGGTTGATCGTCTGCCGTGGGCGGGTTGCCCAAAGAACAATGATCTCATTTGGGCACTGTGTTGCCTTGTAATAGCCTTAGTTAAAACTTTCTGCCTGGATATGCCTTCGTGCATAGGTGAAACTTTTGTTTGATTCATACTCCCTGCAACCAGAAAAATTGAACCTCGGTGGCGGCGACACCGCCAGCCGGTTTATGGTATTCCATATATATATGTATCGAAAATCAACAAGTATGTGATACAAATACCGCCAGATCTGGCATGAAGTCATGTAGCTAAACTTTGAAGCGGAGGTCTTTAAAAACCATGACCGTCTGGGGAGATAATAACTCCCATATAACCGTGCTGAAGCAGCACAAGCCCCCGTGTTATTCCAAGAAGGATGAACCGGAAGAAAGATAAACCGGGCAGATAAAAAACTCCGGTACAATACCAAACTGTGCTCTGTCAGCTTGTAACTGATAGTTAAACCAGATAAAAATATTCGTCGGGTTTAAAAAAAATGCAACAAAAAAAATCGAATACCAATTATGTGAAAATATGGCAACAAAGGCAATAACTCTTTGCAAAAATAAAGCTTCATGGAGCTGGTCAGATGGCATTACCATGTGAAAGAACATGCGGTGCCCCCATGTTTGGTTTTGGTAATTGATGACAATCTCTATGGACTAATGGTTGCCTTGAGTTATATTTGAAGGGTTTGTCCATAGGCTTTTCTTGGAGTCCATTTGTTGGTTTCAAGGAGAGTTTGTGATGACCACGGTGCTATTAAGGAATTATCCAAAGATTGGTCATGTCAGTGTTGAGCTTATTGCAAGCATGTCTTGAAGAAAAAGATTGTGTGATCATTCATGTCTACCTTCAAGACATCATTCGAATGAAGAGAGTTGGAAAGATTCAACACACAAAGCGCACAAGATGTATCGAGGGATCAAGTGATCCCATGGTATGGTAAGCATTGTCCATTACGCTTTGTGTGCTAACCCATGGTCTTCGTGAGAGTTCTTTGTGGGGTTAGTTGCGGTGTGCAAGTTCAAGTGATGCATCACGAAGAGATCAAGTGCTTGAAGCTTGCCTTCCATTGTGGTGACAATGGACTTGTGAAGATGAGCGGAAGAATGTCTCACCCATAGTGGAGTATGGGGGAGCAATCAACTAGTCTTCATCGAGCCAACGCAATCAAGAAAGGTGGTCCATCTTGAGGAGGAGTAGATCATCATCATCTAGCTCAAGTGGACTTTGTGCAAGGCAAAGGTTTGCCCTTGATAGGTTTTCTATTTTACCGGTCTCATGGTAGTTGAGGGAGACCGGGTTGTAGGATCGATTGCCGTACTATCAAGGGGGCTCTCGATGAGTTGCTTGATCGTGATCGCTCGTAGAGAGCTCAAATCATTGCATCCTTGCATCATCTTTATTGGTTCTTGTTTGGTTCTTCTCCTTGTGAGATTTGGAGCTTTTGGTCATTTTCATGACAAGCTCGAGTTCATCGAAAACGGAGTCTACATGCATCTTCTATGATGTTTTCGATGTTGGAGGCTCTGCGGTTCTTCTCTGTTGGAGGTTTCTATCCTCTCTTGTTAGGCATACCTCCCCGCCTCTTCTTACTATAACCAACAAGCTTGAGTTTGCTCAATTCGAGCTCATTTGCGAAGTTATGGCGATTCTGGTTTTAGTGTTTCCTCTGTTGTCTTCTCTGCAAAATGAAGGACTCCTAGTGTTGCTGATTTGGGGCATGCGGTAGTATTGCTCTCCGGAGCGGTAGTACCGCAGAGCCCTCTTGATAGTACCGCTCTGTGGGAGCGGTAGTACTGCGGCCTCCGCCAGCGCAGCATTGCTTAAGCGGTAGTAGGGGCGGATGTAATTTTACATCCGCCCTCTGTGTAGTAATACCAGCATGAAGCGCCGTAGTACCGTGGCTCGCCAGCTTAGCAAAGATGAGCGAAGTAGGGCGGATGTAATTTTTACATCCGCGCCTGCGCTGTAGTACCGCTCTTCGTGTCGTGTAGTACCGCGTCGGAGTTTTATGAGGTCCTCCTCGGCGGAAGTAGGTACGGAAGTAATTTTTACGACCGTGCCTTCTCTGCGCGCTTAAGTGTTACTGCCTTACGGTAGTACCGTAAGGGCGCGCGATAATACCGCTCGGCGGTTCTATCACTCGTTGCCTGTCGCAATGTGCCTTCATCTCGCCAGAGCTGCACTTGCGGTAGTACCGCGCCTGCAGCGGTAGTACATGCTGCAATCATGTAGTACCGCTGTCAGGCGGGCTGAGTGAGGGATAACGGTTGGATTTTCTCCCCTCCTATAAAAGGGGGTCTTCTTCCCCATTGGGACTTAATCCCTTTGAGCTCGTTCTTGCCCCCATTGTTGACCTTCTCCGAGCTTGCTAACTCTCAATCCCTCCATGGATTCTTGCTAGTTTTTGAGGGAAAAGAGAGAGGAGATCTAGATCCACGTTTCCACCAATCACTTTCTCCTCTTAGTGAGGGGAACCCCTTGGATCTAGATCTTGGAGTTCTTCGTGTTCTTCTTTCGTTCTTCCTCTCATTTTCCTCCCTAGCATTAGTTGCTTTGGTGGGATTTGGGAGAGAAGGACTTGGGCACTCCGTGTGCCCTTGTCATTGCATTTGGTGCATCGGTTTGAGTTCTCCACACGATACGTGGAAGTTACAAGTTGAGAAGCTTATTACTCTTGGGTGCTTGGTGCCCTTGAGCTTGTTTATCTTGGGTGCTTGGGCCCCTAGTCGGTTGGTGGTGTTCGAGCTCAATCATTGTGGTGTAAAGCTCCGGCAAGCGTCGGGTCTCCAATTAGGTTGTGGAGATCGCCTGAGCATTTTGATCGGCACCGTGACCGCCCCAAGGGTTGCCAAAGTGTACGGGTTCGGTGACCGCCCCAAGGGTCGCCATTTGTACGGGTTCATGACCGCCTCAAGGGTCCCTTAGTGGAATCACGGCATCTTGCATTGTGCTAGGGCGTGAGGAGATTACGGTGGCCCTAGTGGCTTCTTGGGGAGCATTGTGCCTCCACACCGCTCCAAACGGAGATTAGCATCCGCAAGGGTGTGAACTTCGGGATACATCGTCGTCTCCACGTGCCTCGGTTATCTCTTACCCGAGCCCTTTACTTATGCACTTTACTTTGTGATAGCCATATTGTTCTTTGTCATATATCTTGCTATCTCATAGTTGTTTATCTTGCTTAGCATAAGTTGTTGGTGCACATAGGTGAGCCTAGTTGCTTTAGGTTTTGTGCTTGACAAATTAACCGTTAGGTTTATTCCGCATTTGTTTAAGCCTAAACCGTAATTATTTTAAAACGCCTATTCACCCCCCCCTCTAGGCGACATCCACGATCTTTCACCATGGTCAGACGCAACCAAGCCCCCCGAAGGCGTAGCGATGGTGCTAGTCGGCCAGGTCCCCAAAAGACTCTTGGCGAGTACGCCGCCAAGTGGCATGACATTGGTTCGGGTTCACCAAGCCCCAAATGACTCGCCCTAGTGGCCGACCAAGAGGCGTGACTGGTTCAGACGTGACCGTGTCCCCAAATGATCTGGTGGCTTTTGCCTATCAAGAGGTGTTGCATTGGTTCGGACACCACCAAGCCCCCAAGTGATAAATATAATCGCAAGGGTAAACCGAGGCCGCTTTAAAAAATGTAAACACTCCATGTAACCACACATGAGAAGAAAGACAGAGACCCGCTTTAGCCGAGGTCTGATTTTTATTATATCAAGATAATATATACATTGTCATGCTATGTACATAAACCGAGCCAATGACTCAAGTGTAGTAAGGTCAAGATGAGCTATATTCCACGGCCTATTGGTCTCCTCCTCTTGTGTACGTGAGTCTTTACGCCTCGAATATCAATCGATAGTAGGAACCGTTGTGTAGATTCTGTCTTGACCACAAAAGGTCCTTCCCAAGGCAGGATAACTTGTGCATATCTCGTCGGTCTTGGATGAGACGAAGCACCAAATCTCCTTCCCGAAAGGCTCGGTCTTAACCCGCGGCTGTGATAACGACGAAGATCTTGTGGTAAATCGCCGAACGAGCGGCTGCCATATCACGCCCTCATCCAATAGGTCCAAAGCGCCCGTCGCGCCATCTCGTTGTCCGCTTCAACATAAGCCGCTACACGGGGCGAATCATGCCGGATATCACTAGGGAGAACTGCCTCCGCTCCGTAGACCATGAAGAAAGGTGTATATCCAGTGGATCGGTTCGGCGTAGTATTGATACTCCATAGCACCGATGGGAGCTCTTCAACCCAGCAACTCGGTGTTCTCGTAATGGAACCGTAAGTCGGGTTTGATGCCTCGTAAGATTTCTTGATTAGCGCTGCTCGCTTGCCCGCTGGATCGGGATGCGCCATCGACGACACGTCAAGCGGATGTGCTCACGCTCACGTAACTCTTTCATAGCCCCTTGGACAGATTAGTGCCATTGTCGATAATGATACCGTGTGGAAAGCCAAACCGAAAATCACCTTTTGATGAACTGCGCACCGCTGTTGCCGCATCACACTTGGCCGATGTGCTCGCTCACCCACTTGGTAAATTTGTCCATCGCCACCAACAGTGGGTCTTCTTATCCTTGGACCGCTTAAAGGGTCCAACCATATCTAGCCCCAAGTCGCAAACGGCCACGCTATTGGGATCATCCTCAACTCTTGTGCGGTACATGAGCACGCTCGAGAATTTCGACATCCACCACACCGTTTGACCAGGTCCTCCGCATCAGCATGAGCAGTTAACCAGTAAAATCCGTGACGGAACGCCTTCGCCACCAGGGACTTTGAACCGGCGTGATGTCCATAATCCCCTTCATGGATTTCCCTTAAAATTTCACAGCCTTCCTCAGGGGAAACACAGCATTGAAACGCCCCTGACACACTACAATGATGTAGCTCACCATTAAGGATCGTCATAGACTTGGAGCGCCGGATTATCTGTCTGGCCAGAACCTCATCTTCTGGTAACTCCCCTCGAGTCATATACGCAAGGTAAGGGATCGTCCAATCCGGAATAACATGCAATGCTGCCACCAACTGAGCTTCCGGATCAGGAATAGCCAAATCCGCTTCCCCAGGGAGCTGGACCGACGGGTTGTGCAAGACGTCCAAAAAGACATTAGGCGGGACCGGTTTACGCTGAGAACCCAACCGCTTAAAGCGCTCGCCGCTTCGTTCTTCCGGCGATCCACATGATCCACTTGATAGCCCTTGAAGCAACCTGCGATATTATCCACTTCTCGACGATATGCGGCCATGAGCGGGTCCTTAGAATCCCAAGTGCCAAATACTTGCTGAGCCACCAGGTTCGAGTCACCAAAGCACTTAACCCGGCTTAAATTCATCTCCTTAGCCATCCGGAGACCATGGAGCAAGGCTTCGTACTCAGCTGCATTATTAGTACAAGGGAACATTAAACGGAGAACGTAACAAAACTTATCACCTCGTGGGGAAGTTAAAACGACTCCAGCCCCCGAGCCTTCCAACTTGTCGGTGTACTAAAATAGGGGTACCTTAGTACCCCGAACTTGTGCACGGGCAGTCGCAGCACTCACCACGGCAAGGCTTGCCGGGCGTCCGCCAAAGCCTCCCCCATGCTTTGTTACTGCCATTCAAGAACAAAGTGCCAACCAAGAGGACGAAGGCCCCGGCAAGAGGAGCTTGCCGGGAAGGCCAACCGAAGTATGCGAGATATACAAGACAGAAGATTGAGACCCCGGCAAGAGGAGCTTGCCGGAAGGCCGCCCTGCTCAAGGTTATATCCTCACGAGGCCCCATGAGAGGAACTCGCCGGGAAGACTAAGAGATTACATCATAGAAGACACGCCTCGGCGCTGCATGCGTCCCGGCAAGGGCCCGGGGAGCGGCAAGTTACAGAGCCCGGCAAGCTCCCTGCCCGCAGAAGTCAAGACCCGCAAGGTGCTTGCCGGAAGGAGGCTTGTTGTGCTCGCTGCGCTCAGCTCATCTCGCCCACGCCGCCTGGGCCTTTCCAGAACGCGGCGGATGGTCAGGCAGCTCGGGGACACGGTGGCATTTCACGGCGGTGGATCCATCGCCCGTGGCGACGGAGACGCAAGGGCGGAGCTTTTGGGTCGACGGCGACGGCATTAAATGCCCTTGTCCCCTCTCACAAAAGTAGGTAGAAACCACTGCTCAAGCAATCGTAGCTCCACTGCTCCCAAGACTGCTCCAACTACCACCTCTTTTACATTTTTACCCCTTTCTCCCACGCTGACACTGTTGGTGACCCCTTGGCACTATAAAAGGAGGCCCATGCACAACGTAGAGGGGGTTGGGCTGGCTGGAATCCTTTGCAACTCTCGCGCTCGGGGTAGCTGCTACTGTAGCTCTTCAAGCTCCCGAGCTCAATACAAACACAAAGCAGCAGAGGGAGTCTTATCTCCCGGAGAGCTCCGGCCGGGTAAAATCCGCCAGCGTGCTCGCCTCGACCGCTCTCTCAGGCTCCCTCCGCCTCGCATCGCTCAGACAAGGGGCCCCGCCCCATAGGTGTTCGTGGCGGGCGATTCTCCCGACATCTTTGGCGCGCTGTAGGGAAGGAAAGCAAGAAGAACAGCTCTGGTACCTACTCCGCGAGCGCACCTCTCCGGTCTTGCGCCCCGCCGAGGACGTGCCATCGAGCTCCACCACCAGCTTCAAACTTTTGAGTTGTATTCCACGAAATTTCGTACTTTGTACGGAGAACTCAGGCGCATGGGGGTCGAGTCGTGGCTAAGTTGCACCCCTGATCCGTTTCGAGTCCGCTCAACGATGAAGGCGCACTGCAACTAGCCCGACAAGTTCTCCCTGTCGGAGGCAACACCGCCAGCGGGCCGCTGATGTTCCGCACTCAGCGAGTGTGTTTGCACCGGCAGGTTCCCTGAAAGCGTAAGGGTGGAAACGTACAAGGGATGAAATCAGGGGAGAAGTGCGGCCTTGCCGGATCGCAGAAGATAAAAAAGCTAAGTCGTCCGAGCTTTTGTGCAAAGCACTCCTTAGTTCCATGCTCTTTTTTATGTTATATCCCTCGTGCGATCGTCCTTTGTATGCAAAACCTGTGCGCGGAGGAGCCTGCCCGTGGATAGCCGCACCCTTACCTTGCTTCGAGCACACTCAACGAGTTAAAAGCGAAGCTGCGACAAGCTTCGCGCCTTGTTTCGCTTTTCGAGTCCTCGGCCAAGTTAAGTGCGTCGCGACTAGACGCTGCAAGGTTGCTTGTCGAAGCAACACCACCAGCCGGTTGCTCTTGATGTTCCGCACTCAGCAAGTGTGTTGAGCACCGGCAAGTTCCCTAGAAGCGTAGGGTAAAAAGCGCACTAAGGGAGTAAAGTAGAGGGTGTAACGTGGCAAGCCTTGCCGTAAGATGTCCTTCATATGAGAGGCTTGTGCGCGAGAGGAGCCAAGTCGTGGTCCAGCTGCGCCCTTGCCTTGTTTCCGAGTCCGCTCGGCAAACACAAGCGCTATTGGGCTGGCCCGCAAGGTTGCTGCGGAAGCAACACCCGCCAATGGCTGCCGATGTTCCAGACTCAAGAAGCGTGTTCGCGCCGGCAGGCTCCCCGAGAACATAGAGTGCGAACATACGAAGGGCAAAGCGCAGCATCGTATTGCAGAGTCACACAGATAAGATTTATATACATATACATGTAAATGGTGAAGCTGTTGCAGATCTATCTCAGCTGTTTTCATGGCTGAAATTACAGCAACAAGGAGAAACCGAAGGGCACACCAAAGACTTGATTTTTATGAGCCAAGATCGCTGGGCTGCGAGCGCCAAGATCGCTCTCCGCAAGCCAGCGTCGCTGGGGCTGCGAGTGCCAAGATTCGTCTCCGGCGAGCTAGAGTTGCTGGGGGCTGCGATGTCAGATAAGTTTTTCATCCCTCGTCATGCATCCTCTCATGGACCGGGGAAAGCGGGGCTGCGTCTTTGAACGAGCGTGACTTGCAAAACCCATACGCGGAGGAGCCAAGTCGCGGCCCAGTTGTGCCCTTGGTTTGTTTTCGAGCACGCTCAAACGGTTAAAGTGAGCCGCGACAAGTTTCGCGCCCTTGTTACGTTTTCGAGCACGCCAACAAACACAAGTGCACCTGAATCGCCCGGCGAGGTTGCTTGTTTAAGCAACACCACCAGCCGGCTGCGATGTTATGCGACTCAAAGAAGCGTGTTCATACGCAAGCTCCCGAGAGCGAGGGATAGGAGCATACAAGGCGCAAAATCAAGACTCGGTCCGGCAAGCTTTCCCCTCTTTTCATTAAAAACATCCTAGTTTAGTACAAGTCCATAGAGGATGAAAAACATGATAGAAAGGATTACAGATTTTAAATACAGCCAAGGCCCAAGGCTTACAAATTAAAAGATAAGATGCCCGTAATCCTTCTCCTGCTTCCCTGCTCAGAGGTAGGTCAGGAACCCCGGCAAGAGAAGCTTGCGGAAGGAGGCCCTGCAAGAAAAGCTTGTCGGGAAGGGCAAAGGGCGCCTAGGAGAGCGCGGTGAGCGCCATCGCGCTCAAGGGTGGCGTGCCCTCAGAGCTGCGCAAGGTGACGGGCATGGGGACGACCCCGGAGAGCTACGGCGCCGAAGACACCAAGAGAACACCCGGGGCCGCCAGAGCTTGGCGAGGCGGCGCGGAGGCGAGCTTGAAGACGGGTGGTGGGACGTCAAGACCCGACGAGGGCACCTCGCCCTCAGATTCGACATGACGGCCTTGCCGCCACCCCTCTTCCTCTTCCGCAGCCTCCCCACGCCACCGCCCAAGGAGACGGCCCCGGAGTTGAAGGCCGGCGACCCGACTATGGGTCGCCGGTGGCGCTGAGGCAGCGGTGTCCGACGCCTAGTCGGACCCGCCATCCCTCATCGCCGCTGCCGCCCCTCCTCGCTACTCTCGCCGAGGAGGGACCTTCGCTATCGGAGGAGCTGTCCACACAAGATCTCACCCGGTCCCGTAGTCCCCAAGACCTTGACGGCGAGAAGGTCGCCTCCATTAACTTGAAATGGAGGGTAAACCCGCCGCCAAGCCGCGGATCCGGCGAACGCCTTCCACCCTCGGTCGAAGTACATCACGCCGGGGCTGGGGACACGACACTCACTCGAGTGCCGCGATCCCGCAGCCCTCGCGCGCAACTCCATCACGCCGGGTGGATTCAGCCCCATCGCGTCCGCGAACGGGCCGGCAGCCGAGGCGCCGACGAGGCGCCGCGCAGCTTGATGAAGAACTCCTGGATCGCTCGGTATGGACCGCATCGTGGATAGGAGACGCGGGGAGACGGGAGGCGATCGCCACGACCGCCTCTCCCGACCGCCTCGCCCACGCCTCGGCCTCGTCTGCCTGCTCGCCTACCTCTCCCCTCGTGGCGGCTCGCCCGCCACGGGTGCGGATAGGGGAGGTGCGCTGCTCGAGGCGACCCTCGCCGCCACCGTGGAAGAGCTAGGATTCTCTCCTTCCATGGCGGCAAGAAGAATGTGTCAAGACGAAGGGAGAAGAGAAAGTGTGAGATCGCTGCGCCCCTTCCGCCTTTTTAAAGGGTGAGGGGGGGCTCAACCGCCCTGCCGACCAATCAGAGGCGAGGAGGGCAGAGGAGCGGGCCGACTCGTCATCTTCGCCGCGGACGGCTCGGTCTCCCACCTTCGCCGCCCCACCCCTGTGCATGAGGGCCGCGGCGGGCAAAAGCGGAGCCGAGCGACGGTGAAGCGACCTCACCTGCGCCACGATCACGGGAGTAGATGCCTCAAAGACCGCACCCACCGCCCACGCCTCCCACGACGCCGAATCGACGCGCGTTGCTGTAAGGAGCGCGGGCGCGGAGCCCGATTCTCAGGCGGACCCAGTGCCACGCGTGTCTGCAGCCTCGCTTTGGGCCTGGCCCAACAACGCCGCACCGTGTATGGCCCAGCCCGGGGCTCTGTCGGTGTACTAAAGTAGGGGTACCTTAGTACCCCGAACTTGTGCACGGGCAGTCGCAGCACTCACCACGGCAAGGCTTGCCGGGCGTCCGCCAAAGCCTCCCCCATGCTTTGTTACTGCCATTCAAGAACAAAGTGCCAACCAAGAGGACGAAGGCCCCGGCAAGAGGAGCTTGCCGGGAAGGCCAACCGAAGTATGCGAGATATACAAGACAGAAGATTGAGACCCCGGCAAGAGGAGCTTGCCGGGAAGGCCATCCCAGGCTCAAGGTTATATCCCTCGCGTAAGGCCCCGGCGAGAGGAACTCGCCGGGAAGACTAAGAGATTACATCATAGAAGACACGCCTCGGCGCTGCATGCGTCCCGGCAAGGGCCCGGGGAGCGGCAAGTTACAGAGCCCGGCAAGCTCCCTGCCCGCAGAAACAAGACCCGGCAAGGTGCTTGCTTGAAGGAGGCCAGGTGTCAAGGCTCCAGCTCATCCGCCCACGCCACGCCTCGGGCCTTTCCAGAACGCGTGGCGGATGGTCAGGCAGCCTGGGGACACGGTGGCATTTCACGGCGGTGGATCCATCGCCGTGGCAGACGGAGACGCAAGGGCGGAGCTTTTGGGGTCGACGGCGACGGGCATTAAATGCCCTTGTCCCCTCTCACAAAAGTAGGTAGAAACCACTGCTCAAGCTAATCGAGCTCCACCGCTCCCAAGACTGCTCCAACTACCACCTCTTTACATTTTTACCCCTTTCTCCCACGCTGACACCATTGGTGACCCCTTGGCACTATAAAAGGAGGCCCATGCACAACGAGAGGGGTTGGGCTGGCTGAATCTTTGCAACTCTCGCTCGGGTAGCCGCCATCAGAGCTCTTCAAGCTCCCGAGCTCAATACAAACACAAAGCAGCAGAGGAGTCTTATCTCCGAGAGCTCCAAAGCTGGGTAAATCCGCCAGCGTGCTCGCCTCGATCCGCTTCTCTCAGGCTCCCTCCGCCTCGCATCGCTGCATAAGGGGCCCCGCCCCATAGGTGTTCGTGGCGGCGATTCTCCCCGACACAACCGCCTCGATCCGCCGAAATGAATAGTCCAAGATGTGTGATCTGGCTTCCCTCTGGCGCTCAGAATTCGGCCCAATATTAATGAAATCAACAAGTGCTTGTGACTTCACCGCTGGCGTGGTATATACTTTAGTCCATGCGCCCAAGCTCGATGGCCCATTTTGCAATCCGCCCGATCGCCTCTCGCTTCAGTATGATATCACCCAAAGGAGCCGAACTAACCATCGTGATAGGGTGCCCTTGGAAATATTGCTTCGCTTCGATCGCCATAAAACACCATAGACTAGCTTCGCCAATGCGGATATCTCTACTTGGACTCAATAAGCACCTCATCGATATAATAAACCGCCGTTGAACCGGATACTCCTTGCCCGCCTCCTTGCGCTCTACCACAATGGCCACGCTATCGCCGAGCATTGGCTGCTACATATAACAACAACGGTTGCTTGTCAACCGAGCCGCAAGAACAAAGCGGATTGGCTAATTGCCGCTTTAGATCCTCAAATGCTTCGTCGTGGCGGACTCGCATAAAAATTATCTCGCCTTCCTTAGCATTTGGTATAAGGAATGGCCTTCTCCGAGGCGGCCGATAAACCGCTTAACGCCGCGATCCTCGCCACGACGCCGAACATCACCGATACACTTCGTTTAGCCAAGGAAGTAATAGCTTTAATTTTCTCTCGATTAGCCTCAATTCCTCTCGTTAGACACGGGAACCCCAATAACTTGCCAGCCGGAACACCAAAAACACACTTGGCCGGATTAAGCATCATCTTATAAATGCGCAAGTTGTCGAAAGTTTCCTTCAAATCTTCCACCAGTGTCTCCTTTTGTCTTGACTTTACCACAATATCATCTACATAAGCATGCACATTGCGGTCGATTGCGTGATGCAAGCAATTTCATACACACCGATAAGTAGCTCGGGCACTTTTGAGCCCAAAAGGCATAGATACATAGCGTAAGGCTCCAAAGGGAGTTATAAACGCCGTTTTCTCCTCGGTCCTAACCGCCATTTTGATCTCGATGATATCCAGTATGCGCCCAAAAACTTAAACGCCACATCTCCGCCGTGGCATCAATAACTGATCAATGCAGGGAGGGCAAAGGATCTCGCCGGACAAGCCTTGTTAAGATCTCGTAATCCACACACATACGCCAAAGCCATTTTTCTTAAGGACTAGCACCGGATTAGCAAGCCACTCGATGAAACACCTCAATGATAAAGCCAGCCGTAAGCTCGGCTACTTTTCTCCAATAGCCTTGCGCTTCTCTTCATTAAACCGGCGGAGGAACTGCTTTCACCGGTTTATACTTAGGATCCACATTAAGTGTGTGCTCAACAGTTCCCTAGACACCGCATGTCGATGGCTTCCATGCAAAGATATCCGGTTCTCACGGATGAACTCGATGAGCGCACTTTCCTATTTGGGATCCAGTTAGCACCGACAAGAACTGCTTGGACGAATCGCCTGCACGAAGTCAACAAGCTTGGTCTCACCGCCGATTTAAACTTCAGATCCGATTCATGCTCAGTGGGTTTCTTCAAAGGGTCATATCTGCGGATCAACATTGTCCTTATAGAACTTCAACTCCTCCATGGCACGCATCGCCTCTGCATAAGCCGCATCGCTTCCTCACATTCCAAAGCAACCCGGCGGCTTCCATGCACCGTTATCGCCTTTGTAACCCGATCTTTAGTCTGTAAGTAAATATAACAAGGTTGTGCCATGAACTTAGCATAAGCCGCCGCCCAAACAAGGCATGATATGGACTCGGATTTTCACCACTTCAAAGGTTAGCTTTTCGCATCGAATCGTGCTCGCTCCAAAGCCACATCCGTGGCTATCTTACCAACAGATAAGCAGATTTGCTCGGCACTACCCCATGGAACACCGTATTGGACGGCCCGAGGTCCTTGTCTCATGAGACCCATGCGACGGAAAGTTTCATAGTATAATATATTAATACTGCTTCCTCCATCCATAAGCACCTTAGTGAACTTATAGCCCCCCACCTGCGGGTCTACCACCAATGCCAGCTGACCCGGATTATCAACCTGGGGGGGATGGTCCTCTCTGCTCCATACGATAGGCTGCTCTGACCAGCGCAAATACCGCGGCAAAGCCGGTTCAACAGAGTTTACTGCCCGTTTGTGAAGTTTCCGATCCCGCTTGTCCAAACTGGTTGTGAAAACATGATACTGCCCACTATTCAACTGCTTTGGTTGGCTCTGATAGCCTGACTGCTGCTGCTGCGGCCGGCCACTCTGGTTATCCTGGCTATGGTGATTGCCTTGACTAGGCCCCGAACCGAAGTTCCATCCTCGACCCGCCCTCGAAACCGGATCTCGAACCGCCTCGACCCTGGTCATACCGAACGCATTGGAGTTTTTGAACTCCCGCATAATATAATGACTTTCCAGAGATGGTTCGATGGGGATTCTTCGTCCCGTGCTTGGGGCAAGGTTGATTCAACAAGTAATTCAAACGGCTTGTATTAGGATTTGGACCCCGATTCGCTTTGCCCTCGCGCCATGGGCTCTCATCTCCGCATTAGTGTTGGCTACGAAATCCGGATTGCCATCACTTTGCGCTTGCCCCCCGCTTCCATGACCCGCCGGTTTATAATGTCGCCTTGAGTTGCCGTTCTTCTTTCCCTTCCTGCTTCATCATCATCACCTTCGGGATCCTTGGTACCGCTCTGCAATCGGCATACTTTACCAAAGCGCCATGAGGGTTCCCATATCATTGCGTAACCGCTTCATACGCCCCAATTTTAATTTCAAAGGCTCAAACCGCAGCTGCCTTCTAATGTTATGATCGCCGAGTCGGCGTTGATCCGGTCGAAGAGTGCAAAATCTCGCACACACGGCGCACTCCAACGGGTTGTTGACTTCTTCTTCCCGGACGCAAGCCGCCAGTTCTACTATGGACTTGGGCTGCTTACACGTATCCTTGAAGTTCGATAAACCGCCCATAATCGCCCCATGAACTGATAGAATTGGGCGGTAAGCTTTTCAACCAAGCACGGCCGCCCTCCAAAGATCATGGTGAAGTACTTTGCACATGCGGTCTCATCAACATCTAGCATCTCCATGGCCATCTCATAACTTTCAACCCACGCTCAGGGATGATCTGCAGTGTAATTCGCACCTTGCGCGGGCCCTTAAAATCCTTAGGCAGACGCACATTGCGTAAAGCGGGGATTAAACAGGGCACCCCTAAAGCGGATGCTACTCCTGGTCTGGTGAAAGTGGTAGGGCGAACCGGTGTGTGTTGATCCACATTATCCTGTGCTGCTAACTCGGCCTCCCTGCGTGCTCGGGCCCGATCCACCACATCCTGAGCATCACGAATACCACCCATCTGGTGATTGCCTCGGGCCGCTTCACGGTCACGCGCGTTGCTTGATATGGCCGGTTCATCCATGCGCCTGCTGTAACTCCAGCTTGGACGGGGTGTAGAGTGAATCCGATCACGGCTGTATGAATATGCCTCCTGCTATATCAGCCAGCAGATCCGAGAAGCTCCTTAACCCGCGTGTCTCAACCGCCAGGGGAATCTCCTTTAATCGGGATCGCCTCCAATCGTGCAATGGCTGCAACAAGGTTGTCCATGGATTAGAATAATGACTGGGGTGTTCAGATCGCGGAGGAACCACCATGTTCTGCTGCGAAGCTCCATCAGCGCGGTTGGACCGCCGCTCCCGCTTCCCGTGCCTCAATCCGGTTTACCTCCTGTCTGGGCGGGTTATCGGGTCCGCCCCGGTCTCGAAAGAGATTTCTAGGATCAAATCGATGGTAGGCGCGATCTATACTTCCGCTTCAACACCTCTTGCGATGCACTCGTCGAGCATGAGTTTATAAGCTTGCGCTTTCTAAGCGCCCGCTCTGCGCCATCCGCTTCCTTCTCTCGACGCTTAGATCCGCTTTGGCTTATGTGATCTCGCTCTTTCACCTTTGCGATTTCGCATTATGTGCCTCCCGATCCGCCGGGTTGTCCTCCGCCATAAGCATCGCTAGCGATCAAATAGATCTCGACAGAACTTGAACTGGCGGGCGACCGGCCTCTCGCCTCGCCGCCATCGCTGAACCGGAAAGCATCGCTGCTGCGTTGAAGAGTTGTTCGCTGCACGTCGCCATGAATATCCGACCGGTTTAAGCGGCTTGGGGGTCCGGAATCATCGCCGTCGGAACAGCCCTCGATCATATCATCCTGCACTGGTACAATGATTCGGTCTCTCTGTTGAAGATTCTCGCCAATAAATGACGGTCTCACCGCCAGAACGAACCGTCGACTCTCCATGGGTGACTCTAACGAAGACATGCTTTACGGCCGGTTTAACCCGGGCAGGTCGCGACGCCGAGCCGTCTCGACGAGGTCGGGCGCAGATGTCCGGCCAGCCCGTGCTCCCGATCTTGCCGATGAAAACGTAGTATGCCGCCAAGGGGACCCGATCCATACTCGATTGAATCGGCCTCGACCCCATCCGGCGTTGTCGATAGATCCGCCGCTGACGACTCTTGGTCATCCGCCCACAACATAGCCTTCGAGTCCTTTGAGCTTGCCCTCCAAGATCGTCAAACCATCGTGCGATAGCCCCACGGTGGGTGCCAATCGTCGTGGATTTGTCACGGCGTATGTCCTAGCGTAAGGACTTAGTCGTGGAGCCATCGCTACAGGTTTACTTGCAGGGGTTAAAGCGGACGCAAAGACACAAGGGTTTTATACTAGTTCGGCCCCTTCGGTGAAGGTAAAAGCCTACGTCTAGTTGTGATGGAATTGATATAGTCTCGATGGCTAGGGAGCAAACAAGCTTCGCCTAGGCTCGAGTTGTGGTTGTCTGTCCTTGAACCGCCGCCGGTCGCCCCTTATATACACGAAAGTGACGCCGTCGGTTCAGAGAGTCCCAACCGTTCATACTGTATCCCGCTGGTATCTCTCTACTCCTAACTTACAATACAAGTCATACATCAGGCCGGTTTACAGCTACAAGCTCTAAACCGACTATAGGCCTTGGGCCTTTCTCTGCTTATACCACTAACGGGGTTAACCCGGCCCAAGCTGGCCGGTTTACACCTAGTGGTAATATCCCCAACAGAAGGTAATATTTAAATTAAACAAAAGCGTTGCTCATGGCGCATATAAACGAAGTTTTCGGCGCACAGGATAAACACACAGCGAGTTCACTCAAGGATTACATTAAGGGGACACTCATCCGCGATATCGCTGGCTCCCTTCAGACAACTTTATAATAACGCCCGCAGACGGTGCTCCTTGCCGGGCGGCGGCGGATCCGTGAGAAGCTTCTCCGCATCCAGCTTGCCCCATTGCACCTTTATGCGGGCAAGGGCTCGACGAGCGCCTTCAATGCAAAGTGGATCGCTTGATCACATCCAGCCTTGGGCACGATCAACTAGCCGCCGCGACTAGGCCAAAGTAGCTGCCAGTGGGGCCTGCCCGGCCATAGCCGGACCGTGAGGCCCTTCATGGCCTCCTCGCCTACCTTGTGGAGTTCGACTAGTTGCTTCACCGGTCGCTTGGGGGCACTGGATGGCCGGCCTCAACAGATCGAGACCGAAGACCTTCTCCGCTGAGCTCCCTCCTCGCCACGATAGAACGCAGCGGCATCGATGCACTACACGGCAGATCCGCAAATGCCCCGAGAGCTCCAAATTCGTAAGTATCCGTAATTTACATTAACATGCTTGCTCGCATGAAAACGCCTTACCCGCTGCTATCTTCTTCATGTCCTCTACCTCCTCACGGGCCCTCCGGGCCTCGGCCTTGGCGGATTTACACTTTCGAGCCGAGGCAAGCTCGGACTCGAGTCTTGAGTCACGCCCAAACTCTCATGCTTTTTCATGAGAGCCTCGAGCTCTTGCCGAACTTCCGCCACCAGCCCGCTTGCTTTTCTCGCTCAGTCCATTCCGTGGTCAGATTATGCTCGCCACGGACACGGCATCTTTCGTGGCTGCCACCTCGCTCGTGGCCCCCGCATTGCACATTTTATCCTTGTTAATCTTGTTTGCAACCAAAACCCTTTTCTCAGAAGGTACATATTTAAAGTGGTGTTATTCACCTTCTTTTCCTTGAGCTGCCTCTTGGCATGGCCGAGCTCTTGCTCCGACCGCTCAAGGTCCTTCTTCAGCGCCTCGACCTCCGTGTCACACGCGGCAGAGGTCAACAAATGAGCCTCGCAAACCCATATTGACATATTTTAGAAACCTCACAGATATCTTGTTAAAGATCCTCATCCGCTTTTCTTTCCAACACCGGACTAAGCATCGAGGGCTACCGTCTATGCGGTATTATATTGCTTAATTTTAAACTTCTTACCTCAAAGCCCGTTAGAAGGTCACAGAGGCTGGCCACCCCGCCCTTGGCGAAGCCGGACCTTTCAATCACCGCACTCATGAGAGTGCGGTGTTCTCAATGGAGGCGCTTTGAGCGCCCAAAGGTTGTCCGTGCCTCCGGTTGGACGGAGGCTGCCGCATCACGGTCCCGCCTCCTTCGAGGGGTTGCTTGCGGACTCGAACCGCCACGGTTCCGGAGTCGAGTCCGCACAAAGTCCGGAGGCTGCTCGACGGCGCCTCGGAGCCTCCTCCGGCGCGCCCCCTATGGGATTCCGCCTCGTCGCCTTCGGTGCGTGGGGTAGAGGCGCCGATGGAATTTACATCCGACGGCGCCAACGACCCGCCACCGAAGTCGGGAAAGTCGCCACCGGCCGACTAAAGAAACAAAGGCGGCATTAGAAGGACACCGTGACATACTATAATACGGCATATGAATGATCCGGATACTTACGATCTTGTTTGGACGCCGCCCTTGAGGCCATTTCCTCGCCAACGCCGATGTTGGCGAACTGTCCGGGGATGGTTCTCCTCTGACCCTTCGCCGCCTGATTGGGGAGGCCTTCCTCTTCTTCTCCCCTCCTCTAGGAGAGAGTATCCTCCTCCTCCTCCTCGCCTTCGGGAGGAATCCTTGTCGTCGTCAGACGTTGATTGGGAACTCTTTCGAGTCCCCGCGCCACCTTCTTGGTTTTCTTCTCCCAAGACCACGACGGTGCCGGAACCAGCAGCCTTGCTAATTGGGCATTCATCGGTTCTTCCGCATGGGAGCCGGATCGATAATCAGCTCGGCCTTCTCCATCCATTCCTCACAAAGGAAAGATGCAGATTAAAAACCTCGCTAGAGTCAATCTAAATTACTACAAGTGTCCCGTAATGGGGTCGAATCACTTACCCCGCGGGCCGGAGACCGCAGTTGAATCCGCGATCTTCGGTCGTGGATGCGGCGATCGGCGCTCTTGAACAAAGACCTCCGTGCACCTACGTATGTTGTATCAAGAGCCCGCCAGCGCCTGGTGCTGTTCCGGATTAAACTCCCACGAGTAATGCCCTTTCTTGGCATGGGAGAATCCACGGAGGAGCATGACCTGACTACGCCGACAAGCCGGAGCCCATTGCTCACCAGCTTTTTGATGCAGGTTCAAGTCCCGCACCTCCACCGGATTACCCCACCGCAAGCCCTTCTTCCAGAGGTGAGCTGCGGGGATTCCAGATCTAAATTCGGGGCCGCCGCCATGTAGGCTCAAGGCTCGGTGATATAGAACCACCCCGATTGCCACCCTTGACGGAGTCCACGAAGGCCCTTCTAGTTAAGGGACGCTGGGCAGCTTGCCCAACATAGCGCCCAAGATTCGCTTGGCGCCTTCACGATCTTCGCTTGACGTTGAAGGTCTTGAGCCACAGCCAAGTGGGGCCGGATGCGAGAAAGGCCTCGCACACGCGATGATAAACGCCGAGATGTTGAGGACGGTTCGCGCCAGATCGTGGAAATCCAAATCAGTAGTAAACATGAGCCCCGGACAAATGGATGGAGCGGAAAGCCCAATCCGTGGAGGAAGTGGGGAAGGAAACGACCTCTCGTGAGGTCCTGGGTAGGAACGAGCTGCCCGGCCGGGCAGCCGATGCGCAATGTTTCCGAAAGGTATCAGCGTCACAGCTTGGTGATGTCCTCCTCCTTGGCGGTGGAGGTCATCCACTTGCCTCCCTCCGGACATGTTCGGGAAGGGTCGAGGCGAATGCGCGAGCTTGAGCGTTGGAGCTTGGGTTCGCAGGATGGATGAGCAAAGGAGGAAGAAGGCGAGGTGAGAAGGTAAATCATTATCCCTTATATATAGGCGACAAAACTATGCGCCCTCACCGCCCGGTAAAACTCGCTTATCTCCCGGCGCCCATCAATGGCGCGGTTGGGTTACCCACGCACGTATTGATGAGAATCCTGAAAAGGGGAACACGATCTCGCTTTGACAGACGCGTTAAGAAACCGCCGCTAAACGTGTCAAGTGGTACAGAATTCAAACAAAGGCTTGGTGCGGTGTGATGTCATGCCGCATAATACGCCGCCAGATTGGATCGGTGTATATGTTTTGTTCTCTACGTTGGAATGTGGAAATTATTTTGCGAGCCGACACTATCCTCGGTGTTCATTATTTTCTCCGGATTATTCAAGGGAGGAACCCGCCTTGCAATGCCGAACATTATGCACGCCGGACTTATCGCCATTGAAGACCGGTTCAGGCTACCGAGGAGTCCTCGACTAGGGGTGTCCGGACAGCCGACTATCAATATCCGCCGGACTCCTGCATCACGAAGATAGAAGATTGAAGACTCGGCTCGTGTCCCAAGGTACTTTACTTGGCGTGGAAGGCAAGCTTGGCAATGCGGATATGTAGATCTCCTACCATTGTAACCGACTGTAACCCTAGCCTCTCCGGTGTCTATATAAACCGGAGGGCTGTAGTCCATAGGACACAACATTACATCTCAACAATCATACCATAGGCTAGCTTCTAGGGTTTAGCCTCATTGATCTCGTGGTAGATCTACTCTTGTACTACCCATATCATCAATATTAATCAAGCAGGACGTAGGGTATTACCTCCAACGAGAGGGCCTGAACCTGGGTAAAAACATTGTGTCCCTCGTCTCCTGTTACCATCCGCCTAGACGCACAGTTCGGGACCCCCTACCCGAGATCCGCCGGTTTTGACACCGACAGTAGGTTTATCGTATCGTTAGTAAAGAGCTCAAACCATTGCAACCTTGCATCATGTTTCTTGGTTCTTGTTTGGTTCTCTTTGTGAGTCTTAGAGCTTATGGTCATCTTGATGACAAGCTTGAGTTCATCGAAAACAGAGTTCGCATGCGTCTTCTGTGATGTTTTCGGTGTTGGGGGTTTTACCGGTCTTATCCAAGGAAGGGTTCTCACCATTTTCTTATGGGCCTTTTCTAATTTGCTTCTTATTGATATTTATATCAATATTGTGTTAGCCCATGTTGTTATCTTTCCAACAAACTTGGTTTCATCGAATTCGAAGCTCGTATGCGAAAGTTGTGGCTGTTTTGATATTGCCTATTTTTTTTGCGGGGAAATAAATTTCATTACTCAATCACAGTGACCTTACAATCTTCAGCAACTATCTCCAACAGCGAAACCGGACCAGCCCCTATTTAGGTCATGGTCCTATTATGATCTCTAGCAAAAACAGCTAGGCAATGGCTAGCTTTATTCTGTGTTCTAGGAATATGAACTATGCGATTCTGCCTTAGACTCAGCAGATATTTGATCTCCTGCACAATAGGAGCATACACAGAGCGATCTATGTCCCCACATGAGATCATGGACACTGCCTCCATAGAATCCATCTCCACTACAATGGGGAGATCGCTTCGTTGAATAGCCAGAGAAAAGCCCTCCATGCAAGCACATAGTTCCGCTTCCAGCGCATCGCGACAGGAGAACAGCCCCCTGCAGGTTGAGGAGTTAATGTTTCCAAGATGATCTCTCAAGATCATTCCAGCTCCGGCTACTTCCGATGATATAAAGGATCCATCCGAGTTAAGTTTATTCCATCCCGTGTCCGGCGGACTCCATTTCCTTTCGACAGGCTCCTTCGCAAACCTCACTTCTCGTCCAGGTTTATCATATATGATGCAAGATTTACCTTTTGCCGGATCCCCCTGGGGTTGTAGTTTGATGCCAATGAGGGAATCCACATAACTCCGAAGAAACCTCACCGAAGCATCCATGGGGTGTGCCATCTTACCATGAACTATCTCATTTCTTACAAACCATGCTCGCCAGAATACCATCATGATCATCATACGGCCAACCTCATTCACAGGGGCCAAAACCTGAAGTAGCCACTCCTTCCCACTATTTATCATCCCCTCCAGCGCCGGAATCGCCCACACTTCAGACATTGCACGGTACAGATCACGTCCCAACTGACATCGGACAAATGGATGAAAGTTATCTTCTTCCTCCATCCCACAGACAGGGCAGAAGCTCACGTTTTCAAGGCCAATTCTGTTTTTCCTCTGCCATGTCGGGAGTGAGTTAGTGGCAAGCCTCCATGCAAAGTTGCATACCGAGGGTGGTGCCCAACTCTTCCAAATGAAACTCCAGCATTTCCTCTGCCCTGATGGCGACGAGCTCGATGAAGATTCAGACTCTCGATACATTTCATCGAAAGCAAGGTCATACGCCGACTTGACTGTGAATACTCCGTACTTTCCCGGTCCCCATGCAAGAACATCCCCTTCCAGCCTGGGGGAGGCTCTGATCTTCATAATCTCACGTACATCCGCATCCACAAAGTACTTAGTGAGGAGGCCATAATTCCACGAACCGTTCGGATTCAGCAGTTTCGAAACAAAGCGGATGCGGCATCGGCCCTGCGGAGATATGGGTTTATATGAGAATGGTCGTGGGATCCACTTGTCGCGCCACACTCGGATACTCCTTACATTGCCTACTCTCCAAACCAGCCCCTTCTTTAGTAACTCCAAGCCATAGCTAATAGCTTGCCAAGATGAGGATGCATTACCCGAAAAAACTGTATCCTCCAATTTCCCCCTGGGGTAATATCTCGCCTTCAAGACTCGAGCACATAAGCTCTCAGGTATGATTATTAGTCTCCATGCTTGCCGCGCTAATAAGGCCTGGTTGAACATCCAAAAATCTCTGAAACCCACTCCTCCCTTGTCCTTGGCATGAAGCAGTTTATCCCAGCCCCGCCAATGCACTTTCCTCTTTTCATCAGCAGATCCCCAATAGAAGTTCCTTACCATACGCGTAAGATCATCACAAACTGAAAAAGGCACTTTAAAGACCCCCATTACATAAGTTGGTAGTGCCTGTGCAACGGACTTGATCAAAACTTCACGCCCCGGATGTGCTAAAAGCCCATCTCCCCACTGCATTAGACGTTTGGTGAGGCTTGTTTGCAGGTTCTGAAAACGGCCCTTTGACATGCGCCCCTCCGGCGTTGGAAGCCCTAAGTATCTTTCCTCAAAATGTGAGTTAATAATCTGCAAAGCATACCGTACCTCCTCCCGAACCCCCTCCGGGCAAGCATCTCCAAATAATATGGAACATTCATCATAGTTTAAAAGTTGCCCCGTTGCGCGCCCAAATCCATCCAGTACCACTCTCACCTTTTCAACTTGATTTCTTGACGCCTCAAAAAACAGTAGGGTGTCATCCGCAAACAGCAAGTGTGATATGCCCGGAGCACCTCTACATATTCTAACTGGGGTGATCTCCCCCTCTTCCACCTTGCTATTCAGTAAGGTCGATAATCCATCCGCAACGAATAAAAATAAGAACGGGGAAACGGGGTCTCCTTGCCGCAGCCCACACGACGGCGCAAACGAATCCAAGAGGGTTCCATTAAAGTTTACCGAGTATCTCACCGACGTGACACAAGTCATAATCCAGTCGACCCATCGTTGAGAGAAACCCATCTTTTGCATCACTTGCCTCAAGAAAACCCAATCAACCCTGTCATATGCTTTGGATAGATCAAGCTTGTAGGCACAAAAACTCTTCGTCGGATCCTTCTCTTGCTTGATATAATGGATGCACTCGAAAGCAACCAATGCATTGTCAGTGATCATCCTCCCCGGAATAAAAGTACTCTGTTCTGGTGAAATAATGCCATCCAAAAGAGGTCGAACCTATTTACCAAGCACTTGGAGATCACTTTGTATATGACATTGCATAAACTTATAGGCCTATATTCTGTTAACTTAGAGGGGTTAGCTACTTTAGGAATTAGAACAATAGAAGTAGAGTTTACCCCCTCCGGCATAACACCCGTGCGGAAAAAGTCCTTCACTGCCGCCAGAACCCCATCCTTTATGGTACCCCAATTTCGCTGGAAGAACCTAGCCGGGAGGCCATCCGGTCCTGGCGCCTTGAGCGGCCCAATTTGAAAAAGTGCATCCGATATTTCCTCGTCAGTAAAAGGCGCACACAACTTGATATTATTAGCCTCAGTCGCCCTAGCTCCCATAAGACCTAGTACAGGTGTAGTATCAAGAGAGGGGTCGGCCGAAAAAATATTCTGGACGTATTCCTTCGCCATCACGCTCATAGTTTCAAAATCCGAATGAACCACCCCAATACTGTCTGTTAGTTCCCGAGTTTTATTTTTCCTTGCCCTCCGACTGCCTTACTCTGAAAGTATCTGGTGTTTCGGTCTCCTTCCTTCAACCACGTTATCCTAGATCTTTGGAGCCACATCATCTCCTCCTGATAAAGCAACTCATTCATCCTATCTGTAACTCTTGTGATATCTTGCCTATCAGCGTTCATGTGCATCAATTCTTCTAACTGGGATCGTGACTTTGCCAACTCCCGAATGACATTACCAAATTTCTTGCTCCATAAGCATAAGGAGGACAAGGTTTTAGTCAACAGGTCATGTAACTGATGCAGATTCTGTACGCTTCCCACCGCCTCCCATGCATCTCTTATCACCTCCGGGAGCGTCGAATCCCTTTCCCAAAAAACTTCATAACGTCTTTGTTTAGATCTGGCCGCTCCTTGATCAGCTGACCCTTTGAGTACTATAGCAACATGGTCAGAGCACGGAGACGGTACATGTGTAACTGACGAAAACGCAAATAAGTTCCTCCATGTATTTGTAGCCACCGCTCTGTCCAGCCTAACTTGCACATTCGCAGAACCTGCTCTCTTATTATCATATGTAAACGGTAAGCCCACAAAACCCAGATCCACTAGGCCACAAATCTCCAACGTGTCCCGGAAGGCGAGCATTTGTGGTTCTGATCTTGGTGTCGCTGAGAAATGCTCATAATTCCACATAGCCTCATTGAAATCACCTACCACCAGCCAAGGTAGGTCACTGATATTTTTGAATCTCTGCATCTTCTCCCACATGATATGTCGATTCTCCACGCGTGGTTCACCATACACACATGTCAGCCTCCATTGAACTGCACCGTCCTGCACCCGCACTAGGGCATCAATAAAACGCTCTTCCTTGTCCAAGATTTCCACCACATACGTCTCGTTCCAGTACAGGGCCAGACCTCCACTCAGTCCATTGCAATCCACGCCCGTAAACCCTTTTAGACCTAGGCGTCCTCTGATTCTTCTCATCCTGTCAGCTTTCTGTCTAGTTTCACACAAGAAAACCAAAGTGGGGGAATGCGACTGACATATAGTCGCCAATTCTCGAACTGTCCAGGGATTCCTCCCTCCCCGGCAGTTCCAGCTCAAGATATTCATTGGCCCCGGCGGCCCTCCATCTCGGAGGCCGCCTCGGACGCCACATCCATATCCTCACAATCTTCATCACGACCTTGTTTCCTTCTCTTCACAATCGGTGCTTTACCTGGGGTGGTCAAAAGCTCCGCGTCATTTCTCTCTGTTGAACTACCTCCCTCTATCATCAGAATTGTGCTTGAGACCTTGCCGGCCAGGTGAGGGACCGTCTGCCCACGAACACACACCGTGCCATCACTAGCAACCAGTCTTTTCCGAGTTGATCAAAGATCCTCCTCCCCCAGGTTATGCCCCTGGGGGGCAGTAGCAATGCTATCCATACCCAAGTGCATTCCATCTTCCTCCCTCCGTTCCACCTGAGGCTCTGATCTACCCCGACCTCCTCGGCCTACACCTCTCCCTCCCGTGCCTCCCCTACTAGCTCCACCCATCCCTCCTCTCCCTCTGCCACCCACTCCACCTCCACCTCCCCGGCCACTCCCTCCTCCACCCAGCGGTGGTTCATTACTCCAATGGAGCCAATCACCCCACTCGGAAACCGAAGGGTCATGAACACCATCTCCACATTCTTTGACCACATGCCCCATGCAACCACAGAAGTAGCAAAAATCTGGCAATTTCTCGTAGCTGACCGGGTATCTCTTGAACTCTTTCAAAGTGATAGGAACAAATCTCACCAAGGGTTTATTAACGTCCACAAAGACTCTGACCCGTAGGAAGCTAGACGGATTGATCCTTCCTTCGTTGACAGCCACTGTGAAAGGCGGTCGGCCAACCTTCTTCGCGACCTTCTCAGCCAGCTCCTTCTTCCTCGTTAAGCCATCCGGGAGGCCTTTGATTCTAGCCCAAAGGGGGTACATGTTCAGCTCATACTCTACAACATTGGTGAAACCATCGTACTCTACAATAACAACCGGATCTCTACGGAATTGCCATGGTCCTCCTTCCATCACCCGCTTCCAATCCCCCAAACAATGACATTGTGCAAGGAATAGATTTGGTCCCTTGATATTGAAAGTAACACCTTGCGCACAGGACCACGCGTTCCTCAAAGAATTCAGTACGGCCGCATGGCTGAACGGCCTCATCGTGTGAACCCTAAACAAACACAACCATCGCACCTCTTTGATCAAATCATCCACCTCCCCAGACAGATCCAAATCCTCCTCCTCCTCTCCATGGAGTTTCAACCCCTCAAAAGCATCTTCCAGCGCCGGATCTGGCCCAAGAGACTCCCAGTCCTGCACGTCCTCCTGGTCATCATCCGCCCCGACGTCCGCCCCCACCCTATCCAAGGCAGCTACATCAGTTGGTATGCTGGCCGAGGATCCGCCCCCCTGACTTCTTCCTTCTTCACCCTTCCCATCTAACCCTAGCCCCGCCCGATCTTCCTTCGTCCCTCCCCCTGTCCCTGCTTGCGACTCCTTCTCCATGGTGGTGGAACTCTTGATCCCGATCCCTAGGCCTCTCGATCGCCGGTCGAAGACGGGCAAACGATGGTAGGGTTTAGTGGTGGACTCCGACGTCGCCGTCGGAGGAGGAGGTGGACTCTAGGAAACCCTAGAGGAAATCAGAACCGTGAGCATCGGGTCTATAGAGTTTTGTATCAATTGAGAGCATTATATTTTACATAGAGAGGTTGTACCGCCCCGTAGAGAGGTTGTACAACCGGTGTTTGGAGCTGTTGTGCCGCTCCAGAATTGGTCCGGAGGTTGTACCGGCCATGTACCACTCTACCACCGGACTAGTTTCTGTTTTGGAGCGGTTCTTGGGCGGTTGTTGACAGTGTTTTACTGGTTTAACTGGTACTACCGGTTCCCAGTGCTGTTGTACCGCTTAGAGCTTTTCACAGGTTGGTTTTTCCTCTGCTTTGGCCGGTTGTACCGGTTCGTGCACCGGTTGTACCGGTCCTACAGTTTTCTGCACATAACGGGCAGATTCGTGGGGACCTATTTAAGGGGGTCTTCTTCCCCAATGGTTCTCTATCTCTTAAGCTCGTTTTTGCCCCCATTGTTGACCTTCTTTGAGCTTGATAACTCTCAATCCCTCCATGGATTCTTGCTAGTTTTTGAGGGAAAAGAGAGAGGAGATCTAGATCCACACTTCCACCAATCACTTTCTCCTCTATGTGAGGGGAACCCCTTGGATCTAGATCTTGGAGTTCTTTGTGTTCTCCTTCTTGTTCTTCCTCTCACTTTCCTCCCTAGCATTAGTTGCTTTGGTGGGATTTGAGAGAGAATGACATGGGCATTCTGTGTACCCTTGCCATTGCATTTGTGCATCGGTTTGAGTTCTCCACGGTGATACGTGGAAGTTTCAAGTTGAGAAGCTTATTACTCTTGGGTGCTTCGTACCCTTGAGCTTGTTCCTCTTGGTTGCTTGGGCGCCCTAGACGGTTGGTGGTGTTCAGAGCTCAATCATTGTGGTGTAAAGCTCCGGGCAAGCGTCGGGGTCTCCAATTAGGTTGTGGAGATCGCCCCGAGCAATTTGACGGGTACCGGTGACCGCCCCCAAGGGTTGCCAAAGTGTACGGGTTCGGTCACCGCCCCCAAGGGTCGCCATTTGTACGGGTTCAGTGACCGCCCTCAAGGGCCCCTTAGTGGAATCACGGCATCTTGTATTGTGCGAGGGCGTGAGGAGATTACAGTGGCCCTAGTGGCTTCTTGGGGAGCATTTGCCTCCACACCGCTCCAAACGGAGATTAGCATCCGCAAGGGTGTGAACTTCGGGATACATCGTCGTCTCTGCGTGCCTCGGTTATCTCTTACCCGAAGCCCTTTACTTATGCACTTTACTTTGTGATAGCCATATTGTTTCTTGTCATATATCTTGCTATCACCTAAGTAGTTTTTCTTGCTTAGCATAAGTTGTTGGTGCACATAAGTGAGCCTAGTTGTTGTAGGTTTTGTGCTTGACAAATTAACCCCTAGGTTTATTCTGCATTTGTTCAAGCCTCAACCGTAATTATTTTAAAGCGCCTATTCACCCCCTCTAGGCTTACATCCACGATCTTTCAATTGGTATCGAGCCTCGTCTCTCTTTGTTGGGCTTAACCGCCTAGAGAGTAAAGATGTCGACTAAGGGATTAGGATTCTCGACACTCTTAGTTTCGATGGCACAAATTTTGATGTTTGGGTAATTCACATGCTTAATCTCTTTAGGGTCATGGACCCAAATTTAGAGCTTAATTGTAGATATGGGTTTTCTCCTCCAAAGGATCCCCAAAGATTATCTTTAGAGGATGAGAAAACTCTTATCTCAATGCTCAAGCTTCTAATGTGCTTTTCGATGCTTTGAGCAATGTAGTTATTTTTCAACTCATGCCATTCCGGATGCTCATGAGTTGTGGACAAAGCTTCGAGATAAATATGGTGTGTCCAATATTTGTGGGGATGATTGTTCTCCTCCACCTCCGGTCAGATAGTCTTCTCAACTTCTTCTACTTCACCTACATGTGGTTTGCCACAAGGTAATGATATGGTGAGTAGTGTTGGTCATTGGAATGATGATAGTATGCTTATTGTGGATGATCCTTCATCACTATCTTATTGCAATGCTCCCTCTTTGGGCTTTAACACTTCGAGCACTCCAAATGTTTCACATGCTTGTGTTGATAGTCCTTGCATATCATGTAGAAATTGCTTGACTAAATCTCATGATGATATGCTTGCTATGTCTTGTTGTCATGATAAAAATGCATCTATTTCCTTGAATTGTTGTGCTAACAATGTAGAGGAAACCGAACACTCCATGGAACAAGATGTGGTGTTTAATGGTGCCTCAAGGGATCCTACATCATCATCTATTGCTTTTTGCCTTATGGCTAAGGCGTCAAAGGTATCTCCTACTTTGTACCCCAATATGTCTCTTGATGATGATGTTGATGCTAATGATGATGAGGATAATGATGAAGAGAATGATAATGTTGCCTCCTTAAAAACTAAGGGAGAAATGATTTTTAAAGCTCTTCATAAAAATAAAATTGCTTGTTCCAACTTCATGGAAATAATGTCCATTGCCATTGATGGCAAGAAATACATTGAGGAGTTGGAATCTCATCTAGAGGAGCATGAGGCCACCATTGAGAAAATGGAAGCTCATGGGTGTGATTACGCAAATGAGATCGCGGAGCTATCTCAAGCTCTTGAACTTGAACAAACCACCAAGGAATCTCTTGAGGAGACTTTTGCTCTAGAATTATCTAGAGTGAAGGAATCTAATGATAGAGCTCTTGAGGTGGCCAATGTTTTTGAAACTAAAAATGTTAAGCTTGAAGTTGCTCATGCTAGACTCCTTGAGGATTTTGAGCACCTCGAAAATGGCTCAAGGATCATCAAGGGTGAGCCCATCAAACTCACCGAGTCTCATGCTCAACTTGAAGCTTCTTATTTAAAAGAGCTTGCCAAGTTGCCTTCTCCTCTTGTTGTTAATGATGATGCTTGTGCTACTATTTCTATTACTTGTGAAGCATCCTGTCGGTGTCAAAACCGGCGGATCTCGGGTAGGGGGTCCCGAACTGTGCGTCTAGGCGGATGGTAACAGGAGACAAGGGACACGATGTTTTTACCCAGGTTCGGGCCCTCTCGGTGGAGGTAAAACCCTACTCCTGCTTGATTAATATTGATGATATGGGTAGTACAAGAGTAGATCTACCACGAGATCAAGGAGGCTAAACCCTAGAAGCTATCATATGGTATGATTGTTGTTTGTCCTACGGACTAAAACCCTCCGATTTATATAGACACCGGAGAGGGCTAGGGTTACACAGAGTCGGTTACAATGGTAGGAGATCTACATATCCGTATCGCCAAGCTTGCCTTCTACGCCAAGGAAAGTCCCATCCGGACACGGGACGAAGTCTTCAATCTTGTATCTTCATAGTCTTGGAGTCCGGCCAAAGATGATAGTTTGGCTATCCGGACACCCCCTAGTCTAGGACTCCCTCAGTAGCCCCCGAACCAGGCTTCAATGATGATGAGTCCGGCGCGCATATTGTCTTCGGCATTGCAAGGAGGTTCTTCTCCAAATTCCATGTACTTTCTTGAATGGTGTCGGCTTCTTATAAATGCTGCGCTCCTTGGCTTCCACGTCCAATAATGGCCATCTTCCACGTGTCGTATTTAATGCGAAAGCCGGGTATTTTACATTCTACCCCTAGCTGCGTGAATGAGCTGCCTATAAAGAGAGGCGAGGATCTAGATCCGAATCACACCATCCTCCTTCATGAGTATTCGCCGGAGTGCCTCGACCAAAAATCCATTCCATTATGGACGGTCGGCGGCTCCTCCTCTCAAGGCCCCAGCCCTCGGCCAGAGATTGGGGAGATGCTCGGTCCCGCATAGTGGTGGTGGCGCTCCAAGCCGAGGGATTTCTTCCCCAACCTTTATGGTTCCGGTTCAAGCGGACTTGCCACCTACAAGGGCGGAAGCAAAGCGGAGGCGTCCCAATCCCTCAAAGGAGAGCGGGTATGCTTCGTCCCTTATCTAATAAGAGGACTCGGATTTCCCATACATCCGTTTCTCCGGGGTCTCCTGGAGTTCTATGGGCTCCAGCTTCACCACCTTACGCCTGCCTCCATCCTGCACATCGCGGGCTTCGTGGCCCTTTGCGACCTGTTCTTAGGCGTCGAGGCCCATTTTGCGCTGTGGAAGAGATTATTCTGCCTCGTACCCCGTTCTCATGAGGGGTCGATATATCAAGTGGGCAGAGCCGAACTATGGCGCATCGCCGGGACCGGATATCTATCCGGAACCCCAAAGAAGGAGTCCGAAGACTGGCCTTCGGACTGGTTTTATATGGAAGACGCCCGCTCTGGGACCCGATTCAGATCGGCCTCCGGAGTTCAAGAACGCTCCTCAAGAAACGCTGAGTTGGCGCCATGAGCCCTCAGCGGGAGAATGATAGGGACGTCCAATATCGATGGGCGAATAAGGTTATTGGCTCATTCCGGATTGACCATGATTGGGGTCATGGCCACATGCATTATGCGAGGGGTGCAGCCGCTCTAGTATAGGGGCCACCCCATGTGGGATTTCAACGGGGAGGATGATGCCACCCGTCATGGCCGCAAGGGGCCGGGATCGGTCGCCGATCTGGTGAAGATCCTGTCCGGCCTGTACAAAGGGGAGAAGGAGGACTTCCTCCGTGCTAGTCCATTGAATGGATTTTCCATGAACAACCCTCGGAGCTGGGTAAGCGGACGTTTGTCTATCCGATCCATATTCCCAAAGTGTCTCACTTTGTGATTTCGACGCAGGAACTGCGCCGGGCCGTAGAGGATATACACAGCCTGGCTCCACAACCCGAGGATCTGGAATGATCCCTCGATCCGGCCTCCGAAGAGGATCCGGACATAAAGGTGGAGCTGATCGATGGGGTGTTCCACCAACTTAGCATCGACAATGCTTTGGTCGCCATTACGGCCGACTACTCCGGAATATCTCCGGTTTCCAAGGTAATTGTGACCGGAGTCCTGATACCATTACTCATCCATGCTTATCTCTGACCACCGTATACCAATGGTGTTCCGCAGGAGGTGCCTTCGAGGCGGGAAGCCGAACCCGCGGCGGCTGGCCAACAAGGGGCAGCTCGGCCCAGCAGACGGAAAAGAAGTGCAGCGCGGATCGAGACGTCGCCCTTATAAAGATGGCGCGCCACCATGTTTCCGGAAAGATTCTGGAAGGCATAATGCGCCAGGTTTTTTCAGAGAAAGAGCGCTCGCGGACTATGTCCGGAGATTGCCAATCAAGCCTCCGCCACCCGAGCTCCAACGCCAGTCCGGAGGGAGAGGCGAACGCAAGCGCGTCGGGTGCTCCTCCAACGGAGGACGCCGACAGTTGTCCGCCACCAGATCCGAGGTGGAGAGCGCCATGAATCACAGCGCCGCGGACAGTTCTTCGTGATGCATGCTTCTCCCGGGCGTTAAATGCCTTTAATTGGAGATCGCACCTCCGTGCGCTCAAGATGGTCTAGCGAGCCACGGGCAAAGTATGTGAAAGACATACGGGTGAGGAATTTTGATGATTATATATGCCAAGAGCCCTCGAGACTTAAAATAGTTAGAATAACTGATTTAAGGATCATTTGTTATCTTGAGGATCTTACGGAGAAGAATACCCACTGTCCCAGAGCTTCAAGAGTGCAAGGCCCAACTTGAGGTCAAGACTAACCGCCACGAGGGGAGCCACAGAGACCCCTCCGTAATATATACTTTCGAAAGATAAGTAGTTTGTGAAGTGCGGCGTGTGCATGGGTCTGACAATAATATTGCAGATGGTGCCGGACTAGAGCCGACAGGCGGCAACTACTACGCCAGACTAAAGGCAAGCGAGAAGGTCCTTACAAGGGTGCGGCGGAGAAAAATAACCTCCAAGATGCTAACACCCAGTGGGCGAGGACTAAAAGATGTTCGGGCCCACTGTTTGACTCCGTGAAGGAGAATCGGTGGCTTTCGCGGCATTTATAGTAAGTGCTTGAGCGAACTTTTGAAAAGAAGAGTTCGGCGAGGAAGTCGATTAACGAGAATATGTCTCAGAGGCGCTCACGAGTCGTCGTCCGCAGAGGAAATGCCCTGTTCAATGGGTGACCTTCTTCCCGAAGTTGCAAGAATGCACGAACGAGTTCGGCGGTGATGAGTGGCGTCGCCCAGGCCTTATGGTCGTCCGTCTGCCTACCCGAAGGTCTTGGAGAGCTTGCAGAGAAGCTTCAGGGAGCACGGCAGCACTTCCTTCTGTGGAAGATATTGGCCTGCCGTCAAGGCACCAGGGAGGCCTGGGCCATGGTGAAGATGCGGTACACGAAGGCTGACCCAAACCACATGGCCGAGGTCGGGCCTGTGGGGCCCGATGGGAAGGAGATCCCTGTGAGCTTAATGTACGGCCAAGTAGAGTTGGCCGCAAAGTATTCCCAGCGGGACTGTAAACTAGACAGCCTATTAGATGGTATTGAAGAGGAATACAATCACCAATTTGACTATGTAATTTAAAATGACATGTAAAATGCCTTCTAGCCGGATTGTAGATCGTTTGTCATTGCGGACCTTTTCGCTTCAACCTCGGGACCCGACAGTCCGGAGTGTGTCCGAATACCCTCGCGGTTATAAAAAACCGGGGCATGCGTGGAGACCAGGCGTAGGGGTCATTAGTGCTTTATCAGACAAGTGCCCAACTAGTTATGTTATATTACATGGTTAGTAAGAAACATCTTCCAGGGAGAATAGTTCCGTTAGGGGTTCCTTTCCCTGGGAGGCATGCCCTAAAGTGCATGTCCAGACTGCGAAAAAAGCAGGAAAGCATCTGGGGGCAGATAAGTAAATGGGGTAAGAAATCATCTTTCAATTCACCGACCGAATATTCCCTTAAGAATGCTAGCTTTTGGCTTCACCCAATCTGAGGTACACATCCGGCTGACCCGGCAGTAACAATCGCAGAGGTGCTCCCTTTACCTCCTAGCCGAACAATCGGTAACGTAGGGGTAAGCAAGGAGCCAGGCAACCCAGCTTGGCCAAAACTTAAGTCATATCGATGCATATAATGGTGAATAAAATGCGGAAGTGTGACACATGTGTTGGGTATAAAGCCCGTATAAATAAGCTTTTGTTAAAGAAGCCCCCAGGTATAATGAGTGCGAGTAGCACGTCAAGTGTGTGCGAACAATGCGCAGGCGAGCCACCGAAGGCCCGTGAGAAAAAAGGGGGGGTATAAAAATAAAAGACAGTTAAAGTATGAAATATAGACAGGGGAGGGAGACGAACTCAGAGTCCGGCGCTAGGCGTAGAATCTTCGGAGACGGGCTGCGTTCCATGGATTTGGCTCGAGTCGGTTATCCGATGCATTTCGCAGATGGTACGCTCCGCCGATCAGGACTTGGTCGATGATGAAGGGACCTTCCCATTTGGGCTTGAGTTTGTCCTTTTTCTTGTCCGGCAGGCGTAGAACTAGTTCGCCAACATTGTAAGTTTTGGCCCGTACTTCTCTGCTTTGATTTCTTCGAGCTTGCTGTTGATAGAATGCGGAACAAGCTTTTGCCACGTCACGCTCCTCCTCTAAGGCGTCCAAACTGTCCTGCCGATCCAGCTCGGCTTCTCTTTCTTCGTACATGCGCATGCGAGGTGAGTCATGAATTATGTCGCAGGGCAAAACTGCCTCTGCGCCGTATACCATAAAAAATGGTGTGAATCCGGTAGTGCGGTTCGGCGTGGTCCGCAGCCCCCAGAGTAAGGAGTCGAGCTCCTCTACCCAGTGCGTGTTGGATTCCTTAAGGGATCGCACTAGTCTGGGTTTGATGCCGCTCATGATTAGACCATTTGCTCGTTCGACTTGACCGTTAGTTTGAGGGTGATAGACTGAAGCGTAGTCGAGCTTGATGCCCATGTTTTTGCACCAGAGTTTAACTTCATCGGCCGTGAAGTTCGTGCCGTTATCAGTGATGATGCTGTGGGGGACGCTGTAACGGTGTACTAGCCCTGATATGAAGTCTATCACGGGTCCGGATTCGGCCGTCTTAACTGGCTTGGCCTCTATCCATTTGGTGAATTTATCCACCATGACCAATAGGTATTTTTGCTTGTGGGTTCCTCCTTTAAGGGGTCCAACCATGTCAAGCCCCTAGACCGCGAACGGCCAGGTGATGGGTATAGTTTTCAGGGCGGTGGGAGGCATGTGGCTTTGATTAGCAAAGAGCTGGCAACTGACACATCGTTGGACTAAATCCTGAGCGTCTGCCCGGGCCATTGGCCAATAAAATCCTGTACGGAAGGCCTTGCTTACAAGGGCCCGGGCTGCGGCGTGGTGCCCATCGAGTCCGGCATGAATTTCAGCCAGAAGATTTCGCCCTTCCTCTTCGGAGACACACCTTTGAAGGACTCCGGTTGTGCTTTTCTTATAGAGCTCTCCCTCATGGACTTTATAGGATTTAGATCGCCGTACTATGCAGCAGGCCTCGTTTTGATCCTCGGGAAGTTCCTGCCTAGTTAAGTAAGCTAGGAGTGGCTCGGTCCACGGGGCAATGACTGCCATTATTTCGTGGACTGAAGGTGTTGTTTCATTCGCAGAACCACTGATTGTGTCAGAATGTGCGGTGTCGGGCGGTGCGGTTGGGTCCGGATTGTTGTTTCCGGACTCCCCTTCCCATAGTACGGATGGCTTGAAAAGTCGTTCCAGGAAGATGTTGGGAGGGACGGCATCGCGCTTTGCGCCGATGCGTGCCAATACGTCCGCCGCTTGATTATTATCCCGGGCTATATGGTGAAATTCTAGCCCTTCAAACCGAGCTGACATTTTCAAAATGGTGTTACGGTAAGCTGCCATTTTCAGATCCTTGGCGTCGAAGTCTCCATTTATTTGGGATATCGCGAGGTTCGAATCCCCTCGCACCTCTAGGCGTTTAATGCCCATGGAGATCGCCATCCGGAGGCCATGTAGAAGGGCCTCGTATTCGGCTGCGTTGTTGGAGTCCGTGTACATTATATGGAGTACGTATTGGACTGCGTCTCCGGTTGGGGACGTCAGGATGACGCTAGCCCCCAGGCCGGCCAACATTTTGGAGCCGTCAAAGTGCATGATCCAATTAGAGTATGCGCCGTACTCTTTAGGGAGTTCGGCTTCAGTCCATTCGGCGATGAAGTCGGCCAAAACTTGCGACTTGATAGCTCGCCGTGGTTTATAGGTTATGTCGAATGGTAGGAGCTCGATGGCCCGTTTTGCAATCCTGCCAGTCGCGTCGCAGTTGTTTATAATGTCATTGAGAGGTACTTCGGAGGCTACTGTTATCGAACACTCTTGAAAGTAGTGTCGCAGCTTTCGGGATGCCATGAACACTGCGTACGCTATCTTTTGATAATGTGGATACCGGACTTGCATGGAGTTAGGGCAAGGATCGTAGTACAATGGTTTTTGAAGAGGGAACTTGTGTCCGTCCGTTTCTCGTTCGACGACGAGCACCGCGCTTACAACTTGATGTGTTGCCGCGATATATAATAACATTGGTTCGCCCAAGTTGGGCGCGGCCAGGACCGGATTTGTTGCCAATATGGCCTTTATTTCTTCAAGTCCGGCTGTGGAGGCATCCGTCCACTCGAAGTGTTCAGTGCGTCGGAGGAGGCGATAAAGGGGTAATGCCTTCTCTCCTAAGCGGGAGATGAAGAGGCTTAGAGCCGGCACGCATCCAGTCAATTTTTGTATTTGCTTGAGGTCTTTTGGGATATCCAATTGTGACAGAGCTCGGATCTTGGCTGGGTTTGCTTCAATTCCTCTACCGGATACAATGAAGCCCAAGAGCGTTCTGGCCGGTACGCCGAAAACGCATTTTTCCGGATTGAGCTTAATGTCATATGCTCGGAGATTGTCGAATGTGAGCCTCAAGTCGTCTACTAGAGTTTCAACGTGTTTGGATTTGACGACCACATCGTCTACGTATGCCTCCACTGTTTTGCCGATCTGGTTTGCCAGACATGTCTGAATCATGTGTTGATATGTTGCGCCGGTGTTTTTGAGCCCGAAGGGCATTGTGTTGAAGCAGAATGGTCCGTATGGAGTGATGAATCCCGTTGCGGCTTGGTCTGGCTCCGCCATTTTGATTTGATGGTAGCCGGAGTATGCGGCGAGGAAGCACAATGAATCGTGCCCTACGGTAGCGTCGATAATTTGATCGATGCGGGGAAGGGGGAAGGGATCCTTTGGGCAAGCCTTGTTAAAGTCCTTGAAATCGACACACAGGCGCCAGGATTTGTCCTTCTTTGGTACCATTACCAGGTTTGCTAGCCAGTCTGGGTGTTTTATATCTCTGATGAATCCGGCTTCTAATAGTTTGGCTAGTTCCTCTCCCATTGCCTGTCTTTTGGGTTCGGAAAATCGCCGAAGAGCCTGTTTGACTGGCTTGAATCCTTTTAGGATATTTAGGCTATGCTCTGCCAGCCGGCGTGGGATTCCTGGCATGTCTGAAGGGTGCCAGGCAAAAATGTCCCAATTTTCCCGTAGGAATTCTCGTAGTGCGGCGTCTACATCAGGGTTTAATTGTGCCCCAATGGAGGCCGTCTTTGTAGGGTCCGTTGGATGGACTTGGAATTTGACTATTTCGTCCGCTGGCTTAAAAGAGGTGGACTTGGATCTTTTGTCAAGTATCACGTCGTCCCTGTTCACCGTGGAGCGCAGCGCTGTGAGTTCCTCGGCCGCTAGGGCTTCGGATAGCGCCTCTAGGGCTAGTGCGGCTGTCTTATTTTCGGCGCGGAGTGCTACGTCCGGTTAACTGGCAAGGGTGATGATTCCGTTGGGCCCGGGCATTTTGAGATTCATGTACCCGTAATGGGGTATAGCTTGAAAAATTGTAAATGCCTCTCGTCCTAATAAAGCGTGATATCCGCTGCTGAACGGGGCCACATGGAACGTGATCTCCTCGGACCTGTAGTTTTCCGGCGAGCCGAATACCACATCCAGTGTGATTTTTCCTGTGCAGCATGCTTCCCGACTAGGGATTATTCCTCTGAAGGTTGTGTTGCTTCGCTCAATGCGGCTCCAGTCTACTTCCATTTTTCAAGGGTTTCCTCGTAGATGAGGTTTAATTATTGCCGCCATCCATGAGTAGCTTAGTAAGGCGAAAGCCGCCCACTATTGGACCGAGGACCAATGCGGCCGGTGCTCGGGCTGTTCGAATTTAGGTTCGCATCGGCGTTAAAGGTAATAGCCGTGTCCTCCATGGATTTATTGTTGCTACTTGGTAGACTTGGCGAGGCTGGAGTGTTCGTTTCAGATATTATTTGATGCGAAAGTCTCAAGACTGTTAATACCGTCTTTGGTCTTCTGGGCTGGTTCTCTGGGGCTAGAAGCTCTTCGCCACTTTTGGCCACCTGCCGTAGTATCCAACATGCTCAAAGGCTATGTGTTGGAGTGGCGCCCTCTGTACTATGGATTTTGTAGGGTCCGCTGTGCCATCCCTCCAGTACGGTTCCGTGCCCTCTAGGGGTTTTTTGCTTTTTGGTTTTTAACCCCGGTGCCTGAATATGATGCACCCTTTTATTTCGGACTAGGGTTGTGTTCGGAGCCGGATTGTCCCAAAATTTGGTTTCGGTTTTCCAGACACTCTCCATCGCATTGTACTTTCGTACTATGGACGCCAAGTCGGCGAAGCGTGTAATTTCGCGACGACTTATGGCGTTCATGATCCCATTGTCCGTGCAATTATTGCAGAAAATTGAGATTGCGCTTTCCTCACGGCAGTCCTTTATCCTGTCCATAACCAGGAGGAATCTGGCCCAGTAATGGTGTACTGTTTCAGCGGTCTCTTGCCAGATTCGGGATAGATCGCTTGTGTTGGGTGGGCGGGTGGAATTAAATTCGGAACCCCGTCCAATCTAAGACTCAAGGGCCGAAAAGTTTCCGAACTTGGAAGCTTGGGTTGTTGGATGTTGTCCAACGAATCTGGCCCGCTGCCTGACTTTAGGTTCAGTGCTTGATTGACGTCCGTCCCTCCGCGGGAATCCGACATGGAGGGGTCGGGAATTCGGACATAGCTTGTCCTTAATGTAGAAGAAGAGTTGCCGTCTTTGTTCCTCCACCACAAAGAACGGTGGGTAGCCCGGGCGAGTTGATCTCTCTCGGATCGGTTTTAGGCCCAATCGATCATAGTCATAGCGACTCCTGGTGCGATGCAATCCAAGAGCTCGTTTACAGAGGAGAGCTCCATGGGATCTAGCTGCTCGGCGAGTTCCGAGTTAACGTGAAGATCGATTTTGATGACCCGAGAGGTCATCGTCGGCGCGGCGGCCGAACAGGCTGTCATAAGAAAACCGCCTAGCCGGATAGTTTGGCCGATGGCCAAAGCTCCTTTGGCAACGGTGCCGTTAAAGACGGGACGAGGCATCCTTCCAGATTGTGACGGCACAGAGGAACTCTCAATGAAAGCACCAATGTCGGTGTCAAAACCGGCGGATCTTGGGTAGGGGGTCCCGAACTGTGCGTCTAGGCAGATGGTAACATGAGACAAGGGACACGATGTTTTTACCCAGGTTCGGGCCCTCTCGGTGGAGGTAAAACCCTACTCCTGCTTGATTAATATTGATGATATGGGTAGTACAAGAGTAGATCTACCACGAGATCAAGGAGGCTAAACCCTAGAAGCTAGCCTATGGTATGATTGTTGTTCGTCCTACGGACTAAAACCCTCCAGTTTATATAGACACTGGAGAGGGCTAGGGTTACACAGAGTCGATTACAATGGTAGGAGATCTACATATCCGTATCGCCAAGCTTGCCTTCTACGCCAAGGAAAGTCCCATCCGGACACGGGACGAAGTCTTCAATCTTGTATCTTCATAGTCTTGGAGTCCGGCCAAAGATGATAGTTCGGCTATCCGGACACCCCCTAGTCCAGGACTCCCTCGCATCCATTTTGAAGGAGAATGTTGAGCTACGGGCTCAACTTGAGGTGCTATCTAGCAATTATGGGAAATTGGAAGAAATCCATGAAAAGCTCTCAAGCTCTCATGATGATCTTCTAGTATCCCATAATGTGCTAAAGGTAGCTCATGAGGCCATGATTGCTAAGGTAACATCTAGTGAGCCTCATGTGGATACTAGCACTACTTCTAGTCAAAATACTATATTGCCATGTGCTAGTCCTTGTAATTCATCTACTCACAATGTTGGTACATCTTGTGATGAATTGCTTTCGTTGCCTTGTTGCTCTAACGATGAAGCTTATACTTCCTCTAGTACTTGTGTTGAGACTAACCATGTAGAGGAAATCAAAGAGCTCAAGGCCAGAGTCACTTCTTTGAAGAAAGACTTGGAAAAGAGTCATCAAGGGAAATCCACACTCAACAATATTTTGAGTGTGCAAAAATCCCCCAATGACAAAGATGGACTTGGATTCAACTCCAATAAGAAGAAGAAGTCCAAGATGAACAAAAGGAAGGGCCAAGAACAAGTCAAGAATTCAGCCAAGATTGTTTGCTTCAAGTGCAAAGTAGAAGGGCATCATGTTAGATCTTTCCCATTGAAGAAGAAGGCCATTAGTGTCAAGCAACAAGGGAAGAGGGCACAAGTTCAATCTCATGCTCAACCTCAAGTTGAAGAAAGGCCTCTTCCCAAGAAGACTCAAGTTAATGCTTCTCTTGTTGAGAAATCAAGTGAGAAGAAAGTGAAGAGTAGACGTTGCTACTTATGTCGTGAGAAAGGCCACGTCGCTTCTTCATGCACTAGTGGTAACTTATCCAACCCAATTATTATTGATGATATCTATTCTCTTGGGAAGGATAAGGTTGGCAATGTGTTTGCCAAGTTTATTGGTACTCAAAGTGGTGTCAAGAAAAGAACCATTTGGGTAGCCAAGCCTATTGTGACTAACCTCTTAGGACCCAACTTGGTTGGGGACCAACAAGCTCAAACTTGATCAATAGGTGTTGTTGGAGGTCATTGGAGACTTGGCTACATTATGAAGAATTAAGGGGACTTCATCATTCTTGTTGTCTCAAGCCAAGTCAATTGGGTTGTCAAGTTTCTATCTTATATCCAATGTGCCTCCTTGCGGTAACTTGTACTTAAATTGTTTACATTGAAAGTTACTTGCCCCTTTGCATGTTTTGGTTTTGTTCCTTGCATGTGTTTGTATATGTTATATGCTTCCAACTTGCTTATCTTGAGCAATCAACTATGTGTGTGTTGGTTTGCACATCATGTACGTGTGCGTCGTGCGTTGAGCCTTTTTGCTTCTTGTTTGTATCCTAGTTGGCTCATGTGAGAGATTAATGGAACATCCCATTTTGGGGGAGTGATGTGCTTTGTGCACCTCACAATCCTATAAATGTGTGTACATGAGGAATACCATCTAGTATTGATATTACAAGATTATCTAGTCGCTAGGTGGTACATCTCTCATGAGAAATTCAAATTCTAAAAATTCCATTGATTATCTTGTATTGGATCCTCTTATTGCCTCTTGTTAAGTTCTTATTGGTATCACACTATGGGGGAGTAATATGCTATGTGCATATTACAAACCTAGAAAATGTGTACATTTGAGATATTGTCTCCTAGAATAAATATTGTAAATTATATTGCTCCTAGGTGACATGTTAGCTCTACAAGTGGCAATTTGCTTGTGTTTGTTGTAAAGATGATGTTGGATATCATTGTTATCTACCACCGGGAATTATTTCCAAATACTTCTTGTCTTTTGACAATTGGTAGTCACTTATGTGTGGTAGAATTTATTGATCATCTTTACACTGGCTTTTGTTTTTATTTGCCTTTTCTCTTGCCAAGAATTGTGTCAACTCCCGTTGTCTTCCATACCACTTGTGAATCGTGCTAATTTCTTGTTCTTGTCTAGTGTTTTCTAGATATAGTGAAAGTGGTGATCCCACCTTGTGCATTTTGTATTCAAAAGCAAATTCTCTATAGTGCACAACTCATGGGGGAGCTATCCTATTTTCTTTAGAACACTCATCTTGTGATCCTTACCAAGTGTGTGTTGGTGGAAGGCAAGCCGTTTTCTTTTGGTACCTTGTGCCATCATGAAACTTTGTTGAGAGCTTGGTTTGTTTGGAACCATCCTCTCTTTGGGAGTTTGACATCTTTAATTTAGTGTGTATCAATGGATATCTCATTCCTTGTTGTATCTTTAATGATATTTTCCAAGTGATGATTTCTCCATTTGGTATCCTTTTCACTTGGCATTTCTTTGTATTTTGGTATCGGTTCTTGAAATTCTTGAGCATGCATTTTAACTTCATGTAGTTCCTTTGGCATGTTTTCTTTCTTTGACCCAATATATAGGGGAAACTCCACCAAGTCTCAAATTGGATGAGATGTGCATGAGATTCATTTTCATATCTATATGCACACATCTATGTGGAGTTTGTCCTATGTATTGTTGGTTCTCTAACTCTTTGGTCCCAATGAGTTTGGGTACCATTTTGTTTGTGTTGTTGTTCTAGGAACAATTGGAGATGCATGGGATACTCGGCTCATTCAAAAGGAAGGTGTTGTCACCATGTGCTTATTGGAGTCAAGCTAGTATGATCAACGAACTACTTTCTACCTTCAATTGGTATCTACTACATCCTTCCAATGCTATCTCGGTAACAAGTATCATCATCTACTACATGCACACATTATTGCATCAATCGTGTGTAGATTGTATCATGGCATGTTATTCTTTCTTTCTTGTGATACTTGTTTCCTTTCTCTAAGCATCTCAACGATGATCTCATGTTGCTAGTTGTGATGTCTTTAATGGTTGTGTGGTAGGAATTCATTTATATACAATAATACCATATGTAGCCATGTGCTATGCTTCCAAGCAAATATCTTATTGGTATATGCCTGACTTCCTTTTGGATATCTTGCTCCTTCATGTTGTAACTATTTCAGGTGTACATCCTCCTTTTTAGATATATATCATCATGATTTCGTCTACCTAGAACCTTATACACTTGAGAGAAATTACATCTCTAGATATCCTTTCTTTCACATCCAACTTGTCTTTCTTATGTTATTTCTTTGGTGGCTCTGTGAACGCTTTTGCCTTGAGTGCGTGTCTTATCTCGTTGCATCTTGATGCACTCTCTTGTGGTGAAGATTATTTTCCTCATGCTTGTCTTTACGAGGCTTTTGCCATCTTTGGTATCCCTCGTCTTGATGAGGCTTTCATCGTCTATCTTCACCACGGGTTGTCACAAGCATAGGTTCTCCTTTGCATATTAGTAAGCTTGTGAACCCATTTGCCAGTTGTGTGTGGGAATGATAGGCCTTGCACCGTGTGCCTCATTCTTTCAAGACTATGTTGATGCCTAATGCTCATCCTAATTTTAGTCTTCTCAAGTGCTTCGCCATGACTCACACACATCATTTTGGTTGAGCCTATTCTTAAGTTGCCTCTTTTACATGTTGCTCAACCATGTGCTTGTTGCAAGTGATAGGCTTTGTTTCCTATATGTTCACTTGCACTGGATATGAGTTTCTGTTGATTTTGGGGGAGCTATGATTCTATTTTGTGCACTTTCTATCCAAATACAAAAATTCTTGATGTGCATAAATCATGGGGAGCTTCTCTAGTTTCTTTAGAACACTGCTCCGCTCTTATCATAATATCCTTTATTCACGTGGCTCGTAGGATAATTGGCCTAGTTGGTTCAATTGGTATCTTTTGATAGCTTGCTTCAATTGGTATCTTTTGGTTGCTTGATTGCTTGTTTCTCTCTTTGATTACGTCTTTGTGGCATATCTTCCTTTTGCAATCTTTGGGCCTAAATATAGTTTGTCTTTCTCCAAGTATTTACCGTTGGATATGTGTATTGCATTCCACTCTCTTGTTGAGAAATACACAATTTATGGAGGAACACATTTTATATTGGCCTTCTAAGCTTTTAGCCCATTTTGGCAATCGATGCCAATGGGGAGAAGTTTCTGAGAGTTTTGTGGCGAAGTTTAGAGAGTTGTCTCCTCTTGCTTTGGTTTTGTTCCTTGGCATTTGCATCTCATTCGCATGCACTATTGGTTGTTGCATTGCATGGTGATACATAATTCCTTATATAAACTCTCTTGAAAGTGATTGTCATCAATTACCAAAATGGGGGAGATTGAAAGAACATGCGATGCCCCCATGTTTGGTTTTGGTAATTGATGACAATCTCTATGGACTAATGGTTGCCTTGAGTTATATTTGAAGGTTTTGTCCATAGGTTTTTCTTGAAGTCCATGTGTTGGTTTCAAGGAGTTTATGAGTTGACCAAGGTGCTATTAAGGAATTATCCAAAGATTGGTCATGTGAGTGTTGAGCTTATTGCAAGCATGTCTTGAAGAAGAAGATTGTGTGATCATTCATGTTTACCTTCAAGACATCATCCTAATGAAGAGAGTTGGAAAGATTCAAGGTTGATCTAGACTAAGTATAGAGAGTGATTCAAGTTGATCAACACACAAAGCGCACAAGTTGTACCGAGAGGGACCAAGTGTTCCCATGGTATGGTAAGCATTGTCCATTACGCTTTGTGTACTAACCCATGGTCTACGTGAGAGTTCTTTGTGGGGTTAGGTATGTTTCCATGGTCTTGCGTCAAGAGGAAGATCCCGTACAACCCATGGAGGATGACATCAAGTGGTGATCGTCATCAAGTTTGCAGTGTGCAAGTTCAAGTGGAGCAACACGAAGAGTGGCTCACCCATAATGTAGTATAGGGGAGCAATCAAGCTTGAATCTTGCCATTCATTGTGGTGTCAATGGACTTGTGAAGATGTGCCGAAGAGTCGCTCACCCATAGTGGACTATGGGGGAGCAATCATCTAGTCTTCATTGAGCCAGCACAATCAAGAAAGGTGGTCCAACTTGAGGGAGTCAAGATCGTCATCATCTAGCTCAAGTGGACCATGTGCAAGGCAAAGGTTTGCCCTTGATAGGTTTTCTATTTTACCGGTCTCGTGGTGGTAGTTGGGAGACCGGGTTATAGGATCATTTGCCGTACTATCAAGGGGGGCTCTCAAGTTGGTAGCTTGATCGTATCGTTAGTAAAGAGCTCAAACCATTGCATCCTTGCATCATGTTTCTTGGTTCTTGTTTGGTTCTATTTGTGAGTCTTAGAGCTTATGGTCATCTTGATGACAAGCTTGAGTTCATAAAAAACAGAGTTCGCATGCGTCTTCTATGATGTTTTCGGTGTTGGAGGTTTTACCGGTCTTATCCAAGGAAGGGTTCTCACCATTTTCTTATGGGCCTTTTCTCATTTGCTTCTTATTGATATTTCTATCAATATTGTGTTAGCCCATGTTGTTATCTTTCCAACAAACTTGGTTTCATCGAATTCGGAGCTCGTATGCGAAAGTTGTGGCTATTTTGATATTGCCTGTTTTACATAGAGAGGTTGTACCGCCCCGTAGAGAGGTTGTACTGGTTGACCGGTACAACCGGTGTTTGAGCGGTTGTACCGCTCGAATTGGTCCGGAGGTTGTACGCCATGTACCGCTCTATCACCGGACTAGTTTCATTTTGGAGCGGTTCTTGGCGGTTGTTGACGGTTTTACCGGCTTAACCCAGTACTACCGGTTCCCCTGTGCTGTTGTACCGCTTAGAGCTTTTCCCAGGTTGGTTTTTCCTCTGCTTTGGCCGGTTGTACCGGTTCGTGCACCGGTTGTACCGGTCCTACAGTTTTCTGCACATAACGGGCAGATTCGTGGGGACCTATATAAGGGGGTCTTCTTCCCCAATGGTTCTCTATCTCTTGAGCTCGTTTTTGCCCCCCATTGTTGACCTTCTTTGAGCTTGCTAACTCTCAATCCCTCCATGGATTCTTGCTAGTTTTTGAGGGAAAAGAGAGAGGAGATCTAGATCCACACTTCCACCAATCACTTTCTCCTCTATGTGAGGGGAACCCTTGGATCTAGACCTTGGAGTTATTTGTGTTCTCCTTCTTGTTCTTCCTCTCACTTTCCTCCCTAGCATTAGTTGCTTTGGTGGGATTTGAGAGAAAGGACTTGGGCACTCCGTGTGCCCTTCCCATTGCATTTGTGCATCGGTTTGAGTTCTCCACAAGTGATACGTGGAAGTTTCAAGTTGAGAAACTTATTACTCTTGGGTGCTTGCCCTTGAGCTTGTTCCTCTTGGGTGCTTGGGCGCCTAGGCAGTTGGTGGTGTTCGAGCTCAATCATTGTGGTGTAAAGCTCCGGCAAGCGTCGGGTCTCCAATTAGGTTGTGGAGATCGCCTGAGCAATTTGATGGCACGTGACCGCCCCAAGGGTTGCCAAAGTGTACGGGTTCGGTGACCGCCCCCAAGGGTCGCCATTTGTACGGGTTCGGTGACCGCCCTCAAGGGTCCCTTAGTGGAATCACGGCATCTTGCATTGTGCGAGGGCGTGAGGAGATTACGGTGGCCCTAGTGGCTTCTTGGGGAGCATTGTGCCTCCACACAGCTCCAAACGGAGATTAGCATCCGCAAGGGTGTGAACTTCGGGATACATCGTTGTCTCCGCGTGCCTCGGTTATCTCTTACCCGAAGCCCTTTACTTATGCACTTTACTTTGTGATAGCCATATTGTTTCTTGTCATATATCTTGCTATCACCTAAGTAGTTTTTCTTGCTTAGCATAAGTTGTTGGTGCACATAGGTGAGCCTAGTTGTTGTAGGTTTTGTGCTTGACAAATTAACCGCTAGGTTTATTCCGCATTTGTTCAAGCCTCAACCGTAATTATTTTAAAGCGCCTATTTACCCCCCCTCTAGGCGACATCCACGATCTTTCATCGTGTCGTACACGAGATAGTGAAGGTTCCTGTATCCCCTAGTTTACGCTAAGACTTTCTGGCGTGGCATCCAGACAAGCACTAACGTTTTACGGTGAAGAGTGCTTATCAGCTATCTACCGTTGCCGATGAAGATGCTTTTCGCTAGTGGGGCATGCATCACCCATCCTACTCGAGCGAGATCCTTATGGAACTACATGTGGTGGTCTTCTGTCCCACAAAAGATGAAGGTGATGGCTTGGCAGATAGCGTCGGGTGCTCAAGCCACCCCGGTTTGTAAGGTGCACACCCCAAACGAGCCACTTGTGGGCTATGCGGAAAGGAGGACGAGAGTTCTTCTCAAGCACTTGTCGCATGCGAGGGAGTCGTGGCTAAACATGCGCCAGGTTCGGGACCTCCCAGGTGACGAGCTACTGGCTGATAACGAAAAGGAATGGATGTTGAATGTGTTGACGTAGTGTCTTGAATCCATGTGAGATAAAGTCATCATGTTTGGCTTGCGTGTGTGGAACCTTCATAATGATTTTTTGCATGATAAGGAGGTATGACCTGTTGAAGCCACACTAGAGTTTTTGGATAGTCGTTGGAAGTCTAGCGGACATGCTCGAAAGTACCTCTCGGAGAAATGTTAAAAGGGAAAATGTAGAATGGACAACACATCAAGTGAAGGCGTTGGTGCCCTCTATCCCATGGCCTCCGCCACCGGCAGACCATGTCACCCTCTCTGTTGATGGCTCCTTCTCCATGGAGGATGGCTTAGCGACGGCTGGTCTAATCATACGGAGACACGACAAGTCGGTTACCTTTACAACCTATCATTTTGTCTTTCTCTACAACGATGCTATGGAAGCGGAGATCCATGCTCTAATGCAAGGTATGGCTCTCGCTATCCAACACACTATATACTTCCGGTCATTGTTCACTCGGATTCAACTTGTTGACCCTGTCAAGCGCTCGCGTGGATCGCTCGACTTATGGACAATTGGTTTCAGGGATTATATCGTTAATGTCTAGGGAGTTTATTCCACAAAAGATATGTCGGGAACAAAATAGAGTGGCAGGTCACCAGGCAAACTACTGTCGCACAAAGCGCACCACTGCGGTGTGGCTCAAGCATAGTCCCCCGTGTACTGAGGAACTTGTGCCTCTCAATTTTAGCTCGGTGACGTTACATAATACTCCCATCTACCCCGTAAAAAGAGAGACTAAATATCATGTTTAGAAAAAAAACTGGTCAATTTAATATCTTTGATGAAGAGGCTCATGGAAGATTTCATTCATGGAAAGCTTGCTCGTTAACTATTGTAAAATCTAGAATTATTTGTTTTTCAATTTACATGGGGACCTTCTTTCCAAATGAACATGTGAAAACCTAGGGATGTTCATGCACTTTGCCATCAAAGGGGTTCACTCTCATGTTTTACATCCTAATATATATCATGGTTGAGTACGAAGCTCAACTCAATGTTAGTTTGTTATTATTGTTTTGATTGTTTGAACATTTGGTTTTAGATGTACCGCATGACTGAAAAAAATCGACCTCTATTGCTTCAACGGTCGTTGTTTCCGGACACATGTGGTAGCTTGTGTTTTTCCAAAGCACATTGTCCACAGAGGCATGGTAGTACATCTTGACGAACATTTGATACTTTAAGATGGTGTATTGTTTTAAACATACATTTTCATATTAATACAAATAGGTATTTAAATAAATTTTCTATATGTAACAGTCACCAAAAGTACACATGTCTTTGATAACTAATATATGGCTTTGTTAACTAGTCTGTACTCCTTAATTTCTTGTGCATGTATGAGCAATTGCCAGCTATATTTTCTAGTACCTTTTTATACCTTGTACATGTATGAGTTGCCACTGAAATAATTAAGAAATCAATATGAATATGTAGTACCATTTTGGCAACGGCATCAATTAAAATTTCTCCAACGAGTTGTCCCACAAACATGCAAATAAGATTTTGACCCAGCATAGTGTTACACAGAGACCATTCTCTGAAAATGAAAGGAGGAGGGTTGTTTTAGTCAGACGTGGAAAATCTTACCTTGTGCCTGCAAAGCACACTGCGTCACACTCACACTGTTCCTCCCGTGTCAAAGAGAGAGAAAGGAGCAAATACAGCCACTGCCATCTTTTCGCCATGAATGACCAAATCCAACCCAAGTTTAGTAGTTTACCCACAGAAGTTACTCGGATTATTTCATCTGTATGACACAATCAGCGCAGCCAAGGAAAACGTTCAAATAATCATGGTTACAACAAAAATGAATAAAGAAAGGGAGCATGCTATAAATCCCATGTCAGGTTTTTAAAAATGGCAAATTAATGGTGTCACGAGCATGGCAATTCCCTTAGGCAAGCATGATAAATACTGCCATGTTGAATTTTTTTGCTTCGATTTGCGATGCTTGCTGAAGGGCATTGCCATGCTCGCGACACGTAATTTACCTAAAAAACGTTTGTTTTACCATTTAGAAAAAAAAATCTGTAGTCTATTATTAGGACTTCGGTAAAGACGTGGGTGACAGACGACAAGAAAATAAAAGGATGAAACATGCACAAACTTCATTTTTTCCAAAAGCACGGACCAAATTGTAAAGCCGAGGTACCAGACAAATGCATGATGGATCCCATCCCAGAACTAAACCACAGGAAATGCGCGAATTTCTCACCGTAATTATCGCCATACAGGAAATATGACCAACAATGTTATGCCATGTAGTACACATTGCACATGTAACAACTCTCAATCTAGAATAATTTGATTTTCAATTACCGTGTGACCTATTTTCCAAATGAACACGCGAAAACCCTAGGGATCCACATGCACATTACCATCAAGGGGGTTCCCCCTCATGTTTACCATCCAAATATATATCATCATCAAACACAAAGCTCACAACTCAATGTTAGGCTGTTCTTGTTGTTGCTCAAGAGTGTTTGAACCATTGCTTCTAGCTGTTCCACATGACTAAAATAAATTGATCTCGGTTGCTCTAATTGTTGTTGTTTGCGGAGACATGTACTAGTTGTGTTGTTTCAAACGTACATTGTCTATAGAGGCGTCAGAGTGGAACTTTGACGAAAAATTGAGATTTTGAGACTGTGTGTTGTATCGAATGTACATGTCCCATATTTTTTTTTGAAACAAGGCAAAAGACTTGCCATTTTCATTAAATAAGGGGAGGTTTCAGAACAGACATCGCCAAGCGGCGGAAAAGCAAAAAATTACTCTCGCGGCATTACATTGCGCAAGTGCTTAGCGCCTGCAGTGGCCCAAAAAGCAACTTCCTCTTTGATACGCCGCATGACAATCGCCACCGGCGCCGCTTTGGTCCTGAAGACACGAGCATTCCTTTCATTCCATATCTCCCATCCCACAAGAAGTAACAGGGAAGATATGGCCTTCGTCGGGAGTGTATTATCCGAGAGAACCGCATCCCACCAAGATTTCACCGAATCAAATAAGAGCCACGGGGCCGTGGGGATATCTAGCCCAAGCCATGAGAAGGCCGCATTCCAAATCCGAACAGAGAAACGACACTTGAAGATCAGGTGTGCTGCAGATTCTTGCACCTGACTGCATAGTGGGCATTTGTCACAATTTGGCCATCCTCTCCTCTGAAGTCTATCAGCCGTCAAACTCTGTTGTGGATGATGAGCCACGCCAAGAATTTGCATTTGGGGAGCCCACGCCTTCAAACCGCAGAGAAAGAACTTGAGAGCGGAGGTCATGAAATTGCGCCAAATAAGCAGACTTAGCAGAGTATTGCCCGTCATTGGTTGACTTCCACAATATAGAATCTCGACACCCTACCGAATGACCACGATCGCTAGCTTCTCCCAGAGGGCCAAGAATTGTTGAATGTGTTCTATAGTGAGGCCGGCGTCAATGTTGATTTGTGCTATCCAAAGGCCCATCCCTTAAGGCCGTGGCAACCGTAACACCTTTCTTGCGTGAAATATCAAAGATCTTTGGCGCAATATCTTTGGGCCTAGCGCCCTGAAGCCAAGAGGATTCCCAGAAGGAAGCCTTCTGACCATCGCCGATCTTGACCTCGGTCAAGGCGCAAAAGGTCGCTGATCGGAAGTCGTCTGGCGTCCAATCCACACCATGCCCGGTGGGTCACTCCACTCAAGCCATAGCCACCTCAAATGGAGGGCGGCAAAGAACTTGCGAAGATGCGAATGCCAAGGCCCCCATACTCCTTTGGCTTGCGACATGTTCCCAATTAATCTTGCACTTGCCGCCATCGACCGTGTGAGATCCCCTTGGTAGGCACGCCGCAGCTTGTCAATCGCTTTTAGAACCTCCACCGGATATCGAGCGTGATGTGATAAATGGCCACCGCCGTAGGACTGCCTTCACCAAGGTCATACGACCCGCAATAGCAACGTGCCTTCCTCTCCAAGGTGCCAATTTGCCCGCAGCCTTGTCTTCCAAAGGTTGGAGATGCACCCTCTTTAGTCTTTTGACCGCGAGGGGGAGCCCAAGATAGCGGATCGGGTAGGAGGCGCGACAAGCCGGGAAAGATTGTAGAACATCATCTAGGTCCACATTGGCACATCTGATGGGTGCCACAGAACTTTTGTTGCAGTTTGTGGAGAGGCCAGTAGACTCACCGAAGGAGGAAAGTATGTTGGTAAGGCATTGGACATCCTCCTTAATGGGGGCACAGAAAATGGCAGCGTCGTTAGCATAGAGTGAGGCACGAATTCTCCCCGGCTGTCTCTCTGGCAAGGGATGAAGCTTTCCTTGGTCTGTGGCTTTGCTGAGAATATGATGAAGAGGGTCTATGGCAAGCACGAAGAGGAGTGGTGAAAAAACGGATCCCCCTGCCTGAGACCCTGACCGTGTTTGATTGGGTCACCAGCAATACCATTTAGCAACACTCTAGAGGACTCGGAGGAAAGAAGTGCTGAGACCCAGTCACGAAAGCGGGTAGGGAAGCCATGATGATTTAGCACCTCCAGCAAATAGTCCCATCTAACCGAGTCGAAAGCCTTCTTGATGTCTAATTTGAATAGGAGCATAGGTTTCTTTGCGCGGTGAAATTTTCTGGACAAATTCCGGACATACATAAAGTTGTCATGGATGCTTCTTTTTTTTATGAAGGCACTTTGCGCAGTGGAGACAATGTCGTTCATATGGGGGGCTAGCCTAGCGGCCAGAATTTTGGCAATGAGCTTGGCCACAGCATGAATCAAGCTAATGGGTCTGAAGTCAGAAATGTCCTCAGCACCATGCTTCTTTGGAATTAGGGCGATATTTGCAATATTTTCGATATTTTCTACTCGCAAATATATGCAATAATAGCACGTATTTATAGTATGAGCTTCTTAATTCCTTGTGCATTTGTAATCAATTACGAACATATATTTCTTTATACATGTATGAGTACAGAAATAATAAAGAAAACAGTGTGATTATACGTACTCTGTGCAATCCATGTCAATTTTGGTGTACAAAATCAGCGATAATTAATTAATATGGATACAGAGGGACCATTATCTGAAAATAAAATATTGGAGGGACGTTCTTGCCAGATGTGGGAAACCTTGTGCCCGCAAAGCACACTACGTCACACTCACACTGTTCCTCTCGTGTCAGAGAGAGAGAGAGAAAGGAGCAAATACAGTCACTGCCATCTTGTCGCCATGAATCACCAAATCCAACCCAAATTTAGCAGCTTACCCACAGAAGTAACTTGAAAACATAAAAATAAATAAATATGTGGTTACTCTGGAAACTTGAATAAAGAACGGAGCATAAATCTGTGGTTAATCTGTGGTTACATGGATGATAAGACTTTACGGACAGGAAAATAAATAAAAGGGTGAAACATGCACAGACTTTATTTTGTTCGAAAGCACGGGCCAAAGGGTAAAGCCGGGGTCGGTACCATGCAATTGCATGATGGATCCCACCCGGGGGCTAAACCACAGGAAACGCGTGAATTTCTCACCGTAATTATCTCCCGTAGCAGCAGCGGCAGCAGCAGCAGGAGTACGAAGGAAGGTAAATAAATTAGGAGAAAAAAAGGACATGCGGCGAAGTAAAAGGGAATTAACGCAGGGAAAGACAAAGGAAGGAAGGAAGCGCCCTAAAATATTTGCCCCCACGGCCGGGCCGATCTCTCTCCCTCTGTCTCTCTGTCTCTGGAGACGCGTCGAGCTGTTCCCAGCCCGTCCCTCCTCGTCCTCTGCCCGCCGCCCTCTTCTTAAAGCTCTAATGGCAGTGGAGTGAGCTGCGCACTCGCACAGTGGAGTCTTGAGGTGGGAGTGGATTGGGGTGCGGCGGCGGCGGCGGCGGTGGTGGAGTCGGAGTCGGAGGGGTGGAAAGGAGGGAGGGAGGAGGGGGCGCCGGGGGCCAGGAATAGTTGTGTGGTAGAGTGGGCGCCTAATTTGGGGGCGGGGGAACGAAAGGCCCAGGCCCTTGGCCGGAGGGAGGGCGGGGGTTGGGTTCTCGGACCGGCCATTCATGGCGCCGTGGACCGGCTTATGGGGCGCTAGGGCCGGCGCCGTCGCCGGCGCCGGCGCCTACCGGGGCACGCCGGTGGTGGTCAAGATGGAGAACCCCAACTGGTCCATCTCCGAGATCTCCCCGGAGGACGCCGAAGACGAGGACTTCCTCGTCTCCGGCGCCGGCGCCGCCCGCCGCAGCCGCAAGGGCGGCCGCGGGAAGAACGCCAAGCAGATCACCTGGGTGCTGCTCCTCAAGGCGCACCGCGCCGCCGGCTGCCTCGCCTCGCTGGCCTCCGCGGCCGTCACCCTCGGCGCCGCCGCCAGGCGCCGCGTGGCCGACGGCCGCACCGATGCCGACGCCGGCGCCACGCCCGGCTCGGCGGGCGAGAGCCCCGTGCTCCGCTCCCGCTTCTACGCCTTCATTAGGGCCTTCCTCCTCCTCTCCCTGCTCCTCCTCGCGGTCGAGCTCGCCGCGCGCTTGCACGGCTGGGACCTCGCCGCCTCCGCTCTGGCCCTCCCCATTATCGGCGTCGAGTCGCTCTACGCCTCCTGGCTGCGCCTCCGCGCCGCCTACCTCGCGCCGCTCCTCCAGTTCCTCACCGACGCCTGCGTCGTGCTCTTCCTCATCCAGAGCGCCGACCGCCTCATCCAGTGCCTCGGCAGCTTCTACATCACCGTGAAGCGCATCAAGCCCACGCTCAAGTCCCCGGCGCTGCCGGACGCCGAGGACCCCGACGCCGGATACTACCCCATGGTGCTCGTCCAGATACCAATGTGCAACGAGAAAGAGGTCAGTGCTCGCTCGCTCTCAAGCCGCACCATTAATCCCCTTCCAAATCCGCAGCCTCGTAACCAGCCATTGTTCGTCTTGCAGGTGTATCAGCAATCAATTGCGGCCGTCTGCAACCTCGATTGGCCGAGGTCCAACTTCTTGGTTCAGGTTTTGGACGACTCCGACGACCCTACGACGCAGTCGCTCATCAGGGATGAGGTCGCGAAGTGGCAGCAGACCGGGGCTCGGATTCTGTACCGTCACCGCGTGCTCAGGGACGGGTACAAGGCCGGGAACCTCAAGTCGGCCATGGCCTGCAGCTACGTCAAGGATTATGAATTTGTTGCCATCTTTGACGCTGACTTCCAACCAAACCCCGACTTTTTAAAGCGCACTGTGCCACATTTCAAGGTAGATTCAGGGGAATGTTTGTACTCCTACTACTTATATTGTTATCATTATCAATCGTCTATGGTTTATGCTTCCGGTTCTGATTTGTCAATTGTGGGCTGTTTCAGGACAACGATGAATTGGGGCTGGTGCAAGCGAGATGGTCGTTTGTGAACAAGGATGAGAACTTATTGACTCGGTTGCAGAACATCAATCTTTGCTTCCACTTTGAGGTGGAGCAGCAGGTGAATGGAGTGTTCTTGAACTTCTTTGGGTTCAATGGCACTGCCGGCGTATGGAGGATCAAGGCGCTGGAGGAGTCCGGCGGGTGGATGGAGCGGACAACAGTGGAGGATATGGACATTGCGGTCCGAGCGCATCTCCATGGCTGGAAGTTTATCTTCCTGAACGACGTCGAGGTATTGTATTATGAACAATTTCTTCTGAATTGTATGTTTGGCAGTTGTGCTGACCATTTCAATTGAGCTGAAATGTTTTGTCTTAATGTGGACAGTGCCAATGCGAACTGCCAGAGTCATACGAGGCTTACAGGAAGCAGCAACATCGGTGGCATTCCGGTCCAATGCAGCTATTTAGGTTATGCATACCGGATATCATCAAGTCCAAGGTATTGTTATGCTCTTTTTCTTGCACCTAATCAGAATGGACTACAATTTAGATAGTGCTATAAGCTAACTGAGATGTGGCACGTGAGACGTGCCCCAGGAATATTAAAATTGCTGGTGAAAACTCTGAATTGTTATTTCTTTTGAATTGAGAGCACGTAAACACCCAATTCAGCATGGTCTTCTCGCATTTTGTGTCGGTTGCTTAGGTTACACTTTGAAAATGCTTTGTCATCATTTGCCTTCTGCACACTACAATACTAGTACTCCCTCTGTAACTTAATGTAAGACATTTTGCAGTTCAAATTAAACGGCAAAAACGTCTTACATTAAGTTACAGAGGTCTGTGGCGTACTACTTGCTATTATAATTTGTATTAGAATGCAGAAATTGAAATTGGTGACGGTGTTTACAACGTAACTGTTATAATTTGTGTAAGAATGCAAGAGTTTAAAAGGTAACTGTTTACTTTCTTTATCTGCTATCATGAAAATTATGTACCTCTCTCTAATATATCAATTTAGTAGTTTAACATTGTTTTGTTTTGCTGTAGATTTCGGTGTGGAAGAAATTCAACCTGATCTTCCTCTTCTTCCTACTCCGGAAGCTCATACTACCCTTCTACTCCTTCACGCTCTTTTGCATCATCCTCCCGATGACGATGTTTGTGCCGGAAGCCGAGCTCCCCGACTGGGTGGTGTGCTACATCCCAGCCCTCATGTCCCTGCTCAACATCCTGCCGTCCCCAAAGTCGTTCCCTTTCATCATCCCGTACCTGCTCTTCGAGAACACCATGTCGGTGACCAAGTTCAACGCCATGATCTCGGGCCTGTTCCAGCTGGGAAGCGCCTACGAGTGGGTGGTGACCAAGAAGTCGGGGCGGTCGTCGGAGGGCGACCTCATCTCGCTGGCGGCGGCGGCGCCGCCGCCCAGGGAGCTGCGGCAGCACCCGAAGACGGGGTCGGCGCCGAGCCTGGAGGCGCTGATGGTGCTCAAGGAGCAGCAGCCGAGCCCGAAGAAGGAAGGGAAGAAGCAGCAGAAGAAGCACAACCGGATATACAAGAAGGAGCTGGCGCTGTCGCTGCTGCTGCTCACGGCCGCCGCTCGCAGCCTGCTGACGAAGCAGGGCATACACTTCTACTTCCTGCTGTTCCAGGGCATCTCCTTCTTGTTAGTAGGCCTTGACCTCATAGGCGAGCAGGTCGAATGAAAAAAAGAAAATGTAAACATGGACACGATAGATTTTAAAAGTCAGTCTCAGTGGTTGGCACCATTGGAGTGTGATGTCCCCCGATGGTGCTCTCGGCCGGGGTTCCAAAGGGTTTGTGGGGTTGGCCGCGCCGCCGCCGGATCGGCCATGGCGCCGGCCGCGAGCATGGTCGGAATCGGTGAGGTCGAGAGAGAGGGAGGCTTGCGGATCTGCTGAGCTCCTTGCAAGCAGGCATCTCCATTCTTTTGTGGTAAGAAATTTTAGATGTTGTGTTTGGGGATCATGTCGCAGGATCGGTCACGGTTGATCGCTGAAGGAAAACCGGGACGCGGCTGATTGGGAGCCGTCCGTAAAAGCTCATCTGGTCCTACCTGCAGTGTGGCAGATCCTTGTTAGCAGGTGGTGCATGGTTGATCTGGTCAATGTGTTCGGGTTGGCGCCGGCAAAGGTGAACCCTTCCTGGACGGCGTCACATGATGGGTGGCTTTTCTTGTGTAGTATGAACAACAGTTTTGCATCTAGGAGTAGATCCGGTCAAGAATGGTTCCCACCTGTCAAAAGGTTCTGGTGAGGCGCTCATGATGAACGTTTCGATGTAAAAAATGTCAAATGGGAAGGAGCTTACATGGTGGTACGTTGTTGCCAGGTGCCCTGGTCGTTTCATGGCCGGAAATCTTCGTGCCACAGCTGGACGCCATGTAATCTCCTGAACGGTGTAGAAGCAGAATATACTACTACTACTACCCCATGAATGTTCCAATTCTGCCGAAACGAATTAAGTACGTGGTCTCCAGGTGCGAGGTGTCATTTCCAAGTACGTGGTCTCCAGTCCATCCAATACGGGAGACGATACAAGATCGAAATAAAATGAACCGGCCTGTTGTCGGGTGCACCGCACAGCACTAGAGGTGAGCTGTGGGTAACTGAAGGAGTGACGGGCAGCGAGCTGGGCTGAGCTCGACCTGTACGTGCAGCCGTGCTCGGTCCGCCTCACCTTATCTGCATTTCTGCATTGCGTGTGGCTGCGAGGGGTACAGCTGTGCGGCGCCAAGCAATGGAAGGCGTCCATGCGCCCTGCGTGCGCTGCTGCGGTAAGCGCATTCCACACGACGTTGGCGCGTGGACGTCTCATTTCTTTCTAGAACAACCGCTTAACCTGTAGTGGTAGTGAATCAGTGATGCTCAAGTTCAGCTTTGTCTGATGTTTTGCTTGTGATTAGGGAGGTCGCCCTCTCTCCTCGTGCAGGACAGTACAAGCCAAGGGACGGGATTGGTCATGGGGCGCGACAGTGTGAGCCGGCCTCGCCTACGTAAGTACGTGCGTAGAGTACCTAGTGGACCGTCGCGCGTTTGAATCGAACCGAATCGAACCCGGCCGGTGTGATGATTGCGCGTGCATGATGGCAGTTGAGCTTGTAGAGCAGCCATACGTAGCCTTGATGATGACGGTGACGATGTCACGAATTATTGCACGAGTTGTTTGTACCACTCCTGCTGCTTGCTGCTGGGTGCTCCGCGCAACGTGGCCATGGGGCTCCCTTCCCTTGACCGCGTTCGCGCTAATGTAATGGCCCATCTCCGGGTTCAGAGTGCTTGCTCCACTCACGTTGATTTCCGCGGAAGGAAATAATCAATCATGCTTGGCGAGGACAAGCCGTGATCGATGCTCCAATTATTTGCGCCACCGACAGACACACATGGTAAACGCGGTGTAGGTGCTACTGCGTCGTCTGCCGGTGTGGTGAAGCGCGGCAACAACATGTGGCCGACTTGATAGTTACAGATCCGCCCGTCCACAGTTACTACTCCGTGAGGATTAGCTGGTCTTGTAGCTTGCCCATGCGGGGGCTCCAACATTCGACGGATGGATTGATCTTGCCAGCCTTGCTAGCATGCACCGCCCACAAGTTTACACCAACATTTTTTTTGCAAGATCGGTGCATGGTTTCTTCACCTTCATGGGTCACCACTCACGACACGAGCAAAGGTGAGACGAGTCTATCTAATAATCTTCTTATTATAAAAAAGAAGAAGAACAAACCCGCGCGAAGGGAAAGCCCAAGCACGGTTACTCTATTGGGGCCATGGGCGTCCCTGCTGTGGGCTTTGCTGGTGTGGTGGGGAAGGAGGCAGCACAGAGAAGAAGCCGAGCTATTCTCTAAAAAAAAAGAAAAAAAGAAAGGAGAAGAAGGCAAGCATTTGGATTAGTCCCACCTCGACTGGCTAAGCGAAAGAGGGCAGGGAGCTGGGCTACATAAGAAGTCAGGGTATGCACTGTTAGTGGCACGCAGCTGCGTGGTGAGCACAAAGCGAACTATTCTTTCGCCTTTTACTAAAGAATACCGTGTGCACGCCGCACTAAGCAGCATACGCTAATTTTTAAAGGGTGTCTTGTCTTTATGAGAAGGTCCCAACAAGCCTGAGTTGTAAATCTTACTGAATTGTGCCGTCTTGGTGTCGACCGTCCTCCTCCTCCACTGTAGTGCGTCATGTGGGGGCTGAGGGAAGTTGCGTTCGCCATGTTGGGGAGCTGGAAAGCTGCAACTGTGTATGCAGGAGCTGCGGGGACGTCGACCGTGGTCACTACTTTTGCTGGAACCGCATCGACATTTTGCTACAACCGCTGTCAGCACTTGCTGGAACCGGCATCGGAAATTGCTGCAATCGGCCACCGGTGCTGGAACTGGACGCCCTCGCCGCCGATGCGTTTTTTTTGCTAGAAACGGGTAAATATTTTGCTTCAACTGACTACCGGAGTACTTAGTTGTTCAGATCGTTTTTGCTGGAAACTGCGTTAATTTTGCTGGAACCAGCTTTCTTTTTTACTTCAATTGAGCACATGGAGTTCCTTAGGTGATGAGATTTGTTTTTTACTGGAACACGGTGGCGGAGGTCGACGACGGTGGTGAGCCGGAGGTGAATACGGCGTGCTACGACGGGCGACGCGAGTTGCTGGAACCCGCTTGGCCGCAAGCTGCACCCGGCTATGGGCGGAGCTGCATCCGACTAGGGGATGGTGCTTGAACGGCGGCGAGATGGGGAGAGCGTGTGACGACAAGCTTCGTAGAGAGGCGGCGAGCTGGGACTGATGGGGATGGTGGCGGCCATGGAAGATGCCGAGGCCACAAGTGGGGTGCGTGCAGAATCAGTGCTCATTTGGGGCAAATAAATAATAAATTCACGGCTGTGAGCTGCCAGATCGGACGCACGCGCGGCGACCGGTCGAAATTTGGGCCGGTCGACCGGCGCCTAGCATCGGCCTTTGGCCAATGGGCCATCAGTTAAATTTCGCACCTGTCTGCGCCACTGGAAGAATGCTACTACCGGGTTTATTAGGCCCCTTAGTATTTTGAGTCAGATTTTGACCATTCATATGACTAATAAAATATAGAACATATGCTACATAAAGTACATTGTCGTATTTATATTTGAAAGAGTTTTCTAAAGGTATAATTTTTGTGACATGTAGTTTACCTTTTATCAGTTAAATTTGTTGGTCAATTTTAGCCTAAAATGAGAGGGTAGAACGGTCGTAACAAAGTGTTGATGACCATCATATCTGTCTTCCCGATGAGCTATAAGCATGTAGGTTATTGTTGTTTCGATGTTCTATTTCCATGAATTTCTGAGACGAAATTTTAGGTGGCAGTGCTGATGACCGTCGTAACTGTCTTCCTGATGATCTACAAGCATGGAGGTTATTGTTGTTTCGATGTTCTATTTCCATGAATTTCTTTGGTGCTGGAGACCTCTTCAGGTGTGGTTATAATTTATCTTTTTCTTTAGGAGGGTTAATGGTTTCAACGGGACAAAAGTAGGTATGGAACCGCCCCGTCCTGCCTCCTCCCCCCAAAAAACTAGGATTCCTCTGTCTCCCTCAAGCGTTGCCGCCGGTTCGTCTCGTTTAGGGTAACGGGGGCTCAATGGATCCTGACCATTGCCGGCGGGAGGGTTCTGTTTTTAGATGCTTCTTTCAGTTTTGTTGCGGTTTTTGTCATGCTCGGAAAGTCAAGACGGTGGCAGCTCCCTGAAGATAGAATAAGGTTCTCCCGCCTAGCCCCCAATCCGGTGGTGCGTCAAGCATCGTCGGTGGACGTGTGGAGGAATATCTCCCGCGGATCTGTCTCTGGTGGATCTTGACGTCGTTCGTCTATGTCCGTTTGTCTTCATCTCGGATCCTTCCGATCTACTCTTCATCAGCTGCAATTGTTGTTCAGGCTGGCCCTGTGGGGCAATTGCACAATGACTTCCCGACTGTCTACTACAACAATTTTTTCCGGCTCCGGTGATGGAGGAGCGATGATGGCGGCGCGCCTTCGGTTCGCTTCAGTACTTGTAGTCGTTGCTAGGCGGTATACGAATTTGGATGTAATTTTTATTATTTCTGATGTTTGTTGTACTTTCATGATTGAAGACGAATTGATTGGAAATTTTCCTGGGCACAAAATAGTTTCAACGGAAAAACCTAGTCATCACATTTTCAACCGTGTTGTCGCTAGATCGCGCACGCAAACTGCTACATTGACAGGCTCATGTAACATTTTTTTTTCTAATTCAGGTTTCTCTAGTTTTTGCTTTATTTTCCCTTTCTACCGTTATTTTTTTTGTTTTTCTAGGGTTTCTTTTTTCCATTCCAATTTTGAAATTCATTTAAATTTTATAAAAAATCTGCAAACACCTCCTAACATTTGTCAACAGTTTTTTCCTTAAATTTAGGGCATTTTTAAAATTTATTTTCAAAACTTGTGAACAATTATGGAATTCGTAAATATTTTTAAAATGCACGAACATATTTTTTGAAAACATGAGCATGTTATTTTAAATCGAACAACATTATTAAATCCGTTAACCTTTTTATTTTCTGGAACTAAAATAAGGCGAAGCTTATTGGCCATGGCCGGTCCATTTCAGGAACCTTGTGCGTTATAGTGGTAATTAATTGCACACGGCTTCATCTGGATCTAGTTTTTTTTTTTTTTTGAGGCAAACATCTGGATCTAATAGTTTCAAAAGTTTCACATGGCCTAGAATGGCTAAGTGAGGCAAGAATAAGCTGTTCACGACCAGCAAAGTTGCGTTACTAACACCCTGGCGAGTTCTTAGGCTATGTGCAATGCAAAGTTCCTGGGGAGGTGCTTAACTGAACAAACTGTTTCACTGAAGTATCAGTGCTTAATTGTAGAGGACCGATGTTTAGTGAGTCACCTCTGCTATAGAAAAAAGCGTTGATGCTCAAGGAAAAGCTGATTTTATTTATTCACACTCTGTTTTCTAAACTTCTATTAGTATGCAGTTTATAAGTGATGTTTTAGATAAAAATAACCTAAGGGCAGCCACAGTGTGTTGCCAAATGCATTCTTTTTCAGCAAATTTGGTAACAGCTCCGCAGTGGTGGAACATCTATAATTAATAGTAATAATTAATATTTTACAAATGCTAGTGTTAAGTGCCACCTACAACACACATGGTAAACGCGGTTTCTGAGACTGACACTGGTGGAAAAACAGGCTTCCGTCCAGCCCCATAAGTCGCGAAGCTGTAGGAACCGCGACTAATGGGACCTTTAGTCGCGGTTCGAGGTGAACCGCGACCAAAGGCTGGGCCAGGCGCTCGGTGGCCAGTGGTGCGTGAGGGCTTTAGTCGCGGTTGGCCAGACAACCGCGACTAAAGGCCTTCGGCACCTTTTAGTCACGATTTGCCGTGCCAACCGCAACTAAAGCCCTCCCTATATATACCCATCCAGCAGCCAACACTTAGCCATTTGGAGCCATTCTCTTCACAAGTGGGTGTAGGTTTGCTTTTGGTTCCTCTTATGCACATAAGGTGTTTGATGAAATGCCCCAAGAGCATGAAACAAACATGACATGAAGTGTTGGAGCCACACTCTTCGATCGCGGTTAGCAACTTGATGAACCTTTGATGTGTCAATATGCATGTGTGTAGTTCATAACAAATGCATGATGGTTAATTATATATTTTATATTATAATAATGCAGATGAATCGGCAATGGATGTACGGTAACCGACTCTCCCATGAGTTCACTACGGGTTTGAAAGATTTCCTCGTAGTGGCTAATGCGAACAAGCGGGGGTTTTGTTATCTGTCCATGTGTTATCTGTAAGAATGAGAAGGGTTACTCTTCCTCAAGAGTTGTTCACATGCATCTGCTTGAAGGGTTTCATGCCAAGCTATAATTGTTGGACCAAGCATGGAGAAAGAGGGTTATAATGGAAGAAGATGAAGAAGGGATGATTTCATCGATGAAAGCTATCTTACTCATTTCGGTGATACTTTCATGGAGGATGTTTGAAGGTGAAGGGAAGGTGAAGAAGAGGCACGTGATGATCCCGTTGATGATCTTGGTCGGACCATTGCCGATGCACGGAGACGCCGCTGGCCCGAAAAGGAGAGGAGAATTTGGATCGCATGTTAGAGGATCACGTAAAGGCGCTGTACCCGGATGCGATGATGGTCTCAAAAAGCTGGGCTGCACAATCGGATTTGCTGAAATGGAAGGCGAGGCGGTGTAGTGACTCGGCATTTGAAAACTTGCTGAAAATGTTGAAGAATATGTTTCCAAAGGATAACGAGTTGCCCGCCAAGACGCACTGAAGCAAAGAAGGTTGTCCGCCTCTAGGTTTAGAGGTTACAAGATACATGCATGCATCAACGATCGCATCCTCTACCGCGTGAATACGAGAATTTGAATGAATGCCCAGTATGCACTTGCATTGCGTTATAAGATCGAGGCGATGACCACGGTGACGATGTTGAGGGCCGAAACCCGGAAGAGGGTTCCCGCCAAGGTGATGTGGTATGCTCCTATAATACCACGGTTGAAACGTCTGCTCATGAACAAAGAGCATGCCAAGTTGTTGTGATGGCACAAAGAGGACCGTAAGTCGGACGGGAGTTGAGACACACCGCAGATGGAACGCAATGGAGAAAGATCGACAGATGGTTCAAAGATTTTGCAGGTGACGCAAGGAACATAAGATTTGCTCTAAGCACGGATGGCATGAATCCTTTTGGCGAGCGAGCTCCACCATAGCACTGCCCGTGACTCTATGCATCTACAACCTTCCTCCTTGGTTGTGCATGAAGCGGAAGTTCATTATGATGCCGGTGCTCATCCAAGGTCCGGCAACCCGCAACGACATCGATGTGTACCTAAGGCCATTAGTTGATGAACTTTTACAGCTGTGGGGTGGTGTCCGTGTGGGATGAGCACAAACAAGAGGAATTTGACCTCTGACGTTGCTTTTCGTAACCATCAACGATTGGCCTGCTCTTAGTAACCTTCGGGATGTCAAATAAGGGATACAATGCATGCACGCACCGCTACATGAGACCGAAAGTGTACATTTGCCAAATTGTAAGAAGAACGTGTACCTTGGGCATCGCCGATTTCTTCCAAAATTCATCCAAGAAGAAAGAAAGGCAAGCATTACAACGGCAAGGCAGATCACCGGCGAAGCTGCAAACGACCGGTGCCGAGGTATTTGATATGGTCAAGGATTTGAAAGTCATCTTTGGAAAGGGTCTGGCGGACAATCGGTTCGAAGGGAGCCGACGGGCACGCAGCCATGTGGAAGAAGAAATCTATATTCGGGAGCTAGAATATTGAAAGTCCTAGATGTCCGCTCTGCAATCGACGTGATGCACGTTATTTAAGAATATTTGCGTGAACCTCCTAAGCTTCTTGGGCGTGTATGGGAAGACAAATGATACAAAGGAAGCACGGCAGACCAAAGAACGTTTGAAAGACCACGATGACCGCATCCGGAATGGTTTCAAGGTCGTGCCGCCTACGCCCGACCAAAGAAGAGAAGGTCATCTTTTTGAATGCTGAGCAGATGAAGGTCCGTCTGGATTCTCGCCCAATATAAAGGGAATAATAAACATGGCGGAGAAAAGTTCCAAAACTCAAGTCTCACGATCGCCACGTGATTATGACGCAATTGCTTCCGATTGCTTTGAGGGCTCTGCCGGAAAATGTTCGAGTAGCCATTGTGAAGCTATGTGCATTCCTCAATGCAATCTCTCGAAGGTAATCAATCCAAAGTTCTACCACGGTTCTGAACGATGTGATCCAATGTCTTGTCGGTTTGAGTTGGTGTTCCCGCCATCCTTCTTCAATATTATGACGCACCTCCGGTTCACCTAGTCAAGAGATTTCCGTTCTCGGTCCTGTATTTCTACACAATATGTTCCCCTTCGAGAGGTTCATGGGAGTATTAAAGAAATATGTTCAGAAACGTGCTAGGCCGAAGGAAGCATCGCCAAGGGCTATGGAAATGAGGAGGTAATTGAGTTTTGTGTTGACTTTGTTCCCGACCTTAAGCCGATTGGTCTTCCTCGATCGCGCACGAGGGGAGACTAAGTGGAAAAGGCACGATCGGAAGGAAATCAACGATATGTATGGACGGCCATTCTCTCGATCAAGCACACCACATCAGATCGACCAATTCCAGCTTGGTGGCTCCGTACTTTGAGAAACACAAGAATATTTTACGCTCGGACAACCCGGGAAGCTGAATCTGGATTAGGAAGGCCCACATGGAGACTTTCGCAGTTGGTTGAGAAAACATTTAATGAATGACAATGATGTTGTAGATCACCGTACATGTTGGCCAAGACACCATCTTCGACTATAACGACTTTCCAAAGGTACGAGATAAATGGGAATACATTTTACACGATCGCCCAAGATAAAAAGAGCACCAACCAAAACAGTGGTGTCCGCTTTGATGCAAAGAACCGAGAATGGGCAAAAGGTCACATATTATGGTTACATAGAGGAGATATGGGAACTTGACTATGGACCCTCCTTTAAGGTCCCTTTGTTCCGTGCAAATGGTTCAAGCTAACAGAGGTGGGGTAAAGGTGGACCAGCAATACGGAATGACAATGGTGGATTTCAACAATCTTGGTTACCTTGACGAACCATTCGTCCTAGCGAAAGATGTCGCTCGGGTTTTCTATGTGAAGGACATGAGTAGCAAACCGAGGAAACGGAAAGATAAGAAAACGATCAAGACATCATGCGATGATTCAAAGCGCCACATTGTTCTTTCAGGAAAAGAAACATCGTGGGAGTGGAGGACAAGACAGACATGTCAAGATTATAATATGTTTGCTGAAATTCCGCCTTCAAAGTGAACACCGACCCAAGCATTAAGTTAAATGATGAGGATGCTCCATGGATACAGACAATCGTAAGCAAGCGTGGACACAAGGGAAGAATTGATGTGTAATAATTTATTGTACCAAACTTTGTATTTGGTCGATGAACTGAATGATGTATCAAACCTTTGTAAAACCTTCAAGGATTAGTTTTATTTTTCTGATTTTTTGATATATAATTGTATTTTTAAGATTTTAAAATGAATTAGTTTTATTTTTCTGATTTTAAAAGGAAAAGGAAGAAGAAGAAAGAAGGAAAAGGAAAAAAACAAAAGAAAAAAAGAAGAAAAAAGGAAAAACAGAAGAAAAAAACAAACAGAAGAAAAAAGGAAAAGCAAAGAAAAAAAACAAATGTAAGAAAAACATAAGAAAAAAACAAATGTAAGAAAAACAGAAGAAAAAGGAAAAAGGAAGAAAGGAAGAAAAAAAGAAGAAAAACAAGAAAAGGAAGAAACAAACAGAAGAAAAAAAAAAAAAGAAGAAAAAAAAGAAGAAAAACAAGAATTTAAAATGAATTAGTTTTATTTTCTGATTTTTTGATATATAATTGTATTTTTAAGATTTTAATAACATAAATAAATAAGTAATTAGAAACTTTAATAGCAAAAATAATTATAATAAAGTAAAATAAATAAGTAATTAGAAACAAAATAAAATAAAATAAATAAGTTTTTGTTGTAAGTAGAAACAAAACAAAATAAATAAAGCAAAAATGAAAACAAAAAACAGCAAAAAATAAAGCAAAAATGAAAACAAAAACAGTAAAAACAAAAAAGCAGGTACCCTTTAGTCGCGTTGTTGTCCCCAACCGCGACTAAAGGGTCTTTTGTGAGAACGAAGCGCAGAAAACCCTTTAGTCGGGTTGGGGAGGCGGACCGCGACTAAAGGGTACCTTTAGTCGCGGGTCTCGCCGCCAACCGCGACTAAAGGGGGGCTATAATACAAGCCCTCGACGCCGCCGCCGTTTCTCGCTTTGCTCTGCCGCCATCGCCGCCGCCGCCGTCGCCGCCCCTCGCCGCCGCCGCCGCCGCCCTCGCCCTCGCCGACGCCGCCGCCGCCGCCATTCAGCGCCGCCCGCCAGCCGCCGGTCTTGCCGCCTCGCTTCCCTCAGAATCCCTCCGCCCTCTCTCCCGAAAGCAACCGCCGCCTCCGTTCCGGCCGCCTGTTCCGCCACGCCGCGTCGCCCGCTCCATCGCCCCAGACCTCGGCCGGCCTCGACCGCCACGCCGCCGCCCGCTCCACCATGGCCACGGCGATGAGCCACGCCCGACGCCTTCGCCTCGTCATGGTGCCTGTCAGGCGGTGGCGCCCGACGCCCGGCTCCGCCCAGCCTGCGGCGCCCGCTAACCCGCCAGCGTTTGGCCCTCTAGGCCATCGCCAAACGGGCCCACTACCCAGATCAAAAAAAAGAGGAGACAAAAAATATTTAAAATATTAATTAATTAATTAATTAACTTAATTAAATTAACATTAACCTAATTAATCATTAATTAAACTAATTAACTTGGTTAGTTAGTTAGTCAGTGAATGACATGTGGGACCCATCGGTGCTGACTAGTCAAAGCCCACAGTTGGCCGATGACGCCATGCTTGACATCATATTTGCAATTTCAATTTAATTAATTTCATTAATTCTAAAATGTCCTAAAACTTTAAAAATTAGTATAAAATAACTCATAACTCGGATGAAAATACTTTGTACATGAAAGTTGCTCGAACGACGAGACGAATTCGGATCGCAGCTGCTCGACCGCCACACCTCCCTAGCATAGCAAACCTGCAACTTTCCTCCGGATCACTGTCAAAACGTGAAACACCGGGATACTTTCCTGATGTTTCCCCTTCGTCGGTACCACCTCATCGCCGCGTTAGGGCACACCTAGCACCGCGTATTGTCATGTTATGCTTTGTGATGCTTATAAAGTGAAAAACAAAAACAATGTAAAACCGCCAAAGAAAATAAAATAAAATGGAGGGGGGCGAGGGGGCGGCGATGGGCGGCGATGTGCGTGTTTTTTGGGATCGAGAGGGGCGGCGAGGTTATACATGTGTGTTGTCCTCGCCTCCTCTCCGTGACGCCGCCCTCTGCCGCCTGCCTCGCTCTCGCGACACCCTCTCCCACCCCTTCTCGCCTCTCTTTTGCCACCGCCCTTTCGCCACCGCCACCACCACCGCCCTTCTTCACTTAATTAATTTGTTTTACTACATGTTTTCGGGATCGACATAATGGCGACGATAGAGTGACCCGATTATGGACAACTATGATCCGGACGGTGAAGCACATATGTTCGGCATCATAAACGGCGATATTCAATATGTGCCGACCGGAGAAGAAGAAGATGATATCTCTTCTTATCTCAACCTTGACGGTGAAGATGAAGGGCGCCGTCAAGAAGATGATGTCAAGAAACGCCGATAAACGATTTATCTTCAAATGGAAGTAGCAACCACCTCCGTGCCGAGGTATATATATACATTGAGCCTCGGTGATACAAACTAACCGATTTGAATAAATATGTGTACTACTACGCGCGACTCTCTTTCTTATTTTAGCCCTCGGCGGATCGTCAAACAATCGAGTACGCCGTCAAAGCGTGGCGCAACCAAGACGATGAAACAAGGAGAAACATGCACCATCGCGGTTGTCGACAAGGCAACCGGCAGGTCACTGGAGCCCCGCAAGAACGCCACCAAGTTTGTCACCAATGCGGAGCCATTGTTAGAGACAACGCCTCGATCACCGCCCAGAGTGGAATGAGCCAAAGAAGGCACGAATTGATGGTTTCACTTTTGTCGATAAGAGAACAAAAAAGATTGCTTCAAGAAGCTTATGGAACATTTCGCTCTACCTCCGAATACAACAAATTCGATGAGGAGGGTAACAAGATTGAGGAAAACAAGGAGAGGAGGAGGCTAGTCAAACAGTTCGCTTTTCATAAGATGGCCGACGATTCCGAAATTCAAGAAAAATCTAGCCCGTGACTTTGTCAAGCGTAACAAGACTCCGGATTTCAAAGGACAATATGAGAAATCAAACATGATTGGCCAGAATTTGTGAAGCAAAAGAAATCGGAGCAGTTCATTCAAATATCGAAAAAATAAGGAAAATGCGGCTAAGAAGGAGTACAATCATGTTATGGGGCCGGAGGGTATCGCATTTGGGTGCCTAGGTTGGAGAAGATGGAGAACGAGCTGAGGCGCGAGGAATCCGTCCAGTGCGGAGGATGGGACCCAAGGGCCAAAAGGTGGTACGGGCATGGGGAACGCCGAACCCGGAGACAGGGGAGTGTGTTTACCAGGCAAATTAATTAAACCCACCCAAGCCCTTATTGACGCAATGAAGGATGCTCAACAGGGAAGATCAAGTTCAACAGAGAGAACGACGCTACGACAAAAGCCCTCGAATCTCGAACACGGAGGACGTGTACGAGGCATGGGGCACATTCCGTGGAAAATAGGGTTCCCCGAGCGATGACCCGTCTGATTCTGAAGCCGTAAGAGAAAGATGGATCGGAAGCGATGTTGTGGCGCGGTTGGCATCGGAAATGGAAGTGATGAAGAAAACCATGAGTGTACTAGTAGCGAAAGAGATTCAGCTCGGTGCAAAGATGAAGATCATCCAATGGATCTCGAAGCCAAGCAGCGGAGAAGCAGCGTGGCTTCCACGGAGGCCCCACCGGCTGGTGCAGATGCACCGACGATCGAAATTACTGCACCGGAGCCTCGGTGATCGAAATTACTGCACCGAGCCTCGGTGGTCGAAATTATCGCACCGAGCCTCCTCGCTACCCGTGGGCGATATAAAGGAGATGAAAGAATGTCATCTCAGATATCCTATCGGGAACATGTCCATGAAGGTAGCCATCGGTAGTGCTTTACCATGTTTACAGGAGCACTCCACCACAACAACCCCATTCAAGATGGCTATGCTCGTGTCACGGTGGAGGACATATTCCAAGGGTTTGAGGACCGGAGATTGAAATTGCTACACCAAGGGGAGAAAAGACTTGAGATGTCAAGCGCCATTACATTCTATGGCAAAAGAAGTTTATCAAGTTTCGAGGCGAGGCGCCAAGGACAACAAGTCCACCCCTCACGGTGGTGGTGGTGGCGGTGGCGGTGGTGGTGGTGGTGGTGGTGGTGGCGGTTCACCTACACCTCCGTCACATCACCCGACGCCGCCCCGATCCACAACGTCCGGCGGGTGATCATCCGCCGCCCCGATCCTCGTCCGGCGGGTGATCGACGCCGCCCCAATCCACCTACGGCAAAGAAGCGTATAGTCTGGATTATTAACCCGGACCCTTATGTACCTAAGATCACAAAGGTACGGAGCCATCATCAAGCCTCTCCCCACAAGGCCTTGGGAACGAGTGCCGAGGAAGTCGACGCGCCATGCTGCTGATTTGGAGAAATGGAAGGCGGACTGCAAGAAGAAAAGAGAGCCCGAGCCCAAGCCAAGATTTTCTCGATGAGCAAAAGAAGTGGGCTAAGTCATTTTGAGCACACCGTCCCAAGCCGCCAAGAATCGCCTAACGACTATGCACGTGAACTTGCAGCAGTGCACTCATGTTCAAGGAGAACAAAGAGCGGAAAGTAAAAAAGCGGAAACAAGTTGCCCAGCTCGGGAACAAAGTAAACAATCGATTGCCCGCTTATAGTGGAAGCCTTCGTCCGGATGCCCCGAGATCATACAAGCTGCGGCAAAGACAGGATTGATCAGAACGAGTGCGAGAACAAGCGCCAACTTAGGTATTACTCTTCGTGAACTATTAGGCCTTGATGAGGCGCCACCAAGGAGGTAGTAATTACATATGTCAAGAATGGGCCTCTCGTCGAGCCTCAAGAGAAAAGGATCTACCCGACCAAATGAAAGGTCTGCTGAATTGGTACAAGGGTTACATAAAAATAAAAACACCAAAGAATATATTTATGCGGAAGTTAGACATGAGCATCACTTCAAACATTACTATGTACAAATTGCACTTGAGTGAATTGTTCCAGCTTTTCAATCTGCATGAGCTCGACAAATCTATCATCGGTTGCTACGCTCGTAAGTGATTTATTAATTTCTACCCCATCTCGCTCATATTGCCTGCACTATATATATGTCCTAACTATATTGTTGTGTCCGCTATTATACATGCGTAATGAATATTAAGGAATGCAGAGTAAGGAACATCCATGATGTTGGGTTCATTGACCCACACATCGTTAATGGAATTGTGTTGAAGCATTACCCCGCCGACGTGGAGGCGACACTGTGGCGATTTCTTACAAAGCAGGAACTCAAAAGTGATATTCTATTTCCTTACCATTTTGGGTGAGTGTTTCGCCTTGAGCACATTCTCTTTTGTTTACTCCATGCATGGTATGTGTCCGCTAATCGATGAGTTATGCATGACGATCTTGTGCATGTATCGTGTCCGCAGTTCCACCGGATTCGCTAGTAATTAAAGTTAACACCTCGTAATGTCTCGTCCACGACTCTCTCAATAAGGATCCAAAGCTTTGGGGCGACATGAGAAAAATGCTGCGAAGTAATTATTTTCATTCATTTGCGCCTATATCGATCGGCCTATTTCGCTCATTTCCTAATATCAAGTAACTAATAACTCTCTTGTTCATTTAATTTTCTTTGCCTCGTAGGGTTTGGAGACGGTTCGTAGATACAAAGGTCGGTGAATTCAAAAAGAGCTAGAATTCAAAATGTTAAAGCCTAAGAATGTCAGGGGATATTCAGCCACCGTTGACCAATCTATGTGGATACTATGGTCGTGAGATGATCCGAGATACACCTCTGAGCGGGTTCCGAGTGATACCAATGCTCGGAGGAATAACCTCCGGTGGATGCTTAGTCCAAGCTCGCTTCCGACCACTTCAAGAGGAACTAGCTGGATGGTTCGAAGGAAGTCCTCCATCCTAAAGGAGAACACTATTACGAGGACGAGAACTTTATATGGATTAAATCATGTATGGAAACTTCTTCAAAATTGTATATGGTCATCCGATGATATTGAATATATATTGTATATTCCTCTTGAATTCTTTTGGTTCTAATTTCAAATTTATTTGAAATTGTACATTCATATGCATGTATGTAGTACCGTAGAATATATGAAACTCCTTCAAAATTAAAATAAAGCACAAAAAATAAAACAATACAAATTAAACAGAAAACAGGTTTAGGGGGGCTAAAACCCTAAACTCTGCGGCCTTTTAGTCGCGGTTGGCGAAAGAACCGCGACTAAAGGTCCTCCGCCTCGACGGTCACTGGCGCCCACGTGACGGGCCGTTAGTCGCGGTTCTTAAGCAGCCGCGACTAAAGGTGGGGGGCTTTAGTCGCGCTTAGTTGGTCGCGGTTGCGCAGCCGCGACTAATGGCAGTTGCGAACCACGACCAAAGGCCTTTTTTCCACCAGTGTGATGACGGATCGAGTAGCGGAGTAGTCGTAAAAAATAATAGGTCTCGCCAACAACGCGATGCTACTGGGTCACCCAATACTTTATCTACACAAATATTTTATTTCTGTAGTTTTATTTAGCATTTTCCACTGTTCACATTTAGTTTTGTTTTTCTTCTCCAGGTTTCTTTGTTTTTCCTCTTTCCTATTTATTTTTATTATTTCATTCCCTCGGCTTTCTTTATTGCTTATTTTTGGTTTTCATCATTTTTTCAGTTTTTATTTATATTTTTTCGAAACAAGTCCTATTTTTCATATACATTGTACATTTTTTGTATGCATCAGGAACTTTTTATACATGTTTAACATTTTTAAATACATAATTTTTAAGTATATATCTTGATTTTTACTTTTGAATACACATTCTAAATTATTTATATACATCTAAAACATTTGTATATATGTTTACCATTTTTCCAATACATGATAAACACTATTCAAATATGTATCTTGAATAATTATTATAGTTTTTTCAAGTATACGTTCAATTATTTCTGAATGATATGATTTTTTTAAACTATGTGAACATTTGTTTAGTTTGTATAAACATTTTTTTAATATCGCAAACATAATTTTGGAACGCATGACCATTTTTTAAAACTGTAACATATTTTTTTGGAATTCCACCAGACCTTTTTTGAATTACATGAGCATTTGTTTACATTGTATAATATTTTTTTAAATGTCACATGTGGTACAAACGGTGAACATTTTTTGAAATGTCACATATTTTTCTTTCAATGTTACAAACATCTTCTAAAAGTTGAGCAAAGGCCTTTTTAAATTGCATGAGCATTTTTAAATGTGTGACGAACACTTCTTTTTTAAAATAAAATATTTTAATGATATATGTATTTAGTATATTTCAAAAATATATAAAAACATGTGTGTGACGTCAGCATAAGGAAAACACATGGCTACTGGGTCGGCCCACTACCAGCTTTGTTTAGGCGAGCTCGGGTTCTGTCGCATTAAAAGCGAGACATAGACTTCCCCATCAATTGGTTCAACTTTGTTTTAGTAGAAAGGGACAATGGGCTTGAGCTAGATCTGATTGTTTCAAATGTTTCTCATGGCCCATTGAGGCAAGAAGGAGCTATTCCTCCCTTAAAAATCTGGGGAGCTCTTATCATGCCTGCGCGTGGGACAGTGATGGACCGATTCAAATACTGCTTTATACACTTTTATGATTGAGAATAAAAAATGTACAGTTCAAAAATGATGTTTCAAAATGAGTTTCACTACAAGTCTCATGACAGGTTTTTAAACATGGTGAAATCTGACACCCGTGATGATAAATTATGTTGTCACGAGCATGACAAATTCCTTTGGCAAGCATGGCAAATCCTTGCCGTGCTTAGTGTTTTTTCCAGGAACGGCCATGGCTGCTGAAGGATGCTGATAATCTCACCTCAGGTTCTGTAAAGTATCACGAAGCAAAAGGAATAACACATGGAAACAACAGGTTCACTCGATATTTATTAGTGTGGATGTAGGGTATGTTCACGGTTCCGCTATTGATCATTGAATCAGAAGGACTTCCTGATTCATGTCTACACTTATCGAACCTGCGGGATCACAACTTAAGGAGCATTGATCTGTTGAGTACTAGATAAGTTGTAGGAGCTTATGAGAATAATATACTGGAAATGTTTTGGATATGCAGAAATGTTTCGGAGAGAAAGAAAGTCTTCGAGAGAGAGAACCGGTAAGGCTTTGGAGAAAACCAAGAAATACCAGAGAACCGAAAAAGTTCCGGGTAACCCTTGAAACCCTCAGGAGAACCGTGGAAGGGGTGCCACTTGCTGGCCCTAGGAGGAACTCCTCCTTTTAGGGGAGGTTGCACCTGGTGCGTCGGCTTTAGGGGCGGTCCGTTCCCAACTCGATCATCCCCTTGGCCTATTATAAATAGAGAGGAGGGGCCGCCCCAAACGCACAATTGTGTGCTTGGTGCCTGCGCCCTCCCTCCTCTCTCTTTCTCTCCCTCTCCACCATACATTGTAAGGCCGTTGCTCCTTCTCTCTAGTCCTCCGACACAACTTAGCTCTGGACAGCGAAGCTCTGCTGGATCGATGGTTTCGTATGTGTGTATATCTACAAAGGCACCATACGTTCGGTGCTCGATCTGCATCAACACGCTTCTCGAACTCTCCTCTCTAATGCATTACGTTGGTAAGGCATCTAATCCAGATCCAATCATACTTGCATCTTCATAGTGATCCTAGGATAGTTTCGTAGGTGCATATTTGATTTTTACTACTATATTCCCAAGAGTGGCATCTGTTGGAAATATACCCTAGAGGCAATAATAAAATGGTTATTATTATATTTCCTTGTTCATGATAATTGTCTATTGTTCATGCTATAATTGTATTAACTAGAAACCGTAATACATGTGTGAATACATAGACCACAACATGTCCCTAGTGAGCCTCTAGTTAACTAGCTCGTTGATCAATAGATGGTTATGGTTTCCTGACCATGGACATAGGATGTCATTGATAACGGGATCACATCATTAGGAGAATGATGTGATGGACAAGACCCAATCCTAAGCATAGCACAAGATCGTGTAGTTCGTTTGCTAAAGCTTTTCTAATGTCAAGTATCATTTCCTTAGACCATGAGATTGTGTAACTTCCGGATACCGTAGGAGTGCTTTGGGTGTACCAAACGTCACAACGTAACTGGGTGACTATAAAGGTGCACTACAGGTACCTCCGAAAGTGTCTGTTGGTTGGCACGAATCGAGACTGGGATTTGTCACTCCGTATGACGGAGAGGTATCTCTGGGCCCACTCGGTAATGCATCATCATAATGAGCTCAATGTGACTAAGTAGTTAGCCATGGGATCATGCATTACGGAATGAGTAAAGTGACTTGCCGGTAACGATATTGAACGAGGTATTGGGATACCGACGATCGAATCTCGGGCAAGTAACGTACCGATTGACAAAGGGAATTGTATACGGGATTGATTGAATCCCCGACATCGTGGTTCATCCGATGAGATCATCGTGGAACATGTGGGATCCAACATGGGTATCCAGATCCCCCTGTTGGTTATTGGCTGGAGAACGTCTCGGTCATGTCTACATGATTCCCGAACCCGTAGGGTCTACACACTTAAGGTTCGGTGACACTAGAGTTGTTATGGGAAATAGTATGTGGTTATCGAATGTCGTTCGGAGTCTCGGATGAGATCCCAGACATCACGAAGAGTTCCGAAATGGTCCGGAGGTGAAGATTTATATATGGGAAGTCCAGTTTCAGTCACCGGAATAGTTTCGGGGTTATCGGTATTGTACCGGGACCACCGAAAGGTGTTCGGAGGTCCACCGGGTGGGGCCACCTGCCCCGGGGGACTTGATGGGCTGAATATGGGAGGGAACCAGCCCCTAGTGGGCTGGTGCGCCCCTCCCCAAGGGCCCAAGGCGCCTAGGATTGGAAACCCTAGGGGGGCCGCCCACCTTGCTTGGGGGCAAGTTTCCCCTCTGGCCGTTGCACCCCTCTAGATGGGATCTAGAGGGGCCGGCCCCCTCTCCCCTTCACCCTATAAATAGAGAGGGGGGGGGGTGGGAGGGCCGCAAAACCCTTGCTTTTGGCGCAGCCCCTCCCTCCTCCAACTCTTCCTCCTACTCCGTAGTGCTTGGCGAAGCCCTGCTGAAGAACCACGAGCTCCACCAACACCACGCCGTCGTGCTGTCGGAGTTCTCACTCAACTTCTCCTCTCCCCTTGCTGGATCAAGAAGGAGGAGACGTCCCCGGGCTGTACGTGTGTTAAACGCGGAGTCGCCGTCCGTTCGGCGCTAGATCGGATCTTCCGCGATTTGAATCGCTGCGAGTACGACTCCATCAACCGCGTTCTTGTAACGCTTCCGCATCGCGATCTTCAAGGGTATGAAGATACACTCATCCTCTCCCTCTCTTGTTGCTAGAATCTCCATAGATTGATCTTGGTGATGCGTAGAAAATTTTGAATTTCTGCTACGTTCCCCAACAGTGGCATCATGAGCTAGGTCTATTGCGTAGATTCTATGCACGAGTAGAACACAAGTTGTTGTGGGCGTTGATTTTGTTCAATATGCTTACTGTTACTAGTCCTATCTTGTTTCGATGGTATTGTGGGATGAAGCGGCCCGGACCGACCTTACACGTACACTTACGTGAGACAGGTCCCACCGACTGACATGCACTTGTTGCATAAGGTGGCTAGCGGTGCCGCCTCTCCACTTTAGTCGGATCGGATTCGATGAAAAGGGTCCTTATGAAGGGTAAATAGCAATTGGCATATCACCGTTGTGGCTTTGCGTAAGTAAGAAACGTTCTTGCTAGAAACCCGTAGCAGCCATGTAAAACATGCAACAACAATTAGAGGACGTCTAACTTGTTTTTGCAGGGTATGCTATGTGATGTGATATGGCCCAAAAGAATGTGATGAATGATATATGTGATGTATGAGATTGATCATGTTCTTGTAATAGGAATCACGACTTGCATGTCGATGAGTATGACAACCGGTAGGAGCCATAGGAGTTGTCTTAATTTATTGTATGACCTGCGTGTCATTGAATAACGCCATGTAATTACTTTACTTTATTGCTAAACCGTTAGCCATAGTAGTAGAAGTAATAGTTGGCGAGACAACTTCATGAAGACATGATGATGGAGATCATGGTGTCATGCCGGTGACGAAGGTGATCATGCCGTGCCTCAAGATGGAGATCAAAGGCGCAAGATGATATTGGCCATATCATGTCACTTTATGATTTGCATGTGATGTTTGTCATGTCTATATCTTATTTGCTTAGAACGACGGTAGCATAAATAAGATGATCCCTCACTAAAATTTCAAGAAAGTGTTCCCCCTAAATGTGCACCGTTGTGAAGGTTCGTTGTTTTGAAGCACCACGTGATGATCGGGTGTGATAGATTCTAACGTTCGCATACAACGGGTGTAAGCCAGATTTACACACGCGAAACACTTAGGTTGACTTGATGAGACTAGCATGTACGGACATGGCCTCGGAACACAAGAGACCAAAAGGTCGAACATGAGTCGTATAGTAGATACGATCAACATGAAGATGTTCACCGATGATGACTAGTCCGTCTCACGTGATGATCGGACACGGCCTAGTTGACTCAGATCATGTATCACTTAGATGACTAGAGGGATGTCTATCTAAGTGGGAGTTCATTAAATAACTAGATGAACTTAATTATCATGAACATAGTCAAAAGGTTTTGCAAATTATGTCGTTGCATACACTTCAGTTCTACTGTTTAGATATGTTTCTAGAGAAAATATAGTTGAAAGTTGATAGTAGCAATTATGTTGAAAGTTGATATGTTCCTAGAGAAAATATAGTTGAAAATATAGTCCTCATTGCTGCGCAGAAGGCTTATGTCCTTAATGCACCGCTCGGTGTGCTGAACCTCGAACGTCATCTGTGGATGTTGCGAACATCTGACATACACGTTTTGATGACTACATGATAGTTCAATAATGTTAAACGGTTTAGAATTGTGGCACCAAAGACGTTTTTTGAAACGTCGCGGAACATATGAGATGTTCCAAGGGCTGAAATTGGGATTTCAGGCTCGTGCCCACGTCAAGAGGTATAAGACCTCCGACGAGTTTCTTAGCCTACAAACTAAGGGAGAAGAGCTCAATTGTTGAGCATGTGCTCAAATTGTCTGAGTACTACAATCGCTTGAATTGAGTGGGAGTTAATCTTCCAGATAATATAGTGATGGTTCTCCAAAGTCACTGCCACCAAGCTACTAGAGCTTCATGATGAACTATAACATATGAGGGATAGATATGATGATCCTTGAGCTATTCGCGATGTTCGACACCATGAAAGTAGAAATCAAGAAGGAGCATCAATTGTTGATGGTTAGTGAAACCACTAGTTTCAAGAAGGGCAAGGGAAAGAAGGGATACTTCATGAAACGGCAAGTCAGTTGCTGCTCTAGTGAAGAAACCCAAGGTTGAACCCAAACCCGATACTAAGTGCTTCTGCGATAAGTGGAACGGTCACTGAAGCAGAACTACCCTAGATACTTGGTAGATGAGAAGGCTGGCAAGGTTGACATAAGTATATTGGATATACATTATATTAATGTGTACTTTACTAGTACTCCTAGTAGCACCAGGGTATTAGATACCGGTTCGGTTGCTAAGTGTTAGTAACTCGAAATAAAAGCTGCGGAATAAACGGAGACTAGCTAAAGGTGAGATGACAATATGTGTTGGAAGTGTTTCCAAGGTTGATGTGATCAAGCATCGCATACTCCCTCTACCATCAAGATTGGTGTTAAACCTAAATAATTGTTATTTGGTGTTTGCATTGAGCATAGACATGATTGGATTATGTTTATTGCAATATGGTTATTCATTTATGGAGAATAATGGTTACTCTGTTTATTTGAATAATACCTTCAACGGTCTTGCACCTAAAATGAATGGTTTATTGAATCTCGATCGTAGTGATACACATGTTCATACCAAAAGATATAAGATAGTAATGATAGTACCACATACTTGTGGCACTGCCATTTGAGTCATACTGGTATAAAACGCATGAAGAAGCTCCATGTTGATGGATCTTTGGACTCACTCGTTTTGAAAAGATTAAGACATGCGAACCATGTCTATTGGTATATATGCATGAAGAAACTCCATACAGATGGATCGTTTGGACTCGCTTGATTTTGAATCACTTGAGACATGCAAATCATACCACATGGGCAAGATGACTGAAAGGCCTCGTTTTCAGTAAGATGGAACAAGAAAGCAACTTGTTGGAAGTAATACATTTTGATATGTACAGTCCAATGAGTATTGAGGCACGCAGTGGATATCGTTATGTTCTTACTTCACAGATAATTTGAGTAGATGCTAAGTATATTTACTTGATGAAACACAAGTCTGAATTATTGAAAGGTTTAAGTAATTTCAGAGTGAAGTTGAAGATCATCGTGACAAGAGGATAAAATGTCTGTGATATGATCATAGAGATGAGTATCTGAGTTATGAGTTTGGTATACAATTAAGACAATGTGGAAATTGTTTCACAACTAATACCGCCTGGAACACATAGTGTGATGGTGTGTCCAAACATCATAGCTGCACTCTATTGGATATGGTGCATACTATGATGTCTCTTATCGAATTACCACTATCGTTTATGGGTTAGGCATTAGAGACAACCGCATTCACTTCAAATAGGGCACCACGTAATTCCGTTGAGATGACACCATATGAACTATGGTTTAGAGAAACCTGAGCTGTCATTTGTTAAAAGTTTGGGGCTGCGAAGCTTATGTGGAAAAGTTTTATCCTGATAAGCTCAAACCCAAAGCGGATAAATGCATCTTCATAGGACACCCAAAATAGTTGGGTATACCTCCTATTTCGGATCCAGAAGCAAAAGTGATTGTTTCTAGAAACGGGTCCTTTTTCGAGGAAAAGTTTCTCTTGAAAGAATTGGGTGGGAGGATGCTAGAGACTTGATGAGGTTATTGAACCATCACTTCAATCAATCTGTAGCAGGGCACAGGAAGCTGTTCCTGTGGCGCCTACACCAGTTGAAGTGGAAGCTGATGATAGTGATCATGAAACTTCGGATCAAGTCACTACCAAACCTCGTAGGTCGACAAGGATGCGTACTGCTTCAGAGTGGTACGGTAATCCTGTCTTTGAGGTCATGTTGCTAGACAACAATGAACCTACGAGCTGTGGAGAAGCGATGGTGGGCCCAGGTTCCGACAAATGGCTCGAGGCCATAAAATCCGAGAGAGGATCCATGTATAAAACAAAGTTTATACTTTGGAAGAACTACTTGATGGTCATAAGGTTGTTGGGTACAAATGTATTTTAAAAGGGAAGACAGACAATGATGGTAAGTGTCACCATTAAGAAAGCTCGACTTGTCGCTAAGATGTTTTCCGACAAGTTCAAGGAGTTGACTACGATGAGACTTTCTCACTCGTAGCAATGCTAAGAGTCTGTTGACATTATATTAGTAGTTCCTGCATTATTTATGAAATCTTGTAGATAGGATGTCAAAACATTGTTTCCTCAATGATTTTCTTGAGGAAAGGTTGTATGTGATATAACCAGAAGGTTTTGTCAATCCTAAAAGATGCCAACAAGCATGTAAAGCTCCAGCAATCCTTCTAAGGACTGGAGTAAGCATCTCGGAGTTGGAATATACGCTTTGATGAGATGATCAAAGATTTTGGGTATGTACAAAGTTTATGAGAAACTTGTATTTCCAAAGAAGTGAGTGGGAGCACTATAGAATTTTTGATCAGTATATGTTGTAGACATGTTGTTATCAAAAATAATGTAGAATTTCTGGAAAGCATGTAGGGTTATTTGAAAGGTGTTTTTCAATGGAAAACCTGGATTAAGCTACTTGAACATTGAGCATCAAGATCTATAAGGATAGATCAAAACGCTTAATAGTACTTTCAAATGAACACATACCGTGACAAGATTTTGAAGGAGTTCAAAATAGATCGGCAAAGGAGTTCTTGGCTGTGTTATAAGGTGTGAGTATTGAGTAAGACTCAAGACCTGACCACGGCAGAAGAGAGAGAAAGGACGAAGGTCGTCCCCTATGCTTTAGACGTAGGCTCTACAGTATGCTATGCTGTGTACCGCACCTGAAGTGTGCCTTGCCATGAGTCAGTCAAGGGGTACAAGAGTGATCCAGAAATGGATCACAGGACAGCGGTCAAAGTTGTACTTAGTAACTAGTGGACTAAGGAATTTTCTTGATTATGGAGGTGGTAAAAGAGTTCACCGTAAAGGGTTACGTCGATGCAAAGTTTGATACTAATATGGATGACTATGAGTAGTAAACTGGATTCATATAATAGAACAGTTATTTGGAATAGCTCCAAGTAGCGCGTCGTAGCTGCATCTACAAGATGACATAGAGATTTGTAAAGCACACATGGTTCTGAAAGGTTCAGACCCGTTGACTAATAACCTCTCTCACAAGCAAGATATGATCAAACACCAAGGGCGTTGGATTAATTACAATCACATAGTGAAGTGAACTAGATTATTGACTCTAGTGAAAGTGGGAGACTATTGGAAATATGCCCTAGAGTCAATAATAAAATGGTTATTATTATATTTCCTTGTTCATGATAATTGTCTATTGTTCATGCTATAATTGTATTAACTGGAAACCGTAATACATGTGTGAATACATAGACCACAACATGTCCCTAGTGAGCCTCTAGTTGACTAGCTCGTTGATCAATAGATGGTTATGGTTTCCTGACCACGGACATAGGATGTCATTGATAACGGGATCACATCATTAGCAGAATGATGTGATGGATAAGATCCAATCCTAAGCATAGCACAAGATCGTGTAGTTCGTTTGCTAAAGCTTTTCTAATGTCAAGTATCATTTCCTTAGACCATGAGATTGTGTAACTCCCGGATACCGTAGGAGCGCTTTGGGTGTACCAAACGTCACAACGTAACTGGGTGACTATAAAGGTGCACTACAGGTACCTCCTAAAGTGTCTGTTGGGTTGGCACGAATCGAGACTGGGATTTGTCACTCCGTATGATGGAGAGGTATCTCTAGGCCCACTCGGTAATGCATCATCATAATGAGCTCAATGTGACTAAGTAGTTAGTCACGGGATCATGCATTACGGAACGAGTAAAGTGACTTGCCCGTAACGAGATTGAACGAGGTATTGGGATACCGACGATCGAATCTCGGGCAAGTAACGTACCGATTGACAAAGGGAATTGTATACGGGATTGATTGAATCCCCGGCATCGTGGTTCATCCGATGAGATCATCGTGGAACATGTGGGAGCCAACATGGGTATCCAGATCCCGCTGTTGGTTATTGGCCGGAGAACGTCTCGGTCATGTCTACATGATTCCTGAACCCGTAGGGTCTACACACTTAAGGTTCGGTGACGCTAGAGTTGTTATGGGAAATAGTATGTGGTTACCGAATGTCATTCAGAGTCCCGGATGAGATCCCGGACGTCACGAGGAGTTCCGGAATGGTCCGGAGGTGAAGATTTATATATGTGAAGTCCAGTTTCAGTCACCGGAATAGTTTCGGGGTTATCGGTATTGTATCGGGACCACCGAAAGGTGTCCGGAGGTCCACCGGGTGGGGCCACCTGCCTCGGGGGACTTGATGGGCTGAATATGGGAGTGAACCAGCCTCTAGTGGGCTGGTGCGCCCCTCCCCAAGGGCCCAAGGCGCCTAGGATTGGAAACCCTAGGGGAGGGGGCGCCTCCACCTTGCTTGGGGGGCAAGTTTCCCCCTCCTGGCCGCCCCCCTCTAGATGGGATCTAGAGGGGCCGTCCCCCTCTCCCCTTCACCCTGTAAATAGAGGGGGGGTGGGAGGGCTGCAGAACCCTTGCTTTTGGCGCAGCCCCTCCCTCCTCCAACTCTTCCTCCTACTCCATAGTGCTTGGCGAAGCCCTGCTGGAGAACCACGAGCTCCACCAACACCACGCCGTCGTGTTGTCGGAGTTCTCCCTCAACTTCTCCTCTCCCCTTGCTGGATCAAGAAGGAGGAGACGTCCCCAGGCTGTATGTGTGTTGAACGCGAAGGCGCCGTCCGTTCGGTGCTAGATCGGATCTTCCGCGATTTGAATCGCCGCGAGTACGACTCCATCAACCGCGTTCTTGTAACGCTTCCGCATCGCGATCTTCAAGGGTATGAAGATACACTCATCCTCTCCCTCTCTTGTTGCTAGAATATCCATAGATTGATCTTGGTGATGCGTAGAAAATTTTGAATTTCTGCTATGTTCCCCAACAGCATCATGAGCGAGCTATGAGTAGATGTAGGTTGCGATCTATGTGATGTGCGGATATTGCACAATTATTTTGTTCAAGTAGTAGATGAGATTTATTATTTGACAAATTGGTTTCGTGCGGATAGTATATAACATCAGTTGTAAGTAGATGCAATCTATTACTTGAGATTCTTGTTGCTTCCCTTGATTTTGCAAATTTTCCGATCTTAGCATCATGGTGAGATTTTGTTACAAAGTTTTGGCTATCCACAGTTCTTCTATGCTTCTCATAGTATGTTGGTTGTCAGATCAAAGATGTGCTTCAGTTCTTTGGATTTCACCTTAATTAAGAAAGATGAAATTTCGTGAAAAAGAGAGGGCTTGTAGATGTGATCTACATGGGGGCATACGTTAACGAAGTATAGTATGGGGCTCAAGATTTTTATGAAGTATCATGTTTCATACACCCCGGATGATAAACTAGCAACTAGAATAATCATACTTGATGATGATGAACGTAGGTAGGAGCGGTTTTTTTTGAAACCCTAGCAACCCCGATTTTTTTTGCATAAACCGATTAGAGGCTTCTAACTTGATTTTGCAGGATGAGGATGTGATGTGGTATAACGTCATATTAATGAGATTATATATGTTGTAAATTATTAACATGACATGCGTGTCATGGTACGACATGAAGGATAGAGCCATGTGATCTTCACTTTTATGACATGTGTGTCAAATTCATATAATGCATTTATTTTGTTAGATATAAAGATAACAATATAAGTTGTGGAGCGGTTGTAAATAGTCCTATTCCAAATCGAACCGTTATGTGCAAGGACACACAAGTGCGGTACCACCACTCACGTGAGTGGTACAACCGCTCCAAGCAGTATACCCTAGCTGTTGTGGTTATGGCGTAGAACCGCCCTGCCCATCAGTTACACAAGTTATTACGAGAATATCTCGGATAACTGCCCAGCCACCACACTGGCCTAGCCACAGCAAACGAGTCAAGTTCATACGAGTTGGATTAGGCTCGGCTCAACTTATACTAAAATTTGAGCAAGCTCAAACTGAGCGAAGCTCAAGGTCGAGCCGTAGAAAGTGGCTCGTGCTCATCTTGTAACGATCTCGAGCTAAATAAGATGTTTTTTTAATAATCTAAGACAAAATTTCAAACATGGTCAGCCATAACACAACATAACAAACCATTATATAGTTCAACTTATTCTCTCTCAATTGAGAAGGTTAGTACCCAATAGCAAGAGATCGTGGATTAACTAGTAAGAGAAGAAATCGAAGGTGCACTTTTGCCAAAATAACATGATATTTATCACATGGCCGACCATATACCATCTTAGGGCTAAATTTTCTCTGCACTTCCCCACACACGCGGCTTGGCCGGCCCAGATCCGATCTGGCGAAATCCACCCCCCTCCCCCGCGTCCGGCTGCTGCATCCTCCGTCCCGGCTGAAAGGACCACGATGTCGCCTAGAGGTGGGGGGGGGGGTGAATAGGCGTTTTAAAATCTTATACGGATTTGGCTATATCCTAATGCGGAAATAAACTAAGAGGATACTTTTCAAGCACAAATCCTAAATATACCAGGATAACTAAGTGCACCAACAACTTAGGATAAACAAGATGAGAACAACGAGGATATGAGTAAGCACAAGTAAATTACACAAACTTACTCAATGTATATCACAAGATATATAAATGAATAATACACACAACCACAAGTAAGCAATACAGGCTTACACAAATTGTATCACAATATATGGAATTGAATGATACAATGAAACTCAAGTAAGGACTACAAGCTTACACAAGTTATGTCACAAGATATGGAAATGAATGTTACAAGCTAGCAATTCACACTAAGCACACGATAGAACAATAGTAGCAAGTATGAATTGCGGACTATAAAGTGTTGGCCTAGATAATCTCTACGATATGGTAACCAACACAATATAATGAGGACAACAAGATATAGTGAATGCAAGGTCAAGAGACCAAAGTAAACCACAAGTAGTGGCTAGGGTTAGAATTAGCCGAAGACACGGAGACGAGGATGTATCCCGATGTTCACTTCCTTGGAGGGAAGCTAGTCACCGTTAGAGAGGTGGATGTTACCACGAAGGCACACCAACGCCACGAAGGCTCACCCTATTCTCCTTGAGATATCACCATGAAGGCGATTCTCAACCACTAGTGGTAGACCTTGAGGCGGCCTCCAAACCTTCACAAACTTTCCGGGGGACAAATCACAAGTTGATTCCTCACCGGAGCACTCCTACCGCCTAGGAGTCTCCAACCTCCAAGAGTAACAAGATCAAGGGGGAAATGCTCAAGACTTGCTCAAATCACGAATTGCTTTGGTCACAAGAGGGAGAGGGAGAGGATCTATCTTTTGATTGGAACAACTCTCAAGAACACTCACTAATCTCTCCGGGATCTAAGATTTGGTGTAGGAGAAGTGAGAGGGAGCCACTTGTGTTCTTGGGACGATTTGGGATGAAGTGCTCAACCCTCCCCCGGAGTAGGAGAGGGATATTTATACCCCCAAAGAAAATAGAGCCATTTCCCACAGTTGTTAACCTGCCCGGATGATCTGGACGCATACCCGGATGATCCGGGCAATGCCCGGATGATCCGGGAAGGTCAATATACAATGTGGTGAAGTAGATACCGGATGTCCGGGGACATAGCGAATGATCCGGCAATTCCGGATGATCCAGTGGGTAGCCGGATGATCCGGCTAGCGGAATAAGCTACTGTGATGAATTTTACGAATAACCGGATGATCCGGCAAGAACTCGGATGATTCGGCAAAGCCCGGATGATATGGGAGAGGACCCGGATGATCTGCCCAACCAAACTGCCGCAGCCTAGAAACTGAAACAGCACAACTTTTACATCCGGACTCGATTTTGATGATCTTGGGCTCGTTTTGAAGCTATGAAAAAACCCAGGTCCTCACATAGAGAACCACCCAAGATGAACCAAAATGGAGGATGCAAAATATGCAAAGGTTTTATCATGTATTTGGGTAACCTATTTGGCTTTGGATTTTCTTTGGTATATAGGATATGAGTGGAATTGTGTAGAGAAGATGTTGACTTGAGAAAATCTATCATGAACCCCTTTGATCCCCTCTTAATAGTGCGGGATCCCTATAACTCAAGAATCATAAAAGGTCTACACTACATAGCTATCAAGAATCCATTCTTGAGTGTATGTGTTCCTTTGGTGTTCATCACTTCACAACACTAATGTCGAAGGAACTAATACCTTTGACTCGAGCCTTTCACTTGAGCTTGAAGTTGAAGTTTCTTCTTGGATCAAGTTGAATGGCAAGACATTGGTGAAGTCTTCAAGTAGCTCCCCCATACACAATGTGGGAAGCTTTGCTTTGTATTTATCTTCATGTGTCCATTATGTGATCATCCACAAGCTTCAAGCATGTAATCCTTCGGGATAGTTATCTTGAACTTGCCCTTGTCAACCATGATCATCAACACTTGATGTCATCCTCTCATAGACACTTGAAATATCTCTCTCAATGCGAGCCCATGAGAATATCCTCTCAAAAACATAGGCAACACATAGTATGGGTTAGTACACAAAGCGCAATTGACAAATTCTTACCATACCACAAGATCTCACGTGGCACATGATTTGCGCTTGTGTGTTGACCATCTTTGAATTCAATCTTCGATCTTCATCTTGGTCAACCTTAATCTTTGCTCCATGATTAATCTTGATGCACAACTACATGTATATGGCATTCATTCCGAATCCATTCAATATCCTTCTTGCATCACCCGTGGAACAAACCTTCCATACCACAAGATCTCACGTGGCACATGATTTGCGCTTGTGTGTTGACCATCTTTGAATTCAATCTTCGATCTTCATCTTGGTCAACCTTAATCTTTGCTCCATGATTAATCTTGATGCACAACTACATGTATATGGCATTCATTCCGAATCCATTCAATATCCTTCTTGCATCACCCATGGAACAAACCTTCCTATATAACTTGATGTCATTGTTTCTTCATAGGAATTGTCATTCATTATCAAGTATCAATGCATATATAGATGTTGATGGATTTCATCCACCAATTCATCCAATATTCTTCATGCATTGCAAATGGAACTGTCCTTCAAATGTATATCTCAGTGCAAACATTAGTCCATTAGGATTGTCATTTAATTACCAAAACCACACATGGGGACTACATGTACTTTCAATCTCCCCATTTTGGTAATTGATGACAATCTCAACAAGAGGGTTTATATAATGAATTTTTAAACAAGCATGAAATTTATCCAAGGATAAATTGTATACTTGGGATGGTTGTAGTATCATCAATACACTACACAAGCATTTGATGATAGTACACCCATAGTATATACAACAAACTCCCCATAATATATGAATTTGTGAATGAACTTTGAATGTCATTGCATATATTGGTTGACATAAACTAGGAGAAGATTTCTCTATATACAAGACTCATCCATGCAATAAGAATATATAACAAGGGTAGATATGCATGAGTGACAACAAGAACTAGAAAAGATATTTATCTTAAACCCTCTAAACTTCTCCCCCATTGGCAACAAATGCCAAAATGGAAGACAAAACATCTAGCAGACCAATATAGTATGAGTTCCTCCTTGATGTGTGATTATAACAAAATGTGTGTGAAAACAAATGCACATATTCAATGATGAACAATTAAAGGAGCTCGAAATCTATAGAATGCAATCAGATACGAAGATATGAACTTTTTCATGTATAAAAATATCTAAGTGGCCTATAATAATCATGATATGTATCCACAAAGAAACTTGTATACACAAAAAGAAAGGTTGCAACTGATAAGAACATGATATCCACAAGTGAATCCACTATTATACAACTTGAGCCTAGTCATAATAGCAAGGCACATGGCACAAAGCACATGGCACAAATTGATCTCATGTGCATAACACAAAGTGAAGCAAGCAATCAAAAGATTTGATGAGCCAAAAGGATAAATGAATACTACGATTTGGGAAGAGGAGTGTTCTAAGGAAAATAGAGAAGCTCCCCATGATTTGTGCACTATTTAGAATTTTTGTATTTGGATACAAGTGCACAAAATAGGATCATCACTCCCCCAAAATCAATAGGAACACAAAACAATTGCAAGCAAGCATAGATAAGAAAAGAAGCCTAGCATTTGCAACAAACATATGGTTGAGCAACATACAAATGAGGCAACCTAAGAATAGGCACAACCAAAATGATATGTGTGAGTCACGTCAAAGCACTTGAGAAGACTAGTATAAGGATGAGAATTAAGCATCAACAGAGTCTTGAGTAAATGAGATACAAGGTGCAAGACATGTCCTTCCCACACACACGAAATTAAGAAGGTCACACACACATCAAGCAAATGGGTTCACAAGCTCACTAGTAGCAAATTAAAAATCAAAGCTTGTGACAACCCATGATGAAGATAGGAAATAATAGGCTTGTCAAGACAAGCACGAGGACGACAATCTTCACCAAACATGAGTGCACTAAGATGCAAAGAGGTAAGACACGCACTCATACAACAAATGCTTCCACGGAGCCACCAAAGATATAAAAAGAGAATGAAACGGTGGACATGAAAGAATAGGGATATCAACTAGGGATGTAACTTGGCTCACGTGTATAAGATTCTAGGTAGATGACAATCATGATGATATACATCCACAAAGAAGGATGTACACATGAAATAGTTACAAAAGGAAAGAATAAGATATCCAAACGGGAGACATAAAATATACCAATGAGATCTTTGCTTGAAAGTATAGCACATGGCTTAATGTAATCTTATCGTATATTAATGAACTCCAAACACACAACCATCAAAGACATCACAACTAGCAACAAGAGATCATTGTTGCGATTCTTTGAGAAAGGAAACAAGTATGACAAGAACGAGTCAAGAAATTCATGCCATGATGCAACCTACACAAGGTTGTATGCATGAAGTAGATACTTGTTACCAAGATAGCATTGGAATGATGTAGTAGGTAATGGTTCGAGCTTGGCTCTAATTTCCTCATAGTGCCAAGCACCCAATGATTCTCAAATGTACCTAAAACAATTTAAGTACAATATGGTCCCCAAACTTATTGGGTCCAAAGTAGTTAGCGTAACTACAAAACATAGGGTAAAATCACTTAAATATGTGCATATCGATATGAATTTGAATATCATGCACATCTTAGCTATTAAGAATTTGATGGATTTACCATATATATATATCGGATCAAATAAAGCAAACAGGGCATGCGAATTTACACATAGTAAATACACATGCACAAGCCTCCCAAAATCCAGGGAGATACAAATTGGACAAATGAACACATAACCGTTAATACTTCCAATAACATCACTAGTCATTCATGTTGTCCAAAGTGACTCAAAGTGACAAATCAACATATGATAGCACACAAAGTTCAACATATGAACCAAGGAAAAAACAATGAGCATATAAGATATGCATTGCACACAAACTCATGGGAATATCTCACTCAAGTAGATATAGGACACTATAAACAATGAGATAACAAACTACCATAACTCCATACAAACTAATAAGATGAACTCGAACAAAATGGTGTTTCAATTTGACATTTGGTGTAGAAACCAAATAAGTACATGATCATCTATACTAACACAAGCATAACATGAGAGTTTAGAAATAAACACAATGCTTGGATAGCATATTATTAACATTCCAATTAGATAGATCATCATGCAAAGCAACAATTGGAATGGATCTATTCAAATGATTTTCTAAATACGATATTTAAGATAACCATGGGCAAAACCGCACAAGAATACCATACTCAAACAAAGCATTGCATGCCACAGAGATATAAGATAATCTCAAATATAAATACTAAGTGGCAAACTGGCAAACCTCTATTGTTAATGTTCACACGAGAAGTGATGTGTACAAAGTATATCACTCCCCCATAATGTGATAATCCATGTATTATCCATAAGAGGCAAATGAAACCCAACTAAGGATAATTAATGGATGAGGATTTGAGTTTCAAATGAACTTTACATACCACATACTAACTAGATAATATTGCACTAACAATACTAGGTGGTATCCTACATATATACATATTTAAGGTTTGTGATATGCGTAAATCATAGCACTCCCCCATAATATGATGATCCATTAATATCTCAAAAACACCAATGAAGATTCAACTAATGAAGCAATAAAGGCTCGAAACCACACACACAACTATATGATGTGCATAGCAACTTACGCATGCTAGATAACACGAATCAAGTATATTAGGAAGCACAACATATACAAGCACATGCTAGTTACAAAACTTAAACACGCAGGACTTAGTAACTTTCAATGTACACAATGCAAGTACAAGTTACCGCAAAGAGGAGCATTGGATTGATAGATATGATGATAATCCACTTGACTTGGCATTAACCATAACATATCGTGAAAATAGTTTTTCTTCATGAAGTAGCCAAGTCTCCAATGCCCTCCACACACCTATTGATCAAGTTTGAGCTTGATGGTCCCCAACCAAGTTGGGTCCTAAGAAGTTAGTAACAATAGGCTTGGAAACCCAAATGGTCTTGTCCACTTTGAAACCACTTTGGGCACCCACAAATTTGGCAAACACATTGCCAACAATATCCTTCCTTAGTGAATAATGATTATTGACTATAGGAGGCTTAGATATGTTACCATTGGGGCATGATGAAGCTATGTGTCCTTTTGACGACAATCATAGCAACATTTCCTCCCTTTTCTCTTCTTTAATTTCTCAACTTGGGGAGCAATAACATGTTTCATCATGGATAGTGGCTGTTCTTCAACTTGAGATTGAGCTTGAGGCCGCTTCCCATGTAGCTTCTCATTATAAGCCCTTTTATTCAATGGGCAAGATCTCACATGATGTCCAATCTTTTGCATTTGAAGCAAGTAATGTTGGCGAATTCTTGTAATTCCTTGTCCCTTCTTCTTGTTCTTGGACTTATTCTTGTTGGAGTGAAAATTATGTCCAACATCACACTTTTCCAAGTCTTTCTTCAAACTAGTGACTTGGGCCTTGAGCTCATTAATTTCCTCTACATGGTTAGTTTCAACACTAGAAACAAGAGGACTAGTGGAAGTAGAAACTTCATGGTTAGAGCAGCAAGACAAGGTGACCAATTCATCATGAGTGGATATAATATGAGAGGTGGATGAATTGCAAGGATTAGCACATGGCAGTAAATCATTTAGAGTAGATGTGCTAATGTTCACATGAGACTCACAAGATTTTACCTCGGAGACCATAGCCTCGTGAGCTAACTTTATCTTACTATGAGAGCTTAAAAGATCCTCATGAGTGCCCGAGAGCTTTGCATGACTTTCTTCCAATTTCCCATAATTTCTTGTTAGCAAAGCAAGTTGAGCACATAGCTCAACATTCTCCTTCAAAATTGGCGCTTCACATGAAATCGAGTTAGTAGCACAAACATCATTATCAATATGAGAGGAGCAAGTAGCACTTGGTGACTTCTCACGAGTTGATTGAAGCTCCTCATGAGACTTAGAGAGTTTTATGAGCTCTCCCTTGACACTATTGCATTCAAGGAGAAGGAGCTCAAAATCGTCTTTAAGCTTACAATGAGTAACTTTAATCTCTTCTTTTGAAGACCTCAAGTCACTAAGCGTTTCATGAGCCTTAGCAAGTTCATGTTCAAGCTGTTCACTTTTAGCTTGCTCATTGAGAAATAAATCATTACATTTTTCAAAGCAAGCAAGAACATCTTGGAACCTTTCATAAGTGTTATTTTTAGCTCTATGAAGAGTTTTCCCAATCTCATAGAGATTTTGAGTCAAGTCATCATCATCATCCTCATTACAACTATCATCATTTTCACTAAGAGAAGATGATACCTCGTCATTACCTCTTGCCATGAGGCACATGTGAACAAAGGGGGTTGATGATGATTCTTTTGAAGACGAGGGTTCTTCATCAATCAAGCATGCCTCATCTTTCTTGGTTTCCTCTACATGGTTAGTCATAGAACAACCAGAGGAAACCAAGGCATTTCTATCATGGCAACATGGGAGATCAAGCATATCATCACAAATGAGCTTAACACCATCATCACAAGATATTTCTTCACTCACCATGTCATTACCTTGTGGCATGCCACATGTTGGTGAAGTGCAAGATATTGAAGTGTGCAAGTAATCGGAGGTGGAAGTAATAGAGAGCTCTTCATGATTTAAAAATGTGGAGAACTCCTCCATCAACTCCCCAAATAGAATATTATATTCATCAAGATTGGACCCACCATATATATCTTCAAGTTTGGTCCAAGTCTCATGAGCCGACTTGCAAGTCGTGGATCGCTTTAAACACTTCAAAGGTTAAAGCTTGATGAATGACAAGAGAAGTATCACAATCAAGATACATATCCTCAATAGATGGAGAATGTCCATCCTTAGCAATAGAAATTCCTATAAGAACAATTCGCAAAGCATTTGGACCCATGGCCCGAAAGTGACAAAACATGCGAATTCTCCATAGGTGATAATTTGTGCCATCCAAATCAAAAGTGTTTTTGTGCACTAGTTCACTAGTTGACATCGTTACTCTCTAGGCGGTGAAGCCTAATAAGGAGAGACCAGGCTCTGATACCAATTGAAAGGACCACGATGTCGCCTAGAGGGGGGTGAATAGGCATTTTAAAATCTTATACGGATTTGGCTATATCCTAATGCGGAAATAAACTAAGAGGATACTTTTCAAGCACAAATCCTAAATATACCAGGCTAACTAAGTGCACCAACAACTTAGGACAAACAAGATGAGAACAACGAGGATATGAGTAAGCACAAGTAAGTTACACAAACTTACTCAATGTATATCACAAGATATATAAATGAATAAAACACACAACCACAAGTAAGCAATACAGGCTTACACAAATTGTATCATAATATATGGAATTGAATGATACAATGAAACTCAAGTAAGCACTACAAGCTTACACAAGTTATGTCACAAGATATGGAAATGAATGTTACAAGCTAGCAATTCACACTAAGCACACGATAGAACAATAGTAGCAAGTATGAATTGCGGACTATAAAGTGTTGGCCTAGATAATCTCTACGATATGGTAACCAACACAACATAATGAGGACAACAAGATATAGTGAATGCAAGGTCAAGAGACCAAAGTAAACCACAAGTAGTGGCTAGGGTTAGAATTAACCGAAGACACGGAGACGAGGATGTCTCCCGATGTTCACTTCCTTGGAGGGAAGCAAGTCACCGTTAGAGAGGTGGATGTTACCACGAAGGCACACCAATGCCACGAAGGCTCACCCTATTCTCCTTGAGATATCACCACGAAGGCGATTCTCAACCACTAGTGGTAAACCTTGAGGCGGCCTCCAAACCTTCACAAACTTTCCGGGTGACAAATCACAAGTTGATTCCTCACCGGAGCACTCCTACCGCCTAGGAGTCTCCAACCTCCAAGAGTAACAAGATCAAGGGGGAAATGCTCAAGACTTGCTCAAATCACGAATTGCTTTGGTCACAAGAGGGAGAGGGAGAGGATCTATCTTTTGATTGGAACAACTCTCAAGAACACTCACTAATCTCTTCGGGATCTAAGATTTGGTGTAGGAGAAGTGAGAGGGAGCCACTTGTGTTCTTGGGACGATTTGGGATGAAGTGCTCAACCCTCCCCCGGAGTAGGAGAGGGATATTTATACCCCCAAAGAAAATAGAGCCGTTTCCCGCAGTTGTTGACCTGCCCGGATGATCTGGACGCATGCCCGGATGATCCGGGCAATGCCCGGATGATCCGGGAAGGTCAATATACAATGTGGTGAAGTAGATACCCGGATGTCCGGGGACATAACCGGATGATCCGGGCAATTCCCGGATGATCCGGGTGGGTAGCCGGATGATCCGGCTAGCGGAATAAGCTACTGTGATGAATTTTACGAATAACCCGGATGATCCGAGCAAGAACCCAGATGATCCGGGCAAAGCCCGGATGATATGGGAGAGGACCCAGATGATCCGGCCAAACCAAACTGCTGCAGCCTAGAAACTGAAACAGGCACAACTTTTACATCCGGACTCCGATTTTGATGATCTTGGGCTCGTTTTGAAGCTATGAAAAAAAACCAGGTCCTCACATAGAGAACCACCCAAGATGAACCAAAATGGAGAATGCAAAATATGCAAAGTTTTTATCATGTATTTGGGTAACCTATTTGGCTTTGGATTTTCTTTGGTATATGGGATATGAGTGGAATTGTGTAGAGAAGATGTTGACTTGAGCAAATCTATCACGAACCCCTTTGATCCCCTCTTAATAGTGCGGGATCCCTATAACCCAAGAATCATAAAAGGTCTACACTACATAGCTATCAAGAATCCATTCTTGAGTGTATGTGTTCCTTCGGTGTTCATCACTTCACAACACTAACATCGAAGGAACTAATACCTTTGACTCGAGCCTTTCACTTGAGCTTGAAGTTGAAGTTTCTTCTTGGATCAAGTTGAATGGCAAGACATTGGTGAAGTCTTCAAGTAGCTCCCCCATACACAATGTGGGAAGCTTTGCTTTGTATTTATCTTCATGTGTCCATCATGTGATCATCCACAAGCTTCAAGCATGTAATCCTTCGGGATAGTTATCTTGAACTTGCCCTTGTCAACCATGATCATCAACACTTGATGTCATCCTCTCATAGACACTTGAAATATCTCTCTCGATGCGAGCCCATGAGAATATCCTGTCAAAAACATAGGCAACACATAGTATGGGTTAGTACACAAAGCGCAATTGACAAATTCTTACCATACCACAAGATCTCATGTGGCACATGATTTGCGCTTGTGTGCTGACCATCTTTGAATTCAATCTTCGATCTTCATCTTGGTCAACCTTAATCTTTGCTCCATGATTAATCTTGATGCACAACTACATGTATATGGCATTCATTCCGAATCCATTCAATATCCTTCTTGCATCACCCATGGAACAAACCTTCCATACCACAAGATCTCACGTGGCACATGATTTGCACTTGTGTGTTGACCATCTTTGAATTCAATCTTCGATCTTCATCTTGGTCAACCTTAATCTTTGCTCCATGATTAATCTTGATGCACAACTACATGTATATGGCATTCATTCCGAATCCATTCAATATCCTTCTTGCATCACCCATGGAACAAACCTTCCTATATAACTTGATGTCATTGTTTCTTCATAGGAATTGTCATTCATTATCAAGTATCAATGCATATATAGATGTTGATGGATTTCATCCACCAATTCATCCAATATTCTTCATGCATTGCAAATGGAACTTTCCTTCAAATGTATATCTCAGTGCAAACATTAGTCCATTAGGATTGTCATTTAATTACCAAAACCACACATGGGGACTACATGTACTTTCACCGGCGTTGCCGCCTCCTCCCTTGGCAGCGCGGGCCTGGTCTTGCTCCTCGCCTGGCCGCATCCTCCCCTGGCAGCACTCTCTCTTCTTGTTGCTGGTGGTGGTCGTGCCTGGTGTGGGTGGTGCGGCCAAGCGAGTCGAGGCTCTGTCCCTGCCTTGTTGCAGGCTACTCCTCGTCTTCGGCGACGCCTCTCCGAGCTGTGGTCTTGATTTCGTCCGAGTTGCGTGGTCGATGGTCTTCTTTGGCATGGGTTGTGGCCTCGTGGTGGAACCTTTGTTAGCACCGCTCCGGTCCTGGCGACTTTGGACCTGCGTTATCCAGTGTCCACAGTCTGCCAGCGTCCTCTGCTGGTGTGGTTCCGGTCTCGGTGTTTCGATTGCTGCGTCCTCTCCAACCTTCGGCTTGTTGGTTGTCGGTGTCAAAACCGGCGGATCTTGGGTAGGGGGCCCAAGTTGTATGTCTGAGGATCGATGGTAACAATGATAAGAGGGACACAGTGTTTACCCAGGTTCGGGCCCCCTTAATGCAGGTAAAACCCTACTCCTGCTTGATTATATTCGATGAGTATAGGGGTTACAAGAGGTGATCTACCTCGAGATCGTAGTGGCTAAACCCTAGCTTGGCTAGCCTATCAATGTTCTGATCCTGCCTACGATCTAAACCCTCCGGTTTATATAGATACTAGAGGGGCTTAGGGTTGTACAGAGTCAGTTTAACAGAAAGGAAATAGTATATCCGGACACCTAAACTTGCCATCCACACATACGGGAGTCCCTACCGGACACTAGAGGTGGTCTTCTTCCTTATATCTTGATGACCCATTAGTCCGGCCCATATCAAAATATACCAGACGCCCGAGGACCCCTTAGTCCAGGACTCCCTCACCGGTGTCTCTGCGGCTCCGTCCTGACAGCTTGGATCTGCGCTTCTTTCCGGGTCCTAGCTTGCTGGTGGTGTCGGTTGTCATCCTTTCCTTCGCGTCGGCTCCTGCCGCCTTTCGACCCCGTCCATCTCCACGATGTGCCAATTCCAAAGCTCGCGTTTTTTCGGCGTCGCCCAATGCCACCCACCGATGGCGGGTGCAACCCCACCCAACCCCCACCTGAGGTGGTGATCTCGACCAGCGAAGTGTCTTCCTCATCTTCGGCCTCTAATCTGCGGCAATGGGATTGCTCGGACTCAGGCCAGGGCGAAATCCCTGCTTGGGTCGCCGATGCTCGTAGCGGCGGCACCCGCGGGTGTTGTTTCCCTTCTTGGAGGCGCTGCCATGGCCTCTATCCACGCCCCTCTTTGAGAACCGGGGGAAACCCTTGGTCCGGTTCTTCGAATCGGATGATGGCGGCGTCACGACGTCGCTCCCCTTCTTGAAGGCACCATCTTGCTTGCTCGTTGCGTCCCTGGTGCTAGAGTTGGAGATGATCGACGACTTGCCGGTTGGGCTTGCCCCTCTACCTGGGCTTGGCTTGGTGCTTTAGCTGTGTTTTTTCCTTGTTAGGGCTTAGCATCCCGTGTCTCTCTGCTCTGGGTCCCATGTTCACGCCTTCTTCTGTATGCGTTCGTGCTATGTGTTGTACCCTCTTATGTACTTATTCTACTCTCCATCTATCAATGCAATGATACACAAGCTTTGCCTATTCGTGAAAAAAAACATAATTACGCTTCCATCTTTGGTAGTAGGTAAAATGAGAAAACTCGTACACACTATCTATATGGTAATATAAATTATTCCATTTCTTCTTAATATATATTTAAATTATGTAAGAAAATTATATGATACCAGGCTATCGAGCTAAAATTGAGTGAGTCGATGTTACCTCAAGATCAGCTCGTTTCTCGATGAAGCTACATACAATGTTCATACTCAGCTCATATCTTTTCGAGTCGATCTCGAGTTGAGCCAAAATACAAGACGATTTCGTGCCGCTCACGAGCCTCGAATTTTTCTTGCAACCCTACACCTGGGGGAGTCACCTCTCGGGCGGTTGTTGGGGTGGTACATGGGTTGGCACAACCGCCCCCATGCGCCAGGCCTGACCATGGCTTCCAGATGGTACAACCACCTGATACCCGGTTGTGGGCAGCTGCCAACCCCTAGGAATCACCCCTCACGTGGTAGTTGGACCAGTACATGGTCCGGTAGTACCGCTCCTGGAAGGAGCGGTACAACCGCTTCTGTACACAATACAACTGCTTATGTACATGGTACAACCGCTTATGTATTGGTTGTGATTGTAGTTATCCACTCCACAGAGGGAGCGGTACAACCGCTTATGTACACAATACAACCGCTTATGTACATGGTACAACTGCTTATGTATTGGTTGTGATTGTAGTTATCCACTCCACAGAGGGAGCGATACAACCGCTTGGATAGTTTTTGCACTTGTTAGATTTGAAGTCTCCTCGGAACAACTAGGAAGGCTAGTGTGGGTGCAACATTAATTTTGTGTACATGATTTGTTTCTATCCTTACCTCCTGATGCGGACTCTCTTTTAGTAGTACCAGCTTCCTACGACCAAAGAAATAAACGCGTATGAAATGCCGTCTCCCATCTTTTCCTTCCATAGGGGTAAAGAACCGTCTTGTGCCATATAGATATACCTGAGTAGCTCAAGCACATGACGGCCGCTAATTGCGTTGTTATCAACATCAAAACAGTTAGCGAAAAATGCCCTTTCACCACGCCCACTCCCAACAACTCCGCCTCCGCTCCCGGTCATCAATCAAAACTGTGGTTCCACGCCGCCACGCACAGCCCGAGCCCACGGTCGCAGCGGTGCTTCATCCTCTGAAAGAGGAGCTTTACTCTTGCCCGACTCCCACCGCCGCTGCTGCCATAGAGGTAATACCTCGACGTGAAGTAGCGAGCGTGCGGGAAGTGGGTTGTGGAGATCACCGACCGTGAAATACAAAGGAAGATTTAGGTTGGATCATTCCAATCGGTGGTGTAGGCGACGCGGGAGTACCACATGATGTCGGTGCGCCTCCATGACACGGTTCAACTTCCTCGATGGCCCACCGCAATTGACTCCCGTCAACCCCCGGGTGGCCACCGTACGGAGATGCGGGAAGACCTGGAGGCCCGTGAGCACCTTGAGGCGGAGCAAGACGGCAAAGCGTATATGAGAGAGCTTCGCCGCTTGTACCTACACCGCGTCGAGGAGGAGTGCCGGTTGTATGAGTTGTACAAGTCCGAGGTGGCACATGTCATTTGTATTTGCTCCAGCGACGACTCCGGCTCCAACAGCAACGGAGATGGCAACAACGGTGGTGATGGAACGGGCCAATGCGGTGCCGGCGAAAAGGGCCAAGGCGGTGGCGGCAGAGCGGGCGAGGAGACCATGACCGAATCGGAATGGGAGAGGTTGATAAAAAAGAGTGATAACGAGTAGTTTCTTTATTTTTTATGCAATCTAGTTTAAATTTTGTCTAAGTTACGGAAAATAGTTTATGCAACTCGTTGAATCGAGTTTGAACCAAGTTTGATGAAGGAGTTTGAATGAAATTCGGAAACACTAACGCCCACACGTGTGGGCGTTTGCATCTCGCCCACACGCGTGGATCCGCGCCCGTTTGTGGGTGCACAAATCTTGGTATGTTTGTGGTGCCACGTAGGACTGGGATGGTGTGTGGGCATTCACCCGGTCGCCCACACGTCCGTTTCACCACACGGAGGGGACGGTGTGTGGGCGTTTAGCAGTTCGCCCACACGCCAGTTTTCACTCACGCACAAGGGCTGGTGTGTGGGCATTTGCCATCTCGCCCACACGACCGTCTCCTCTCCCACACCCAAGCTCTTAGTTGCCATGTGTTTTGCAGTGTACAAGGCAACTGCCCTAGTGTGCTTGTAAGCAGATGACAACTCTCTCTTTTTTTACCCGAACATGTCAGTTGCCATGTGTTTTGCAGGGTACACGGCAATTGCCTGGTGTGCACGTTAGCAGATGGCAACTCTCTTTTACCCGAGTTGCCATGTGTTTTTGCATGGTACATAACAACTGCCCTAGCGTGCACGTAAGCAGATGGCTACTCTTTCTTTTACATGGCAACTGCCCTAGCGTGCTTGTGAGCACATGACAACTCTCTCAACTGCGTAGTGTTAGTAGGTGGCCACTCCTAAAGTTTTGAAATCATGACAACTGCAGTAGACCAGGCCATACATGGCAACTGCAGTTGAGCAAGCATGGCAACTGTAGTTGTCCGACATGGCAACTGTAGTTCAGCGACATGGCAACTGCAGTTAAATGAACATGAAAGAGGGTCTAGACCATGGCAATTGCGGGGACGCCGGTGACTGTCACGCGGGGTGTGCGGGACCATAAGGTAGGAGGCCTGACGTACGTGCGTGTGGGCGTTATCTATTTTGCCCACACGCAGGCATGTGAGAGGAACCGCGAGAAAAAAAAAGCGTGTTGGCATTACTTGTTTTGCCCACACGTAGGCGTGTGGGCTGATTCTCTTAAACACCACATAAACTATGTGGACAGACCTCTTAACGCCCACACGTGTGGCCGTTATCGGCGTCCATGAAATTTGCACCGAATTTGTGCTTTTTTCAGGAGTTAAGTGTAAGGGTTCAGTTAGAAACCATGCTTTTCTCAAGGCGCAAAATATTCCTTCAAAGAATACTCAACCATTTACTCCTGTAAATTGTAGGAGATCGGTTAGAGATGCTCTCATACTTGGGATACTTGGGGATCACGATAATCAACGGGGCTAGAAAAGTAAAGAGGTGGAATGACATGAATTCTTAGTTCCGTGTCTACTTCCAAGCATCTGTCGATCTGATGCCGCAGATTATGCAGGCTAGCATCTTGACATGTTAGTGACTACAATGAAATTCCTCTAAAATTCGTCCATGTCAACCAGGCCTTCGTTGTTTATAGCTTTCAGCAACCGGATAGGAGCCCCTAATAAGCTGTAAACAGACCGCCAGTTCACTCACATGGCCGGCTGCTAATGCTCTGGCTTCGAATTTTAAGATTTCAAGATGCGATCTAGGACAAGTTCTTTCTTGAATCGAAAGAAGTAGAAGCGCGCCATGCTGCAGTGGCCAGTAGGTACGAGCCGACGACTTTCCTCCATCAACAAACCCCATCATAATCTGGTCTATAAAAGGGCGACATTTAGCGCCATGCATATCCAGCAGCAAAGGCGAAACCCATCAGACCATGTCGTCACCCAGAGCTCCTCCGAGCCTAGTCACGGCGGCGACGGCTATCCTGGCCGTCCTGGCCGCGGCGCTCGTCACCACGGGAGCTCGCGCGCAAATGTGCGGCGCGCAGGCCAACGGCGCCAAGTGCGCGAACTGCCTCTGCTGCAGCCGCTTCGGGTTCTGCGGCAGCACGGCCGACCACTGCGGCGCCGGCTGCCAGAGCCAGTGCAGCGGCTGCGGCAACATTCCTACCGGCGCCAACGCCGTGGCATCCATCGTGTCCAGGGCCCTCTTCGAGCGGCTCCTCCTACACCGCAACGACGCGTCGTGCCTGGCCCGCGGGTTCTACACGTACGACGCGTTCCTCGCGGCTGCCGCGGCGTTCCCCGCCTTCGCCGGCACGACGCTGAGCACCAACACCCGGAAGCGGGAGGTTGCCGCGTTCCTGGGCCAGACATCCCACGAGACCACCGGCGGGTGGCCAACGGCGCCCAACGGCCCCTACTCGTGGGGCTACTGCTTCAAGCAGGAGAGGAACCCGCCGTCAAACTACTGCGAGCCAAGGGCGGAGTGGCCGTGCGCGCCCGGCCAGCAGTACTATGGCCGCGGCCCCATCCAGCTCTCCTTCAACTACAACTACGGCCCCGCCGGCCGCGCGATCAGCGTGGACCTGCTGAACCAGCCGGAGCTGGTGGCGATGGACCCGGTGGTGTCATTCAAGACGGCGCTATGGTTTTGGATGACCCCGCGGGGTAACAAGCCGTCGTCCCACGCCGTGATCACGGGGCAGTGGAGGCCGACGCTCGCAGACATGGCCGCCGGCCGGTTTCCCGGATACGGCGTGATCACCAATATCATCAACGGCGGGCTGGAGTGTGGGATCGGACCGGACCCACGGGTGGCCGACCGAATCGGGTTCTATAAGCGCTACTGCAACATTCTCGGTGTCGGCTATGGGAGCAACCTTGACTGCAACAGGCAGAGGCCATTCAACAGCTGAGACAGCAGATTCTCAGCTGGGCTCGCGGCGTCACACGTGGGCACTCGTTCCCTGCCCTGACGGGTCCATAAGGGCCCAGCTGGCTTACTTTTGGCAATTTTCTCTCATTGTTTCAGAGACCCAAATGTTTTCCAATTTTCACCGAGGCGGAAAAGAAAATCCTAGATCCTCTCCAACCGTACAAATCATCGTTGTTGGCGTCACCAACAAAAGGCATTGTGGGGTGCATCTTCATCTGCACCATCTTCACAAACAATACCGTCTACATCTTCAATGTCACCCCCATGTGTTAGTTTATGTATGTTAGTTGATGCTTTATGTTTTATTGGTATGAGATCCAAACTTTCAGATTGCTATTCATACTCATATGCTCCCACACATGCTTATGGTGTGACTTGCGAGTAGTTCATTACATTCTTAAATCTGAAGGACATATTTAGGATGAAACATATGCTATAAATCCTAAACTCGATCGGGGAATGGTTCCTTGAAACTCATGCCAACCTACCATGCCGCTTTATTCGAGGTTTGTAATTGATTAAAAATATATTCGTGGATCTAAAAGTATCTGAACTGATAATTGTTTAAAATTCTATGCTCCATAGGAATGTTGGTTCTCGGTGCATTGGGGCTTTGGGGGTCGCCCGTGGGCCTACCTTTACGTTGATATTTTGCATGTTTAGGTCGTTTCGGTTGTTCGTCATGGTGCCCGGAGCTCCTAATTGGCGCATTTTGTGCCAGTTAATGAGCTGGCGCTTGCACCGTTGCTGGTATATGGGCCAGCCCAAGGGCGCGCTCGTTCGCTCGAAAAAGTGAACACCTAACTGTCGCTACTTCTGAACGACCACTCACTTGCTCGATTTTTTTTCAACAAAGTCCAAAAGAAAGCAAAAAAATTCAAAAAAAAATTGAATTCAAAAGTTTATGCATTTTATGTTTTTTAAAGTGCATGGCTTTCAAAAAAGAGGTTTCACAAACATGGGAAAAAGTTCATCAACTTTGAAAAAAAATTCAAATTTTAAAAAAATATGATTTTAGAAAAAACTCATCGATCTTTTAAAAAACCACAAATTTCAAAAAAATAGTTGCGTCCATTTTTAGAAAAAAATCACCATTTATTAGAAAAGTACATCAATTTTGGAAAAAAGTTCAAAATTTTAAAAATAGTTCATCGATTTTGGAAAAATTCGTAAATTTTAAAAAATAGAAGATAAACTTCAAAAAGGTTCATCGATTTTGAAAAGTGATCATAGATTTTTTTTTTCAACATTTCATCGAATTTAAAAAATTCATGCATTTTGAAACATAAAATAGAAAAAAGGAAAAGGAAAAGAATACAGAATAAATAAAAGAAAAAAAAATAGAAAACAAATAAAACAAATAATACCGGTCCAGGGAAAAAATCAAAATCGGAAAAAAAGGTTGGGAAGGTTCTGGAAGCTTTTGAAAACCAGGAAAAGTTCTCTCCCGTTGCACCCTAGATGGGCCGGCCCCAGGTAAGAGTGCCTTTAGAACCAAGGCGCCGAATATAAATGCTTGCCCTTTGTGTTACTTCTCATCGTCTGTGTTGTTTGCTTGTGGTTAGTTGGTTTTGCGGGCTACAAACAAGCTCGCCTAAGCTCCACCGGTCGCCACCGAGACTAAAGTGTGTAACAACACTAGAGCCACACACCCACCAATTCCACCTTCCTCTCAAACTAAATACTGACTGAAACGAAGTTGTTAAACCCAAAAAAAAATTAAGCCCAGCACAACACATATAAAACCAAATTGAAACAACCCACCATGATAATCAAGACTCTGCGTGTTACACGCTAGATTGCAAGTTTCTATGTCGCGCCCCATGCAGCGCTATGTGTGTACTACGCTAGCGATTTTTTTTCTAGATGGATTTTTAATCAGAGTTATTCCTTTTTTCCTTTTTTTATTAAAACTTCATTTCATAACATTCAAGAATTTTAATTTTGGTGATTAAAGAAAGAAAAAATTGAAAATGTTTATGAATTTACAAAATAATAGTAAATATAAAGCTGTTCATAATTATGAAAAAATATGCATAAGTTTTTTTAATAACGAGATTTAAATTTAATGAACTTTCAAAACGGTCACAAATTTAAAAGTCTTCAAGGATTTTAAAAAATGTGAATGTTTTTTCACTAATATGAAAAATGATGAATTTTCAAAGATGTTCATGAATACTAGAAAACTATTTATAATTTGATGTTTTTGAATTTCAGTAAATGTTTATAAATTTCATGTATGTTCCCAAATTACAAAAAAATATTCATAAATTTTAAAAAATAGTGATTTAAGAAAAATAAGAATAAAAGAGAAAAAGGAGAACAAATATAAAAACATGAAAATAAAAGTGAACATAAAAAAACTAGTGGTGGAAAAAACCTGAATGGAACCTTCACAAAATTGAAAGAACCGTCCTGCATGGTCAGCCTGATAGCACTTATAGGTGTGTCAATGTTTGCTTGACTTGCTCTGTAGTAGGACTGGAATATCAATTCACATAATAACCTTTGGAATAAAAAGTAAAGTTATATGTGACTTTGTTCCCTAAATGGAAAATATAATAAGGACCATACTAAAGTAACAGAAATATGTATGTAAAAAAATAATATAAATCATATAAAAATTTATGTGGGCCAATTAGTAAATTGCTCCACGTAATATATGTGATTTTCTCCGAAAGAAAGTGAAAACTATAATAAGGTTTATATTTTGACAAAAAAGCTAGGCCTATCTATGTACATGCACATCATATAAATATTTCACACTACTAGTTAAATATGTTCCGACATTCCAAAAAAATGTCTATTGTCGTTTAACAACATTGACATATATCGTTTAAGGTGTTCAAGTGAGTCATACAATTGTTTCAGTACATCTTATAAATCATCCATATGTTTCAAAAACTTGTGTGTTTCAATGTTTTGGAATATGGTCAGGTATGTCGTAGAATGTTCTATTAACTCGTGAGTTGTGCAATGTTCCAAACGATGAAAATGATGTATTTGTTCGCATATATATTTTTCCTTGTTTTGATGCATATAAACTCAATATCTGGTTAAAAACAAAGAAGGAAAAGTACAACGAATAGAAATTAAACATATAAACTAAAGGACAAAACCAAAAAATAATGCGAAGGAACAAAGTAAAAAAACACTTTGGGCCTTAGTATAGGAAATCCTAGATTGACCAGATCTTGTATTTCAGATCTACGTGACCTCCTCCCACTAATTCCCCACCTCCCTCGTGTTTTTCACCCTGGGCCTCCATTTCACCCTGTAACTTTCCAACCTCAACAAAATCCCCTAGATGTAGCATCTGAAATATATCATAGAAAGTGTTCAGGTGAGTCATGAAAATTGTTTTGATACATCTTAGAAATCCTCCATATATTTCAAAAGTTGCGTTTACCTTGGTGGTTTTTTTAAATCTTCATGTATGCCATACAATTTTCAATAAATTCATGAGTTGTTCCGGTGTTTCAATAGATGAAAATGATTTATTTGCTAAATTATATTTTTTTTATCTTGATACATAAAAAATCAATATTTAAATTTAAAACAAAGAAGGAAATACATGACAAATAGTTTGTTATTTTTTGGAAAAGCAGCAAAGATGAAAAGGGAACAAAGTAGGAAAAGAAAAGGAAATGGTACATGGATCCTCCATATGAAAATTGCAAGGCTTATGGGAACGAGGATTACAGACGGATGTATACTCTTCCCACTCATATGTCTCAAACTTATGAACAATTTTTGTATGATTCATGCTACTTTCCTATCAATTCCAAAACTTTGGGCATACTTTTTATCAACTTTTATTTGACTAACGTATTAATTCAGTGCCAGAGTCAGTTTTTATTTTTGTTGGTTTTAGTATTTCAGGAAAACACAACAGAAAAAGTCTGAGAGAAAATCAACAAAAATAGTTCAAGAAGTTACAATCCTTAGGTCATCCACTTGAGGCTCAACATAGTTTGCAAGAATATAAGTATGTAGTAGACATCAAGTTCTTTTCTGGAGTCGTTACCGGGATGGTGGGTGCTTGATGGTATCTCTTTTAGATCCTGCAATTTTATCTTTTAGTTTCTTGTTCACTTGTTTTGCTTATGGAAGAAACAAAAAGAAAATGCACTGGATTGTATTTAGAAATTTGATGTTCAAAGTATGGAATTAGAACATGGTTATGAATTATTCAAAGAAAAAAATAAAAATGTTATTGATGTAAGTTCTTTGAATATTAATCAAGATATAATTTTTGGAGAAAGAAAGAAAGAAAATAAAAGTTATTAGTATGTATTCTATGAATATCAATTATGCTAATGACATGAAAAAGCATAAGCTTGGGGAGGATAAATTTGAAAACCTTTTTGCTATTGATGACTATTCTTATGCTATTTCTATCACTTATGATGAAATTTTGGAAAACTTTAAGCTTGGGGATGTTATGCTTGAAAATCATTTTGGTATTGACATGAAAAATCCTAAGCTTCGGGGTGATAGGTTTGAAAGTCCTTTTTCTAGTGAGCACGCTGAGTCTGAAATATATTTTCTAGTAAGAATGAGGTTTGCATGTTTGAAGAAGTTTATGCTATTGAGAATCCTAATGATTATCCTCTTGCTTGTGATAATGAATGTGAAACAATGAATGAATATGATCTTTCGAGACCTCCTAATCCTAGCTTAGAGAAGAAATTTATTAAGAGGATAATACACCTCCTACACCTAGTTATGATGATTGCAATATTATTAAAAGTGGGTTTAGAGAGGTCATGATGGTAGGTAGTAATGGTATTCATTTTAAGTAGTGTTGATTCCATAATTTTTGAGGGTGTTTCAATTGATTGTGATGAGAACGAAATTGTTACCTATGATGATTACTGTGTAATACTTATTCTTTAAGAGATAATGATAATCATTTTTATGAAACTTTTCATAATTATGAGGAGAAATACCCCCCCACACACACAAACTGAACACTAACATTTTATGTTCATGACAAGTTTCACATATTTTATAAAGGTTGATGAATTTAGAAAACAATACTAAATTAAAATTGTTCATGTATGAAAAAAACTCTGGAATTTTTAAAAAGTTCATGAGTTTTAAGAATGTTTACCAATTTAAAAATGGTCATGAATTTTAAAAATATTTGTGTATTTGAAAATTGTTCATGAGTATGAAAAAGTCTCAAAATTTAAAAATGTTCATGAATTCAAGAAAATTGTTCACAATATTTCTATGAATTTGAATAAATGTCCACGAATTTAAACTATGTTTCCAAATTTCAAAAAATACCAAAAAATTTGAAAAAAATTAATGAGTTAGAAAATAAAAAGGAAAGAGGAAAAGGTAAATATGTATAAAAATAAACAGGAAAATTGAAAATAAAAAATAGTGGACAAAAAAAACCAAAATGGGACCTTTCCAACACTGAAAGGACCTTCCAACATGGCCAGCCTAATAGCCACCACGGGGGTGCCAGTGTTTGCTCGACCGCCTCTATGGTATGGGTGGAATATGACTTGGCATAATAAGTTTTGGAATGATAAAATAATTTAGTTCCACAACCGAAGAACGACACCGCAAAGCTCGCATTACCCTCTTGTAGAATTTATGTGGGCTTCTCCGGCCAACGACCCAACTAATATGTGGCTGATTCTAAAAAAATATAATATGAGGCTTTGTTCCCTAAATTGAGAATATGGTAAAGAGCGTAAAGTAACAAAAATATGTTTGTAATAGACTAATACAAAACATTTAAAAAAATATGTGGGCCAATCTGTTAATATATGTGACTTTCTTCTAAAAAACGAGTACTATAGTAAGGTCTATATTTTGAAATAAAGGTAGTAGTATCTTTGTAAAAATGTTCATGCATGTCAAATAAATATTTCACACTACTAGTTAAACTAGGTGATTTCCTCGTGTGTTGCGGCAAGAATTTAAAGATTAATTTTAGATGGATTATGTATGTTCAAATGCTACCATTTTCTTAATGTAGATATATTTCATACTTGCCCTGTGTGTGAAAAAAGATTATGAATGTGGTTTGCTCCGGCCGGACACAATGTGAATTGTTCATGGGGATGCCGGAACATGGGAACAAGAAAAGAGAAAACAATGATAACAAAGAAATTGGCATAATGATCGAGCTGTTGGTTCACGTAGATGCCTATAAATCTCACGTCGGGTTTTGTTGATTATCGTGAAGCAAAAGGAATAACTCGTGGTAACTACACATTCACCCATAGTTATTCATGTAGGTACAAGGGTCAATATGGATGTCCACGGTTCCGCTATTGATCGTTGAATGGAAGGAGTTACGGTCATATCTATACTTTAAGGAACCTGCTGGGTCACATGCTTAAGGGTCATAGATTTGTTGGGTGCTAGATGGATTAGGAGCTTGAGAGAAAATCAGCAGAAAAGTTTCAGAGATGTTGAAATTGTTTCCGAGGAAGGATATGAAGTGTTTCAGAGAAACCGAAAGTGTTTTTGGGAAAACTGGGAGACCGGAAAATATTTCAAAGGAAATAAAATAAGCCATCGACAGTGTAGGAAGGATACAAAAAAATTTGGAGCCTGCAGGAAATATTATTAGCGCCATGGGCCAAGACATACGCAAGGCCTATTGGATGGCTGGCCACATGGGCCTTAGAGGCCCATTAGGTGGGCGCCCCCTTGCCTTGGCGCCCAAGCTTGCTTGGTCCGACTATGATTTGGGGGTGGGCCCACCCCTTAGTGCGCCGCCCTAGGGAGGAGACAACCCTTGCTCCAAGGGTTGCCCCTCTCTCTCTCATTCTCTAGCAAAAATTCCCGTTACGCCGCAAGGATTTCAAGTTCCCTTCCCCATCTGCATGAGGCCAAGGTCCAAAGTCATCGAACTATCGTCAGCGTTTGTTCTCGTGCCTTTGCCGGTGGGTAGGTCATGGCCAATGGACCGTGGTCAATGGCTGGTATGGACTGCGGAGGCGCCGACTAGGGCCGCAAAAAGGCCAGGTCATTGGTTGTGGTTGGTGGCACAATCACCGTGGCCGGACCGTTGTTCCTGCTAGGGTTTGTTTTGGTAGTGTCCGGTCCAGCTCCATCTTCGACGACACTCGCTCCACTGCAGGCAAATGTGGTAAGTTCCCGAGTTGGTCACGAGTGATGGAAGTGTACCCATCCACACCGACGACGCCCACTCACACTTTCGCCATGCACGAGTTGGAAGCAGCGACTTTCGATTCGGTTGTCAGCGATGAGTTTGTGACCAACGTAGCGGCAGTTTTCTCGGGTTGTTGGTGGGTGTCGTCGGTGTCGGTGGGTACACTTTTGTCATTCGTGACCAACTCGTGACCAAATGTGGTAAGCTCTCGAGTTGGTCACGAATGACGAAAGTGTACCCACCCACACTGATGACGCCCACCAACAACCCGAGAAAACTGCCGCTACGTTGGTCACAAACTCACCGCCGACAACCGAATCGAAAGCCGCCGCTTCCACCATGACCACCCACTGGACCTCAAGCGACAACAAGCGTGAAAATGGTCGGCAAACAAACGGCAATCAACGACGCGTACCTCCGCTGATAGCATGAATGCATAAGAAAGGGATAAAATCTCTAACGCTGGCGAGCAATGGAGCATGATCCGGTGGTGATACGCCGACAACTAACTCGGAACTGTCGCCGCTCGAGAGGATGGAATGCGATAAAAATTGGGGGGGGGGCATCAAGAGAAATGGAGAGTGGAAGAAAGAAGAGAGAGAAGTGGGGGAAGGGAGCAGTTCGCTAAAGCCCACGACGCAACGAACGGTTGGGGGAGTCTGAAGTGGCGCCCTCGCTAGCTTCAAGATTCGTGCGGGAGAACCAAAGGTGACAGGGGCGTTCACTGGAATGTTTCAAATATCTGACAGCAGCCAGATATCATTTCCGAAAGTCAAAAGGTCTCCAATATATGGGAAGAGCTTTTCTTTCTTTTGCTCGAAGGAAGAAAAGACGCCCTTGCCGCCACCAAGTGTCTCCATTGTCGCCGCCCTCTGGCGGCTCCCCTCTGCCGGCGACCTCGGTCGTTGGCGGTGAGGCTGGTCGTCGGATCCACGCATGTGGATCTTTTTTACTCTCGTAGTTTAAATTTTTAGGTTGTTCATCATCTTGGCTTCGGCGGCCGCGATGGCGGCGCTGAATAAAATTTCTTTAGAACCTAGTCCGGCGTGGCGATCGGTCTTATGGTTGGGGATGGATTTGGAAATCAGTTTGTTCAAGAAAGGATGGTGTGGCGGCGGCGACATCCTTGTGGTGGACCTGTGTCCGCGGGCTCCGTCGTTGCGGCGATGTTTGCTCCAGTGCGGGCACGGAGCTTGGGAGGTAGTCCAGGAGCAGATGCAGATTGTGGTGCATCAGCAACATCTGTAAGATGGTGGATCGTTTGTTGGGTTCGTGGTTCGTGGATGGTAGGTGTGGTTTTCACTTCCGGCGTCTCAGTCGTGTGGGGGTGCCAGATCTGGAGTTCGATGGCATGTCCGTGGTGTTGCCCCGCTCTGATTCGTTCAATGGTAATGGTTTCACATTTGGTGAGCCACGTTGGAGGTCCACAAAGCTGCATATCAGCGATGGAGCCGCTTCGAGCTCGGGTGTGAAGGTGATCCGTATTTTTTTTTCCTTTGATAGCTGCTATGGTGGTTCCAGAGGCAGGTGACGGGCGTTGGTGTCAAGTTGGAAGGTTTCTTCGGTCTAGATTGTAATTTTACTTCTTGGTTGTTGTTCCTACGTGCAAAGGCTAGCGTTTTGCTGTCTTTTCAGTTTTGCAAGGTCGGTCTGTATGCGGCTTATACTATATGATCCTTATGATATAAAAGAGACACGTATTACCATGAAAAAAAAGTCAAAAGGCCTCCAACTTATACGAGACTTTATTAATTCTCGTCTAATCCAAAATTGATAAGCCTATTCCGTAGCGATATGTAATGCTGACGACCTGTTGGGCCACAACACCCGCAGAAAACGCAGCTCGGCCCCGGACAATGCACGCCGAGCATCATCCGCCGTCACCCCTCGGGCCGCACGCGCCGCCTGCGGGCTTCGGCAGCACACCACCGCGTAGGAAGGGCTGCCCGGGGCCGGGGCCTGGTAGTATTCATGGCTGCACGTTGTTTGCATGCCGAGGAGCGTGCAGCGGGCACCAGAGCGCGAGCAGCCGACGCGCACGGCACGAGATCGACAAGACTCGCCTGGGGCGCCTGCCGCGGGAGCCGGGTCGTCGCCCAGCAAACTGCCGGGGAGCGCGGAGCGGGCTGCACGCACGCCGGCGTGTCGTGCCCGAGCGGATCCCGGCACGGGCGGGCGGCGGCGTACATGGTGCCGGACCGACACACGCGGCCAACAGTGTCTGCCGTGCCGTGCGTTACGAGCGGAACGCACGTACGTACGTACGTACGTACGGGTTCCGTGTGACCCGGCCGCCTTCCAATCCAACAGTGCAAATCCTGTCGAGGACAGCCAGCGATTCCGGTACGAAACTGAAGCTGCATCAAACATGAGGATCCCGGGGCACTGACGAGTCCGTGAGAAAGCAAGAAAGTTCAGAGTTCAGACACACAGCCAAGTCACATGAACACGAAGGTAGAGCATTTTGGTTTGATGAAAGTTAGGAGGTCTGGAGACGTACAGGAGCTACCACTACCCATCCAGCTCCGATCAGCGGCGGCTCTCCGCCGGACCGGAGGCGACGCTGCTGCTGCCGTCCATGGCTCGATACTACAAAAACCCTTCGTCCCAGACGCAGCTGGAGAAGGAACCACGAGAGCCCAGGCAGATGCATGCATGCGCCGCTAAGCTACCAGCTATGGCTAATAAACCACCTTACAGTTCCTTGCTAACGCAGCTACTAATGCTAAGTAACCAGAGCCCTAGTTAAACGATCTTGCTATCTCCTCGTGGACGCTGTAGTCGAGCAAGTCAGTCTCACGCGTCGGCCCACGCGGCGAACATTGGCATGTGCGCCACAGACACGCCGGGCCTGGCCGGCGCCGGCGATGAGACCCAGGAGCCCATAGGCAGCGAGCTCGCCAACTTCGGCGCCGCGGGCCGGGCGAACAGCATGGCCAGGCCGCCTCCCTGGTCCGGGCTCTGCTCCCGGGAGTTGCTGAGGCTGGTGGCCAGGGACGACGCGCCCGACATGCGGTTGCCCTGCCCCTGCTGAGCACCAGCGGCGTCGCCGTCCACGGACACCACGCCGCGCAGCAGGGAGAAGGACTCGCTCGACAGAAGGCCCAGGTGGTGGCGGCTGTGCTCGTCCGTGGTCACCGCCGCAGGCTGCCTCCAGAAGTCCGCGGCGCTGCCGGCCTGCACGAGGGCGGCCGCCGCGCTGGCCACCACGGCGGCGCTCTCGTCGGGGCCGTCCTTCCTGCGCCGCACCTGGTCGCCGGGGAGCAGCGTGCTGCTCTCCATGATCTTGTCCACGTCGTACCGGTTGATGTCGAAGTTGGTGACCGCGTTGAGGCCGCGGAACTTGATCGCCGCCACGTCGTACGCCTCCGCCGCGTCCGCCTCCGCGCCTGCACGCACGCAAGAAACACACATCCAACGATCAAACACACACACACACACGCAGCTTCAAACAGCAGCCGAGCTTTTCCCGGCGGTCAAAGGACAGGAGAGGAGCCAAGCGCGAAAGCGACGAGAGCATGCATCATGCACGCACAGAGCCGGCCAGCCTTATCGGAAAGGCGAGCAACGCAAAAACGCAAACCCACTACGGCTGGGGACGGCCTCCCTCGCTCCTCCCTCGCACGCGCAAAAGTGCGGCCAAAAGCATGCAAAGAATCGGCAGGGCGATGCTACGTTCATTCTTTCGGGAGGGCCAGGGCGCGCAGGGGCATCATGGAGCTACATCAGAGGTTATGATCATTGTGACAGGACGCCCTGCGTCCTTAAACCGTGACAAGCCTCTGCAGCCTTATTTCGCTGCTGCGGCGACAACGAACTAGTTGCTGCTGTCACATTGGTGAATGGGTGATCATGATGGATGCTGCAGATTTGTATCTTGTAGCGAGATTGCAAGATTGCAGTCTCAGAGAAACCTGATTAATGGCGGCAATAGGGGGAGCAAGAGCTAGCTTGGGCTGGGCACGTACTGAATGTGCCGAGGTAGAGGTCCTTGTTGCCGGAGACGCGGCCGATGCGCGCCTGCCACCGCCCCTGCTGGTGGTGCCTGGTGACTCCCCGGTACATCGAAGCGCCGCGCGAGAACCCGCTGCTCTTCCTGCACCAATGGCGGCCGCGGCGTGAGTGTCCGCCATGCGATCGAGTGCACATTTCTCTCACGATTCAGGCAAGCAAATGATTCTGTACCTTCTGAGATGAGCCACGTACTCCTGCCTGGTCATGTTCTTCATCACCTCCAGCTCCTCCTGGTAGTCCTCCACCTGCACTCACGCACACACAAAAATGCTCAAAATCACTGTCTACATTCCGATCACAAGCAAGCAATGTAAATATGCTGCACTGTTCGTCGGAGATGGATGGAGAAGGAGATGATCGCCGTACCGGGAAGTTGATGTGCGTGGACGCGCCCCAGTACTTGAGCGCCGCCAGGTCATACGCCCTCGCCGCCTTCTCCTCCATGTCATACCCACCTGCCCAAATCAACAAGTTCTTTTAGTTTTAGGCACCACCACTCCCTCTGATTCAACAAGCACAAATACTAGTATTTGCACTGACTGATCCCAGCAAGATTAAGCAAAGTGAATGTGCTAGGTAGGAGCATCACTCCCAGTGCTACTCACCAAGATAAACTGAAGACGGAGACGAGAAGAAGCACGATCGATCCCCAGGCAAAAGGTCAAGCAAAGGACATGCAAAGAGCAGTTCATTAGTTAGCACTTGACTTGGAAGTGCAATCACATCACTACTTAGTGTACTACTAGTACGTACTGCTACTACTGCTACTAACTAAAATGGTACTAGGAGTACTAGTTAGGGAGCTTGATCGATTAAGGTTGGAGCTTGGAAGTACCTTGCCGGCCTTTCCTGGTCTGGCCTTCCTTCCGGCAGCTGTTGTCCCAGAGGTGCGCCTCATACCTCCCCGTCCACCTATGCCTGCTTTTGCTAGCAAGCGAGGGTTAGCGCGAGGAGGAAGAAGATGGTGCCAAATGACATGCAACGCGGTGATGGGTTGGGTTGGGGCGTGCGGCTACCTGGTGACGCCCCTGTACTTGGACGTGCGCTGGCCGAAGGTGTCGATGCACTTGCGGTGGACGACCGGCTGCTTGTTCTGCCCGGCGCCGGCGCCGGCGCCGCGCTTCTTGCTGGCCGCGGTCGCCTGGCCGACGTAGGCGTGGGCCTGTGCAGCCGCCTGCTGCATTGTCACGCAGCTGGACTGGGACCCGGAGCTCATGGACAGCGTCAGCGGGTGTACGTACCCACCGGGGTTGTCGTGGCCGGCCGCCACGATGGCGCCCCCGCCGTCCTCGCCGTTGCCGCCGTCCACCTCGTAGACGTCTCCGGCACGCGCCATCCAGCCGGCCGCTTCCATTGCGGCCGACGTGGCTGCAGCCTGCTCGTCCAGCAACGCCGCGTGGGCGTCGTAGTACATGTGGTGGCCACCGGAGCCAGGCATCATGGCGTACGGCAGCTGGTGCTGGCCCTCTCCAGCGTCGCTATGGCCGTGGCCGTGGCCGCCGTAGTAGTAGCCGGAGTTGTCCAGGGTCAGCGCCATGGCGGGACTCGCGCCCAGGAAGTCCTCGAGCTTCGGCGGCGCCGACACCTCCGCCCCTGCACAGACCGCAACCCCAACCAAGAAACATAAAGAGACGCGCGCAGCTACAAGCCAAGAACTCAGGAAACCCAAACTGTAGCAAAGTAAGAACCGTAGTACTGTGCAGATATTTACCGTGGTGTTTCTGCTCGCTCCTCCGGAGCGCATCGGCGAGGCAGAGGGAGCCGTCGGACCTGAGAGGCAGGGCGGAGATCCCGGAGTAGTACCCGCCGCTCGCGGCGCCGACATTGTCGCCGCCGCCGAAGTAGAAGGACATGGGGGAGGACGCGACCGCGTCAGGCTGGTAGTAGACCCCGCCGTGGTGCGCGTGGTGGTGGCCGGCCACGTCGACGATGCCGGAGCCGGCGGCCGCATCCATGGCCACGTGAGGCGACAGCGAGAAACCCAGCCAGCCGCCAGCACCGCCCGCGATGCTGGCCCCGCTCATGCTGTGGCCGCCGTTGGTCATCGAGCGGAGCGGATGGGAGCAAGGGCGCACGAGCACGACTGGGGATGAGGCTGTGGTGGTCTCAAGATTCAAGAAGATCTAGCTTAGATGGGAATGAGATAATCAATCATTGGGGAGTACATGTCGCAATGATGCCGCTGCTCTCCATTGCTAGCTCAGCGGGTTTGAAGGGGGGCTTTGGTCTGTGCGTGCGCGTGTGCGGGGTATGCCCGGCTCAGCGCTTCTTGTACCCCGTGAGGAGGGCAGCGGAGCGGGGGGAAGAAGAGGGAGAGTCGGGGTGTGATCGGCCGATAGGACTACTGGGCTTGGCTTTTAACGTGTGTGTGCAAAGCGAATGAGTTGCTCTTGGTCTTGACCACACACACACACACACATTTTGCGAACAAGAAATAAAGAGGATATAAGGCCCCGTTTGGATTGCCGTTTGGATCGTAAATACCCCTGTAAGAGCATCTCCAACGGTCACAATAGCGCCGCAAAAAAACTGATTTAGCGCTACAAAACGCTTCTGGTTTACATGGGCATGCGCGTTTGCTCCAAAGAATTTACAGAAGCCGCAGCTCCAAGCAGACGCGGTAAAATACAGCGCGCGAACATTTTTTTCATAGATAAAAAAAACGATGCATATAGATAGATAGATAGTTCAACATACATAGATAGATAGTTTGACATACATAGATAGATAGGCACTACTACGGCATACATAGATAGATAGGTACTACTACGGCATAGATAAAAGCTACTCCAAGTCGCTACCATCATCATCACCATCATCATCCTCGTCGGTGTCGTCCGAGGTTGAGAGCCATATGTCCTCCCAACGGTCATCGTCGGGCGTGAAGAACGACCTCCCACCTACTGAAACAATGTCGCACTGAGCGTTCACCAATGCCTTCCGCTGACGCCGGTCAACCCGCTCCGCACGGCGCCTTGCCGCCCTCTCCGCCCTGTAGGCGTGCTCGTCGGCGACGTTCTCCGGGTGGCGACGACGCCACTCCGCCATGGCTCGCTCGTCCTCCTCGGCGACGAGGAGGCGGCGCTGCCGCCGAGCGTGATCGGCACGGTCCATGTCGGTGATGAGACGCGGCGGGGCGGCGCTACGCGCCGCGCGTGAAGACGCCCCGAAGTTCATCTCGCGATCGGGCTCGCCCAGCGCCACGCCGCCCGCGTCAGATCGCTGGCCGCCTCGTGCGCGCTCCGGAATGTCCCGAGGCCGAGCCGCACGTCGCCGGACCGTATCTCGGCGGAGAACCAGCCGTTGGGGCGCGCGCGGACGCCGCGATAGCCCGAAGCACCCCGGCGGCACGGCGGCATGGTGGCGCGGTGGTGGCGCGAAAAAGCTGCGAAAGGGCGAGCGGCGAGCGGCGAGCTTGCGAGGGAAGGGCGTGTGGCTGTGTGCGTGGCTGTGTGCGGTGCGCGTTGCGGGCGCGGCAATTTATAGGCGCGCGGTAAACGGCGCGGTAGTTTTGACGCGCCGCGTGCCGCTTTCTCCCGCGCGCGCGCAAGCGCTTCCCGTGCGCGGTAATTTCCCGCCACCGCTGGAGCGCGCGGAATCACCCGGCGCGTGCTAAATCGCGATTTTACCCCCCGCGCGCGGCTTTTGCCGCGCCTGTGGGAGATGCTCTAAAACGATACACGCCTCCCGCCGTCGTTTTTTCTTCAGGCGAAAAGTAAGCTGCGGCCGGTAATATACACTTGTAAATTAAATCCGGATGTATCTACTTACACCGATTCCAAGCACGCCCTAAATGGTCGGGTAGGCACAAGCACAACATTCTCCAACTAGGAGCTTGGGACAACTGAAAGTCAGCGAAACAGGTTCAAACCTGCTTTAGTAGTTTGCAGCACAAAAGCAAGTTTGAAACGGAGGAAATTTTTTGGATAAGATGTGTCGTGGGACTTCGTGGCAATACACATGATTTGGAAATTTTGCGGAATAATGCACGCGTGGATGATCTAGGTATATGATTGGGAGTACCTAGAACTCATCTAGATGAGATATAGTTTGGTCTCATTCACTTTGAAAACAAGAACAAATACAACCCACGTCAGCACACACGCATCTTATAGCATCACATCCAATGGCTATAAAACGTGGATGAGACCAAATTATATCTCATCTAGATGAGTTCTAGCAAAACTGTATATGATTTCACATGAGGAATTTTACCCAAGTTCAGAGTAACGGTGCAATGATGACTACCGCTGCCCCTAGTATTAGTAGGTTGCAAAAACAGTTTTTCTAAGTCTCAACTGAGACTTCATTATGTCTCAGTTGATGTTATCTTCCTTCGATTTTGCATGGAGATTCGTATAAAAAATTATTTTCAGTTTTTTTACATATTATATAAGACTTGGTTAAGTCTAAGTTGACCGAAACATAACCACACCCTTGCAATAACACTAGCTTGATGGCGTAGTTAGTAAGGTGTGCGATGATTGCCTACTTTTATCTAGTCTGATGGTTGTCGCGGATGGGCTTTATGATGCCGGCCTGGCCTAAGTGATTTCGTAGAACAAGCTTGGGGTATTCCAAACTTGTAGGACCGAATCCTTGGGCCTAGGGGCCTAACCAGGGATCCTGCTGCCAAGATGTCATACAATTGTCCGTTACAAAGTAGTCCCTCTGTTTTATACTTTTTGTTGTGAATTTGAACTAAAACCACGACGACAAGAATTATGGAACAAAAGAGCACATCACGTAGGACAAAGCACTCTGTGCCTAACTAATCCTTTCCGAAATTCATACACAACTTACAATCTCATGAGGAATCCTATTGGCATCTCTATTAATATTTATGATCGAAAATTGTTGTGGAAGGTCGATGACCCCAAATCCTCTAGTCTCTTTAAAAATCACAAGAACCGACCTACCAATCATTTGACAATAATTTTTAACAATGACGCACCCGGTCTAGAGGATGATCGGGGTATACATGGTTTGAACACAAAAGAAGCAAACAATTCAAGTCATCTTGAACTAGAATATCATTATCCCCCTCTGGTGTCTGGCAATGTGCTAAATCTCTCTAGTCAACATACAAATTGCATGAGCTTTATGACTACTCTAACCGGTCGACCCATTTCATCCGATTGTGTCTGTTTGGGACAGTAGGGGCAAAACCCATGGCCCAATGCACGTGCATAAACACATGTTCTATCTGTCACGTGTTTGTCTGGATGTATTTTTGTCCCAAATTTAGGTCTAATTTGCGTCCACACAGACATGAGACGGACGCGCCGCACATCCGCTCGGTGTCCGCCCCGGGCCCGCGTGTCGGGCACCCAACCACCACCAATCGGTCCCTTTTAATGCCACACTTGGCTAGCCATACTTGGCTAGCCGGGCTGAATACCCTGTCTCTTCGGCCGGTGGGCGCTCACTATAGATTGATCGTGATGGATCTTATTGCCTTGAAGTTGGCCTCTTACGTAGATCATGGGGTTTTGGGGCGGAAGTGGTCCCCTGCCTTGACGGCGAGGTATATTAGGGGGGTTAGGATAGCCGCCTTGCGGTTTATCTCGGCCCCGAGGAAGGCGGTCGGGCTTTCCGGCCCAACCATGCATGATTTGACAACGGGGTATTGGTGATCTCTTGCTATTTACATAGTTCGTCGGGATTTCCCTGAATAGGAAGGGTGATATAACACAGTAGCGGAGTATCTCCCTCAGTTAAGAACCAAGGTTTATCAAACCAATAGGAGACTCCATGAGAAATATATAAATGTTACCTACACACACAAAGCAAATGCTCGTACCCAACGAAAGCAAGGGGGTTGTCAATCCCCTCGTTCGTGCCAGTTACAAGGATTAAATCTGATAGTGATAAATATATAATATAAAATTAAAATAAAAGATAATAAATTGCAGCAAGGTATTTTTAGGGTTTTAGTAAATATAAAGTGAATGGACCCAGGGGCCATAGCATCTCTCTCATGAGCAAGATAACATGGTGGGTAGACAAATTACTGTTGGGCAATTGATAAAAAGTGCATAGTTATGATGTTATTCATATCATGATCGGTACATAGGCACTACTTCCGTGAAAAGTAGACCGACATCTATCTTCATCTACTACTATTACTCCACTTCGAGAGCTCTTATATGCTTGGCTCTCTACGCGTTAATTAAGTTCATAACAAATAGAGTAATGCTTCGAGCATGATGATACAATGAAGACAAAATAAGACCAATAAATATGATCGCACCCCGTCGTTTTACCCTTAGTAGCGACGTACAAATATGTGCCTCGCTACCCCTTCTGTCACGACGTGACGTCATTGAGGGAGTCCTGGACTAGGGGGTGTCCGGATAGCCGAACTATCATCTTTGGCCGGACTCCAAGACTATGAAGATACAAGATTGAAGACTTCGTCCCGTGTCCGGATGGGACTTTCCTTGGCGTGGAAGGCAAGCTTGGCGATACGGATATGTAGATCTCCTACCATTGTAACCGACTCTGTGTAACCCTAGCCCTCTTTGGTGTCTATATAAACCGGAGGGTTTTAGTCCGTAGGACGAACAACAATCATACCATAGGCTAGCTTCTAGGGTTTAGCCTCCTTGATCTCGTGGTAGATCTACTCTTGTACTACCCATATCATCAATATCAATCAAGCAGAGTAGGGTTTTACCTCCATCGAGAGGGCCCAACACAGGTAAAACATCGTGTCCCTTGTCTCCTATTACCATCCGCCTAGACGCACAGTTCGGGACCCCCTACCCGAGATCCGCCGGTTTTGACACCGACAGCGGCTCTCGCGGTCTTGACGTCCCCAACCGGAGACACAGCCCAATACGTACTTCAGATAATGTACACGGACTCCAACAATGCAGCCGAATACGAGGCCCTTCTACATGATCTCCGGATGGCAATCTCCATGGGCATTCAACGCCTAGAGGTCCGCGGGGATTCAAACCTCGCAATATCCCAAGTAAATGGAGACTTTGATGCCAAGGATCCGAAAATGGCAGCCTACCGTAACACCGTCTTAAAAATGTCACTCGGTTCAAGGACTCAATTCCACCATGTAGCCCGGGATAATAACCAGGCGGCCGACGTATTGGCACGCATCGGCGCAAAGCGCGGCGCCGTCCCTCCAAACATCTTCCTGGATCGGCTTTTTAAGCCATCCGTATTATGGGAAGAGGAGTCCGGAAACAACAACCCGGAACCGACCGCACCGCCCAACACCGAACATTCTGACACAATCGGCGGCTCCGCCAATGAAATAACACCTTCAGCCCACGAAATAATGGCAGTCATTGCCCCGTGGACGGAACCATTCCTAGCCTACTTAATTAGGCAAGAACTTCCCGAAGACCAAAACGAGGCCCGCTGCATAGTACGGCGATCTAAAGCCTACAAGGTCCATGAGGGAGAGCTTTATAAGAAAAGCACAACCGGAGTCCTTCAAAGGTGCATCTCCGAAGAGGAAGGGCGAAATCTTCTGGCTCAAATTCACGCCGGACTCGGCGGGCACCACGCTGCAGCCCGGGCCCTTGTAGGCAAGGCCTTCCGTACAGGATTTTATTGGCCGACGGCCCGGGCAGATGCTCAGGACTTAGTCCAACGATGCGTTGGTTGCCAGCTCTTCGCTATTCAAAGCCACATGCCACCCACCGCCCTCAAAACTATACCCATAACCTGGCCGTCATGTCCGGGGCTTGACATGGTTGGACCCCTTAAAGGGGAACCCACAAGCAAAAAACCTATTGGTCATGGTGGACAAATTCACCAAATGGATAGAGGCCAAGCCGCTTAAAACGGCCGAATCCGGACCTGTGATAGACTTCATATCGGGGTAGTACACCGTTACGGGCGTCCCCACAAAGATCATCACCGATAACGACCACGAACTTCACGGCCGACGAGGTTAAACTCGTGCAAAACATGGGCATCAAGCTCGACCACGCTTGATCTATCACCCTCAAACTAACGGTCAAGTCGAACGAGCAAATGGTCTAATCATGAGCGGCATCAAACCCAGGTTAGTGCGGTCCCTCACGGAATCTAACACGCACTGGGTGGAGGAGCTCGACTCCGTACTCTGGGGGCTGCGAACCACGCCAAACCGCACTACCGTATTCACACCATTTTTTATGGTATACGGCGCAGAGGCAGTTTTGCCCTGCGATATAATTCATGACTCACCTCGCGTGCGCATGTACGAGGAAAGAGAGGCCGAGCTGGATCGGCAGGACAGTTTGGACGCCTTAGAGGAGGAGCGCGACATGGCAAAAGCTCGTTCCGCATTCTATCAGCAGTAGGCTCGAAGATATCAAAGCAGAGAAGTACGGGCCAAAACTTACGATGTTGGCGAACTAGTTCTACGCCTGCCAGACAAAAAAAAGGACAAACTCAAGCCCAAATGGGAAGGTCCCTTCATCATTGACCAAGTCCTGACCGGCAGAGCATACTGTCTACGAAACGCATCGGACAACCGACTCGAGCCGAACCCATGGAACGCAGCCCGTCTCCAAAGATTCTACGCTTAGCGCCGGACTCAGAGTTCGTCTCCTTCCTCCGTCCACATTTTATACTTTAGCTGTCTTCTGTTTCTCTCTTTTTTCCTCCCTTTTTTGCAAAGCCTTTGAGGGCTGACCTGCGCATTGTTCGCACACACTTGATGTGCTACTCGCACTCATTATACATGGGGGCTTCTTCAATAGAAACTTATTTATATGGGCTTCATGCCCAGCGCATGTGTCACACTTCCGCATGCACCTTTTATTCACCATTATATGCATCGATATGACTTAAGTTTTGGCCAAGCTGGGTTGCCTGGCTCCTGTGCTTACCCCTACGTTCCCGATTGTTCGGCTAGGAGGTAAAGGAGCACCTCTGCGATTATTCTCGCCGGTCACCGGACGTGTACCTCAGACTGGGTGAAGCCGAAAGCTAGCGTTCTTAAGGGAATATTCGGTCGGTGACTTGAAAGATGATTTCTTACTTATTTATTTATCTGCCCCGGATGCTTTTTCTCGCTTTTTTCGCAAAGGCGGACATGCACTTTAGGGCATGCCTCCCAGGGAAAGGAACCCCTAACGGAACTATTCTCCCTGGAAGATGTTTCTTACTAACCATGTAATATAACATAACTAGTTGGGCACTTGTCTAATAAAGCACTAATGACCCCTACGCCTGGTCTCCATGCATGCCCCGGTTTTTATATAACCGTGAGGGTATTCGGACACACTCCGGACTGTTGGGTCCCGAGGTTGAAGCGAAAAGGTCCGCAAAGACAAACGATCTACAATCCGGCTAGAAGGCATTTTACATGTCATTTCAAATTACATCGTCAAATTGACTTATTGTACTCCTCTTCAATCCCATCTAACAGGCTGTCTAGTTTGCAGTCCCATTGGGAATACTTCGCGGCCAACTCTACTTGGCCGTACATTAAGCTCACAGGGATTTCCTTCCCATCGGGCCCCACAGGTCCGACCTCGACCATGTGGTTTGGATCAGCCTTTGTGTACCGCGTCTTCACCATGGCCCAGGCCTCCCTGGTGCCTTGACGGCAGGCCAATATCTTCCATAGACGGAAGCGCTGCCGTGCTCCCTGAAGCTTCTCCGCAAGCCCTCCAAGACCCTTGGGTAGGGAGACGGACGGCCATAAGGCCTGGACGACGCCGCTCATCGCCTGCCGAACACGTTCGTGCAGTTACAATAGCTCGGGCAGCAGGTCACCCGTGGAACCAGGCATTTCCTCCGCAGGACGACCTGTGAGCACACCTACAGACACATTTCTGTGAGTCGACTTCCTCGCCGAACTCTTCCTTTCAAAAGAGTTTGCTCAAGCACTTATTGTAAATGCCGCGACGAAGCCGCCGATTCTCCTTTACGGAGTCAGATAGCTGGACCCGAACATCTTTTAGTTCTTCGCCCAGCTGGGTGTTGGCATCTTGGAGTTTGTTCCTCTCCTGCTGCACCCTCATAAGCACCTTCTCGCCGGCCTTCAGCTGGCGCAGTAGATGTTGCTTGTCCGGATCTAGTCTGGCACCATCTGCAATATGATTGTCAGACTTATACACATGCCACACTTCATAAACTACTTATCTTTTCAAAGTATGTATTACTAGAGGGGGTCTCGGTGGCTCCCCCTGCGGCGGCTAGTGCGGCCTCAAGTTGGGCCTTGCACTCTTGAAGCTCCTGGGACAGGTGGGTATTCTTCTCCGTAAGATCCTGCATAACGAATGATCCTTAAATCAGTTATTCTAACTATCTTAAGTCTCGGGAGCTACTGGCATATATAACTATTAAAATTCCTCACCCGTATGTCTTTCACATACTGCTCCGTGGCTCTGGTTAAACCATCTCGAGCGGCACAGAGGTGCGTGTCTCCCGCATTAAAGGCATTCAACGCCTCCGAGGAGAAACACGCGTCACGAAGAACTGTCCGGTGGCGCCTGTGATTCATGGCACTCTCCACCTTGGACCTGGTGGCGGACAGCCTGTCGGCATCCTCCGTTGGAGGAGCATCCGGCTCACGCCTCGTGTTTTCCTCCCCCTCTGGACCAGGCGTTGGAGCCTGGCTGGCGGAGGATTGATTGGCAACCTCTCCGGGCACAGTCCGGCGAGCGCTCTTTCTCCTGGAAAAATCATTAGCGTTAATATACCTCCCAGGAATCTTTCCCTTAAATATGGTGGTGCGCCATACCGTTGCGGCGACGTTTCGATTCGCGCCGCACTCCTCTTCCGCTTGCTGGGCCGAACTGACCCTTGTGGATCGGCCGCCGCGGGTTCGGCTTCCCGCCTTAAAAGCGCCTCCTACGAGGCACCGTTGGTATACGGTGGTCAGAAATAAGCATGGATGAAGTAATGATGTCAGGACTCCAGTCACGGTTACCTGGGAAGCCGGAGATAAACCGGGGTAGTCGGCCGTAATGGCGACCAAGGCATTGTCCATGCTAAGTTGGTGGAACACCCCATCGATCAGCTCCACCTCTATGTTCGGATCCTCTTCGGAGGCCGGATCAAGGGATCGTCTCGGATCCTCGGGTTGTGGAGTCAGGCTGTGTATGACCTCCACGTCCCGGCGCAGTTCCTGCGTCGAAATCACAAAGTAAGACACTTAACTTTGGAAATATGGATCGGATAGATAAACGTCCGCCTACCCAGCTCCGAGGGTTATTCATGGAGAATCCATTCAATGGACTCGCGTGAAGGAAGTCCTCTTTCTCCCCCTTGTACAAGCCGGACAGGATCTTCACCAGATCGGCAATGATCCCGCCCCTTGCGGCCATGACGGGTGGCGCCATCCTCCCGCTGAAATCCCACATGGGTGGCCCCTATATTGGAGCGGCTGCACCCCTCGCATGATGCACGTGGCCATGACTCCAATCATGGTCAATCCGGAATGAGCCAGTAACCTTATCCGGCCCATCAGATATTGGACGCCCCTATCATTCTCCCGTTGAGGGCTTCGCGGGCGCCAACTCAGGCGCTTCTTCAGAGGACCATTGCTGAACTCCAGGAGGCCGATCCGAACTGGGTCCGGTAGTGGGGCGTCTTCCATGTAAAACCATTCCGAAGGCCAGTCTTCGGACGCCTTCTTCGGGGTTCCGGATAGGTATCCGGTCCCGGCGATGCGCCATATTTCGGCTCCGCCCACTTGATATATCGACCCCTCGTGAGAACGGGGTACGAGGCAGAACAATCTCTTCCACAACACAAAATTGGCCTCGATGCCCAAGAACAGCTCGCAAAGGGCTACAAAGCCCGCGATGTGCAAGATGGAGGCAGGTGTAAGGTGGTGAAGCTGGAGCCCATAGAACTCCAGGAGCCCTCGGAGAAACGGATGTATGGGAAATCCGAGCCCCCTTATTAGGTAAGGGACGAATCATACCCTCTCTCCTTTGGAGGGATTGGGGACACTCTCCGTCTACTTTCCACCCTTGTAGGTGGCCAGTTCGGCTCGAACCGGAACCATGAAGGCTGGGGGAAGGTATCCCTCTGCTTGGAGCGTCACTAGCTCATTGTCTTGGATGAACATCTCCTCAATCGCCTTTGGTGAGGGCTGGGAGCACGAGAGGAGGAGCCGCGTCGACTGTCCATGATGGAATGGATTTTTGTCAGAGGCGCTTCGATGAGTACTCGCGGAAGGAGGATGGTGTGATTCGGATCTAGATCCTTGATCCTCTTATAGGCAGCTTATTTGCGCAGCTAGTGGGTAAAACGTAAAAATACCCTAGCTTTTCGCATTCATACGACACATGGGAGAGGGCCATTATTGGACGTGGAAGCCAAGGAGCGCAACATTTATAAGGAAGCCGGACACTATTCGGCAAGCACATGGAATTTGGAGGAGAACCCGCCTTGCAAATCCGAAGACAATATATGCGCCGGACTCATCGTCATTGAAGCCTGGTTCGGGGGCTACTGAGGGAGTCCCGGACTAGGGGGTGTCCGGATAGCCGAACTATAATCATCGGCTGGACTCCAAGACTATGAAGATACAAGATTGAAGACCTCATCCCGTGTCCGGATGGGACTTTCCTTGGCGTGGAAGGCAAGCTTGGCAATACGGATATGTAGATCTCCTACCATTGTAACCGACTCTGTGTAACCCTAGCCCTCTTCGGTGTCTATATAAACTGGAGGGTTTTAGTCCGTAGGACGAACAACAATCATACCATAGGCTAGCTTCTAGGGTTTAGCCTCCTTGATCTCGTGGTAGATCTACTCTTGTACTACCCATAAAATCAATATCAATCAAGCAGGAGTAGGGTTTTACCTCCATCGAGAGGGCCCGAACCTGGGTAAAAACATCGTGTCCCTTGTCTCCTGCTACCATCCGCCTAGACGCACAGTTTGGGACCCCCTACCTGAGATCCGCCAGTTTTGACACTGACGGCGGCTCTCGCGGCGGAAGTACAGAGTAGCCTCTTAAGGCAATTCTCGAGTTCGGCTGTTAAGCAACCGGACACCGTCAAGCGCGCCCGGAGTAACCTACAACAAGACCACCGGCACGCCCGAAAGCAGCGTAGTAATGCGGCTCAACCCACCCTCGCGAAATCGCGAGACCAGTACCACATGTACATCACTATGCTCTGGAGATACCATGGGCATAGGGGGAGGGGCACGACCACGGGATGCCCAGAGTGCGGATCAACCACACCAGGGGCTCCCAAATTTGTCATCCTTTTTTTCTTCTTCTTATTCTCAGGACTCCGTTTTCCAGAAGCCCTGTCCGGCAGTATATCTTCCGAACTCACGATGCAACAGCCAGGGAAGCAGAAAAGCTACGATGAGTATCCAGGTGGTCTCCATTACGAGCATTATACCTATTTTACATACCATTCCGCAGCCTACCCCTGGAGGGGGACATGTTAAATAGTCCCACCCCTTGCTTATCGCACTATTTGTATCGTTCTGCCTTCATTGAAGTATTTTTTGAATAAACAATGCATCGCTTTTTGCCTATCACTGCATTCCTTTCTATATATGTTCACTTATGACATGTTGCGCCCGTACGCTTTGGTACGGCCAAATACACCAGGGGCTTAAGTTCCCCAAATTATGGTGTGATAAGTCCGAACACTTTCACAAGTGTGGCACCCCGAACTTATAGCATTATATGCATCGGCTCCGAATCATTTCTTGGGTCAATAGTTGGGTTTGCCCGGCTCCCATGTTTTGGTACCTTACGTTCCGTTATATCGGCTAAGGTAGCGCTGGGAGAACCACTGCGATTGTGCCCAGCTTGAGCTGGGTTGAGCACCTCGGTGGAAAGCTAAACGACCGTCATGATGGGGCGAGAGCCGGTCGCTGTTCGAGCGGTTTTTTCGAGTCCCTAAAGACTTATGCTGCTTAGAGCGAGGAGTCGGCTTTGTCCGGCCCAAGCGTGGATAGCACCCCGAATTCGGCCTTCCGAACACTAGGGGCTTCGCTGAAATTTAAAATTATAGAATTCTATGGCTAAGTGAGAGTGTTCAAGCATTATAAGTCCGATTGCCTCGTTCGTTGTGTTGAGCGCCTCTCTCGAAGGACCCAAAAATGGGAAAAAGAGCGCTCAAGTTTATCCCGAACACCTCAGCACTCGTGGCATGGGGGCTGAAGCCAACGACTTGCCATCTCTCAAATTTGATAAATGGCTGCACAGAAGGTAATATTTTAAATTAACAAGCGTTGCTTAGCGCATATGAACAAAGTTTTCAGCGCACAGGATAACAAAATGCGAGTCTACTAAAAAATCACATATTTGGAGCATTCACCCGCAATAAGGCGGGCACCCTTTAGGACACCCTTATAATACATCTCGGGCGTGCGATACTCCTTGCCCGGCGGTGGCGCGTCCGTCACAAGCTTCTCGGCGTCCATCTTGCCCCAGTGCACTTTAGCGTGGGCAAGGGCCCGACGGGCACCTTCAATGCAGACGGAGTGCTTGATGACTTCAATCCAGGGACAGGCGTCCACCAGCCGCCGCACCAGACCAAAGTAGCTCCCAGGCATGGCTTCCTTGGGCCACAGTCAAACTATGAGGCCCTTCATGGCCTATTCGGCCACCTTGTGGAGCTCGACCAGCTGCTTCAGCTGGTCGCTCAGGGGCACCGGATGTCCGCCTCAAAGATACTTGAGACCGAATACCTTCTCCGTCGAGCTCCCTTCCTCGACCCGGTAGAATGCGGCAGCATTGGACACACTACAGGGCAGATCTGCGAACGCTCCTGGAGAGCTCCGAATCCGGGTAAGTAACAAATAATTCACTTTTACATGCTTGCTTTACATGAAGAATGCCTTACCCGCCGCTATCTTCTTTATCTCCTCAATCTTCTGGAGGGCCTTCTGGGCTTCGGCCTTAGCGGCTTTGGCACTCTCAAGAGCCGAGGCGAGCTCGGACTCTCGAGTCTTCGAGTCACGGTCCAAACTCTCGTGTTTTTCCACGAGAGCATGGAGCTCTTGCCGCATCTCCACCACCTGCGCCTCCTGCTTCTCTCGCTCGGTGCGTTCCACGGCCGCATTGCGTTCGGCCTCAGACACCGCTTCCTTCAGGGTCGCCACCTGATTCGTGGCCCCTGCAATACTCACGTTATCCCTGTCATTTTTTGCAACCAAATCCTTTTCTGTAAGGTATCACTTTAATAAGGTATTACTTACCTTCCTTGTCCTCGAGCTGCTTCTTAGCACGACCGAGCTTGCTCTCGGACCGCTCGAGGCTCTGCTTCAAGGCATTGACCTCCGCAGTCAGTGCGGCAGAGGCATTGACCTCCGCAGTCAGTGCGGCAGAGGTCAGCAGCGCAGCCTGCATTCCCATATTGATATATTTGTGTTAGACTCCTGCGTGTATCTTTTTAGATCCTCAGTTCGGCTTTTCTTTCCGAACACCAAACTGAGCATCAGGGGCCACTGTCTATGCGGTACTATTTTTACATATCTTAATCACATACCTCAAAGCCTGTTAGAAGGCTGATGAAGGCTTCGGTCAGCCCGCTCTTGGCAGACTGAACCTTCTGAATCACCGCACTCATGACAGTGCAGTGCTCCTCGTCGATGGAAGCGCCGTTGAGCGCCTCCAGCAAATTACCCGGCGCCTCCGGTTGGACGAAGGCCACCGGCGTCGCAGTCTTGCTCTTCTTACGAAGGGCCCGCCCGCCGGATTTCGGAACCACTGTAGGTTCCGGTACGGAGTCCGGCACAGGGCCGGACTTAGAACCCTCGGGGGTTCCGCCCTCTTTCCTCCTAGAGTCCGGAAGGTCGCCTTGCGGCGCCTCCAGGACCACCTCCTCCTGGCTGGGCGCCTTCTGGGACCCCACCTCGGTGTCGTTTGTGTCACGGGGGGAGGAGGCGGTCGGAAGTGAAGCGCTATTCACATCCAACGAACCCAGGGACCCGCTCGACAAAGCGGGAAGGTCGTCCTTGGGCAGGCTACATGGTTGTATTCAGCGTTAGAAGACACTATGCGACAAAAGAAAAATCATGAGTTATTCTGGAATCCGGACACTTACAATCTCGCCAGGGGCTTGGCCCTCGAGGGCCACTCCTCTTCGCCGTTGTCGGCGTTGGTGGAACAGTCCGGAAGAAGGGTCCTTCCCTTCTTGGACCCTTCGGCCTCCCCCGTTGGGGAAGCCTTCCTCTTCTTCTCTCCCCTCGCTGGGGGAGAGGCCACTTTCTTCTCCTCCTCGTCTTCGTGGGAGGAGTCCACCTCGGAGTCATCGGACGATGAGTCCGATAACACCTGGCGCCGGGAACTCCTCCGGGTTTCCGTGGCCTTCTTCTTGGCCTTCTTCTCCGGCACCACGTAAGGCGCCGGGACCGGCAGCCCCGTCAAACGGGCGTCTGCTGGGTCTTCTGGAAGGGGAGCCGGACAGTTAACCTGCCCGAACGTCTTCTGCCAGGCCTGTTAAAGGTAACAGGAGTTTAGATCCCGCATAGAGTCAAACTATGGAAAACAAGTGTCCCGTAAAGGGTAATATAGCTTACCTCACCGGCTTGACGCTGTGAGCTGAATCCGCGATCTTCGGCAGCGGATGCGGGAGCCTCGGCGCCCTTAAGTAGCACCCTCCAGGCCTGTTCGTACGTAGTATCAAAGAGCATGCTCAAGGTCTGGTGCTGTGCCGGATCAAACTCCCATAAGTTGAAAGCCCTCTGTTGGCATGGGAGAATCCGGCGGATGAGCATGACCTGGACTACGTTGACAAGCTTGAGCTTCTTGTTCACCAGGGTTTGGACATAGGATTGGAGTCCTGTCAGCTCCTCCGAATTGCCCCACGTCAGGCCCTTCTCTTTCCAGGAGGCGAGAAGTGTGGGGATGCCAGATCTGAACTCGGGGGCCGCTGCCCATTTAGGGTCACGCGGCTCAGTGACGTAGAACCACCCCGATTGCCACCCTTTGATGGTTTCCACGAAGGCGCCCTCGAGCCAGGTGACGTTGGGCATCTTGCTCACCATGGCGCCTCCGCCTTCCGCTTGGCGGCCGCCCACTACCTTTGGCTTGACATTAAAAGACTTTAGCCATAAGCCGAAGTGGGGCTGGATGCAGAGGAAGGCCTCGCACACGGTGATAAACGTCGAGATGCTGAAGATAAAATTCGGGGCCAGATCATGGAAATCCAGGCCATAGTAGAACATGAGCCCCCGGACAAATGGGTGGAGTGGGAATCCCAGTCCGCGGAGGAAATGGGGAAGGAACACCACCCTCTCATGGGGCCTAGGGGTGGGGATGAGCTGCCCCTCATCGGGGAGACGGTGCGCGATATCGCTGGACAAATATCCGGCCTTGCGCAGCCTTTTGATGTGCCCCTCCGTGACGGAGGAGGCCATCCACTTGCCTCCCGCTCCGGACATGGTTGGAGAAGGTTGAGGTGAGAAGTGCGGACTTGGGCGCTGGAGCTCGAGTGCGCAGAGATGGATAAGCAAAGGAGGAAGAAGGCGTAGGTAAAAGGTGGATCCTTATCCCCTTATATATGAGCGGACAAAACTATGCGTCCCCACTAGCCTGGTAGAACTCGCTTATCTCCCAAGCGCCGCAATCAATGGCGCGGTTGGGTTACCCACGCCCGTATTGATGAGAATCCCGGAATAAGGGGACACGATCTCTGCTTTGACAAGACGTGCCAAGGAAACCGCTTCGCTAAACGCGCTGTGGAACAGTAAAAACAATTCGAATAAAGGTTTGGCCATGGTGTGACATCATGCCACGCGATACGTCAGCAGATTGAACTTGTGTAAACATTATTCTCTCTACAGTGGTATGTGGAACTTGATTTGCAGAGCCGGACACTATCCTGGTGTTCAAAATCTTCTATGAATTATTCGGAGGAGGAACCCGCCTTGCAATGCCGAAGACAATATGCGCGCCGGACTCGTCGTCATTGAAGCCTGGTTCAGGGGCTACTGAGGGAGTCCTGGACTAGGGGGTGTCCGGATAGCCGAACTATCATCTTTGGCTGGACTCCAAGACTATGAAGATATAAGATTGAAGACTTCCTCCCGTGTCCGGATGGGACTTTCCTTGGCGTGGAAGGCAAGCTTGGCGATACGGATATGTAGATCTCCTACCATTGTAACCGACTCTGTGTAACCCTAGCCCTCTCCGGTGTCTATATAAACTGGAGGGTTTTAGTCCGTAGGACGAACAACAATCATACCATAGGCTAGCTTCTAGGGTTTAGCCTCCTTGATCTCGTTGTAGGTCTACTCTTGTACTACCCATATCATCAATATCAATCAAGCAGGAGTAGGGTTTTACCTCCACCGAGAGGGCCCGAACCTGGGTAAAAACATCGTGTCCCTTGTCTCTTGTTACCATCCGCCTAGACGCACAGTTCGGGACCCCCTACCCGAGATCCGCCGGTTTTGACACCGACAGTCATCGCAAGATTGAACCTACTACAATGCACCACTTCCACTGAAGATCTAATCATCTACTTGGCCAAAGAAAACTAATTGATCGGAAAGCATTATATAGCTATAACAATCACACAATAAAGCTTAGAAAAGACTCAATTACTTTCAGTGAATAATCTAATCATAAACCCACAATTCATGGGATCCCAACAAACGCACCGCAAAAGTATTACATCAAATCGATCTCCGAAGAGAACATTGTATTGAAGATCAGAGAGAGATAGAGAGCCATCTAGCTACTGCTATGGACCCGTAGGTCCTGTGAGGAACTACTCATGCATCATCGGAGATGCAATAAGGTTGATGTAGAGGCCCTCCATGATCGATTCCCCCTCCGACAGAGTACCGACAGAGGCCTCAAGATGGGATCACGGAAGAACAGAGGCTTGCAGCGGCGGAATAACTGTTTTGGGCCTTGCTCTGGGGGTTTTGTAATATTTGGAAATTTATAGCGGTGGAATTAGGACAGACGGAGCCATGAGGGGCCCACAAGGGGGCATGGCGCACCTACCCCCTTGGGCGCACCATGCTGCCTTGTCGTCTCCTCGTTTGGCTTCTGGACCTCCTCCGAAGCTTGCTGGGTCTCTTTTGGTCTAGAAAAAATGGTCAACAAGTTTCGTCATTTTTGGACTCCGTTTGGTATGGATTTTCTGTAAAAACCAAAAACATGCAAAAATCAACAACTGGTACTTGGCATTGAGTCAATAGGTTAGTTCCCAAAAATGGTATAAAATGATGTATAAAGCATACAATATTGATAATATAATAATATGAAACAATAAAGAATTATAGATACGTCGGAGACGTATCAACATCCCCAAGCTTAAATCCTGCTCGCCCTCGAATAGGTAAACAATAAAAATGAATTTTTTGATGTTGAATGCTACCTAATATGTCTTATCATGCAATTTATTTTACGATATGATTATTGAGAAATGATGAAGTAATAGATATCAACATAATAATATGCATGAATACTAGAAAATAATCATTACTCTTTAGAACTATACGACGCTTAACGAATGTTATTGCTACTCATTGAATTCTGTAAGTACTAGACCATGAAGACGCGCGTTGCTGCGCCCGTCCATCTTAAACAAAAATCTACGATATATTTGAAATGGATGAACAATAAAAATATTTCATGAAATTTGAATGGCTTAAGCTAGAATGCCATGATTGAGGGCATATTTATTTGAAGTTAGAGCCGATCCGTTTGAATATTTATTTGATGAGGTATTTCACATATTTGAAATACTTAGCATATTTGAAGTTAAGAATTGGCCCGTTAGTGTATCAGTATTGGCAGTATTGGCTTAGACCTAGTAGTCAGAACAGGTGGAGTCTCCTCCTAATTCAAGCACCAACGAAATTGGTGCTCCTCTATATGTATGCTATAAATAGGAGCACCAAATATGTGTGTAAATACTCCAATATATGTCCACATAGCATCGAGATCTAGATGGTCATGCTAGTATATGTTCCTATATAAACAGAAACATTGAGAAAACGCAAGCATGAACAATAACTTTTTTTGAGACATAAGCATGACCAATAACTAATCCCGTGCAGCATACCTATAATATATGTTTTTCTTCTCTAGAGCTGGGCAGGCCCTGGCCCACTAAGCCTTGGACGTATGAACCTGATGGATGGAGGCCGTACTCCTGTCGTTGTGCCTATATGGGCCTTTTCAGCCACCAACCAGCCCGGCGAACGAGGAGATCCCTAGCTCGGTATGTGGAGCAGCAGCCCGAGTATGTGCGTCAGTCGTGAGGCGGTGAAAACGACCTATCGGTGCTGGTTGAGATGAACAAATGGATCTGGTCTGTTCCAGCTTTAGATCGGATGGTTGAGGACCTCAAAACATTGTGGTGGCTCCTAACTAGCTGAGTTATACTGTTAAGTAATGGCATGGCTTTGTCTTCCTAACATAAGTACAAATCACGAGATTCCCGGTGCCAAACTAAGCAATTGTATCATACTTTTTCTCGCTTCAGCATTTTCAAGTCCACTCAATACTTGAGCGTGAGCCATGGACTTAGCACTTTAAATAGCATAGAGAATTGTGGTAGGGGTTTATAAGAGAAGAAAAAAATAGAGAAAGTCTCTTAGGCCATGGAGATGCCTTTCAGTCGATATCAGTGAGGAGTAGGGATTGCCATGCGACGGATGCACTAGATCTATAAGTGTATGAAAACTCTCTACTGAAACTAAGTGGTTGTGCATCCAACTTGCTTTCTCATGAAGACCTCATGCATTTGAGGAAGCCCGTCATTGGAATATACAAGCCAAGTTCTACAACTTAAAAATTTCCACTAGTATATGAAAGTGACAAATCATGGAGACTCTCTATATGAAGAACATGGTGTTACTTTGAAGCACAAGTGTGGTAAAGGATAGTAGTGTGCCCCTCTCTCTTTTTCTCTTATTTTTTTCTTTTCTCTATTTTTAGAACAGTCTCATGTACCTCATCCCCACTTTTTTGAGGACTCATTAGCCTCCACCATCCTTTTCCTCACTTGTAGGGGAAACACTCAAATAATGATCATAATCACACTTCTATTTGCTTACAACTCGATAAAAAAAAGAATATGACTCTATCTGAATGCCTCTGGCAGTGTACCAGGATTTGCAATGATCTAGTGTAACATGTATTACAATGATGAATGGTGGTTGTGCCACAAATGTCATGTCAGCTCTATGATGATGCAAAGCAATATGATTATGAACACAGAAGACACATGGATATTAACAGTGAAAGTTGCATGGCAACGTATCTCGCAATGACTATGAAAATTCCATAATAGGCAGGTATGGTGGCTATTTTGAGGAAGGGTATAATAAGGCTTATGTGTGATAGAGCGTATCATATCACGGGATTTGGGTGCACTGGTGAAGTTTGCACCAAGTCTCGAGGTGAGAACGGGTAATACACGATCTCGAAGAGGCTAGCAAAATATGGATATGTGGGAGTGCTTTCATCCACAAACTCACATTAGTCATAAAGAACTCAAATACTATTGTGAAGCCTATTAGCCCTCGAAGCAAAGTACTACCTGCATGCCCCTAGGGAGGAGGTTTGGAGGAGTTAACCGTCGCCCGATTCAAACAACACAAAGGATTTCAACGAGGAATACATATGCTCCAACATCCCGGTTATGCCATGACCGGCACTTAAATGAGTAGTACATAACAAGCTTTAATATTGATATTTCTACAAACTAATGATTATGCACTAATACCCTTTCGTATTACAACATCGGTATTATTAAATGGTATGCTTCTTATTCAGTGATCTACATGGAAGTTTTTATTATACCACTCTTGTATACCTATCATTTTGGACTAGTCATATAACTCGTGCAAATTACCACTTCCTATTAATACTCTCAAATAGATATAAGTGAAGCATATGAGTGCAAATGATTTCTATAAAATATAACCACCACGGTACTCTAAAAGATATAAGTGAAGCACATGAGCAACTGGCTAACTCAAAAGATATAAGTGAAGTACATAGAGCATTCTAACAAATCATGATGAATACAGGTCTCTCTCAAAATGTGTCCAGCAAACAATGATTGTGGCAAACTAACAAACAAAATAAAACTATAGCACAAGACGCTCTAAGTAAAACTCATATCATGTGCTGAATAAAAATATAGCTCCGAGTAACATACCGATGAATTGGAGATGAAAGAGGGGATGCCATCACAGGGCATCCCCAAGCTGAGACGCTTGGGGCTCCTTGAATATTACCTTGGGGTGTTGTCGTGGTTTTCTCACGATAGATGCCATAAGACGGCTAAAAGAGGAGGGGAGCAAGGCTATAGCTCCTTGAATATTTTGTTTTCTATATACCGATCCATATTATAAATTTTGTTTTAGACATATTCCATAAGTTTGTTATCGTATTTGTTCTAAGCGTTCACGACAATACATGTGCCCTGTAAGTTTCACTTCTGTTAACTGACATCGTAACATAAGTTCCCGCTTCCAAAACTTAATGAAGTTTCCGAGTTTCCGTGTATTAATTTTTGATAAATGCAATCAGCTCCTAGATTCATAAACTTCATATGTACGTGAATATTTCTGTTCTAACCAAAAAAAATTACCGTCGGGATTTCCTAAGCTAATGATCTCCCTCCTTCGAAGAATAAAGCACAATAAGCGCTTGTAGAACTTGTTGTTACAAACAGATTCAAAGAGCATCGAACATATAGTATCCACTAACATGTGCACGATAAGCTGTGGAACACGTCTCGAATCTCTCACTACTAGGGAAAACCTTATACACAGGAGCTTACTAGTAGCATTTTTTTAAATGCAACGCTGCTACTAGTTATTAGTAGGCTTGGCAGCAGAAAGCACTGCTACTATGGACTTACCAGTAGCGCTCTAGTTACAAAACCCGCTACTACTATAATTGCCAGACCTTTGCCGGCAGGCCAGGCATACTAGTAGCGCTCGTGCGCAAAAAGCTCTACTGCTATTGCTAAATTCAGCCCCTTCCCATGACCACGGTTTAGTCCCACCTCGCTCCGCGAACAGAATTTTTACCGCCTTAAATATGGTGCTTCCCAAACTATCACAACCAATTGGTCTTCATTGAACTCTATGTGTAGGATCTGTGGCAATATGAATCTTTGCTTGTACCTATACAGGCGAAGATTCATACTGACAATTTAGATTCTACACAAAAAGATCAATGATGACCAATGCATATTTTTAATGTGATGTCTGTTTTACATGCTAATGATCATAGTCTTAGTAGTAGCGCTGATTAAGCAAAAACGCCACTGCTAATGATTTTAGTAGTAGGGCTATTTACAGACCAGCGCTACTACTACGGGTATCTTATCCACACCCATGCGCGGCCTCACTCTCCCCTCACAGTCTCACTCGCCCACTCCGCTGCGCGCCGTCGCCCACTAGCGCCCCAAGGTAAGTTTCCGCCTCCCTCCCTCCCTTTCCGTCCCCCTCTCGCCGCCCTCCTCCTCTCGCCACCCTCCTCTCCCCTTCCGTCGCCCCACCTCCATCTGCCGCCCCTCCTCCATCCTGCTCCTCCCTCCTTCCTCCCCCTCCATCTACCACCATCTCGGCCTCCTCCCTCCCTCCTGCCTCCCTACCTTTCCTCCCTCCCTCCGTCCCTCCTGCCTCCCTCCCTTCCTCACTCCTCCCTTCCTCCCTCACCCATCTATATTACTTATTTTTAGTAAAATAGAACATATACGTTATATTAACACAATGTAGGTATTTTGAGAGAATAAATTAGAAAATATAGGTAGAATGTAGGTATTTTAAAAAGGACAGAAGATTAGTGAATAGATTTTTTCAATATAAAAAGGTTTTAGTAATAAAAAATTTAGGTATAGAAAATTGTCAATTATAGAAATCTATTGGAATGCTACATGAGAATTTTTAGGTATCAAATTTAGTAAATTTTTAGTAAGAAAATTTAGGTATAGAATTTTTTTGTAATTTTTATTTTCAATATAGAAATGTATTTGAAAAAATAATTATTTTTATGTCATTATCACTTTGTCACAAAGAATGCTATATGAGATATGATGATCTAAAATTTTCACTCGGTGGAATATGCAGGCTTTCTAGGGTCGTGTCTCCTTGGAGTGATCGTCATCCGAGCTACCTCTACTTCCTCTACACCCGAGTCGGTGAGCTAAAAGTCCACTGATACGTCTCCAACATATCTATAATTTATGAAGTATTCATGCCATGTTTACAATAATTTTATATGGTTTTGGTATGATTTGCATGGAACTAACCCGGACTAACGCTGTTTTCAGCAGAACTGCCGTGGTGTTGATTTTTGTGCAGAAATGAAAGTTCTCCAAACACCGTGAAACTTTTAGTGGATTTTTAAGGACCAGAAGACTACCAATGGGCCAGAGCAGCACTTGGGGGTGCCCCGAGGGGGGCGCAACCCACCAGGGCACGTCTGGGCTCCCAGGCGCGCCCCGGTGGGTTGTGCCCACTTCGGTGGCCTCCGTACCCCCTCTTCGCCCTATAAATTCTCAAATATGTCAATAACCCTCACGGAGACCCTAGATCGGAAGTTCCGCCGCTGCAAGCCTCTGTAGCCACTAAAAACCAATCGGGAGCCTGTTCTGGCACCCTGCCAAAGGGGGAGATCATCACCGGTGGCCATCTTCATCATCTCGGTGGCCACCACGATGAGGAGGGAGTAGTCCACCCACTAAGGGTTTGTACCAGTAGCTATGTATTTAATCTCTCTCTCTCTCTCTCTCTCGTGATCTTGAGATGTCACAATCTTGATATATCATGGGCTTTGTTAACATAGATGGATCATATGATGTTTCTCCCCTCTCTACTCTTGTTGTGATGAATTGAGTCTTTACCCTTTGAAGTTTTGTCTTGTCGGATTGAATGTTTAGATCTGAGAACACATGCTATATGTCTTGCATATGAATACCCGTGGTGACAATGGGGTATTATTTTGATTCACTTGATATATGTTATGGCACTCAACTTGCGGATTCTCGAGGTGACTTTGGGGTAATCTATGCGTAGGGGTTGATGCATGTTTTTATTATCTTTTCTCCGATAGAAACTTTGGGGTCTACTTGTAGTTCTTTGTGTGGATTGAGTATTATGAATCTGAAATTGTTTGATACATATTGTATATTTAACTCACGGGTACTCGCGGTGACATTGGGGTATCTAGGTGACATTAGAGTTGGTTGATATGTATCATATGGTGTTATTTTAGAACGAACTCTTGATTAGATTGATCAGAAAGAATAGCTTGCTGTTATTTTAGTACGAACTCTAGGATAGATTGATCGGAAAGAATAAATTGAGGTGGTTTTGTACCCTACAAACCATTTCTATCTTTTGTTCTCCGCTAATAGGAACTCGGGAGTGATTCTTTATTGCACTTTGAGGTATAATCATATGATCCAACTATGTTAGCATTGTTGAGAGATTGCACTAGTGAAAGTATGCACCCTAGGCCTCATGTTCCATCATCGCAATACCGTTTGTGCTCCGCTTTATCATTTACTACATTGCTGTTTTTTATTGTTCGCACTACAAAAACTCATATCTACTATCCATACTACACTTTTATCACCATTTCTTCACCGAACTAGTGCACCTATACAATTTGCTATTGTATTGGGTGTGTTGGGGACACAAGAGATTTCTTGTATTTGATTGCAGGGTTGCTTGAGAGAGACTATCTTCATCCTACGCCTCCCATGGATTGATAAACCTTAGGCCATCCACTTGAGGGAAAATTGCTATTGTCCTACAAAACTCTGCACTTGGAGGCCCAACACGTGTCTACAAGAATAAAGTTGCGTAGTAGACATCAAGCTCTTTTCTGGCGCCGTTGCCGGGCAGGTAGTCCTTGAAGGTATATCTTTAGATCTTGCAATCGAATCTTTTAGTTTCTTGTTTTATCACTAGTTTGGTTTATAAAACAAAACTACATAAAAAATGGAATTAAGGTTTCATCATGTTATTGATCATCTTTATAATTTCTTTCTTGAAAGTGATGGTTCGGAAAATTGTGCTCAATTGTGAGAAGAAGAAGTCAATAAATGTTTGGCACAAATTATTTGAAAGATGAGAATGATTGCAATGTTGTTAGTATGAATTCTTTGAATATTCAAAATGCTAATGATGATTGTACTAGCCATGATAATGATGTCTCCTATAAGAATGTCAATTTTTGCTGAGTGAATTGGGAGTGCGAAAGCACACTAAAAAGGGAAGATAGATTTTGTAAGAAGCATAAATATTTAGAAACGAAAAAGTTGCAAGAGAGGCTATTTGATTGTGCCAAAAGATTTAATATTTCTCGCCATCCTTGTGAACTTTGCAATGAACATGGTCATTTAAATCTCCAATGCTATTTGTTTCATGATCAAATTGTGTCCAAAAATTGTGATAACTTGATTACCCTTGAGCATCATAAGGAGCTTAGTCTTCTTCTGGGGTATGAAGGAATTAAACGTATGACTAAGGGTATTCCAAAATTTAATCTCAATAGGTTTCTTGATTTTGATCTATAGGAAATTTATACGTTTTGTGCGGAAAATTGCATTGAGAATCCTTATATTGCCAACTATCAAAAGACAAGAAAACAAATTGAGCATGAAGAGAGTACTAATGAAAAGGGAAAATATTTCCCAATACCCTCCTAGTGTTTCTTATGATGAATCACGTAACGAGGAGGAACTTCCTATCCAATCAATCTCTTCAATAAGAAGCTCAAAAAAATTGATTTAACCCACACGTGAGGTGGTGAAGAAGAAAAAGTAGAGGTAAAAAGGTAACTCTCCCAAGTAACATTGCTCCTATCACCATTGTGCCTCATGAAAGTGAATCAAATATGCTGATGGAGGATGATGAAATTGAGTATGATTTTGTGATGCCTACTACTTGTTGTAGTGATTATGCTTGGGAAGACAATGATGTCTTTTATGATTTTGGAAATATTTTTGGCACTTGCTTGGAATAATATGATAATAATGTTTGCTATACTATCGGTGCCATTCATGCTATTGATAATAATTATTATGATGGTATGCAAAACCACAAGCTTGGGGATGCTATGTTTGATGAGTATGAAATGTTTGAAGATTTATTTTCTGAAAATAATGCTTGTCCTAAGCTTGGGGATGCTTTGCATAATGAATATTATCCTTTGATTCCTTCTATTTTCGATAAGAAAATTTATTATGATGATAGCGTGCTTCCTATTTATGTTGATTATAATGATGAAAGTGGGTTCGAAAGAGTGTCAACTCTAGGTAGTAGTGATCCCACTATTTTGGAGGGTGTTGAATCTTATTACAATATTGATGAAAGTGGTTGGAGGGGTCATGGCTTTATTTAGTGATACATCCACTATTTTGGAAGAGGTTTCAATTGACTACGAAGAGAACAAAGTTGCTACTTATGATGATTATTATTATGACATGTATGCCATAAAGAGTAATAAATTTTGTATGCTTTTGGATCATGAAACGAATGTTTTATGTGATGGTTATATGGATGAATCTATTCATGATGCTACTGAAAATTATTATGAGAGAGGAACTTAGGATTTATGATGCTCTTCTTATGTTTCAATCTTTATCTTTTATGCGAGCATCATTGAACTCATCATGCCTAGCTAAAAGGCATTAAAGAAAAACACTTGTTGGGAGACAACCCAACACTTCAACCTACTGTTTTTGTGTGTTCACATGATTATGCTACTGTATTAATCATGTTTTATTGCTTTTATTTCAATAAAGTGCCAAGTAAAGCCTTTGGGATCATGTTGGGTGATAGTTGATTTGATCTTGCTGAAAAACAGAAACTTTTGTGCTCACGAAAATAACTCTCATTTTTAACAGAAGAGTGCTTTTGAGTTGATTATTTTTGCAGAAGATTAATATACAAATTTCTCACGTGTTACTAATTTTTTCATAATTTTTGGAGTAGCATAAGTATGGTTTGAGTACAGGTTACTACAGACTGTTCTGTTTTTTGACAGATTTTGTTTTCAATGCATAATTTGCTCGTTTCCTTGTTTCTATGGCTTATATTGCTCAATAGAAATTTTGGAAATGATATTCTACAGTAGGCATTGTGTGGAAACAATTATGAATCTTATCTTTGACAGTACCAAAGTGAAATGGTTCGCTCTTTATCATACTAACCTATCTCACCAAGTTCCGTTAAGTTTTGTGTGGTTGAAGTTTTCAAGTTTTGGATGAGATGTTGATATGAGGAGAATAATGAGTGACAATATCCTAAGCTTGGGGATTCCCAAGGCACCCCTAGGTAAAATTCAAAGAATATCCAAGCAACTAAGCTTGGGGATGCCCCGGAAGACATCCCCTCTTTCGTCTTCAACATTATCGGTAACCTCACTTGGAACTATGTTTTCATTCGTCACGTGATATGTGTTTTGCTTGGAGCGTCAATTTATTTTGTTAGGATTTTCTTGCTGTTATTTAGAATAATATTTTGCATCTTTATTTTGAATAAAAATGTCAAGTATAGCCTTTGCCATGCTTATCTTGCAAGTATATGAGTTGCTGTTTCAAAACAGAAAGTTCATCGATGTTGCAAAAATTCCCTAGAAAAGTCAAAATGTGATAAAATGCTGAAACTATTTTGCAAAATAAGCTATGATAAATTTTCTAAAGTGTGCTAAGTTTTTCAGAATTTTTGGAGTTAGGGAAGTGTCGGTGTCAAAACCGGCGGATCTCGGGTAGGGGGTCCCGAACTGTGCGTCTAGGCGGATGGTAACAGGAGACGAGGGACACAATGTTTTACCCAGGTTCGGGCCCTCTCGATGGAGGTAAAACCCTACGTCCTGCTTGATTAATATTGATGATATGGGTAGTACAAGAGTGGATCTACCACGAGATCAAGGAGGCTAAACCCTAAAGCTAGCCTATGATATGATTGTTGTCATGTATGTTGTGTCCTACGGACTAAAGCCCTCCGGTTTATATAGACACCGGAGGAGGCTAGGGTTACACAGAGTCGGTTACAATGGTAGGAGATCTACACATCCGTATCGCCAAGCTTGCCTTCCACGCCAAGGAAAGTCCCATCCGGACACGGGACGGAGTCTTCAATCTTGTATCTTCGTAGTCTTGGAGTCCGGCGGACGATGATAGTCCGGCTGTCCGGACACCCCCTAGTCCAGACTCCCTCGGTAGCCCCGAACCAGGCTTCAATGACGATTAGTCCGCGCGCATAATGTTCGGCATTGCAAGGCGGGTTCCTCCTTGACTAATCCAGAGAAGATCATGAACACCAGATAGTGTCCGCTCGCAAAATAAATTCCACATTCCACCGTAGAGAGAATAAAATGTACACCAGTCCAATCTGCTGACGTATTACGCGGCGTGACATCACACCGCTACCAAGCCTTTACTTGAATCGTTTTTTATTATACCACCTCAGCACGTTTAGCGAAGCGGTTTCCTTGGAACGTCTTGTCGAAGCAGAGATCGTGTCCCCCTTATTCCGGGATCCTCATCAATACGTGCGTGGGTAACCCAACCGTGCCCGTCGCCATGCCTCCTCTATCGAAGGTGAATCCCAAACGGTCACGGAGATGGCTCTTGGTATTTTTCCCCTTTATAAGAGGACCAAGGCTCGTTCTTTTTTCTTCAGTCTCGCATCGAATCTCCTTCTCGCTCCTAGTTCCAACACCCAGAGCCCCAGATTCGAGCGCTTCGGATTCTCAACCATGTCCGGCTCCGACCTCCAAGGTCGGTGGATGCCCTCCTCTGTCACGGAGGAGGACGTGTTAAAGCTGCGTGAGGCCAAGTACCTGTCCTACGAGATTTCGCACAGGTTGCCTGCCCAAGGGCAGGCCGTGCCCACCCCCGAGCCCGGTGAGTATGTTGTCTTCGTATCCCACCTCCGTCGGGGTTTAGGCTTCCCGACGGATCCCTTCGTGAGAGGGCTCATGTTCTACTACGGGCTGGATTTTCACGACTTGGCTCCGGAGTCCATCCTCCATATCTCCGCATTCATTATCGTCTGCGAAGCCTTCCTCCGCGTCACTCCCCACTTCGGCCTGTGGCTGAAGACCTTCAATGTGGAGCCGAAGATGATCGGGGGGTGTCAAGCAGAGTGCGGCGGGGCGGCCATAAGCAAAAATGCCGACGCCCCGTGGCCCGAAGGTTCCTTCCAAGAGGAACTCGGGCTGTGGCAGCAGGAGTGGTTCTATATCACCGCTCCGAAGGGCAGCAAGCAAAAGCCGCCGCCTTCATTCCGCCCGGGACCTCCATGCCGACTGATGTCGTGGGTCAACCAAGGGCTCAACTGGGGGCCGTCCGAAGACGTGCCCTTATTGCAGGGCCGGATTCGAGACCTCCAGGCGAGGAAGATCAATCTGGCCGTGGTGATGCAGGTTATGCTAATCAGGCATCTTCTGCCCTGCAAACGTCGTCCTCTCCATCTATGGGAGTTCAATCCGGAGGGACCCCGAATTCTCCAGCACTTCATGGGTGCGACACCCGCGAAGATGTTCGGGTTGTTCTTCGGACCGCAGGTAGCGTGTCCGGAATTGACCGAGGATGTAGGCCTAAGCCGCAATCGCCCGGATACTCAGGTAAATAGCTCAGAGTTCGGACGTTCTGTTTATCTGCTTTTCTAGAGTTCGCCTCCTGACCCATTACTCTTTACAGGAGTGGGTAGCGCGATCGAAGCTGATAAGGTGTCCGGCTCCCCTCCCAGAGACCGCACTGGAGCCCGTGCTGGTCAGAATGTTGGAGGTCGCGCCCATAGAAGGGAGCGATGGGGAAAATAGAGGAGCTAATATTTCGCCCAAAGGAGCGTCTGAAGAGGGGGGAATCAAAAACACCTCCTTCCAGGGGGAGAAGAGGACCGCCTCCGAAGATCCGGAGGCCAAAGCCCATAAACGGGGGAAGAGATCTTCCCCGGGGGGTCCGGCGTCCGGGGAGAATCCGGACGCACAATCATCGCCAAAGGATCAGCCCTCTAGCGAGCCGTGAGTATGAAAAGGGGATTTCATTAGTAAGAAAATACCTCCATTTGTGCTTCTGTGGGTAACCGAAATTTTTATCCTGTAGTTCGGATTTGCAGCCTTCTCAGATGAGTTCGTCTTTGGGGGACCTTCTTCCGGAGATGATGGAGAGCGAAACGCCTCCATCTGCTGCGCCGTCAGATAAGGCAGACGAGCCTGAAGTATCGTCACGGAGGGTATCCCCGAGTCCGGAGGGGCCGGAGAGTTCGGCGCCCGCTGGTATCCGGCCGGGAGAACTGAAGAATCTGCTTGAGAGGGCGTCCATCTCAGAAGATCACCGTGCGTTGATGCGTATGGTGATTGGAAGGATTTCATCCGCCGAGAGCGGATTGCGTAATGCCGCTATGAGTTTACTGGCAGGATTTGAGGTACGCGAAAATGACGCACCTTTTATTTTTTTTGACATTTTTGCACATAAAAGTGTGCCCTGTATAGATAGTAGCCCCTAAGACTCGGTAGGTTGTCGAAAACGACAGCGTGCCGAGGATCGAAATCGCAAGTAATGAATGTCGCCGTTCCTATGCAGGTGGCGGATAGTCCGAGGGCTAGCCGGACTAGTGGGGTTGCCGAGTTAATGCGGCAACTTGACGTGGCGGATGCGGACATCGCACTTGTCAACCGGCGACTTGACGAGTCGCAAGGTAAATGAGTTCTCCGCAGTCGCTTTATTAAGGGGGTCAAAGCCCTCCTCTGATAAATTATATGCTGTTATACAGACGGTGCTGCTGCTGTGGAGAGCCTTCGGGCCGAACTTGCTCAAGCTAAGGAGCAAGCCCGAAGGAGTGACGCGGCTGCCTCGAGGGCGGCCGAGGAGTTGAAAGCCGAAAGGGCTGCACACTGCCTAAGCAGGGAAGAGGTGGCCGAATTGGCCGTGAAAGTAAAAGATGCTGCCGACCGCTATGAGGCTCTTGAAAAGGAGCGCTTATCGGAGCGGGAAGACCTGAGGAAGGCCACCGCCGAGGCCAAGGATGCCCGCTCTGCAATGCGGGCCATGAAGGAGGAGCTGCGCCAGGCCGGAGATATCGTAGCTGGCAAGCCTTTTCTGTTGCGTCGCTGGTTTATGGATCAAAAGTATGCTCAATGTGATCGGCTTTGGAGTCCGGAGGATCCATATATGGACTTAGCGGCAAGTGCGGCTGATGCCGTTGAGCACTTCTGGAGCCAGAAGGATCACGAGACGGAAGAGCTGTCTTGGACTCAATTCCATAGTCCGGATCGCTCACTTCCGTTGACCGACCGGTTGGCGGAATGGGCCGAGCTAAATAGATTGTCCGGACTTGCCATGACTAACGTCGTGGCTCATGTCTGGCCAGAGAGGCCCAAGGCGACGAGCTACTTCGGCTTACTGCAGCAATTCCTTGGAGCGGTGCCGCATATCAAGGAGATGAAGCGGTCGGCCTGCATCGAGGGCGCGCGGATGGCTCTTGCCCGTGTGAAGGCGCATTGGACGGAGATGGATGTCACCGCTGTTGCTGCCCAGGGTTCGGATGGAAGCCGGCTCTCTGCCGAGCACTATTTCGGGGAAGTTATGCGTGGCGCTCGTGTAATAGAGTCGCAGTGCTCAAAAAATGTCATGTTCAAATGAACGTTTTAGCTTGCTATAACTGCTTTTTTATACTTGTGCGTCCCAAGTAGTAAAACTTCTCCTATGCGGCCGTTTACGTATACGTTTGTATAACCTGAAAGATTGCAGTCTTGACATTTACGCACAAGGTGCGGGGGTGTTCGCAAAAATAGCGCGTTTTCACACTTAATCCGACGTCTCAGTCCTGTTAAGGAGGTGGTAGCGTAGCAAACGAGGCAACCCGGACTATAATGCTTTATCACTTTCACTTAGCTAGTGGAATTCGAGGGTGGGGCTACGATATAGCCCCTAGGTGCACCGCACTTCTCCGAATTCGGGGCGCGTGTGTGCCTGACCGGGAAACGGTCCTTCGTCAAAGCGGGGAATTCTAAACATTCCGGTAGTCGATCGAGTGGTTGACCAGTCTCGCTATATAATGACGATCGGCCGCTTTCTCTCGAGGTGCTCGCCAAATTAACCGGGCACAATCGCAGATAGTTCTCCGGTGCCGCGTTAGCCGATGATACGGAACGTAAGGCAGCAAAACACGAGCCGGGCAAACCCAACATTTGACCAAAGACATGATTCGAGCTGATGCATATAATGCCTAATCTCGAGACGCGAACACTCCCTAAGGTGTTCGGTCTTTATAGTAATGGGCAGAACAATGCCCTAAGCCCCTAGTGTCCAGGTACGGGCATGGTCTTCTGAAGCGGCCGATGCCAAAACATCAGACTTCGCTTTGGTTATAGGAAGGAACCAAGGGAGAATAGCAACAAGAGACAGTAAAAAAGGTTTACGCAGGGTCTTAATCTGAAAAGAATCCTCGCAACGGGTCCCTGCTGCACGTCTGCGCTTGTGTCTCCATTGTGCCGTTATCCTGGACGGGTACGCACGTTGTTCATCTGTAAAAAGAGAGGAACACTTAGCTTGAAAACAATTCGTGCGAAAAAAAGGTATGTGTGAAAGAAAAAATATGAATAAGCAAAGCGGGGTTTGAATGAACCCGCGGTTGTTTGTGCGCGCAGCCCCTTGTGAAGGGGTGTGCGGCTAGGGAGCCCCTAGCCTACTGATGCCGGACCCGTCCCTCCGTGTCCGGGGTCTTTGGTTGACCCTCGCACTGAAATGATGCCACGCGGACCGGGCATCTTGAGTGTAAGAGACGCGTAATGTGGTATGGCGTTGAAACAGACAAAAGCCTTTCGTCCCAAGAGTGCTTGGTATCCACTTTTAAATGGGACGATATGAAAAATTAGTTTTTCGCGCCGAAAGTTGTTCGGTGATCCGAACACGACTTCTAGTAATAGGGAGCCTGTGCACTTGGCATAAGGGCCTGGCGTCACTCCTTTGAAGGAAGTGCGGCTGTGTAGAATTTTGGTAGGGTCTATCCCCATCTTGCGGATCGTGTTTGAATACAGCAGATTTAAGTCGCTGCCTCCGTCCATTATGACTTTAGTAAATTGTAATCCGTCGATTATGGGATTCAATATCAGGGCAGTCCGTCCCGCGTTTAGAAGGCTTCTGGAATAGTCCAGGTGGTCGGCAGTGATTGGTTTTGATATCCAATCTCTATGGTCTGCTGGGTTGGACCGTGCGAGGCTCTTTTTAGGAAGTGCCGCACTATTTTTCCGTATTATCACATGAAGTGAGTTTACTGCTTTGACCTCTTGTGGGAAAGTCTTTTGTTTTCGGTCGCTGCTGGTGGGGTTTATCGTCTTCGCTTGAGGCGCCGAGCCCTTGTGTTCGGCGTTTAGTCGGCCGGACTGTTTGAAAACCCAACAATCTCGATGGGTATGGTTTGCAGGCCTTCCGGGGGTACTGTGGATTTGACATATCCGACCCAGAATCTTATTTAAGTTGGACAACTCATCGCTGTCATCCTTAAGATGTGGTGTTTTGTTGTTTGGCCGTGAGCTTTTGAATCCGGCGTTGACTGCCGTGCTCTTTGGGCTTTTCTCTTTATTCCGGCGCTGCTCTTTTCTGCGACCGTGATTTTCCGTTTCCATCTCTTATCTCGGATGTACTTGGGTCGCTGGTGCTGCATCTTGCTAGCCAGCTATCCTCTCCCACACAGAAGCGGGTCATGAGGCTTGTTAGTGCGGACATTGTCCTCGGTTTCTCTTGGCGAGGTGCTCGGCAAGCCATTCGTCTCGGACATTGTGTTTAAAAGCTGCTAAGGCTTGGCGTCCGGACAATCGACTATTTGGTTCTTTTGGTGAGAAACCTGTTCCGAATTTCATGCGCCGACTCTCCGGCTGTTGAGTTATATGACTTAGATCATATGCGTCCGGAGGCGGACATAAGTCCCTTGAAAATTTGCTCTAAACGCGTCCTCGAGCTCTTCCCAACTTCCAACAAGAGTTTTCGGGAGGCTTTTAAGCCAATGACGGGCTGGCCCTTTGAGCTTGAGGGTAGGTATTTTATGGCATGGAGATCATCTCCTCCGCCATGTGTATATGTAGTATATAATCTTCTATCCAGACTCCAGGGTCTGTTGTTCCATCGTAGGCCTCTATGTTTATGGGTTTAAATCCTGCTGGGAATTCATGGTCCAACACCTCATTGGTGAAACATAGTGGGTGTGCGGCGCCCCTGTATTTGGGTGTGCCACTATCTTCGGACACTTGACGTGTTGCCTTGCTTCCTGGGGCCTTCTTCTTTGGCCCGTAGATGGACCTGGCTGGGCCATCTGTCCTTCCAAGTTCATTGGTTGGTTTATGTGCGGCGCCGCTTTCAGAATTTGGCCTGTCATCCGGCCGTCTATCCAACCAGGCGGCCTCTTTATTTTTTGACTGTGGGGGCTCTATGGCCTCGTCGTCGAATTCTGGTAGCAGCTTGCGCTTCGGGTAGCTCTTCGATTGGTGGCCATTGCCGTATTTATCCGCGGTTTTGAGTACTTTGCTCCACCTCATTCTGAGTGTGTCTTCCGCTGTTTTGAGCTTCCGCTTTTCCTTTTGAAAGCTTCTTGTAGTGTTGACGAGTCTTTTCGAAGGTTTTACCTTCCGGCGTGTGTCCGACGTGAGATCATCCGAACCGTCGTTTTGGCGGGCCTGGACTAATTATCGACTCGTCTTGTTGGACGGTTGCTTATCTGCATGTTCGTAGTCCACTTTTGTGCCCTGCTGTATTGCGGGGTCTTTAGGAGCGTTGTTGTTGTCGAGGTGGGGCTTAGGGCGGCGTCTGCGCCGCCGTTTTGGTTGTTTATCGGCGGGGTTATCTTCTGCCGCGGCCCATTGGTCCTCGTTATCGCTCTCTTTTGGGGTATCCACCATGTATATGTCATATGACGAGGTGGTCCTCCCGTGCTCTATAGGCGTTGTTTCTTGTTCGTCTCCGGCATCGTCATCTATACCGTCGATGTCTTCGGAGCCGTAGTCTAGTATGTCGGTTAGATCGTCGACAGTGGCTACAAAGTGGGTGGTGGGTGGGCTCTGAATTTCTTCATCGTCCGTATCCCAACCATCCTGGCCATAGTCCGGCCAGGGCTCTCCTGATAACGAGAGATGCTTTAGCGAATTCAGGATGTCGCCAAAAGGCGAGTATTGGAAGATGTCCGCGGCGGTGAATTCCATAACCGGTTCCCAATCCGACTCGATTGGTAGGGGCGTGGGAGGCCTAGAGTCCGGCACCTCGGAATCACGAGTTTCGCGGGGGACAAGATTAGTGTTCGGCTCCATCGCCGTGGAAGTTGAAGCCCCCGAGGCGGCATCTATCCACCGATCCTCGATCTGGGCGATCGGCTCCGGACCAATGGCCGAAGCGGATTCGTGTGCGGCCACCAAGGCATTGTTCGGCAGCAGGGCTAGATCATGCCCGTCGTCATAGTGCGGCACGCTTCGCTGCGGCTCGAGTCCGCCGAAGATCAAGTCTCCGCGGACATCGGCCGTGAAGTTTAGGCTTCCGAATCTGACCTGACGGCCAGGGGCGTAGCTTTCGATCTGCTCCAGATGGCCAAGAGAATTAGCCCGTAGTGCGAAGCCGCCAAATGCGAAGATCTGTCCGGGGAGAAAAGTCTCACCCAGGACAGAGTCGTTGGTTGTAGATGCCATCAAGCCTATCGGTGACGACACAGAGGAACTCTCAATGAAAGCACCAATGTCGGTGTCAAAACCGGCGGATCTCGGTAGGGGTCCCGAACTGTGCATCTAGGCGGATGGTAACAGGAGACGAGGACACGATGTTTTACCTGTGTTCGGCCCTCTCGATGGAGGTAAAACCCTACGTCCTGCTTGATTAATATTGATGATATGGGTAGTACAAGAGTGGATCTACCACGAGATCAAGGAGGCTAAACCCTAAAGCTAGCCTATGGTATGATTGTTGTCATGTATGTTGTGTCCTACGGACTAAAGCCCTCCGGTTTATATAGACACCGGAGGAGGCTAGGGTTACACAGAGTCGGTTACAATGGTAGGAGATCTACACATCCGTATCGCCAAGCTTGCCTTCCACGCCAAGGAAAGTCCCATCCGGACACGGGACGGAGTCTTCAATCTTGTATCTTCGTAGTCTTGGAGTCCGGCGGACGATGATAGTCCGGCTGTCCGGACACCCCCTAGTCTAGGACTCCCTCAGGAAGTATGATGAATATTGCATTCTTTACAGACTTTACTATTTTGGCAGATTGCTGTTATGTTTGCATATGTTTGCTTGTTTAATGATTATATTTTCGGATAGGCATATTAAATATGCAGAGAAATTTAGTATGCAATGTTGAATAATAATTTTATTGATTTGCTACAGTAGAGAATGATAAATTTTTTGCACTGGTTTATACTAACTTATCTCACGAGTTCTTGTTGAGTTTTGTGTGGATGAAGTTTTTAAGATTTAGGGAAACCGTGATATAAAAGGAATTAAGGAGACACAAAATCTCAAGCTTGGGGATTGTCGGTGTCAAAACCGGTGGTCTCGGGTAGGGGGTCCCGAACTGTGCGTCTAAGGCTAATGGTAACAGGAGGCGGGGGACACAATGTTTACCCAGGTTCGGGCCCTCTCGATGGAGGTAATACCCTACTTACTACTTGATTGATCTTGATGATATGAGTATTACAAGAGTTGATCTACCACGAGATCATAGAGGCTAAACCCTAGAAGCTAGCCTATAGTTCTGATTGTTGTTGTCCTACGGACTAAACCCTCCGATTTATATAGACACCAGAGGGGGCTAGGGTTACACAGAGCCGGTTACAGAGAAAGGAATCTTTATATCCGAATCGCCAAGCTTGCCTTCCACGCAAAGGAGAGTCCCATCCGGACACGGGACGAAGTCTTCTATCTTGTATCTTCATAGCCCAACAGTCCGACATTTGCATATAGTCCGGAAGTCCGAGGACCCCTTAATCTAGGACTCCCTCAGGGATGACCACGGCATCCCAAGCTAATATTCCAAGAAGTCTCAAGCATCTAAGCTTGGGGATGCCCCGGTAGGCACCCCACATTTCTTCTTCAACAATTATCGGTTAGTATCAGTTGAGCCTAAGTTTTTGCTTCTTCACTTGAGTCGTGCTATTCTTGGAATGTCATTTTGTTTTGTTTTGCTTGATGTCTATATAAAATACTTAGATCTGAAAGTTTTTTTTTAAATAAGAGAGAATCCACAATTAGCTACCCATTTACATAACTACTCGTTTGATCTTCACTTATATCTTTTTGGAGTAGCTTGTCATTTACTCTTGTGCTTCACTTATACCCTATGAGTAAATTCTTGAATGAATTGAAAATCATGAAGTTGAAATTATATGTTCATATCATGCCGAGTGATAGCTTGATATGTCTCCAACGTATCTATAATTTCTGATTGTTCCATGCTATTATATTACCCCTTTTGGATGTTTATGGGCTTTATTTTACACATTTATATCATTTTTGGGACTAACCTACTAACCGGAGGCCCAGCCCGTATTGATGTTCTTTTTGCCTATTTCAGTATTTCGAAGAAAAGGAATATCGGACGAAGTCCGGAATGAAACCTTTCGGAGCGTGATTTTTGGAAGGAACGTGATCCGGAGGACTTGGAGTGCAAGTCAAGAAGCAGCCAAGACGGCCTCGAGAGGGTAGGGCGCCCCCCCTATAGGGCGCGCCCCCTGTCTCGTGGGCCCCTCGGGCGGCCGCCGACATACTTTTCCCTCCTATATAAGCCTACGTACCCCGAAAATATCCAGGGAGCCAATGAAACACAATTTCCACCACCGTAACCTTCTGTATCCGCAAGATCCTATCTTGGAGCCTTCGCCGGTGCTCCGCCGGAGGGGGAATCGACCACGGAGGTCTTCTACATCAACACCATAGCCTCTCTGATGAGTTGTGAGTAGTTTATCACAGACCTTCGGGTCCATAGTTATTAGCTAGATGACTTCTTCTCTCTTTTGGATCTCAATACAATGTTCTCCCCCTCTCTTGTGGAGATCTATTCGATGTAAACTCTTTTTGCGGTGTGTTTGTCAAGATCCGATGAATTGTGGGTTTATGATCAAGTTTATCTATGAGAAATATTTGAATCTCCTCTGAATTCTTTTATGTGTGGTTGAGTTATCTTTGCAAGTCTCTTTGAATTATCGGTATGGTTTGGCCTACTAGATTGATCTTTCTTGCCATGGGAGAAGTGCTTAGCTTTGGGTTCAATCTTGCGGTGTCCTTACCTAGTGATGAAAAGGGTTGCAAGGCACATATTGTATTGTTGCCATCGAGGATAAAAAGATGGGGTTTATATCATATTGCATGAGTTTATCCCTCTACATCATGTCATCTTGCTTAAGGCGTTACTCTGTTCTTATGAACTTAATACTCTAGATGCAGGGTGAGTCGGTCGATGTGTGGACTAATAGTAGTAGATGCAGTGTGAGTCGATCTACTTGTTGCGGACGTGATGCCTATATACATGATCATGCCTAGATAATCTCATAATTATTCGCTTTTCTATCTATTGCTCAACAGTAATTTGTTCACCCACCGTAATACTTATGCTATCTTGAGAGAAGCCACTCGTGAAACCTATGGCCCCCGGGTCTAACTCTTATTATATTTGCTTCCAATCTACTTTTATTTGCATCTTTACTTTTTGCATCTATATTATAAAATACCAAAATATATTTATCTTATCATACTATCTCTATTAGATCTCACTTTCATGAAGTGGCCGTGAAGGGATTGACAACCCCTTTATTGCATTGGTTGCGAGTTCTTTGTTTGTTTGTGTAGGTGCGTGGGACTTTTAAGGAGCCTCCTACTGGATTGATACCTTGGTTCTCAAAAACTGAGGGAAATACTTACGCTATTATTGTTGCATCACCCTTTCCTCTTCAAGGAAAACCAATGCAAGCTCAAGACGTAGCAAGAAGGATTTCTGGCGCCGTTGCTGGGGAGGTCTTCGCTCAAGTCAAGACATACCATGTACCTGATACGTCTCCAACGTATCTATAATTTTTGATTGCTCCATGCACCTTTATCTACTGTTTTGGACTATATTGGGCTTTATTTTCCACTTTTATATTATTTTGGGACTAACCTATTAACCGGAGGCCCAGCCTGCAATTGCTCTTTTTGCATTTGTCAAGATTTTGAAGAAACAGAATATCAAACGGAGTCCAAACAGAATGAAACCTTCGAATCGTGATTTTCCAACCGAACGTGATCCGGAGACTTGGACCCTACTCCAACCAGTGCAGGCGGTCACGAGGTGGAGGCGCGCCCACTGGCGCGCCCCTACCTGTGGGCCCTCGACGCCCACCGACGTATTCCTTCCTCCTATATATACCTCGTATCCCGAACGATCGTAACAGAGCCAAAACCTAATTCCACCACCGCAACCTCCTGTATCCACAAGATCCCATCTTGGGGCCTGTTCCGAAGCTCCACCGGAGGGGGCATCCACCACGGAGGGCTTCTACATCAACACCATAGCCCCTCCAATGAAGTGTGAGTAGTTTACTTCAGACCTTCGAGTCCATAGCTAGTAGCTAGATGGCTTCTTCTCTCTTTTTGGATCTCAATACAATGTTCTCCCCTCTCGTCGTGGAGATCTATTCGATGTAATCTTCTTTTTGTGGTGTGTTTGTTGAGACCGATGAATTGTGGGTTTATGATCTAGTATTATCTATGAAAAATATTTGATTCTTCTCTGAATTCTTTTATGTATGATTGAGTTATCTTTGCAAGTCTCTTCGAATTATCCTTTTTGGTTTGGCCAACTAGATTGGTAGTTCTTGCAATGGGAGAAGTGCTTAGCTTTGGGTTCAATCTTGCGTGTCCTTACCCAAAGGATGAAAGTGTTGCAAGGCACGTATTGTATTGTTGCCATCGAGGATAACAAGATGGGTTTTATCATATTGCATGAATTTCTCCTCTACATCATGTCATCTTGCTTAAAGCGTTACTCTGTTTTTACTTAATACTCTAGATGCATCTGGATAGCGTTCGATGAGTGGAGTAATAGTAGTAGATGCGAATCGTTTCGATCTACTTGTCTTGGACGTGATGCCAATATACATGATCATTGCCTAGATATACTCATAACTATGCTCAATTCATCAATTGCTCAACAGAATTTGTTCACCCACCGTAGAATAGTTATGCTCTTGAGAGAAGCCACTAGTGAAACCTATGGCACCGGGTCTATTCTCATCATATCAATCTCTATCACTTTATTTACTTGCTTTGCTTTTACTTTGCCTTTTACTTTTTTTACTTTGCATCTATTTATCAAAAATACCAAAAATACTACCTATCAGATCTCACTCTCGTAAGTGACCGTGAAGGGATTGACAACCCCTAAGCATTGGTTGTGAGTTGCTATCGTTTTGTGTAGGTACGAGGGACTTGTGCATGGTCTCCTACTGGATTGATACCTTGGTTCTCAAAAACTGAGGAATACTTACTCTACTTTGATGCATCATCCTCTCCTCTTCTGGGAAATCCAACGCAATGCTCAAGAGGTAGCAAGAAGAATTTCTGGCGCCGTTGCCGGAGAGGCTCACGCAAGCAAGTCAACAATACCAAGTACCCATCGCAATCACTATCTCTCGCATTACATTATTTGCCATTTGCCTCTCGTTTTCCTCTCCCCCACTTCACCCTTGCCGTTTTATTTGCCCTGTCTTTCCCAATCTCCTCCTCTCTTTTCCATTTGCCTTTTTCCCGTTGGCTTTTTGTTTGCTTGTGTGTTGGATTACTTGTTGCCATGGCGCAAGATAATACCAAATTGTGTTATTTCTCGAATACCAATAATAATGATTTCCTTAGTACTCCGATTGCTCCTCTTAATAATGATGAGTCTTGTGAAATCGATACCGCTTTGCTGAATCTTGTTATGAAAGATCAATTTGCGGCCTTCCTAGTGAAGATGCCGCTACTCATCTAAACAATTTTGTTGATTTGTGTGATATGCAAAAGAAGAAAGATACATAACAATATTGTCAAATTGAAGTTATTTCCGCTTTAAGCTTAGAGATCGTGCTAAACTTTGGTTTTCATCTTTGCCTAAAGTATTGGTTCTTGGAACAAGTGCAAAGATGCTTTTATCTCTAAGTATTTTCCTCCCGCTAAGACTATCACTCTTAGGAACGACATCATGAATTTTAAACAACTTGATCATGAGCATGTTGCCCAATATTGGGAAAGAATGAAATTAATGCTTTGCAATTGCCCTACTCATGGTTTGAATTTATGGATGATCATACAAAATTTTTATGCCGGATTGAATTTTGCTTCTAGAAATCTTTTAGATTCGGCCGCGGGAGGCACATTTATGGAAATTACGTTAGGGGATGCTACCAAATTGCTTGATAATATTATGGCTAATTATTCTCAATGGCACACCAAAAGATCTTCTAGTAAAAAAGAGCATGCTATAGAAGAAATCAATGTTTTGAGTGAAAAGATGGATGAACTTATGAAGATGTTTGCTCCTAAAATATTCCTCTTGATCCCAATGATATGCCTTTGTCTACTTTGCTTGAGAATAATAATGAATCTATGGATGTGAATTTTGTTGGTAGGAATACTTTTGGAAACAACGCTTATAGAGGGAATTTTAATCCTAGGCCTTATCCTAGTAATCCTTCTAATAATTATGGAAATTCCTACAAAAACTCTTATGGAAATTTTAATAAGATGCCCTCTGAATTTGAGAGTAGTGTTAAAGAGTTCATGAATTCACAAAAGAATTTTAATGCTTTGCTTGAAGAGAAATTTCTTAAAGTTGATGATTTGGCTAGGAACGTTGATAGAATTTCTCTTGAAATTGATTCTTTAAAGCTTAGATCTATTCCTCCTAAGCACGATATCAATGAGTCTCTCAAAGCCATGAGAATTCCCATTGATGAGTGCAAGGAAAGAACCGCTAGGATGCGTGCTTCAAAAGATGCCTTTATTAAAGCATGTTCTTCCAATTCCTATGAAAATCAAGATGAAGATCTAAAAGTTATTGAGTGTCCCCCATTAAACCTTTGTTTTGCAATATGAATCTTGATGAAACTGAATATGATCTTCCTTTACCTAGAAGGCGTTCTAAGAATTCGGAGTTTCTAGATCTTGATGATGAAATTGATGAAAGTGGGATTGAAAGAAATAAAAACCTAGATGTGGCTAAACCCACTTTTTTGGATCTCAAGGAATTTAATTATGAAAATTGCTCTTTGATTGGTTATATTTCCTTGTTGCAATCCGTGCTAGATTCTCCTCATGCTTATAGTCAAAATAAAGCCTTTACAGAACACATTGTTGATGCTTTGATGCAATCTTATGAAGAAAAACTTGAGTTGAAAGTTTCTATCCCTAGAAAACTCTATGATGAGTGGGAACCTACTATTAAAATTAAAATTAAAGATTATGAGTTTCATGCTTTATGTGATTTGGGTGCTAGTGTCTCTACTATTCCCAAAGCTTTGTGTGATTTGATAGATTTCCGTGATTTTGATGATTGCTCTCTAAACTTGCATCTTGCGGATTCCACTATTAAAAAACCCTGGGAAGAATTAATGATGTTCTTATTGTTGCAAATAGGAATTATGTGCCCGTAGATTTTATCGTTCTTGATATAGATTGCAATCCTTCATGTCCTATTATTATTGGTAGACCTTTCCTTAGAACGATTGGTGCAATTATTGATATGAAGGAAGGAAATATTAGATTCCAATTTCCCTTAAAGAAGGGTATGGAACACTTCCCTAGAAAGAAAATAAAATTACCATATGAATCTATCATGAGAGCCACCTATGGATTGCCTACCAAAGATGGCAATACCTAGATCTATCCTTGCTTTTTTGCCTAGCTAGGGGCGTTAAACGATAGCGCTTGTTGGGAGGCAACCCAATTTTATTTTGTGTTTTGCTTTTGCTTCTGTTTAGGAATAAATAACCCATCTAGCCTCTGTTTGGATGTGGTTTTATCTTTTAATTAGTGTTTGTTCCAAGTAGAACCTATAGGATAACCTATGATGATAGTTGATTTGATTCTGCTGAAAAACAGAAACTTTGCGCGCACGAATATAGTTATATTAAATCACAGGACGTGATTTTGCGTTGATTCTTTTTGTTGATGTTCAATAAACAAATTGTCCAGGACTTCCTATTTTGGTAGAACTTTTAGAGTTCCATAAGTTTGCGTTAGTTACAGATTGCTACAGACTGTTCTGTTTTTGACAGATTCTGTTCTTCGTGTGTTGTTTGCTTATTTTGATGAATCTATGGCTAGTAAAATAGTTTATAAACCATAGAGAAGTTGGAATACAGTAGGTTTAACACCAAAATAAATAAATAATGATTTCATTACAGTACCTTGAAGTAGTCTTTTGTTTTCTTTCTCTAACAGAGCTCACGAGATTTCTGTTGAGTTTTGTGGTGTGAAGTTTTCAAGTTTTGGGTGAATTCTTTTGATGGATTATGGAACAAGGAGTGGCAAGAGCCTAAGCTTGGGGATGCCCATGGCACCCCCAAGATAATCCAAGGACACCAAAAAGTCAAAGCTTGGGGATGCCCCGGAAGGCATCCCATCTTTCGTCCACTTCCATCGGTAATTTACTTGGAGCTATATTTTTATTCACCACATGATATGTGTTTTGCTTGGAGCGTCTTGTATTATTTGTGTCTTTTCTTGTTAGTTTACCACAATAATCCTTGCTGTACACACCTTTTGAGAGAGCCATACATGAGCTGGAATTTGTTAGAATACTCTATGTGCTTCACTTATATCTTTTGAGCTTGATAGTTTTGCTCATAGTACTTCACTTATATCTTTTGAGCGTGATAGTTTTTGCTCTAGTGCTTCACTTATACCTTTTAGAGCACGGTGGTGGATTTGTTTTAAAGAAACTATTGATCTCTCATGCTTCACTTAGATTATTTTGAGAGTCGTTAATAGCATGGTAATTTGCTTAATGTTAATATACTTGGTATTCAAGATATGTGAACCTTTCTTTTGAGTGCGTTGAATACTAAGATAAGTTTGATGCTTGATAATTGTTTTGAGATATGGAGGTGATAATATCAAAGTCGTGCTAGTTGGGTGATTATGAATTTGAGAAATACTTGTGTTGAAGTTTGCAAGTCCCGTAGCATGCACGTATGGTTAAAGTTATGTAACAAATTTGAAACATGAAGTGTACCTGGCTTGTGCATCCTTATGAGTGGCGGTCGGGGACGAGCGATGGTATTTTTCTACCAATCTATCCCCCTAGGAGCATGCGCGTAGTACTTGATGTTTGTGCGCGCAGCCCCTTGTGAAGGGGTGTGCGGCTAGGGAGCCCCTAGCCTACTGATGCCGGACCCGTCCCTCCGTGTCCGGGGTCTTTGGTTGACCCTCGCACTGAAATGATGCCACGCGGACCGGGCATCTTGAGTGTAAGAGACGCGTAATGTGGTATGGCGTTGAAACAGACAAAAGCCTTTCGTCCCAAGAGTGCTTGGTATCCACTTTTAAATGGGACGATATGAAAAATTAGTTTTTCGCGCCGAAAGTTGTTCGGTGATCCGAACACGACTTCTAGTAATAGGGAGCCTGTGCACTTGGCATAAGGGCCTGGCGTCACTCCTTTGAAGGAAGTGCGGCTGTGTAGAATTTTGGTAGGGTCTATCCCCATCTTGCGGATTGTGTTTGAATACAGCAGATTTAAGTCGCTGCCTCCGTCCATTATGACTTTAGTAAATTGTAATCCGTCGATTATGGGATTCAATATCAGGGCAGTCCGTCCCGCGTTTAGAAGGCTTCTGGAATAGTCCAGGTGGTCGGCAGTGATTGGTTTTGATATCCAATCTCTATGGTCTGCTGGGTTGGACCGTGCGAGGCTCTTTTTAGGAAGTGCCGCACTATTTTTCCGTATTATCACATGAAGTGAGTTTACTGCTTTGACCTCTTGTGGGAAAGTCTTTTGTTTTCCGGTGCGCTGCTGGTGGGGTTTATCGTCTTCGCTTGAGGCGTCGAGCCCCTTGTGTTCGGCGTTTAGTCGGCCGGACTGTTTGAAAACCCAACAATCTCGATGGGTATGGTTTGCAGGCCTTCCGGGGGTACTGTGGATTTGACATATCCGACCCAGAATCTTATTTAAGTTGGACAACTCATCGCTGTCATCCTTAAGATGTGGTGTTTTGTTGTTTGGCCGTGAGCTTTTGAATCCGGCGTTGACTGCCGTGCTCTTTGGGCTTTTCTCTTTATTCCGGCGCTGCTCTTTTCTGCGCCGTGATTTTCCGTTTCCATCTCTTATCTCGGATGTACTTGGGTCGCTGGTGCTGCATCTTGCTAGCCAGCTATCCTCTCCCACACAGAAGCGGGTCATGAGGCTTGTTAGTGCGGACATTGTCCTCGGTTTCTCTTGGCCGAGGTGCCTGGCAAGCCATTCGTCTCGGACATTGTGTTTAAAAGCTGCTAAGGCTTCGGCGTCCGGACAGTCGACTATTTGGTTCTTTTTGGTGAGAAACCTGTTCCAGAATTTCCGCGCTGACTCTCCGGGCTGTTGAGTTATATGACTTAGATCATATGCGTCCGGAGGGCGGACATAAGTCCCTTGAAAATTTGCTCTAAACGCGTCCTCGAGCTCTTCCCAACTTCCAACAGTGTTTTCTGGGAGGCTTTTAAGCCAATGACGGGCTGGCCCTTTGAGCTTGAGGGGTAGGTATTTTATGGCATGGAGATCATCTCCTCTGGCCATGTGTATATGTAGTATATAATCTTCTATCCAGACTCCAGGGTCTGTTGTTCCATCGTAGGCCTCTATGTTTATGGGTTTAAATCCTGCTGGGAATTCATGGTCCAGCACCTCATTGGTGAAACATAGTGGGTGTGCGGCACCCCTGTATTTGGGTGTGCCACTATCTTCGGACACTTGACGTGTTGCCTTGCTTCCTGGGGCCTTCTTCTTTGGCCCGTAGATGGACCTGGCTGGGCCATCTGTCCTTCCAAGTTCATTGGTTGGTTTATGTGCGGCGCCGCTTTCAGAATTTGGCCTGTCATCCGGCCGTCTATCCAACCAGGCGGCCTCTTTATTTTTTGACTGTGGGGGCTCTATGGCCTCGTCGTCGAATTCTGGTAGCAGCTTGCGCTTCGGGTAGCTCTTCGATTGGTGGCCATTGCCGTATTTATCCGCGGTTTTGAGTACTTTGCTCCACCTCATTCTGAGTGTGTCTTCCGCTGTTTTGAGCTTCCGCTTTTCCTTTTGAAAGCTTCTTGTAGTGTTGACGAGTCTTTTCCGAAGGTTTTTACCTTCCGGCGGTGTGTCCGACGTGAGATCATCCGAACCGTCGTTTTCGCCGGGCCTGGACTAATTATCTGACTCGTCTTGTTCGGACGGTTGCTTATCTGCATGTTCGTAGTCCACTTTTGTGCCCTGCTGTATTGCGGGGTCTTTAGGAGCGTTGTTGTTGTCGAGGTGGGGCTTAGGGCGGCGTCTGCGCCGCCGTTTTGGTTGTTTATCGGCGGGGTTATCTTCTGCCGCGGCCCATTGGTCCTCGTTATCGCTCTCTTTTGGGGTATCCACCATGTATATGTCATATGACGAGGTGGTCCTCCCGTGCTCTATAGGCGTTGTTTCTTGTTCGTCTCCGGCATCGTCATCTATACCGTCGATGTCTTCGGAGCCGTAGTCTAGTATGTCGGTTAGATCGTCGACGATGGCTACAAAGTGGGTGGTGGGTAGGCTCTGAATTTCTTCGTCGTCTGTATCCCAACCATCCTGGCCATAGTCCGACCAGGGCTCTCCTGATAACGAGAGATGCTTTAGCGAATTCAGGATGTCGCCAAAAGGCGAGTATTGGAAGATGTCCGCGGCGGTGAATTCCATAACCGGCGCCCAATCCGACTAGATTGGTAGGGGCGTGGGAGGCCTGGAGTCCGGCACCTCGGAATCACGAGTTTCGTGGGGGACAAGATTAGTGTTCGGCTCCATCACCGTGAAAGTTGAAGCCCCCAAGGCGGCGTCTATCCACCGATCCTCGATCTGGGCGATCGGCTCCGGACTAATGGCCAAAGCGGATTCCTGTGCGGCCACCAAGGCATTGTTCGGCAGCAGGGCTAGATCATGCCCGTCGTCATAGTGCGGCGCTGCTGCTGCGCTCGAGTCCGCCGAAGATCAAGTCTCCGCGGACATCGGCCGTGAAGTTTAGGCTTCCGAATCTGACCTGACGGCCAGGGGCGTAGCTTTCGATCTGCTCCAGATGGCCAAGAGAATTAGCCCGTAGTGCGAAGCCGCCAAATGCGAAGATCTGTCCGGGGAGAAAAGTCTCACCCAGGACAGAGTCGTTGGTTGTAGATGCCATCAAGCCTATCGGTGACGACACAGAGGAACTCTCAATGAAAGCACCAATGTCGGTGTCAAAACCGGCGGATCTCGGGTAGGGGGTCCCGAACTGTGCATCTAGGCGGATGGTAACAGGAGACGAGGGACACGATGTTTTACCTGTGTTCGGGCCCTCTCGATGGAGGTAAAACCCTACGCCCCGCTTGATTAATATTGATGATATGGGTAGTACAAGAGTGGATCTACCACGAGATCAAGGAGGCTAAACCCTAAAGCTAGCCTATGGTATGATTGTTGTCATGTATGTTGTGTCCTACGGACTAAAGCCCTCCGGTTTATATAGACACCGGAGGAGGCTAGGGTTACACAGTCGGTTACAATGGTAGGAGATCTACACATCCGTATCGCCAAGCTTGCCTTCCACGCCAAGGAAAGTCCCATCCGGACACGGACGGAGTCTTCAATCTTGTATCTTCGTAGTCTTGGAGTCCGTGGACGATGATAGTCCGCTGTCCGGACACCCCCTAGTCTAGGACTCCCTCAGGAAGTATGATGAATATTGCATTCTTTACAGACTTTACTATTTTGGCAGATTGCTGTTATGTTTGCATATGTTTGCTTGTTTAATGATTATATTTTCGGATAGGCATATTAAATATGCAGAGAAATTTAGTATGCAATGTTGAATAATAATTTTATTGATTTGCTACAGAGAGAGAATGATAAATTTTTTGCAATTTGGTTTATACTAACTTATCTCACGAGTTCTTGTTGAGTTTTGTGTGGATGAAGTTTTTAAGATTTAGGAAACCGTGATATAAAAGGAATTAAGGAGACACAAAATCTCAAGCTTGGGGATTGTCGGTGTCAAAACCGGTGGTCTCGGTAGGGGTCCCGAACTGTGCGTCTAAGGCTAATGGTAACAGGAGGCGGGGGACACAATGTTTACCCAGGTTCGGGCCCTCTCGATGGAGGTAATACCCTACTTACTACTTGATTGATCTTGATGATATGAGTATTACAAGAGTTGATCTACCACGAGATCATAGAGGCTAAACCCTAGAAGCTAGCCTATAGTTCTGATTGTTGTTGTCCTACGGACTAAACCCTCCGATTTATATAGACACCAGAGGGGGCTAGGGTTACACTGAGCGATTACGAGAAAGGAATCTTTATATCCGAATCGCCAAGCTTGCCTTCCACGCAAAGGAGAGTCCCATCCGGACACGGGACGAAGTCTTCTATCTTGTATCTTCATAGCCCAACAGTCCGACATTTGCATATAGTCCTGAAGTCCGAGGACCCCTTAATCTAGGACTCCCTCAGGGATGACCACGGCATCCCAAGCTAATATTCCAAGAAGTCTCAAGCATCTAAGCTTGGGGATGCCCCGGTAGGCACCCCACATTTCTTCTTCAACAATTATCGGTTAGTATCAGTTGAGCCTAAGTTTTTGCTTCTTCACTTGAGTCGTGCTATTCTTGGAATGTCATTTTGTTTTGTTTTGCTTGATGTCTATATAAAATACTTAGATCTGAAAGTTTTTTTTTAAATAAGAGAGAATCCACAATTAGCTACCCATTTACATAACTACTCGTTTGATCTTCACTTATATCTTTTTGGAGTAGCTTGTCATTTACTCTTGTGCTTCACTTATACCCTATGAGTAAATTCTTGAATGAATTGAAAATCATGAAGTTGAAATTATATGTTCATATCATGCCGAGTGATAGCTTGATATGTCTCCAACGTATCTATAATTTCTGATTGTTCCATGCTATTATATTACCCCTTTTGGATGTTTATGGGCTTTATTTTACACATTTATATCATTTTTGGGACTAACCTACTAACCGGAGGCCCAGCCCGTATTGATGTTCTTTTTGCCTATTTCAGTATTTCGAAGAAAAGGAATATCGGACGAAGTCCGGAATGAAACCTTTCGGAGCGTGATTTTTGGAAGGAACGTGATCCGGAGGACTTGGAGTGCAAGTCAAGAAGCAGCCAAGACGGCCTCGAGAGGGTAGGGCGCCCCCCCTATAGGGCGCGCCCCCTGTCTCGTGGGCCCCTCGGGCGGCCGCCGACATACTTTTCCCTCCTATATAAGCCTACGTACCCCGAAAATATCCAGGGAGCCAATGAAACACAATTTCCACCACCGTAACCTTCTGTATCCGCAAGATCCTATCTTGGAGCCTTCGCCGGTGCTCCGCCGGAGGGGGAATCGACCACGGAGGTCTTCTACATCAACACCATAGCCTCTCTGATGAGTTGTGAGTAGTTTATCACAGACCTTCGGGTCCATAGTTATTAGCTAGATGACTTCTTCTCTCTTTTGGATCTCAATACAATGTTCTCCCCCTCTCTTGTGGAGATCTATTCGATGTAAACTCTTTTTGCGGTGTGTTTGTCAAGATCCGATGAATTGTGGGTTTATGATCAAGTTTATCTATGAGAAATATTTGAATCTCCTCTGAATTCTTTTATGTGTGGTTGAGTTATCTTTGCAAGTCTCTTTGAATTATCAGTATGGTTTGGCCTACTAGATTGATCTTTCTTGCCATGGGAGAAGTGCTTAGCTTTGGGTTCAATCTTGCGGTGTCCTTACCTAGTGACAGAAAGGGTTGCAAGGCACATATTGTATTGTTGCCATCGAGGATAAAAAGATGGGGTTTATATCATATTGCATGAGTTTATCCCTCTACATCATGTCATCTTGCTTAAGGCGTTACTCTGTTCTTATGAACTTAATACTCTAGATGCAGGCAGGAGTCGGTCGATGTGTGGACTAATAGTAGTAGATGCAGGCAGAAGTCGATCTACTTGTTGCGGACGTGATGCCTATATACATGATCATGCCTAGATAATCTCATAATTATTCGCTTTTCTATCTATTGCTCAACAGTAATTTGTTCACCCACCGTAATACTTATGCTATCTTGAGAGAAGCCACTCGTGAAACCTATGGCCCCCGGGTCTAACTCTTATTATATTTGCTTCCAATCTACTTTTATTTGCATCTTTACTTTTTGCATCTATATTATAAAATACCAAAAATATATTTATCTTATCATACTATCTCTATTAGATCTCACTTTCGCAAGTGGCCGTGAAGGGATTGACAACCCCTTTATTGCATTGGTTGCGAGTTCTTTGTTTGTTTGTGTAGGTGCGTGGGACTTTTAAGGAGCCTCCTACTGGATTGATACCTTGGTTCTCAAAAACTGAGGGAAATACTTACGCTATTATTGTTGCATCACCCTTTCCTCTTCAAGGAAAACCAATGCAAGCTCAAGACGTAGCAAGAAGGATTTCTGGCGCCGTTGCTGGGGAGGTCTTCGCTCAAGTCAAGACATACCATGTACCTGATACGTCTCCAACGTATCTATAATTTTTGATTGCTCCATGCACCTTTATCTACTGTTTTGGACTATATTGGGCTTTATTTTCCACTTTTATATTATTTTTGGGACTAACCTATTAACCGGAGGCCCAGCCCAGAATTGCTCTTTTTTGCATTTGTCAGTATTTTGAAGAAACAGAATATCAAACGGAGTCCAAACAGAATGAAACCTTCGGAATCGTGATTTTCCAACCGAACGTGATCCAGGAGACTTGGACCCTACTCCAACCAGTGCCAGAGGCGGTCACGAGGTGGGCGCGCCACTGGCGCGCCTCTACCTGTGGGCCCTCGACGCTCCACCGACGTACTCCTTCCTCCTATATATACCTACGTATCCCCGAACGATCAGAACAGGAGCCAAAAACCTAATTCCACCACCGCAACCTCCTGTATCCACAAGATCCCATCTTGGGGCCTGTTCCGAAGCTCCACCGGAGGGGGCATCCACCACGGAGGGCTTCTACATCAACACCATAGCCCCTCCAATGAAGTGTGAGTAGTTTACTTCAGACCTTCGAGTCCATAGCTAGTAGCTAGATGGCTTCTTCTCTCTTTTTGGATCTCAATACAATGTTCTCCCCCTCTGTCGTGGAGATCTATTCGATGTAATCTTCTTTTTGTGGTGTGTTTGTTGAGACCGATGAATTGTGGGTTTATGATCTAGTATTATCTATGAAAAATATTTGATTCTTCTCTGAATTCTTTTATGTATGATTGAGTTATCTTTGCAAGTCTCTTCGAATTATCCTTTTTGGTTTGGCCAACTAGATTGGTAGTTCTTGCAATGGGAGAAGTGCTTAGCTTTGGGTTCAATCTTGCGGTGTCCTTACCCAGTGACAGAAAGTGTTGCAAGGCACGTATTGTATTGTTGCCATCGAGGATAACAAGATGGGTTTTTATCATATTGCATGAATTTCTCCCTCTACATCATGTCATCTTGCTTAAAGCGTTACTCTGTTTTTACTTAATACTCTAGATGCATGCTGGATAGCGTTCGATGAGTGGAGTAATAGTAGTAGATGCAGAATCGTTTCGATCTACTTGTCTTGGACGTGATGCCAATATACATGATCATTGCCTAGATATACTCATAACTATGCTCAATTCTGTCAATTGCTCAACAGTAATTTGTTCACCCACCGTAGAATAGTTATGCTCTTGAGAGAAGCCACTAGTGAAACCTATGGCACCCGGGTCTATTCTCATCATATCAATCTCTATCACTTTATTTACTTGCTTTGCTTTTACTTTGCCTTTTACTTTTTTTACTTTGCATCTATTTATCAAAAATACCAAAAATACTACCTATCAGATCTCACTCTCGTAAGTGACCGTGAAGGGATTGACAACCCCTAAGCATTGGTTGTGAGTTGCTATCGTTTTGTGTAGGTACGAGGGACTTGTGCATGGTCTCCTACTGGATTGATACCTTGGTTCTCAAAAACTGAGGGAATACTTACTCTACTTTGATGCATCATCCTCTCCTCTTCTGGGAAATCCAACGCAATGCTCAAGAGGTAGCAAGAAGAATTTCTGGCGCCGTTGCCGGAGAGGCTCACGCAAGCAAGTCAACAATACCAAGTACCCATCGCAATCACTATCTCTCGCATTACATTATTTGCCATTTGCCTCTCGTTTTCCTCTCCCCCACTTCACCCTTGCCGTTTTATTTGCCCTGTCTTTCCCAATCTCCTCCTCTCTTTTCCATTTGCCTTTTTCCCGTTGGCTTTTTGTTTGCTTGTGTGTTGGATTACTTGTTGCCATGGCGCAAGATAATACCAAATTGTGTTATTTCTCGAATACCAATAATAATGATTTCCTTAGTACTCCGATTGCTCCTCTTAATAATGATGAGTCTTGTGAAATCGATACCGCTTTGCTGAATCTTGTTATGAAAGATCAATTTGCCGGCCTTCCTAGTGAAGATGCCGCTACTCATCTAAACAATTTTGTTGATTTGTGTGATATGCAAAAGAAGAAAGATACAGATAACAATATTGTCAAATTGAAGTTATTTCCGTTTTCGCTTAGAGATCGTGCTAAACTTTGGTTTTCATCTTTGCCTAAAGTATTGGTTCTTGGAACAAGTGCAAAGATGCTTTTATCTCTAAGTATTTTCCTCCCGCTAAGACTATCACTCTTAGGAACGACATCATGAATTTTAAACAACTTGATCATGAGCATGTTGCCCAATATTGGGAAAGAATGAAATTAATGCTTTGCAATTGCCCTACTCATGGTTTGAATTTATGGATGATCATACAAAATTTTTATGCCGGATTGAATTTTGCTTCTAGAAATCTTTTAGATTCGGCCGCGGGAGGCACATTTATGGAAATTACGTTAGGGGATGCTACCAAATTGCTTGATAATATTATGGCTAATTATTCTCAATGGCACACCAAAAGATCTTCTAGTAAAAAAGAGCATGCTATAGAAGAAATCAATGTTTTGAGTGAAAAGATGGATGAACTTATGAAGATGTTTGCTCCTAAAAATATTCCTCTTGATCCCAATGATATGCCTTTGTCTACTTTGCTTGAGAATAATAATGAATCTATGGATGTGAATTTTGTTGGTAGGAATACTTTTGGAAACAACGCTTATAGAGGGAATTTTAATCCTAGGCCTTATCCTAGTAATCCTTCTAATAATTATGGAAATTCCTACAAAAACTCTTATGGAAATTTTAATAAGATGCCCTCTGAATTTGAGAGTAGTGTTAAAGAGTTCATGAATTCACAAAAGAATTTTAATGCTTTGCTTGAAGAGAAATTTCTTAAAGTTGATGATTTGGCTAGGACGTTGATAGAATTTCTCTTGAAATTGATTCTTTAAAGCTTAGATCTATTCCTCCTAAGCACGATATCAATGAGTCTGTCAAAGCCATGAGAATTCCATTGATGAGTGCAAGGAAAGAACCGCTAGGATGCGTGCTTCAAAAGATGCCTTTATTAAAGCATGTTCTTCCAATTCCTATGAAAATCAAGATGAAGATCTAAAAGTTATTGAGTGTCCCCCATTAAACCTTTGTTTTGCAATATGAATCTTGATGAAACTGAATATGATCTTCCTTTACCTAGAAGGCGTTCTAAGAATTCGGAGTTTCTAGATCTTGATGATGAAATTGATGAAAGTGGGATTGAAAGAAATAAAAACCTAGATGTGGCTAAACCCACTTTTTTGGATCTCAAGGAATTTAATTATGAAAATTGCTCTTTGATTGGTTATATTTCCTTGTTGCAATCCGTGCTAGATTCTCCTCATGCTTATAGTCAAAATAAAGCCTTTACGAACACATTGTTGATGCTTTGATGCAATCTTATGAAGAAAAACTTGAGTTGAAAGTTTCTATCCCTAGAAAACTCTATGATGAGTGGGAACCTACTATTAAAATTAAAATTAAAGATTATGAGTTTCATGCTTTATGTGATTTGGGTGCTAGTGTCTCTACTATTCCCAAAGCTTTGTGTGATTTGATAGATTTCCGTGATTTTGATGATTGCTCTCTAAACTTGCATCTTGCGGATTCCACTATTAAAAAACCCTGGGAAGAATTAATGATGTTCTTATTGTTGCAAATAGGAATTATGTGCCCGTAGATTTTATCGTTCTTGATATAGATTGCAATCCTTCATGTCCTATTATTATTGGTAGACCTTTCCTTAGAACGATTGGTGCAATTATTGATATGAAGGAAGGAAATATTAGATTCCAATTTCCCTTAAAGAAGGGTATGGAACACTTCCCTAGAAAGAAAATAAAATTACCATATGAATCTATCATGAGAGCCACCTATGGATTGCCTACCAAAGATGGCAATACCTAGATCTATCCTTGCTTTTTTGCCTAGCTAGGGGCGTTAAACGATAGCGCTTGTTGGGAGGCAACCCAATTTTATTTTGTGTTTTGCTTTTGCTTCTGTTTAGGAATAAATAACCCATCTAGCCTCTGTTTGGATGTGGTTTTATCTTTTAATTAGTGTTTGTTCCAAGTAGAACCTATAGGATAACCTATGATGATAGTTGATTTGATTCTGCTGAAAAACAGAAACTTTGCGCATTTAATATAGTTATATTAAATCACAGGACGTGATTTTGCGTTGATTCTTTTGTTGATGTTCAATAAACAAATTGTCCAGGACTTCCTATTTTGGTAGAACTTTTAGAGTTCCATAAGTTTGCGTTAGTTACAGATTGCTACAGACTGTTCTGTTTTTGACAGATTCTGTTCTTCGTGTGTTGTTTGCTTATTTTGATGAATCTATGGCTAGTAAAATAGTTTATAAACCATAGAGAAGTTGGAATACAGTAGGTTTAACACCAAAATAAATAAATAATGATTTCATTACAGTACCTTGAAGTAGTCTTTTGTTTTCTTTCTCTAACAGAGCTCACGAGATTTCTTGAGTTTTGTGGTGTGAAGTTTTCAAGTTTTGGGTGAATTCTTTTGATGGATTATGGAACAAGGAGTGGCAAGAGCCTAAGCTTGGGGATGCCCATGGCACCCCAAGATAATCAAGGACACCAAAAGTCAAAGCTTGGGGATGCCCGGAAGGCATCCCATCTTTCAATCCACTTCCATCGGTAATTTACTTGGAGCTATATTTTATTCACCACATGATATGTGTTTTGCTTGGAGCGTCTTGTATTATTTGTGTCTTTTCTTGTTAGTTTACCACAATAATCCTTGCTGTACACACCTTTTGAGAGAGCCATACATGAGCTGGAATTTGTTAGAATACTCTATGTGCTTCACTTATATCTTTTGAGCTTGATAGTTTTGCTCATAGTACTTCACTTATATCTTTTGAGCGTGATAGTTTTTGCTCTAGTGCTTCACTTATACCTTTTAGAGCACGGTGGTGGATTTGTTTTAAAGAAACTATTGATCTCTCATGCTTCACTTAGATTATTTTGAGAGTCGTTAATAGCATGGTAATTTGCTTAATGTTAATATACTTGGTATTCAAGATATGTGAACCTTTCTTTTGAGTGCGTTGAATACTAAGATAAGTTTGATGCTTGATAATTGTTTTGAGATATGGAGGTGATAATATCAAAGTCGTGCTAGTTGGGTGATTATGAATTTGAGAAATACTTGTGTTGAAGTTTGCAAGTCCCGTAGCATGCACGTATGGTTAAAGTTATGTAACAAATTTGAAACATGAAGTGTACCTGGCTTGTGCATCCTTATGAGTGGCGGTCGGGGACGAGCGATGGTATTTTTCTACCAATCTATCCCCCTAGGAGCATGCGCGTAGTACTTGATTTTTGATGGCTTCTAAATTTTTGCAATAAGTATATGAGTTCTTTTGACTAATGTTGAGTCCATGGATTATACGCACTCTCACCTTTCCGCCTTTGCTAGCCTCTTCGGTACCGTGCATTGCCCTTTCTCACCTTGAGAGTTGGTGCAAACTTCGCCGGTGCATCCAAACCCCGTGATACGATACGCTCTATCACCCATAAACCTCCTTATATCTTCCTCAAAACAGCCACCATACCTACCTATTATGGCATTTCCATAGCCATTCCGAGATATATTGCCATGCAACTTCCATCATCATCATCATGACATACATTACTTTTGTCATATTGCCATTGCATGATCATGTAGTTGACATCGTATTTGTGGCAAGGCCACCATGCATTATTTTCCATACATATCACTCTTGATTCATTGCACCATCCCGGTACACCGCCGGAGGCATTCATATAGAGTCATATCTTGTTCTAAGTTTCGAGTTGTAATCCTTATGTTGTAATCAATAGAAGTGTGATGATCATCATTATTAGAGCATTGCCCAAATAAAAAAAAGAGAAAGGCCAAAATATAAAAAAAGGCCCAAAAAGAAAGAAAGAAAAGAAAAGGACAATGCTACTATCTCTTTTTCCACACTTGTGCTTCAAAGTAGCACCTTGTTCTTCATGTAGTGAGTCTCATATATTGTGCTTCAAAGTAGCACCTTGTTCTTCATGTAGTGAGTCTCATAAGTTGTTTTTTTATACTAGTGGGAATTTTTTCATTATAGAACTTGGCTTGTATATTCCTACGATGGGCTTCCTCAAATGCCCTAGGTCTTCATGAGCAAGCAAGTTGGATGCACACCCACTAGTTTTATTTTGTTGAGAATTCATAGCTCTAGTGCATCTGTTGCATTGCAATCCCTACTCCTCATGTTGACATCAATTGATGGGCATCTCCATAGCCCGTTGATTAGCCTCGTCAACGTGAGACTTTCTCCTTTTTTGTATTCTCCACACAATCCCCATCATCATATTCTATTCCACCCATAGTCCTATATCCATGGCTCACACTCATGTATTGCATGAAGGTTGAAAAAGTTTGAGATTATTTAAGTATGAAACAATTGCTTGGCTTGTCATCGGGGGTATAGAAGTTGGGAACATCTTTGTGTGACGAAAATGAAGCATAGCCTAACTATATGATTTTGTAGGGATGAACTTTCTTTTGCCATGTTATTTTGAGAAGACATGATTGCTTTGATTAGTATGCTTGAAGTATTATTATTTTTGTGTCAATATGAACTTTTGTCTTGAATCTTTCGAATCTGAATATTCATATCACAATTAAGAAGTTTTACATTGAAATTATGCCAAAGTATCACTCTGCATCAAAAATTCTTTTTTATCATTTACCTACTCGAGGACGAGCAGGAATTAAGCTTGGGGATGCTTGATACGTCTCCAACGTATCTATAATTTTTGATTGCTCCATGCTACTTTATCTACTGTTTTGGAATATATTGGGCTTTATTTTCCACTTTTATATTATTTTTGGGACTAACCTATTAACCGGAGGCCCAGCCCAGAATTGCTGTTTTTTGCCTTTTTCAGTATTTCGAAGAAACAAAATATCAAACGGAGTCCAAACGGAATGAAACCTTCGGGATCATGATTTTCCAACCGAACGTGATCCAGGAGACTTGGACCCTACTCCAAGCAGTGCCAGAGGCGGTCTAGAGGGTGGAGGGTGCGCCCCCTGGACACGCCCCTACCTCGTGGGCCCCTCGACGCTCCACCGACGTACTCCTTCCTCCTATATATACCTACGTATCCCCGAACGATCAGAATAGGAGCCAAAAAACTAATTCCACCGCCTCAACCTTCTGTATCCACGAGATCCCATCTTGGGGCCTCTTCCGGAGCTCCACCGGAGGGGGCATCCACCACGGAGGGCTTCTACATCAACACCATAGCCCCTCCGATGAAGTGTGAGTAGTTTACTTCAGACCTTCGGGTCCATAGCTAGTAGCTAGATGACTTCTTCTCTCTTTTTGGATCTCAATACAATGTTCTCCCCCTCTCTCGTGGAGATCTCTTCGATTCTTTTTGCAGTGTGTTTGTTGAGATCGATTAATTGTGGGTTTATGATCTAGTATTATCCATGGAAAATATTTGATTCTTCTCTGAATTCTTTTATGTATGATTGAGTTATCTTTGCAAGTCTCTTCGAATTATCCTTTTTGGTTTGGCCAACTAGATTGGTAGTTCTTGCAATGGGAGAAGTGCTTAGCTTTGAGTTCAATCGTGCGGTGTCCTTACCCAGTGGCAGAAAGGGTTGCAAGGCACGTATTGTATTGTTGCCATCGATGATAACAAGATGGTTTTTTTATCATATTGCATGAATTTATCCCTCTACATCATGTCATCTTGCTTAAAGCGTTACTCTGTTTTTACTTAATACTCTAGATGCATGCTGGATAGCGGTCGATGAGTGGAGTAATAGTAGTAAATGCAGAATCGTTTCGATCTACTTGTCTTGGACGTGATGCCTATATACATGATCATTGCCTAGATATACTCATAACTATGCTCAATTCTGTCAATTGCTCAACAGTAATTTGTTCACCCATCGTAGAATACTTATGCTCTTGAGAGAAGCCACTAGTGAAACCTATGGCCCCCGGGTCTATTATCATCATATCAATCTCTATCACTTTATTTACTTGCTTTGCTTTTACTTTGCCTATTACTTTTTTACTTTGCATCTATCTATCAAAAATACAAAAATACTTTCTATCAGATCTCACTCTCGTAAGTGACCGTGAAGGGATTGAAAACCCCTAAGCATTGGTTGCGAGTTGCTATCGTTTTGTGTAGGTACGAGGGACTTGTGCGTGGTCTCCTACTGGATTGATACCTTGGTTCTCAAAAACTGAGGGAAATACTTACGCTACTTTGCTGCATCATCCTCTCCTCTTGGGGGATATCCAACGCAGTGCTCAAGAGGTAGCAGTACCCATCACAAACTCATCTCCCTCGCATTTACATTATTTGCCATTTGCCTCTCGTTTTCCTCTCCCCCATTTCACCCTTGCCGTTTTATTCGCCTCTCTTTCCCAATGTCCTCCTCTCTCTTTCACTTGCCTTTTTCTGTTTGCTTGTGTGTTGGATTACTTGTTGCCATGGCACAAGATAATACCAAATTGTGTGATTTATCCAATACCAATAATAATGATTTCCTTAGTACTTCGATTGCTCCTCTTAATGATGTTGAGTCTTGTGAAATCAATACTGCTTTGCTGAATCTTGTTATGAAAGATCAATTCGCCGGCCTTCCTAGTGAAGATGCCGCTACTCGTCTAAACAACTATGTTGATTTGTGTGATATGCAAAAGAAGAAAGATACGGATAACAATATTGTTAAATTGAAGTTAGTTCCGTTTTCACTTAGAGATCGTGCTAAAGTTTGGTTTTCGTCTTTGCCTAAAAATAGTATTGATTCTTGGAACAAGTGCAAAGACGCTTTTATCTCTAAATATTTTCCTCCCGCTAAGATTATCACTCTTAGGAATGATATTATGAATTTTAAACAACTTGATCATGAGCATGTTGCCCAATCTTGGGAAAGAATGATATTGATGATTGACAATTGCCCTACTCATGGTTTGAATTTATGGATGATCATACAAATTTTTTATGCCGGTTTGAACTTTGCTTCTAGAAATCTCTTAGATTCGGCCGCGGGAGGCACGTTTATGGAAATCACGTTAGGAGATGCTACAAAACTCCTTGATAATATTATGGCTAATTATTCTCAATGGCACACCGAAAGATCTTCTAGTAAAAAAGTGCATGCTATAGAAGAAATCAATGTTTTCAGTGGAAAGATGGATGAACTTATGAAATTGTTTGCTACTAAAAATACTCCTCTTGATCCCAATGATATGCCTTTGTCTACTTTGATTGAGAATAATAATGAATCTATGGATGTGAATTTTGTTGGTAGGGATAGTTTTGGAAACAATGCTTATAGAGGAAACTTTAATGCTAGACCGTTCCCTAGTAATTCCTCTAATAATTATGGAAATTCCTACAATAATTCTTATGGTAATTTTAATAAGACGCCCTCTGATTTTGAGAATAGTGTGAAAGAATTTATGATTTCTCAAAAGAATTTTAATGCTTTGCTTGAAGAAAAATTGCTCAAAGTTGATGATTTGGCTAGGAACGTTGATAGAATTTCGCTTGATGTTGATTCTCTTAAACTTAGATCTTCTTCTTCTAAGCATGATATCAATGAGTCTCTCAAAGCAATGAGAATTTCCATTGATGAGTGCAAGGAAAGAACCGCTAGATTGCGTGCAAAGAAAGATTGCTTTATAAAAGCGTGTTCTTCTAGTTTCCATGAAAATAATGATGAAGATCTTAAAGTTATTGATGCGTCTCCTATTAGATCTTTGTTTTGCAATATGAATCTTGATAATTATGGGACTGATGATGAGTCACTTTACCTAGAAGGCGTCCCAAGAATTCGGAGTTTTTAGATCTTGATGCTAAACTTGGTAAAAGTGGGATTGGAGAGGTCATGACTTTAAATAGTATTGAACCCACTATCTTGGATTTCAAGGAATTTGATTATGATAATTGTTCTTTAGAAGGTTGTATTTCCTTGTTGCAATCCGTTGTTAATTCTCCTCATGCTTATAGTCAAAATAAAGCTTTTACCAAACATATAGTTGATGCCTTGATGCAATCTTATGATGAAAAACTTAATTTGGAAGTTTCTATACCTAGAAAACTTAATGATGAGTGGGAACCTACTATAAAGATTAAAATTAAAGATCATGAGTGTTTTGCTTTGTGTGATTTGGGTGCTAGTGTTCCACGATTCCGAAAACTTTATGTGATATTCTAGGTTTCCATGATCTTGATGATTGCTCTTTAAATTTGCACCTTGCGGATTCCACCATTAAAAAGCCAATGGAAAGGATCAATGATGTTCTCATTGTGGCAAATAGAATTTTGGTGCCCTTAGATTTTATTGTTCTTGATATAGATTGCAATCTTTCTTGCCCTATTATTCTTGGTAGACCTTTCCTTAGAACGATTGGTGCGATTATTGATATGAAGAAAGGGAATATTAGATTCCAATTTCCATTAAAGAAAGGCATGGAGCACTTTCCAAGAAAGAAAGTCAAATTACCTTATGAATCTATCATGCGAGCTACTTATGAATTGAGTGCCAAAGACGGCACTACTTAGATCTATCTTCGCTTTTATGCCTAGCTAGGGGCATTAAACGATAGCGCTAGTTGGGAGGCAACCCAATTTTCTTTGTGTTTTTTTTGTTCCTGTTTAGTAATAAATCTTGCATCTACCTTCTGTTTAGATGTGTTTTTATCTTTTAATTAGTGTTTGTGCCAAGTAGAACCTATATGATAACCTATGATGATAGTTGATTTGATTCTCTGGAAAACAGAAACTTTGCACGCACGAATTTAGTTTTGTTAAATCACAGAAACGTGCTTTTGTGCTGATTCGTTTTGCTGCTGATCAATAGACAAATTTTCCAGGACTTCCTATTTTGTTAGGATTTTTAGAGTTCCAGAAGTTTGCGTTAGTTACAGATTTCTATAGACTGTTTTGTTTTTGACAGATTCTGTTTTTCGTGTGTTGTTTGCTTATTTTGATGCATCTATGGCTAGTAAAATAGTTTAAAAACCATAGAGAAGTTGGAATACAGTAGGTTTAACACCAAAATAAATAAAGAATGAGTTCATTACAGTACCTTATGTGGTGGTTTTCTTTTCTTTCACTAACGGAGCTTATAAGATTTCCTGTTGAGTTTTGTGTTGTGAAGTTTTCAAGTTTTGGGTAAAGCTTTTATGGACTATGGAATAAGGAGTGGCAAGAGCCTAAGCTTGGGGATGCCCATGGCGCCCCAAGGTATTCAAGGATAGCCAAAAGCCTAAGCTTGGGGATGCCCCGGGAAGGCATCCCCTCTTTCGTCTTCGTTCATTGGTAACTTTACTTGGAGCTATATTTTTATTCGCCACATGATATGTGTTTTGCTTGGAGCGTCGTGTATTATATTAGTCTTTGCTTTTTAGTTTACCACAATCATCCTTGCTGTACACACCTTTTGGTAGAAGCCTACCTGATTAGAATTTGCTAGAATACTCTATGTGCTTCACTTATATCTTTTGGGCTTGATAGTTTTTGCTCTAGTGCTTCACTTATATTTTTTAGAGCACGGTGGTGACTTAATTTTGAAGAAAGTGCTAGTCTCTCATGCTGCACTTATATCTTTTTGAGAGTCTATTAGAACAGCATGGTATTTTCTATGGTTATAAGTTGGTCCTAGAATGATGAGCATCCAAGTTGGGTATGATAAAAACTATCATAGAAAAGAATTGGGTGCTACGATCAATTTGATGCTTGATAATTGTTTTAAGAAATGGAGGTAGTGATACTAAAGTCATGCTAGTTGAGGTGATTATGAAAAATACTTGTGTTGTGGGTTGTGATTCCCGTAGCATGCACGCATGGTGAACTGCTTTGTAATGAAGTTGGAGCACAATTTTATTTATTGATTGTCTTCCTTCTGAGTGGCGGTCGGGGACGAGCGATGGTCTTTTACTACCAATCTATCCCCCTAGGAGCATGCACGTAGTGCTTTTGTTTTTGATGACTTCTAGATTTTTGCAACAAGTACATGAGTTCTTTTGACTAATGTTGAGTCCATGGATTATACGCACCTCACCCTTCCACCATTGCTAGCCTCTCTTGCGTCGCGCAACTTTCGCCGGTACCATACACCCACCATATACCTTCCTCATAACAGCCACCATACCTACCTATTATGGCATTTCCATAGCCATTCCGAGATATATTGCCATGCAACTTTCCACCGTTCCGTTGATATGACACGCATTACTTTTGTCATATTGCTTTTTGCATGATCATGAAGTTGACATTGTATTTGTGGCAAGGCCACCTTCATAATTTTCATACATGTCGCTCCTGATTCACTGCATATCCCGGTACACCGCCGGAGGCATTCATATAGAGTCATACCTTGTTCTAGCTTTGAGTTGTAATTCTTGAGTTGTAAATCCATAAAAGTGTGATGATCTTCATTATTAGAGCATTGTCCTAGTGAGGAAAGAATGATGAAGACTATGATTCCCCCACAAGTCGGGATCAGACTTCGGACTTTACAAAAAGAAAAAAAAAGAAAAAAAAGAGAAAAACAAAAACAAAAAGAAAAGAAGGGACAATGCTACTATCTCTTTTTCCACACTTGTGCTTCAAAGTAGCACCATGATCTTCATAATAGAGAGTCTCATATGTTGTCACTTTCATATACTAGTGGGAATTTTTCATTATAGAACTTGGCTTGTATATTCCAATGATGGGCTTCCTCAAAATGCCCTAGGTCTTCGTGAGCAAGCGAGTTGGATGCACACCCACTTAGTTTCTTTTATTGAGCTTTCATATATTTATAGCTCTAGTGCATCCGTTGCATGGCAATCCCTACTCACTCACATTGATATCTATTAATGGGCATCCCCATAGCCCGTTGATACGCCTAGTTGGTGTGAGACTATCTTCTCCTTTTTGTCTTCTCCACAACCACCATTCTATTCCACATATAGTGCTATGTCCAAGGCTCACGCTCATGTATTGCGTGAAAGTTGAAAGAGTTTGAGATTATTAAAGTATGAAACAATTGCTTGGCTTGTCATCGGGGTTGTGCATGATTAAATACTTTGTGTGATGAAGATAGAGCAACTGTCAGACTATATGATTTTGTAGGGATAACTTTCTTTGGCCATGTTATTTTGAGAAGACATGTTTATTTTGATTAGTATGCTTGAAGTATCACCATTTTCATGTTAATATGAACTTTTATTTTGTATCATTTGGATCTGAACATTCATGCCACAATAGAGAAAATTACATTGAGAATTATGCTAGGTAGCATTCCACATCAAAAGTTCCTTTTTTATCATTTACCTATTCGAGGCGAGCAAGAATTAAGCTTGGGGATGCTTTACACGTCTCCAATGTATCTATAATTTTTGATTGTTCCATGCTATTATATTACCCCTTTTGGATGTTTATGGGCTTTATTTTACACATTTATATCATTTTTGGGACTAACCTACTAACCGGAGGCCCAGCCTGTATTGCTGTTTTTTTTGCCTATTTCAGTATTTCCAAGAAAAGGAATATCAAACGGAGTCCAAACGGAATGAAACCTTCGGGAGCGTGATTTTTGGAACGAACGTGATCCAGAGGACTTGGAGTGTAAGTCAAGAAGCAGCAGAGGCGGCCACGAGAGGGTAGGGCGCCCCCCCATAGGGCGCGCCCCCTGTCTCGTGGGCCCCTCGGGCGGCCACCGACGTACTTTTTCCTCCTATATAAGCCTACGTACCCCAAAAACATCCAGGGAGCCAAAGAAACACAATTTCCACTGCTGTAACCTTCTGTATCCGCGAGATCCCATCTTGGAGCCTTCGTCGGTACTCCGTCGGAGGGGGAATCGACCACGGAGGGCTTCTACATCAACACCATAGCCTCTCCGATGAGTTGTGAGTAGTTTACCACAGACCTTCGGGTCCATATTTATTAGCTAGATGGCTTCTTCTCTCTTTTTGGATCTCAATACAATGTTCTCCCCCTCTCTTGTGGAGATCTATTCGATGTAAACTCTTTTTGCGGTGTGTTTGTCAAGATCCGATGAATTGTGGGTTTATGATCAAGTTTATCTATGAGAAATATTTGAATCTCCTCTAAATTCTTTTATGTGTGATTGAGTTATCCTTGCAAGTCTCTTTGAATTATCAGTTTGGTTTGGCCTACTAGATTGATCTTTCTTGCCATGGGAGAAGTGCTTAGCTCTGGGTTCAATCTTGCGGTGTCCTTACCCAGTGATAGAAAGGGTTGCAAGGCACATATTGTATTGTTGCCATCGAGGATAAAAAGATGGGTTTTATATCATATTGCATGAGTTTATCCCTCTACATCATGTCATCTTGCTTAAGGCGTTACTCTGTTCTTATGAACTTAATACTCTAGATGCATGCAGGAGTCGGTCGATGTGTGGAGTAATAGTAGTAGATGCACGTAGGAGTCGGTCTACTTGTTGCGGACGTGATGCCTATATACATGATCATGCCTAGATAATCTCAAAATTATTCGCTTTCCTATCAATTGGTCGACAGTAATTTGTTCACCCACCGTAATACTTATGCTATCTTGAGAGAAGCACTAGTGAAACCTATGGCCCCCGGGTCTAACTCTTATCATATTTGCTTCCAATCTACTTTTATTTGCATCTTTATTTTTTGCATCTATATTATAAAATACCAAAATTATATTTATCTTATCATACTATCTCTATTAGATCTCACTTTCGCAAGTGGCCGTGAAGGGATTGACAACCCCTTTATTGCGTTGGTTGCGAGTTCTTTGTTTGTTTGTGTAGGTGCGTGGGACTTTTGAGGAGCCTCCTACTGGATTGATACCTTGGTTCTCAAAAACTGAGGGAAATACTTACGCTACTATTGCTGCATGACCCTTTCCTCTTCAAGGAAAACCAAAGCAAGCTCAAGACGTAGCATAGCTTCACATTGGGTTTAGAAAGTGAAATCTTTCGAACCTTGACAATCACAATACTGGTCATACAAGCAATTCATGAATGATTAGTAGAAGGAAGAGAACTTTCACATGCAAATACACTATCTTGGAAATCTTTTGTGATTGTGAGCCCCCATAAAAATATTATATGCCAAAATTGTTAACGTTGAACAAACAAGACAACCTAATGATTTATGTTTGTTCATATTCACATAGAAGTTATATTGTCATAAATCCTTCAACATGTGGTGCTTGCCCCCTATCTTTGCTAGCCAAATATTCCGCACCAAGTAGAGATACTACTTGTGCATCCAAAAACCCTTTAACCAAAATCTTGTTTTGAGAGTCCACCATACGTACCTATGGATTGAGCAATATCCTTCAAGTAAGTTGTCATCGGTGCAATAAGGCAATAAAAATTGCTTCTAAAAGTGTTAGATCATTTAGTGTAAGAGAAAATTGGGTGTTGTACGAACTTGTGATGGCGAAGAATAAAAGCGATAGACTACATAATAAAGGTTGCTATCACAAGGGGCAATATAACATGACGTTCTTTTGCACTAAGGGGTTGAGCATACAAACAAATAAGCGCATGGCAACCTCCGCTTCCCTCTGCGAAGGGCCTATCTTTTACTTTTCAGTATTTACTTTTATGCAAAGAGTAAAAGTATTTCTCTCTATTCTGTTTTATTTTTCTCTTTTGGCAAGCATCATGTGGTGAGGAAAGATCTAGGCACACATGTCCAGTTGGATATGGGTTATTGTTGACATCACCCTTGAGGTGAATACGTTGGGAGGCGAGATTATAAGCCCCTATGTGTCCGGTTGAAACGTTTTGCTCATGTGTATGCGGTGAGTGTTAGCAATCATAGAATACTATATGATGCTTGATTATGTGGAGCTCTTACTTAGACTCTGTTGAGTAAGTTGAATTGCAATTGCTTGGTGACTGAGAACATAGGTTGTTGAGTTTCAAGAGAATTCATTGTTTGAACCTTAATATGTGAATTGGTTGCTACTTGGTCATGAGATGTTTAAGATAGAATTCATGTTATGATGCTAGGAAAAGTGCTTGAAGTTGTCATTGATCAAACTTGTGCACTTTGCTAGCATTCACACTTCATAAATTATTTCTTTTATCATTTACCTACTCGAGGACGAGTAGGAATTAAGCTTGGGGATGCTGATACGTCTCCAACGTATCTATAATTTATGAAATATTCATGCCATGTTTACAATAATTTTATATGTTTTTGGTATGATTTGCATGGAACTAACCCGAACTGACGCTGTTGTCAGCAGAACTACCGTGGTGTTGTTTTGTGTGCAGAAATGAAAGTTCTCCAAACACCGTGAAACTTTTTGTGGATTTTTTACGGACCAAAAGACTACCAATGGGCCAGAGCAGCACCTACGGGGTGCCCCGAGGGGGGCACAACCCACCGGGGCGCGCCTGGGCCCCCAGGCGCACCCCAGTGGGTTCTGCCCACCTCGGTGGCCTCCCGTACCCCCTCTTCGCCTTATAAATTCTCAAATATTCCAAAAATCCTCACGAAGACCCTAGGTCGGAAGTTCCACCGCTGGAAGCCTCTATAGTCATCGAAAACCAATCAAGAGCCTGTTCCGGCACCCTGCCGGAGGGGGAGATCATCACCGGTGGCCATCTTCATCATCCCGGCGGCCACCACGATGAGGAGGGAGTAGTCCACCCTCGGGGCTGAGGGTTTGTACCAGTAGCTATGTGTTTAATCTCTCATTCTCTCTCTCTCTCTCTCTCGTGATCTTGAGATGTCACGATCTTGATATATCATGGGCTTTGTTAACATAGATGGATCATATGATGTTTCTCCCCTCTCTACTCTTGTTGTGATGAATTGAGTCTTTACCCTTTGAAGTTTTGTCTGTCGGGTTGAATGTTCAGATCTGAGAACACATGATATATGTCTTAAATATGAATACCCGTGGTGACAATGGGGTGTTATTTTGATTCACTTGATATATGTTATGGCACTCAACTTGCGGATTCCCAAGGTGACTTTGGGGTAATCTATGCGTAGGGGTTGATGCATGTTTTTATTATCTTTTCTCTGATAGAAACTTTGGGGTCTCCTTGTAGTTCTTTGTGTAGATTGAGTATTATGAATCTGAAAATGTTTGATACATATCGTATAATTAACTCACGGATACTCAAGGTGACATTGGGGTATCTAGGTGACATTAGAGTTGGTTGGTATGTATCATATGGTGTTATTTTAGTACGAACTCTTGATTAGATGGATCAGAAAGAATAGCTTACTGTTATTTTAGTACGAACTATAGGATAGATTGATCGGAAAGAATAGCTTTGAGGTGGTTTCGTACCCTACAAACAATTTCTATCTTTTATTCTCTGCTAATAGGAACTCAGGAGTGATTCTTTCTTGCACTTTGAGGGATAATCATATGATCCAACTATGTTAGCATTATTCAGATATTACACTAGTCAAAGTATGCAGCCTAGGCCTCATTTTCCATCATTGCAATACCGTTTGTGCTCCATTTTATCATTTACTACCTTGCTGTTTTTTATTGTTCGCACTACAAAAACTCATATGTACTATCCATACTACACTTTTATCACCATCTCTTCGCCGAACTAGTGCACCTATACAATTTGCTATTGTATTGGGTGTGTTGGGGACAGAAGAGATTTCTTGCATTTGATTGCAGGGTTGCTTGAGAGGGACTATCTTCATCCTATGCCTCCCACGGATTGATAAACCTTAGGTCATCCACTTGAGGGAAAATTGCTACTGTCCTACAAAACTCCGCGCTTGGAGGCTGAACACGTGTCTACAAGAATAAAGTTGTATAGTAGACATCATCCACCTCCTCCTCCTCTACTCCTCGGTGTTGAATAGAGTAGAACTAGAGTAGAAATATATTGAAATGTTTTTTCTCAATATTGAACCACTAAAATGCAATGAGCACCAGTTTATACTCATGTGCGAATGTGGGAAAATCCGAGTGGCCTATGTTTTGCCGGAGTGTCAATTCATTTCCATTCCGGCAAATTCTAGGTGCTCGATATGTCCTATTTAAGCAAAGGGTCATGCCAGATTTTTTTTTCCGTAAATTTAAGCATGACTTGTGCTAGAATATGTAGGAAATATCGAGTGCCCTACATTTGCTAGAAAGAGAATTAAACGAAATTTTGAGTTGACTTTAAGTCTGTCGGGGCTCCATACATGAAAGTCAAAAATTCAGTGAGGGAGAGTCTCCACCATATACGAGAGAAGAAGAATGCCGACTGTTGTCGTGGGGTTCGCTTCTCCTTCTTCTCTTTGTGCTAGAGCATTGTTATGCACTAGGGGAAGAAGGAGTAGAGACCATCATCGATGGTCGAAAAATCGGTGAGGGAGAGTCCACCATATATGAGAGAAGAAGAATGCCGACTGTTGTCGTGGGGGTCGCTTCTTCTTCTTTTCCTTGTGCTAGATATTTGTAATGCACGAGGGAAAGGAGGAGTAGCGACCGTCACCGACGGTCGTAATATCAGAGAGGGAGTGCTCACCATATACGTGAGATAAGAGTTTAGGAAGGAAGACTTGACAGACCTAAAGTCAACCCGTTGCATATTGAGTAATAGTGATCTGTGTGTTGAGTATCCTGGTAGTTGCCTTCGACTGATTTTCAATGTTTCAAATATGAACATATATAGGAAAATTTCTGACGACGAAAGGGAATTTGGTATGTGCGAATACTATGAAGACGAGTGCGGCATGTGCGACAGGCCTCACCTAGTTGGCGGTAGGCATTTCAGCATCGTGCTGGATGAGAACTTCGAAGTGGATACAGTAAGTCACAACGACAAGTCTTTTTCGTAATTAAAGCATGACTTCTGCTTCTTTTGCTTCAACTTATAATTTTATTTTTTTACAATTCTACTAGAGTATCCCCTGCCATGCAAGAATCTTTGTCTTGGATAAGATTGGTTTCAGTAGTATGGAGAGTATGGAGGTAAGGAGAGTTCACTTGAGGACCGAGCATGGTGATACTTTTGCCGTGCAGACACCTACTCCTATTTCGAATGCAAAAATTGAAGAGCACTATGCAAGGCTTATGCATTTGAGCCTAATATTCTTATCACCCTTGATATTCATCCGAAAGATGAAATTGAAGGTAATATCGACATCTGGGTCGATGCGCAGACGCCTCCAGTTCTACCATTATGTGAGTTTCTCAACCATTTTTACTAAGTAATTTATATTGTTTATATAAAAATAGTTGACAACTAATTTCTATTGACAACTTATTTCCATTCAAGCAAACATATCCAGTGCTTGGTAGACAGCACCTACTACTGTCCTGGGGCTGAACTAAACTGCGAGGAGATAGGTCATTATGTTTCCCTTGAGGATCTTGATACTGTCAAGACAGGTTTTTTTCCCTAGACTTCGAGATATTAGTACTCAAAACGTGTGACCACTAGTGTTCGTATTGAACTATGGTCACATCTATTTAGGAAAGATGTTAAGATTTTTACTATTTGTCCTCAGTGCATCTTTTGCATACATTAGTTTTAAGCTAAACTTCATTGCTAAGTATGTTACTGCGATGTTCTTCAACAGGGACTCCCGATGAGTGTTGTGTCTCATTGGATCGAGCCTAAAGGTCGCATGACAATGGTTAGCTTACGACCAAGATATCCTGCATTGCACATGAGTGCATTCATCATTTCTCGAAGCCAGCAAATATTAATAGTCAAAGTCTGGAGCAAAATTGTGAATGATCTTAGCAGAGAAGTACTAGGGGGCAGCAATCAGAAGCGCATCCCATAATTAGGAGACAGGTTCATTTGCATGCTCCAGTATGATGAAGCAGGAGTGCTACACATGTTTTATGCTACTTTACCTGAGAGAGAGCAGCATGAGTGATTAGCCAGCTAGAATGAGTTTAAAGATGATGTTGTGCTACATTATGACTATAATGATTAAATAGCTAGTGTTGGTGGTAATGACTATGATGATTATTATTAGCTAGTGTTGATGGTGATTAGATAGCTACCGTAGCTAGTGTTGGTGGTGATTAGCTAGCTATAATGAGTTTGAGGATGATGATGTGCTACACTATGACTATGATGATTAAATAGCTAGTGTTGGTGGTAATAACTATGATGATGATTAAATAGCTTGTGTTGATGGTATTTACTATGATGATTTGTTAGTATGTACAACGGTGGGTGAAATGAATGTGGATTAGGTTCAAGTGGAGGCAACATTCATTTCACCAACTATTGTATATACTAATTAATCATGGTCATAAAATCATATGGTGAAAATACTGTATATAAAATCTATACAAATACAGCAAAAATAAGCTACAGTTTCCAAAATACAGGTAGCGCTTTTCAAAAGAAACCCTACTGCTACTCACTATTATAAGCAGCGATTTTTCACCGCGAACGCTACTGCTATATGGGGAACCAGCGGTACTGCTATCAATTAGCTTTAGCGCCTTACTGATAGCGCTTTTACAAGCGCTACTAGTAGCTCTAAAACCAGCGCTGATACTAGGGTTTCCCTAGTAATGTCTTGTCGCCGCTTGACTAGTTGTCCTCCGTGAGCAATCGGGAACAGAATGGCTCGAATACCTTGTTGTCTACAGTACTACTCCTATAACACAAGAGTTCTAAGCATGGTGTACTTGAAGAACAAACAACGAGAAAGAAGAGAATAAACACTTTGACTACAAGGCACAAGGGTATACTCAAGGAGGCAGTTCTTACAGTAATTGTTCACCGAAATATTTGTTTCATCCAATACGGACCCACAGAAACAAGTGTAATACTTTAGCTTTACTATGTGAATACATATAAATATGACTGATATACGCCGGTGATGCACAAAATCTCTACTACCTAAAAATTACGGAAGGTTCCGTTTTCCCCCTTACGTCGACCCACTCTTCGTCCATCGTCGATCACCCTCCCCTCGCGAGCGCTGCTTTCCTGATTTTATTTTCAAAAAGAAAAAAAGAAATAACGAGCGCATGTCAGCCCAGTTTTCTGCCCCGTCGTGGCCCAACCTTTCCCCGCTCCCTTGCGACACGAGAATGCCCTAGCGGCTAGCGCTACCCTTGCTCGCTGCCAGCACCTGAGACATCGCCCACCTCCTCCCTCCTCCCCTACGGCTGCGCGATCCGATGCGAAGGAGGATGACCATCCTACAATCCAGCCACGGTCGCCCAAAATCTCGCTGGGATGAATTCGATCTCGGCCTTGTCCCAGCCGCCGGCTATTCTACATACGCCGAGGTGAAGATGCCCTCCTCCCCATACCCCCGCGTGTCATACGGCGCCAACGAGGACGACTTCCTTTGATCCAGCCGCGGTTGCGCGGAATCTCGTCAAGACGAATCCGCCCGGTCTCGTCCCAGCAGCCGCCTGTAGAGGCTATTTTCCATAGGCCAAGGTGAGCATCCATGTACGATGGTGAGAATTTAAGCTGGTCCCATGAGCACTTCGCACCTGTTCGTGCAATCTTCGTTGATTTGGAAAGATGGGTGCTGTTTGTTTAGCTAATTAAATCTGCCATTGATCATGCTAATTCTGGTTATATTCAGTTATATTGGAAACAACATGAACATGTTGCTCCTTTTTTCTAACAGAATACTTATGTGCGGAGAGCTCGGACATCGATGGCTGTGTCAAAGCAGAGTTCGGCCGTCGGCGGCAGCATGGCCGGCTGATTTGCGATTGGTCAGAGGGTGAGCTTCACGTACCCGTGCACGTACGCTTGGGAAACACACTATGTTGACCGTGCAAGAGCAAGTTCACAGGTGATAAACAATATTCATGATTTATGTGTTTACTTTCTTTCACGATCGGTGAAACATCTACAAGTTCCCAAGGCATTGTTTGGCAATTACAATACACAGACAACAGAACAAGAGTATACAAGGCAAAACTCCTTGGGAACACACGATATATTCTAAATGTTCTCTTTTCGTTCTCAAATTATCAGCAAAGAGGAAAGGTTGTGCTATAGACGAAGTCAGAATATTGCTAAGCTAATTCTTTTTGTAAGCTATGGAGAGAAAAACATGAAGTTGATGAGCTGTATGAAGATGGAAGGAAGCCAAGGGAATATACTGTGTTCAGCGGTGATCTTGCAGAGTGCATGTTGCCCTACGTAGACTTTCCTGAAAAGTTGCTATTCAATGTTTTTATTTTTGTGTTAGAGAAAAGATCACAGTGGGCACAACTGCAGAAGCAGCGATGCAATGTTTTGTACAGTTTAACCATGACTATTCTTTTCATGCAGATATGCGATGAACTAAGTTATGTCTCTTCTTTGCCCTTGAATTGAATAATTACCGTGGTTTCATCTTTTGACTTAGATATGCACAAGGAGTTGAATAATGCTTTTTTTAATTATAATCTGTCCACTGGAAATGCATAAAAAGTAAATATGAAGGACTATTTTATTAGTCCTTTGGTTGTAACATTAAACTAGGTTTTGTCTGTTCTTGAGTGAAAATATAGTTCATGATGGAACAAGGTGCCGCAGATTAATTAGGAAATGAGAAAGTTGCATTTTGGTGATCATATTATTTTGTTCTCCGTAGCAATGCATGTGCATTTAACTATATACAATCTATGTATGCTTTATACTCTAATAATAAGGGGGTAAAGAGCGCTTGGTTGATTTATTTTGAAAGCATGACTTAAATGTACACTCATGCATACATGATTGTTGTTCTCCCGTTGCAACGCCCGGGGAATTACCTAGTACGTATAAAAATTTACGAACCTCGACGCAGATCTGCGGCCCATGACGTGCGTGCCCTAAATCCTCCCCCACATGTCACGCTGATTGTGTGAATATCTTTGAGACGTTGCACCTTTTATACGTGGACAACATGCACGAACTATTCGTGAGGAGAAGGCTATTGATCTACTGTTGCGCGGACGTGCATCATCGCATTTTAAATTACTAAGCTGCTTCATCCGTTTCACAATGTAAGACATTTTTTCTAACCTAACTAAAAATGAATGAAGCCACCTGATGCATCTATGTCTATTTTTGCATTCGCGGTCCCACATGTCAAGGATTGAATTGGTTGTGCGATGTGGTTGAGCCCATTCGCATCCTGAACGTGGCGATCCTATGCTGATCGATAGACAAATCTCTAAGTTCGTGAACGCTTTTTAAATTCATGGATACTGAAATTCTGGAACTTCTTTCAAAATCCAAAATATTTTTTAAATTCACAAACATTATATAATTAGATTATTTTTAAGTTTTTGGGAACATTTTTGAAATTCCAGTATATTCTCTGAATTCATGATCATTTTCTAAATTTGCAAACATCTCATTTTTTTCAAATACTTAAGCATTCTTTTATTTTTACATTGTTTTAAAAATTTTGTGTTTTTTTGTTTTTCTGAAACATTTTAAATATTCTATCTATTTTTTCTCTTCTTTGTTTTTTTCTTTGCTTCTTCGGATGGGCCGAGGTCCAACAGGGTGACTGGCCAGCCAACCGAAGCGATTGTCCTGTGGCTGCGTGTATAAGCGTCCTTCCTCGCATTCCACACTAAATGGGACCTTTCGCGCGTGTGGTTTTTTTCACTATGCGCGTATAGCATCTCTAGCAGACCCCGTATAATGCCGACCTGCAAAACGCGTTTACGATTCGCGGAAAAACGGCTTGGCGGGCCGGCGCGGGCAGGCAGAGTCAGACCACGCAAAACGGACCTGTAAAAAAGGATATTCGCGAAATATGCTCTTTTACGGGTTGGCTTTGCGGGATCTGCTCGGGCGCTGCTCCCGCCGGCCCGCAAATCCGAATTTTGCATTTATATTTCGCACATGACAATGCATTTCTTTGCTTTTTTATTTCCTTCAACGACATTGGATATACACTAATTCACCAAATCTTTGCTAGATTAGTAAGACCAAAGAAAATAAAAACCACAATTATGCATTTTAGAAGATATCCAACTTCCGTAACTGCTCGGACTAGTTGAAGCAATATCTTCTCCATGCATTCGTTGTTGGTCCGTGATTTCTTGATCTTGCATTCTTCATTCTTCTTCTTTCGTTCCAAAGAAGTAGACCTTGCTTCTCCTCTACCTTCTTCTCTAATTCCACATACAGCCGCATCATTAGCCGCAATTCTACTAAGGAGTGCACAAACATCTATTAGTTTTTTTTTATTAATAACTTTTACGGGCTGGACGCGTTTGCAGGGTCTGCTCGGGCAGGATTTTTCACACCGACCTGCATTTTGACGATTATTTTACGGGTCGGCGGCGTTATACGGGTCTGCTAGAGATGCTCTAAGCTAGGTTTCTGCTCGGTTCTCCGGGTGGTAGAGGACTCGAGGCTCAGTCGCGAGACTGCCAAACAAAAACTGGCGCAGTTTGTATTAGGGTTTTCCTGTCACAAAGGATACAAAGGTATATGCTTCAACAGTGAAAATGGTGCCGCAAAAACTGGCGCAGTTTGTATATACAGGCTGTATAGCTATGTATGAAACCCGCTTTTCTTGTACTGACATAGGATGACCTCTCTACGGGAGGAAGGCAGAGAGGAAGTGGGAGAGTGAATGTGTTTGTGCGTACACTTCTGCACAGGTTGTCACTTCACAACAGTAGTACAGCCTGCAACGGCAGCTGATGGACCGGGCTTTAAAATCTACTTGCACGGAATTTACACCCCTACTGTACTAGGCCCCTGCTCACACACCTCATCTTCAACTCTGAAGAAATTATAGCTCAAGAGAAGCGAGAGCGAGAGAGCGCGGTAGACTAGATTGATGGCGATGGCTATAGTAGACGTTGAATATATCGATGGAACATAAATACGAGTGAGTAATACCACGTGTAGGAATAAAACTATTCCGTGACGTTGATCTCTCATTGGAAAAGTGCATGCAGCGGCCGGCGCGTACGTAACGTATGGGTATAGATACGAAGGTCACGTCGATGCGTACGCTTTATTCCCACTAGCCACTTTCGCGAGACATTACAACGCCACAGGCCTAGTTTGATGTATGTACACCTTTGCATATAACACCACGCAAACGATTTGAAGCTTTGTGGCGTACGTACGTACGTACTGTACATGTCGTCGACGTGCAAATGCAGTGCAATGCAAGTGTTTGCCGAGACGCAAGGACAAAATCTTTTTGCTTGCATCCATGGTGGGATCTTCCTGTACGTCGTTGCAAAAAGGGCCGACAGGTACTGCGCACTGTTGTACAACATACGTATGGCCACCCAACGTTTCGACATGCTCGTATAATTTCTGTTGCCAACTTGCTAGTATGAACATTGTCCTGGACAACATTATTGTTACGCGTTTATATGCTCGCTGTGGTGTAAACTGCAGTACAGCCCTAATTAATTTCTTGCCACAATGCCACTATACAGATCCAATATCTCAATAGCGTGTGTACATTACTCTCAATAGTAACATGCTGTGGAATAGCCTTTTATGCAAACCAGTAGAAATAATATTCATGGGCTACACGCCCTTTAAATGGAACAACATATATGTTTGCAACAAGCTATATAATATTGCAGTATTGCTGGGGATGTATAAATACAAGGCTTATATTTTTCCTTTAGTCCAAAATTTCAAGTGTATTATTTTTTTCAAAAGTCAAACTTTCCTCTATAAGTTAGAATAAAGAAGTTTGACCTTAAAAGAATAATAATAGACCTTATATTTTAGAATGAGGCAATATAGTATTAATATTTTGACAGAAGACATTTTTTATTGACTCGAAATGAAGCATCAAGTGTATGCAAATAGTTATGATGCGCATAACCAACACTAACACGTACATAGAAGGAACACGTCGACATTCACCCCGCGTGGAAGCTGAGAAACCTACACCGGCCACACGTCCGTTTATGAGCGAGCTGACATTAAACGCAACACCGGCCGAACTCCTCCCGTCCGCCCTCTATTTAAACGAGGCCAGACGCCGGGAAAGAATCACACCCCTCCACCACTCCCCCATCTCCTCCTTCATCACTCTTCCAATGGCTTTCAAAGATCAGTTCTCCGGCATACAAGCCGGCTGGGTCGCCCACCGAGCCGGCCGGATACGACCGAGGCAGCTCGCTGCTCCACCTCCCGCACCTGACCGGACGTAGCAAGTTGTCGCCCCAAGTCGGCGCGTGGGTCAGTAACTCGTCGCTCCAGGCCCACCCGATGAGGAGTGGCGAGTTGCTCCATGCCGGCACGACGGGGAGCACGGCGGCACGGGGTCATCGCTGCCGTCAACAACGCCACGCCGTACCACGCCGCCTGTGTCTGCGACCATGCGCTCGTGTTTCCAACCGCGCCATGCAGGTAGAGACAGAAGCTGGGTGTGGGGAGAGCGACGAGTCGATGGCCGGCGCCTCCGCGTCCGCCGCCATCAAAAAGGAGTAGAACACGGGAGTCTACCGCCGCTTGGGACCGAGGAAGGCCACCGCCTAGGCAACGCCGGCGTACACAGCCGGTGTCTTGCCCGGTTCTTCTCTCGCGAGGACCTCCATCGATCTCACATGGGCTCCACGGAAGCGGAGGCGTCGCCTTCTCCTCCCGCTGAAGCATCAATCGAGGGTTCCACTCTGATGAGTGGCGGGGAAACGTGCCGTCCTTTGCGCTGAAGCATATACCTCCGGGGCTCCCGACAGTTCGGTGATCGGGCTGCCGGACATGAGGAAGACAAAGGGATCCGCGGGCAGCGATTTAGATTAGGTATTATTATACCTCCAGAGTCAGATTAGCACAACTTATTCATGTAAATATAATGAAATCTGTCATGTTTATATAAAAATCTGGCATTTTTATATGAAATCCGGCCGTGTTTGCACGAATTTCGTCCGGTTGATTCGAGTTGTTGTGAAAATGTATGCGGGTACGGTTGGATGGCTGCCTCCCGCATCCATGTCCGTGGAGATGCGGGAGGATTTTTGCGGTTGCCATTGAAGATGCCTTAGGCGGCTTAAAAAGTTTGAGCTCGACAAGCTATTCGAGTTTGGCTCAGTTTGAGCTCGGCTTGAGCCTGGAAACTAGCCCGTCGAACTTTGACTTAGAACAAGGGAAAAACAATCTAAGAAAATATGGTATAACTTGAAAACAGTTTTAGAATGTCAGGATTCAAAAACTTGTCAATAGGATAAAAAACCCGAAAAATGATAAGTATTTGACGTCAGGTACGAGCACATGGCAAATCAAATATTTTCGATGACAATTCTAATGACGTAAGAATGGTAAATTAGTTGACACACACAACAATTTTCTGTCAAAAAATAAACTAAAGCACAAAGTTACCATTCTGGCCAACTGAAATTGTCATCCTCGCGTCAGTAAATTTGCCATAAAAAGTGTTTGATTTGCTATGTGCATGTACCTGACGTTTGGGCGTTATCAGATTCCTAAAAATACTTTGCCAAGGATAAAAGGGACTAAAATTACTTTTCCCCAAATATTATGGTATTGTAAGACTAATTTATTTCGCATTTATTCTAAACGAATGTTTCTTTCTTCAAACTTTATGAATAAATTTATGCACGACCCATCACAATATCCTTGCATTCAAATTGAATGCGGGGAGGCCATGCATGCCCCACCGACCGGTTTGGGGGCACAGCAGTGGTACGCAAACTCGTATAGGACCTGACCTACGGCCCTGTCGAAGAGTCTGTGCATGTTGTGGTCAACTGTCAACCGCCGCTGCGAAAAGAAAAAGATGTCGGTCAATAGGTTGTTTCCGTGAGAGAGATACAGATGCTTTCCCAGATCTGTACCCACGTACCCAGTACCCACTTGGTATTTTGCTTATGTTCGTATGCCATTCAGGTAGATGCCAACTCGGTAAATAGGAGATCAATTCGTATCCGTTCGTTATTTTTGGGTTTGCGCAGTCCAGTCCATATGCTATGTGTAGTACATGTAGTAACGCCACATCCACGAATTTTTTTTTGTAATTTTATGAAAGAACTTTTTGTCATAGCTGATGTGGAGGCACCAATTGCAATTACCGGCATTTTTTCAGGGTTAGGGGATGATATCGCCACATATTTTTTTTCTAATTTCTTCTTTGTCCGATGAAGCTCAGCCATATGGGGATCGGTTTGGAATTTGCGAGATTTGTGTCTCCCTCCCCTGCCTACTGAGAGTTGAGATTATCTTTTGGCTCTCCTATGTGCCAGCTTCTTCGGGATAGCATTCTGCCTCCGGCGTCTTCTGGTCAATATCACAGCTTTTATTCTTCAAACTTGTGGGCTTCAATAAGAAGATTGAGATAGAGGCCAAGAGGTGGCACCAAGCTTAGTTATGGCGCTCCGTTTGTGGATGCACAAGCAAGATGGCCATGACTTTTCCAGGGACTTGTGTGTTATTTTTCATTTTTTATGGAAATTCTTGTAAGGACTTGTTTAATCTAATATATGGTCTTCACAAAAATGAACAGTAGTTTCAAGGGCCGTGAAAAATAGAACACGGCAGCCTGTAGATTTACTCCACAAAACACATTTTTAAGTCTAGCCTTACTTGTATTTTATGTACACATAGGAGCAGATGTATTCTAATAGCTAAGCTAGAACCTTTTCTTTTTAATATTGGCCGCGGGGGGCATCGATGCAAGGATTGATACCATATATTATCATTATTAAGTACGTGAGGAAATCGAGTATGTGTTGTTTTTCAGATAATGTCACACATTTTATTTTGTTCGGTTTGAGGGCTTCTTTTGCTTTTTGAAATTTCTAAAACGCAAGAATACAGAAAACCAGTGAATGGGGTATCAGGATTCATTCAGGGCAATTTGTATTCGTTTCTTTGTTCAAGGAGTATTAAGATTCATGACATATTGAATACTATATGATTGTATGGTCCTTTAATTGTACAGAGAAAATATACATAATCTTTCACATAAGGTTAGCATGGATGAAAATCTATCCATCAAAATGTAGCAGAAACTAATTAAGTTTATCTACTATGGAATTACAATCCTACTAATTAAGTCATTCAAATCAAACAATCGACTTAGATGCAAACACTATGTGATATATCTTTCAGGGATCAAATAACTGAAAATATTTAGCGGCCACACGCATCAGTTCCACCAAGTGCGCGATTGAGACTGCCACAAAGGATCCCAGACCCGATGTTTTGAAATGAAACTAGGGATCCTCACATTCCCTCGCACAGTCTCGCTGCCCCAACGTTGATTAATGCAATGATGGCAGCGAGCAGCTACACCCCACACAAGCGCTTTTGCCCGGGAGTGAGCTTGAGGTCCCGACGGCAAACCGGTCGAAAACGAGCCCATCCTCCCGTCCCTTTCGCACAGGGGAAGTCGCCCGATCGGGGCCAGGTCCGGCCTTCAACCCGCGAAGCTTTTCCATGCAGCTCCTCGTCGTCGCCAGCTCGCCCGCTCGATTTTACTCCGCCGAATTTAGTACCGGAGGAGACCTCCATGCCGGTTTTTATTGCGAGGAGGAGTGATGGGGATTCATGGCCGGCTACAGTGCGGCTCAGACCTTGCGAGAGGAGTTATATATTCATGGCCTATATGCATATGCACAGTTTGTCTCCGGTCAGAGGAGAGGGGAGATGGGCAGCGCTGTTCCGTGGACATTTATTCGTTTGAGAAATTCTGTTCTGTATGAACGGTGTGCATGGACGGCCGTACGCCATTTACCTTACCTGCTGTTACTGCGAGGAGGAGGGGGCAGAGGTTTCTTCCAGGAAAAGAATATACCGGGACGGAAAAGACAGTTAATGGCCTGACGCTAGAATAGTGACATTACGGTATGGGGACGGACGGATGGATGGCTCCATTTGGGGCTTGGACGCTGATAATGTGCGCGCTACTGTGTGACGTAGGGGGTTGGCTTGGCTTGCCATGCAGATGCAGGAGAATGGTGCGTCGGGGGTCCCCGGCACGGACCCGCCGTGCCCTCCACTGCAAGGGATGCGATTAGACAAGTCGAGAAGGATACCGCCCCCGACATGCAAGCTGCTGCAGTAGGCTAATGTGTTCCATCGCGGACGAAGTGGTAAAAGATTTGCGGACGCATGCGCTATCTGCTAGGTTTATACTACTACGCACGTCACCTCGTACATGCATGCTCTGCATTGCGAAATGCGCGCCACCCAGATCATTTTCCAACGAACGAGTGTCTATTTGTTTGGCCACATCGCAAGGATTCGCACATGCATTGGTTTCTGTACGGGACCGACTAGGTACAATTCGCGTGAAAAACAATTGTAGAAACTCCGAAGAAGCCGGCCGAATCTAGAAGGAACCAGAAATCTAAACTGTAGAGTCATGTTGTGATGCCATGTTGTATTTGCACATATCGAGCATATTGTGTGTATGTTATTGAAATGCTTAGTATGTGTGGGATCTGACTATCTAGTTGTTTATCCTTAGTAGCCTCTCTTACCGGGAAATGTCTCCTAGTGCTTCCACTGAGCCATGATAACTTGCTACTGCTCCGGAACACCTAGGCTGGCCGGCATGTGTCCTTCTTCGTTCTCAGTCTCGTCCTTCGGGAAATGTCACGTGATGAATACCGAGTCCTGTTAGCCGCCACGGCCCGGTTCACGGAGTCCTGCTAGCCCAGTGCTACACTGGATTCACTCGGCGATGACCGACACGCTCGATCTCGGGTCATGGATGTCCGTCCTCGTAAGTTTGTGTCACTTTGGGTTTACGACTAGCCATGTCAACCCGGACTCCTTATCATATGGATGCTAGCGACACTATCATATACGTGTGCCAAAAGGCGCAAACGGTCCCGGGCAAAGATAAGGCGACACCCGTGGAAATACCGTGCGTGAGGCCGCAAAGTGATATGAGGTGTTACATGCTAGATCGATGTGGCATTGAGTCGGGGTCCTGACAGCTTTGCGGTCTTCAAACAGCCGTCAGAGACACAAAACCACACGCCCTCTATCGGTGATGAGCACAACAACGAAACAAGGATAAGACAAAAAAGATATTATTTCTAAACCGGAAAAGTGCCACCGCCACGTGCGTCCCTAGCCAAACACGAAAACACTCTAAATAACACCAGAGACGAATTCCCACACTGTTCTACATCACTGAGATCGAACTCGCTGCCATATGGGGTCATGCGCCGACGTCTTCTTCTTCGGTGATTTAGCCAGTCCCCGATGCCGTAGAAGCTCACCACACTGGATTATTCTGGCTACCGCCGAATTCGCCAACGACGTCGTCGAGCACGGCCTGGCGGAGGGTCGAGTCCTCATCTCCTTAGAATGCGGCAGCCCTCCAAGTCCTCCAAAAGGTCTCCGAAGAGTTGTCATTGGATCGGTCCACCCAGCGGCGCGGCCAGGCAGGGTGAGGGGGTGGGAGGCGGCAAGGGATTCTCTACCGGACCGACTAGGGACAAGTGTTGGAGTTCATATATACATCTTCCATGTGTATGTTTTGATCGATCAATCTAATGAAACTTAATTATGGTACGAGGTATGTGTATAGACACGTAGAGTTCAATTAATATTCACATGATAATGATGGTCAAAGGCGTACGTAGACCTATAACATGTATAACTTTATAAACGAAGAAAAGAAAAGAAAAACTAAAAAAATCAAAATAACGAAGCTTTCTAAGGAAGAATGGATTTGTGGCATTGGTATTATGCCTTGAGAAGAATTTTAAGAAAAATGAAACAAAATTAATGACAAAATTTACACAAAAATTACATAGAAATTACACCTTTTCATAATATGCAAGAATAGACATATGATAGTAGATTTTCACAAAAAAAATTTCCTAAGAAGGAATGAATTAGTGGCATTGGTATTTTACCCTCAAAGAAGAAATAAAATACAAAAAATATAACAATATCATAATAATATTGTTTTCCAAGGAAAAATGAATTACTAGCATTAGTATTGCCCTTATAAAGAAAGAAAATAAAATAAGTGAAACACATAATGAAATTTTTTGGACACAATTTACACAGGAATTGTGGTTTCTTATCATGTGCAAAAACAAGTATATAATAGTTGTATTTTTGCCAAATTATATTTCATAAGAATAAATGAATTAGTGGCATTGGTATATCCTTAAGAAAATAAAAAGAAAAAAGAATCAAAATAATAAAGTTTTCTAGGAGAAAGTGAATTAGTGACATTGGTATTAACCTTTACGAAGAAAGAAAAAAATAATGAGCAATATACTTTACACAAAATTTTAGTTTTAAAATATATAAAAATAAGCATCTAATATTGTAACTTTGCAAAAAAACTAATTAAGAAGGAATGGATAGTGACATCGGTATAACCTTTAAAGAAGAAAGAAAATGAAATAAAAAATAAATCAAAATCAAAATATTAAACTTTTCTAAGAAAATATGAAGAAGAACTTGCACATGACTTTGCACTAAAATTGTAATTTTTAAATATGAAAATGATATGAATATAATTGTGCAATTTTCACAATCTTGTGTAATTTATTTGCATGTCGTACAATAGCTGAGATATATATATACCCACTCATCCAACATGCCAAAATTACCCTTGTAGAAAAAGAAAAACTTAAAAAAATGAAAAGAGAAGCAAAAAAACATACAAATACAAAAATGCTATATGTAAAGGACTTCAAGCCCAGCAAAAAAACCGAATTGCCCTAAACAGGGGAAAATAAAAAATTAAGTCTAAGAAAAAACTGGCTTACCCCTACCACGGGCAAGTCAAAAATCGACCTAAGAAGCCATGAAGACAACACAAGGTAAAAAAAATAGCACGAATCATGACATTGGCAAAAGAATCAAAGGTAAAAAAAATCAACTTACCCAAATTTAAAAATGAGGCAACTTAGAGCAACTCTAGCAGACCCCGCAAAAGGCTCCGACCCGCAAAATAACCGCCAAAATGCGGGCCGCCGGCGAAAACCCCGCCCGAAGAGACATCGCAAACGCGGCCGGCCCGCACAAAATTTTGAGGGGCGCGGCAAAAACTCGGCCCCAAGCTGCGTATTCGCGCCCCCCCCCCCGGCCCATCGGTGCCCTGCATATAGCGGGAGCGGTTGGTGGGGGGACAGTTCAACCCACGCTTTTTCCCACCAACCACCTCCCCTCTCCCCCTCACCCCGCAGCCCCGTCGCCGCCCAAGATTCTGGCGAAAGTGTCCGGCGGGAGCACGCCGAAATGCCTCCACATGCACGAGGTTGCCCTCCGCCCCCCTCCCCTTCCCCTTCTCTTGCGTCGGCAGGCCGGGACCTTGCGGATCTGCGGCGCTTCATCGTGGGCGCCCGGATTTGGCTTTCCCAGCCGCCGGCGGCTGTGCCAAGCTATGGAATGGTCGGGGAGCACCTCGCGCAGCCCCGGCAAAGGCTCATCGACGCATGTAGGTGTGGGTTCGTGCGCTCACCGCCGCCGACGGTTTGCCAGCATGGATTCGGCCGGCAGTCCGCCGGTCTCATCCTCACGAAGAGGCTCTGTGGCTCGCCGATGCCGCTCATACAGTGCGACGTCTGCCCGCGGACAGTGCTGCATCTGACTTCGTTCACGCCGAAGCACCCCGGATGGGTATTCTTGAAATGCGAAAACGACGGGGTATGTGTTGTTTTGCATTCGGCTCATTTCGATAGCTCATTATGTTTGCTCATTTCGAACATCATCATGCGTTTAGGAAGATGGATGCTCATTTTGGTTTTGGGAAGGTGAATACATTGATTTATTGGTAGAAATAAAATTGATAGACATTCGTGCACTCCTTAGTACAATCGAAGGCAATGAAGCGCATGCATGTGCAACTAGAGGGGAAGCAACGTCTACTTCTTTAGAACCAAAGAAGAACAATGAAGAATGCAAGATCAAGAATCCGCTGATCAACAATGAGTGCATGGAGAAGATATTGCTTCAACTAGTGGGAGCAGTTAGGGAAGTTGGAAATCTTCTAAAATGCATACTTGTGGTTCTTGTTTTCTTTGGTCTTGCTTTTCTAGCAAAGATTTGGTGATGTCCTACGTATCCAATGTGGTTGAAAATGCAAAGAAATGGAAATTGAGATGCAAATTGAGGTGCAAATTTACATTTTGCAGGCTGGGGGGAGGACGGCCACAGAGGGAGACCCCGCAAAGCCGACCCGTAAAACAGGATGCAGGTAGGCTTTGCAGGGTCTGCCTCTGCGGCTTTTTGCTGCGGAATACAAAAGAGTTTTTTCGTGAACTGCAAACGTGAAACGTGGGTCGGCGGGATGCGGGATCTGCTAGAGATGCTCTTACATATAGCTAAAGTGTTTCTATATACCCCGTAGGGAATTTGTTGCCTGAGATTCAGTAAAGGCATCTTTGATTTGCAATGCAGGAATAGAAAAACATGCTATTTTAATGTCATCGCCATTTGATTCGAAGTCACACCCTGATCCTTCCTTCCTAATAGCGGTCGTTGACGGAGTCCTAGACTAGGGTGTACTCACCATGTCATCTTCCAGCCAGGAGGGCCGGGCCAAGGACCCTAGTGGTTGTTCATTAGCGGGCCACTTCAGGTAGCCCATGAAGCATACGAGGAAGATTTCAAAAACCTTGGCATACAAGATAAGTAGTCCTCTCCAGCGAGGTAGCCAACTAGGACTCATGTTATCCTAACCTCCGGTGCATTATATAAGCGGAGGCTAGGCTAGTCGATATGTAATATTCTAGAGAAAAATATCATTCCTACATGATCTTGAGGTAGATCAACATGTACTCTGTACCATCCACAATCAACATAACAGGACTTAATGTCGTGGTTCTAAGTCTGACAGTAGAAGTAGGGGTAGGTTAAGGAGAGGCGATGTCCTAGCTATGGAGCAGTTGTGGAGACAGAGGATGTACGAGTTCAGGCCCTTCTCGGAGGAAGTAACAGCCCTACGTCTCGGAGCCCTGAGGCGGTCGAGTGGATTATGAGTATGAGTATTACAAGAATCTGAACCCTTCTATCTGTGGAGCGGGGTGGCTTATATAGAGTGCGCCAAGACCCCAGCCAGCTCACATAATGGAGGGATTAAAGTACATTAAGCCAGGGGGGTTACTGGTAACGCCCCTCATAAGGCGCTTTAACTATCATTAAGTCTATTCAATAGTAAACCGTTGCACTGCGGAGTGCCCTCTGACCTTCTGGTGGTCGAGTGAGTCTTCATGGTCGAGTGGGTCTTCCATGGTCGAGTGCTTCCACCTGTCGAGTGGATTCCTCTTTGGTCGACTGGAAGATGATCTCTTCTGTGAGTACCCTTGGGTAGGACGTTTAGGTCAGGCCTATGACCCTACCCTAGGTACATGAATCCATCATTAGCCCCCGAATGGATTGAGGCTTGAGTGAAGGAGGAGTTGACGTTGTTTCTGACTGCTTTTGTATTCTGGCTACATGTTGTCTTGGATCAAGATCTTCTTTGTTGATAACAAGAAACTTTCCTTCAGTCGACTTGATCCATTCTTGTTCTTCAGTCGAGTGACTTTCTTTGCTATACTTGAGTAACGGATCGCAGGAGATCTCGCACATGACAGATCGATCCGTCGCTCATGGATCTCGCGGATACGAAATTTGGGGAAGCGCGAACGGAACAGATCGCGCGCTTCGGATGGGACGTAATAGGCGCCTCGATTTTCGCGCGCTTTCTCCGCCACGTGATCGCGCAGCGCCGCCGGGATATGATTGGATCGCTTGGGTCCACATGTCATCCACTCGGAAGGGATGCTATAAATGTAACTCCCGGAGGCTCGTGCACAGTACCTTGCTCTTTCTCCTCCGTTCTCTCCGTCTCCGCTCTCCACCTCCGCTGCTGCTCCCTTGCCATCTCTCCCCTTGCGCATTCCGCCGGCGGCCATGGGCAAAGAGAAGACGACGATGCTGGAGCGTGCGAAGAAGGCGTCGGTGGCGGAGAAGGCGTCGGCGGCGAGAAGGCGAAGGGAGATCCACCGGTCGCGTGGTTCCTCGTCGAGATCCAAGCTGCCGAAAGGCTGGGTCCAGGGGATGGATCCGCTGACGATCGTGAGAAGGATCTCCTTGATATGGCCAACGACGGATTGATTCCCCACAACGCCGCGAGACTTCCTGGCCGAGAGTGGCAGCCTCAACCAGAAGAGGGTGAGTGCGTGCTTTTGGCCACCCATGTCGACCGAGGTTTTTCGTTGCCACCGAGTGTGTTCTTTCGAGGTTTTCTGAATTTCTTCGAGCCCAGCTCCACCATTTCACTCAAACTCCATCGCATACCTTGCTGCGTTTGTATCTATGTGCGAAAATTTCTGGGCTGTCGACCGACTGGGCTTGTTCAAGTATATCTTCACATGTCGCTCTCGGTGTGAAGAAAGCAAGCCCCGTGACGAAGACCCAAGTAGTCCAGATGTGTGGTGGTTTAGGAGTCCAGCTATGAGCAAAAGCACTTTCCCAGCTATGCACTTTCCCGAGTCGATTAGGGGTTGGCAATGACCTGGTTCTATTGCCGGAATGAGACGACGCCGGGGCAGTCGACCGGCCTCCCAGAATTCACCATGAGTCGAGTGAATCGACCCTCCTCCCTCAAGGTTGTCCTCAAGAAAGGGCTGAAGTGAAGATGCTGATGGACCGGTGGTGCAGCTGGTTAGGGATGGAGGATCGGCATGGATCTCCTGGAGGTTTTTCTTCGGAGGCGAATCCAGCCCCTTCAGTTCCGGAGTCACTGTATGTGGTTGTACTGCGGCACCGAAGACGAAACTCGCGTCCACCCGGAGGCAGTCGACGATGTTGTAGTGGAAAGATGGATGACCTCAATCACCGGAAACAAGGACAATCCTCGCGGATCCCGGAGGATTTCTCCGTTTGATCGTGACAATGTTCCAGACAAGGTACACTTGTTCTATTTTCTGTTGCATGTATGTCGAGTGTGCTTCAGAATTTGGTCGATCAACTCGCTTTGATACTTCCAGCCCTCACCGAGCTATACTCAATGCCCAACGGCGCCAGATTCGGCCGAGGAGGGGGAAGCCAGTGGAGGTGAGAGCCAAGAGGAGTGGAATTCAGATGACGCAGGAGACGACGACGATGATGATGATGACGACGAGGACGACGAGGACGACGAGGATGAGGAGGAGGAAGTTGCACCACCGCGCTTGGAAAGGCGGTCAAAGCTTGTGCACGACCCTTCGGCTGAACGCGGTAAGGGGGTCGCGACTGCCTCGCAGTCGACCAAACGCCCTCGGACCGCTTCTCCGGTGCCGGCTGAGAAGGCGCCGAAGCAACCGAAGGTAGTTCCGCCGAGGACGACCAAGCCTTTGCCAAAAATGAAAGTGGTCATCCCCACCATCTCAGGGTAAACATATTGCTTAAATCTTCTTGCTCTATACAAATTTTGTCTCTGTTTGGTATTTGAACTGGTCGACTGATCTTTTGGATTTTCAGCGCTGCGACTTCCGAAACCTCAGTTAAGGTTGACGACCACGAGATGGAGGACGCCGTCACCTCAAATCCCGGTACTGTATCCTTAAATTCTTGTTTTTAGTCGACTGACTCAAGATTTCTGACTTTAACTTTTTTCTGAAGCTCCAACTAGTGACATCATCACTCTTCCTGACGACGATGAAGAAGATGAGGAGCCATTGAGGACTAGGAGGAGCAGGAAGACGTCTACTGGCGGCGAAGCCCAAGGTGTGACGGTGCCCGAGACCATTGTGACAGAAGGAGAGGTCGGCACTCGACATACTGTATCTTTTGCGAATCCGTTGACGAGTGCGCGACCCACTTCGTCGAGTGCTGGACAACCTTCGATCTTCACCACGCACCATGTCCCGGAGGACCAGGCTGACGCTGCTAGAGAGGCGATCCGTCAAGCAGGAATCATGATGGAGCAGGTGAAGATCGCCCGGGAAGCGAGCCAAGCAGCTTCTGACGCCACTCGCCCTTCGAGCAATGTTCAAAGTTAGTCGACCACCATCTGCTACATTAGGATATGCTATCGAAACTTTTCTTTCTGAAATTTATAGCAATAGCAGTCACCCACTGGGTGTGTCGATAAAAACTCCGTGTTAGCGGGGGCACGCTGAGTGCACCCGCTGGGTGTAGTCCCCAAGGCTAAGGTCGACTGCTGGCAGTCGGTCTTAGGCTTTACTAAGTAGATGTTGATCATTGTCCGAGTGGAACGAATGAGTTTCCGAGTCCAGTGGGGGCACGCTGAGTGCACCCACTGGGTGTAGTCCCCGAGATCGTGGTCGATCACCGCGCTTGATTACAGTATGAAGAAGTTGTGGTCGACTGGTCGACCCCTTTTTTTTTGGTCGACTGATCGACTCTGTCTTAAGCTTATTAAGAATGGAACTGGTCGACTGGTCGATTCGCTTTTTATCGGTCGATCGGTCGACTATGTCTTGAATAAGACCGGTGGGGCACGCTGAGTGCACCCACCGGTGTAGTCCCCGAGACTACGGTTGAATGCTTGCATTCGATCGTAGTCTTAGAAACGCCTAATTCTTCTTCATTCACTCGAAGTGAATTATCTCGATATTTTATGCAATCGACTCTTCAGAGAAATCTTGTGATCTTGCGGCATGCTATACCGAACTGGAGCAGAAGCATATTCAGCTCGAGTTAGACTTGAAACTGGTGCAAGAAAATCTGACGAAGGCGAAGGAGGAGACCAAAGGTATGTTTGGTGAGATTTCGACAACTCTGTCTTCTTCCCACTTGCTTCAAGTTTGACTTTGCTGCGATTTACAGGCAAGGTGAGGGAAGCTCAACGGAAGAAGGAGCTTGAGCTGTCTGAGAAGATCAAGCTTGCTGACGAAAAGCTGGCCTCAGTTGCCAAGCTCGAACAGGAGAACGCCGATCTGAAGGCCGCTCTAGCCACTGCTAACAAGGATGCTGAGCGAATGAAGTCTGACAAGAAGAACCTGACCGATAAGATCCTCCAACTGGCTGGGAAGAAGAACGAGATGGAAAGCCTCTTGGGCGGCCTCGCTAAAAAATTGTTTCTTAAGCTCGAAGGTAACCTTTTTCCACTCGACCAATCCTTCCAACTGTCATGTTTCCATTCGACTGTTTTCCTGACTCGGGCTTTTGTCTTTGCAGAATTCTGCCGCAACTTCGAAGAAGAAACCAGCCAGCTGGAGACGAACCTTGACCCTGTCAATTCTCCGTGAACGCATTTAAACTGCCATGAACATCTTCCGATTGAGTCCTGTTGCAGCTGTTGTGGATTACCTCGCAAGACCGAAGGTTGCTACGCCCCGCATCGACTCGACGCTCGCCCAATGAGACGCTCCAAAATGACCTCGAGTCATTGATGGCTCGACTGAACGCCGTCCCTGACCGAGTGCAAGAGTGGAAGAAATCTTCGACTCGGTGTGGTGCGACGTAGCCACGTGTCCGGCGCGCGGTCCATTGCAAGGAAGCCCGAGAAGACAAGCTGGCGGCTCTCCGAGTGGCCAACACCAAAAAGCACGACTTCAGGACCTTCATGGAGACTTTCATTGCTGCTGCCACGCGGATCGCTGACGGGATTGATCTTGACGAGTTCGTTGCTCCATCCAGCCCTCCACAGGAGGGGTAAAAAACTTTCCTTGACCTTAAATTTGCCTCGGTATGCCGAGTGAAGTGTAACCGATAAAACTTTAACAGGCTTAGTGCCTGAGCACTCTCGGTTACTTTAGGTGCCGACCTAAATTTGGATTGAATGTTTGGATACAATTGCTCTCGGCTTGAATTTCTCCTTGCAGGTCGACAGCGAGATGCCCACTGCAGTCGACTTATTCCTTAGGCGAGCACGGAGCTGCAGCTAAGCCCCCGAGTGGAAGTCTGGCTTATCACTCGGTAGGATTTCTTTATCTTAGGCGAGCACTGGCTGCAGCTAAGCCCCAGTGGGAGGTTTGCTCTCCACTCGGTAGGATTTCTTTTATCTTAGGCGAGCACTGGCTGCAGCTAAGCCCCGAGTGGGAGGTTTGCTCTCCACTGGTAGGATTTCTTTTATCTTAGGCGAGCACTGGCTGCAGCTAAGCCCCGAGTGGGAGGTTTGCTCTCCACTCGGTAGGATTTCTTTTATCTTAGGCGAGCACTGGCTGCAGCTAAGCCCCGAGTGGGAGGTTTGCTCTCCACTCGGTAGGATTTCTTATATCTTAGGCGAGCACTGGCTGCAGCTAAGCCCCAGTGGGAGGTTTGCTCTCCACTCGGTGGGATTTCTTTACCTTAGGCGCAGCAGGGCTGCAGCTAAGCCCCGAGTGGGAGGTTTGCTCTCCACTCGGTAGGATTTCTTTTATCTTAGGCGAGCACTGGGCTGCAGCTAAGCCCCCGAGTGGGAGGTTTGCTCTCCACTCGGTAGGATTTCTTATATCTTAGGCGAGCACTGGGCTGCAGCTAAGCCCCCGAGTGGGAGGTTTGCTCTCCACTCGGTAGGATTTCTTTTACCTTAGGCGAGCACTGGGCTGCAGCTAAGCCCCCGAGTGGGAGGTTTGCTCTCCACTCGGTAGGATTTCTGTTGTATTTGTGTCGAAGCTCGGAGAAGAGGATCTCAGTCGACATGTTGTATTTGTGTCGAAGCTCAGAGAAGAGAGTCGCAGTCGACCTGCGCCTTGTTTTCCTTGCTGATATACTTTATACTTAGGCGAATCCTTGGACTGCAGCTAAGCCCCCGAGTGGAAGCCTGGCTTACCACTCGGTGGGATTTCTAATAACTTAGGCGAGCACTGGCTGCAGCTAAGCCTCCGAGTGGAAGTCCGCTTACCACTCGGTGGGATTTTTAATAACTTAGGCGAGCTGGGCTGCAGCTAAGCCTCCGAGTGGAAGTCGGCTTACCACTCGGTGGGATTTTAATAACTTAGGCGAAGCTACTGGCTGCTAAGCCCCGAGTGGAAGTCTGGCTTACCACTCGGTAGGATTTGTAATACTTAGGCGGAACGGATTCGCGCCTAAGCCACCCACTGGGGGAAGTGAAGATTTTACTCGACACAAAATAAAAAGTGACAAAAATTATGAAGGAATTATGACACTATTACTTCAAAGCTCGTGAGCTACAAGAGTACTTTATTACAATTCTTCCGAGTGAAAAACTTTAAGTGTAAAACGGGCGGAGCAGATCCGCATTCCAAGCTCGGGGCTCATCGATATTGTGTTCGACATTGTAGAGACGATATGCCCCATTGTGGAGAACCTTTGTGACGATGAAGGACCTTCCCGGAGGGAGCAAGCTTATGTTGCTTCGCTGATCTACCGAAGGACCAGATCCCTTCTGGAAGGCTCGACCTCTCACATTTCTCGCGTCAGGCGGCGCAAGTCTTGCTGGTAAATGGTCGAGCGGATCAGAGCCATTTCCCTTTCCTCTTCCAGGAGGTCGACTGCATCCTGACGCGCTTGCTCAGCTTCTGCTTCATTATAAAGTTCAATTCGTGGAGCGTTGTGAAGGAGATCGCTCGGTAAAACTGCTTCTGCCCCATAGACCAGGAAAAAAGGAGTTCTCCCAATGACCGATTAGGCGTGGTCCGCAGACCCCAAAGCACAAGGAAGTTCGTCGACCCAAGCACCAGCCGCATGCTTGAGATCTCGCATCAAACGGGTTTCGGACCCTTGAGGATCAATCCATTGGCTCGTTCGCTGTCCATTCGACTGTGGATGAGCGACTGAAGCATAGTCGACTCGTATGCCTTGAGAGTTGCGAAATCCTTGAATTCTTCCGAGTCAAAATTCACCCATTGTCCGTGATAATACCGTGCGGGACTCCATATCCGAACGCCAACTTTCGATGAAGGAAACAGCGATACCAACATCAAGTTTTTGATTGGCTTGGCCTCAATCCACTTGGTGAACTTGTCGATCGCTACCAATACATGCGTGAAGCCGCCCGACCCGTTCGCAAGGGACCGATCATGTCCAACCCCATATTGCAAAAAGGCCGACGAGCGGAATGGTCTTCAAGGCTGACGCAGCTTGTGTGACATATTGGAGTAGAACCGACATCCTTCGCACTTGTCCACTATTTCTTTCGCCATCTCATTTGCCCTTGGCGAAAAATCCTGCTCGGTATGCTTTGGCTACAATGGTCCGAGAGGACGATGGTGACCACAGGTCCCAGTGGATATCATTGAGAATGACTCGACCTTCTTCCGGCGTTATGCACTTTTGTCCGACTCGTTGGGCTTTCTATATAACTTGCCCATTGATAACAAGAAGGCTTTGGATCGACGGACGATCTGTCGGGCCTCTTCCTCATCCTCTGGGAGTTCCTTTCTCGTAATATACGCAATGTATGGAATTGTCCAATCGGGAGTGACTACTAAAATCTCCATGACCAAGTCGACCCTTTGCCGGACCTCAACTTCATCGGGTCTGTGGCACTCTTGGGTTGTGGAGCTTCCTCCGTAAGGATCTTCTTTGGTAGACGGAGTGTGTATATGTTCCAAAAACACGCCACTGGAATGGCTTCCCTCTTGGACCCTATCTTCGCCAGATCATCTGCTTTGCTGATTTTTCAATCGGGGATGTGATGGAGCTCCAACCCTCAAACTTCTTTTCCAGCTTCCTCATCTGCATTGCAAGATCCGGTCATAGCCGGGCTTCTCACGCCCCACTCCTTCATCACTTGATTGACCACTAGATCTGAGTCGCCATAAACCATCGGTGCACGGACGCCGAGTGAGATGGCCATGCGCAATCCATATAGAAGGGCCTCGTACTCGCCTCATTGTTGGAGGAATCAAAGTGAATCTGGAGCACATACTTAAGCTTATCTCCTCCGGGGAAACCAGAACAACCCCAAAGACTGAACCATTCAAAGATCTTGGAGCCGTCAAAGAACATGGTCCAATGCTCGAGTGAACTTCACCGGTTGTCTGTTGTTCAATCCACTCGGCAAGGAAATCAGCTATAGCACAGGACTTAATGGCTTTCTTTGCCTCAAATTTGATATCAAGGGAAGAAGTTCAATCGCCCACTTCGCCACTCGACCGGTTCGTCCCTGTTATGCAAGATCTCGATAAAGGAGCATCGCGACGATCGTGATGTAATGATCGGAGAAATAGTGAGCAACCTTCTTTGTGGTCATGTATATACCATACACAAGCTTCGATAATGTGGGTATCTTTGCTTGGATGGAGTCAAAACTTCGCACAAATAATACACCGGCATCGAACTTTGAAGGCCTTTCCTTCCTCTTCCCGCCGACCGTAAGCACGTAACCCACAACTTGTCCAAAGGCTGCAATGTAAAGCAACAGAGGCTCTTTGCTGATTGGAGCAGCAAGCACCGGCTGGGTGGAGAGCGAGCTTTTAGCTCGACAACGCTGCATCGACTTCCGAGTCCACTCGAACTGTCGGCCTTCTTCATCAATCGGTAAAGAGGTAATGCCTTTTCACCGAGTCGTGAGATGAATCGACTTAAAGCGCCAAGCATCCAAAGAAGCTTCGGGCGCCGTGCACTCGCGCAGTATGCTTTCATTCGGAGAATAGTGCCTATCTTCTCGGGTTAGCGTCGATTCCTCGCTCGAAACGAAAACCGAGTAATTTTCCACCAGAACTCCGAATGTGCACTTGGACGGATTGAGCTTGATATCGCACCTTCGAGGTTGGCAAATGTTTCGCGAGGTCAGCGAAAGCAGGTCGGAGCCCTTTCGCGACTTAACGACGATATCATCCATATACGCTTCCACATTCCGACTGATTTGAGTGAGAAGACACTTCTGAATCATTCGCATAAATGGCATGGTGATATAGCAGAAGCACCCGAATGGAGTGATGAAAGCTGTTTTTATTTCGTCGGGTCCATACAGACGGATCTGATGATACCCGGAATACGCATCAAGAAAAGACAACCTCTCGCACCTCGCTGTCGAGTCGACAATTTGATCGATGCGGGAGAGGAATGATCCTTCGGCAGGCCCGATTAATGTGCTTAAAATCAATGCACATGCGGAGTGAGTTATCCTTCTTGGGGACCATGACAACATTAGCGAGCCACTCGAGTGGTAAATCTCTGATAAATCCTGCTGTCAACAATGAGCCACTTCCTCACCAATAGCCTTTCTCTTACGACGGCGGACCGCCAAGATGTTCTTTGACTGGTTTCGCTGTCTTGTCGACTCGTGACGATGCTCAGCCGATTCCTCGAACACCCGCATGTCACCGCTTCCATGCAAAATGTCCCGCTCACGGAGGAACTGGATGAGCGCTTCTTCCTATTTCGAGTCGAGTGTTGTGGATATGTGAGTCGGAGCTGCTTCGGGGTCAGTCGGGTGAATATGGACGGGCTTTGTCTCACCAGACGACTTGAATGCAGACTCTGTGGCTGGCCTCTTAGATTTTAGCAAATCACTCGGATCTGCGTTTTGCATATACTCTTCGAATTCGACCGCTGTCACCTGAGAGTCGGCAATCTTCGAGCCCTTCTGAAAGCACTCTTCTGCCTTTTTCCGATCGCCGGTGACAGTGATCACTCCCTTGGGCCCTGGCATTTTCAGTTTGAGGTACACGTAGCATGGTCGAGCCATGAATCGTGCGTAGGCAGGCCTCCCCAAAATGGCGTGGTATGCACTCTGAAAATCCACAACCTCAAAGGTCAGCTTTTCCTTGCGGAAGTGCTTGGAATCGCCAAAAACTACGTCCAGGGCTATTTGGCCGAGTGAGTTGGCCTTCTTCCCTGGGATGACTCCGTGGAAACTCACATTGCTGGCGCTCAATCGGGACATCGGAATGCCCATCCCTTTCAAAGTATCCGCATATAACAAATTTAGCCCACTGCCACCATCCATCAGCACTTTTGTCAGTCGAGTGCCTTCGACAACTGGATCGACCACTAACGCTTGCCGCCCAGGGGTGGCAATGTGAGTTGGGTGATCGATCGGGTCGAATGTGATGGGTGTCTGGGACCACTTCACATAACTTGGCTTAACTGGGGCAACCATATTCACCTCTCGATTGATGACTTTCAGTCGACTTTTACTTTCCACATCCGCGAAGATCATCAGAGTGGAGTTGACATGCGGGTATTCTTCCTCACTGTCCTCTTTATCCCCGGCCTTGTCGGGCTCCTTCTCCTTGTCCTTAGACTGTTTGCCCTGAAACTGCTGGATCAGGAGTCGACACTGGCGTGTGGTGTGCTTCGGGTAAATAATGTTGCCCTCCTCATCTTTCTTCGTGTGAATATGGCATGGCATATCCATCACGTCATTTCCTTCCTTATCTTTCACTTTCTTCGGATTCCAGGATCCTTTGGGTTTCCCCTTGAACTTCCCCAGTGACGGCGTGGCCTCACCGAGCTGCTGCTTCGGCTTTGCGCTTCGCTCCGACCGAATTGCCTTTCTCCGACTGGCTCGGCTTGTACTTGCCACTTCGGAGTCGGTCTTCTTCTTCGCCGTTGGCATATTTGCTAGCAATCTCCATCATCCGACTCAGGGTCATGTCCCCGGTTCGACCGAACTTCAGACTCAATTCTCTGTTTTTGACACCGTCCTTGAAGGCGCAAACCGCCTGATGGTCAGACACATTTTCCACAGTATTGTGCAAGGTAATCCACCTCTGAATATACTCTCGGAGAGTTTCGTTGGTCTTCTGCACACAAACTTGCAGCTCTGTCAAACCAGCCGGTCGCTTGCAAGTCCCTTCAAAAGTCCTGACGAACACTCGGGACAAATCCTCCCAAGTATATATACTGCTGTGAGGTAATTGACTCAGCCATGCTCTGGCCGAACCTTCCAACATGAGGGGCAAATGTTTCATGGCCACCTCGTCATTTCCACCACCAATTTGAACAGCCACTCGGTAATCCTCGAGCCAAGTTTCAGGCTTAGATTCTCCAGTGAACTTGCAGACTCCTGCTGCCAATCTGAAATTGGGGGGAATCACAGCGGCTCTGATAGCCCTGCTAAAACACTCCGGACCGAGACATGCACTCATTGCTGGTGGGTGCATCCTCTCGGTCCTCCTCGATGGGCTCTGTTCGGTCGACCAGGCCTTGCACGATAATGGAACGCGATCAAAGCTCTGGTTCCACAGGGTCGACCGAACCCTTCGCCAGATCGAATCTGTCTTCGTCATCTTGTCGCCGGGAGCGATGACCCTTCCTCGAGGGGAAAGGGGCACTCGACGCCTATCATCCCGGTCGAATCGGTCTCCGAGCTGCTCGCCGTTGTCGCGCTTCTTCCCGCCGCGGAGGCGATCTGGGATCGCGAGCCGACCGATGTGTTCGCAGCGACGGATCGATCAGAATCTGTTGCTGCGCGATCGTGACACGGCTGAGTTCTCGTCACCGCTGCCGGAGTAAATCTACGATCTGCTGCAAGCCTCTTCCAGCTTCCGACCGACGGCTGAATGGACTCTGCAATGCGAGTTGCAGTTGCTAAATTCTGAATTGGCGTCGCGGTATACCCGAGTCGGCGGGAAGAGCCGACGCCGACCGGATTCGGGAGTCGTTGCAGCTGCAAGCTGCCGAGTGCTCGCTGAAGATTCTCCAGCGAAAAGCGTTCAGCCACATTGGCCAAACGTGCTTCCTCCAAGGCACGAGCCTCAGGGGTCTCTCCGATGATAGGAGTATGTAGTGCATCCATATTCCTGCGACGAAGATCCTCTCTCTGGAGAGAGTCGAGTGTCTCGGGCTGGTACTCCTCGTGTTCATGCACAGGGTCACCTCCTCCGGCGGCTCCACCGCCATGGGCAAAACCGGGAGGACTACGAGGGCCGTCGACCATGAGAATCTCCGCCGCTGGATCACTGCTATCACACTCGGATGCAGTCTCTACGGAGCCAGTCGACAGATCGAACAGGCCGTAGAGAGATTCGTCGGGCTCGATAGCCGCGACCTGGGCGATGGCTGTCTGGCGAGCCACCGCGTGCTTCACCCACCGCTGAAGCCTCGATCACCAGAGCGCTTCTTGCTGGTGGGAGATCAGGCGAGCGATCGATAAGGGATCGACCGACACGGAGTCGATGGTTGCGCAGCAAAAGCGCCGCGAACACATGCGCGAAAGTGCGTTGCCCCGCGGACGGGGAGCGCCTCGACGTCAAGAGGGGCCTCCTGGAGCCATGCGGAGTCGTCGGCGACAAAGGTGAGAGCACCGAGACGGATCTCGCACCCCGCACCCAAAACTCCAGAAGTCATCATGATGAAGGTACTCGGAAGTACAGCAACTCCTCCACAAATCGCTAAAACACCTGCCCCAAGGTGGGCGCCAACTGTCGTGGTTCTAAGTCTGACAGTAGAAGTAGGGGTAGGTTAAGGAGAGGCGATGTCCTAGCTATGGAGCAGTTGTGGAGACAGAGGATGTACGAGTTCAGGCCCTTCTCGGAGGAAGTAACAGCCCTCGCCTCGGAGCCCCGAGGCGGTCGAGTGGATTATGAGTATGAGTATTACAAGAATCTGAACCCTTCTATCTGTGGAGCGGGGTGGCTTATATAGAGTGCGCCAAGACCCCAGCCAGCTCACATAATGGAGGGATTAAAGTACATTAAGCCAGGGGGGTTACTGGTAACGCCCCTCATAAGGCGCTTTAACTATCATTAAGTCTATTCAATAGTAAACCGTTGCACTGCGGAGTGCCCTCTGACCTTCTGGTGGTCGAGTGAGTCTTCATGGTCGAGTGGGTCTTCCATGGTCGACTGCTTCCAGTCTGGTCGAGTGGATTCCTCTTTGGTCGACTGGAAGATGATCTCTTCTGTGAGTACCCTTGGGTAGGACGTTTAGGTCAGGCCTATGACCCTACCCTAGGTACATGAATCCATCACTTAAGGTTTTGCCTCTTCAAGACGGCATGAACCTGGGTAAACATTGTGTCTCCCTTGTGTCCTATTACCATCGTGCCAAGCTACGAGCTCAGGACCCATACCCAAGATCTCCCAGATTCAAATCCGTCATTGGTGGACCATACATGTCCCTCTCGTAGTCATTGTGGTGCGATGGAATTTAGATTGGCTCTGACACGGTCTATGCTCCGAAACGGATCTTCGTCGCCAACTCGGCTGGTCACTTCGGCCAGGCCGAGCAGTACGCTCATGTCAGATCTTTGTGAAATCGGTGGGAGTGTCCATCAACATCAACTTAAATCTCAACTGAAATCATAGAAAATCATGCATGGCTCGGAATCTCAACATCAAAATTACCCTCGCGCATTTGTGCAAAATTTTCGGGACAGCAGATTTGTTCTCGTCGTCCCCGCCTTCTCGGGTATTGATACATCTCCAATGTATCTATAATTTTTTATTGTTCCATGCTATTATATTATCAACCTTGGATGTTTTATATGCATTTTTACATTGTTTTATATCATTTTTGGGACTAACCGATTAACCTAGTGCCAGTGTCAGTTGCTCTTTTTCCTTGCTTTTGTCTTTACAGAAAATCAATACCAGACGGAAAAAAAACTTTTTGACAATTTTTTTGGACCACAAGACACCCTGGAAGCTTCGGGAGGAGGCCAGAAGAGCCATGAGGTGGCTACAAGCTCATAGATCGCGCCCAAGGGGGTGGGGGCGCCCTCCAAGCTTGTGGGCCCCCCGTGGCATTTCCAACCCTAATTTTTCTTCTATAAAGACCCAAATACTCCCCGTAGACCAGGGGGCACACCAAAAATACTTTTTCGTCGCTGTAAGTTTCTGTCTTCGTGAGATCCCATTAGGGGACCTTTTCCGGTACTCTGCCGGATGGGGATTCGATCACGGAGAGCTTCTACATCAACCTTGCTGCCCTTTCGATGATGTGTGAGTAGTTTACCACAGACCTATGGGTCCATAGATAGTAGCTAAATGGCTTCTTCTCTCTATTTGATCTTCAATACAATGTTCTCCTTGATGTTCTTGGAGATCTATTCGATGTAATCTTCTTTTGTGGTGCGTTTGTTGAGATCCGATGAATTGTGGGTTTATAATCAGATTACCTATGAATATTATTTGAGTCTTCTTTGAACTCCTTTATGCATGATTTATATAGCTTTGTATTTCTCTCTGAACTATTGATTTGGTTTGGCAAACTAGATTGATTTTTCTTGCAATGGGAGAGGTGCTTTGTAATGGGTTGAATGTTGCGGTGCTTATTCCCAGTGACAAAGGGGACATGACACATATTTGTATTGTTGCCATTAAGGATAAAAATATGGGTTTTGTTCATATCGATTGGATCCATCCCTCTACATCATGTCATCTTGCTTAAGGCATTACTCTGTTCTTGTTAACTTAATACACTAGATGCATGCTCGATAGCGGTCGTTGTGTGGAGTAATAGTAGTAGACACAGGCAGGAGTCGGTCTACTTGTCATGGACATGATGCCTATATACATGACCATTGCCTTAGATATCTTCATAACTATGCGCTTTTCTATCAATTGCTTAACAGTAATTTGTTTACCCAATGCTTTCTTTCAAGAGAGAAGCCTCTAGTGAAAACTATGGCCCCGGGTCTATATTTTATCATATTATTTTCAGATCTACAAAATCAAAAACACAAAAATACCTTGCTGAAATTTATTTATCTTTATTTTATTTTGCACTTTTACTTATCTTTTATATCTATCTCTGTCGGATCTCATCCTTGCAAGTAACTGTGAAGGGATTGACAACCCCTTTATCGCCTTGGGTGCTAGTATTTGTTTGTGTAGGTGCAATTATTGGAGACTTATGTGTTCCTCCGACTGGATTGATACCTTGGTTCTCACTGAGGGAAATACTTATCTCTACTTTGTTACATCACCGTTTCCTCTTTAAGGGAAAAACCAACGCAAGCTCAAGAAGTAGCAGCAACAATTTCTGGCGCCGTTGTCGGGGAGGATTTACATCATGCCTACCAAGTACCATCATAAACTCTCATCTCTTGCATTTACATTATTTGTCATTTGCCTCTCGTTTTCGCCTCCCCACTTCTAAAACATTTTCATAAAAACACAAAAATATTTGCCTTCTTTCCGTTTGCCTTTTCATTTGCCTTTATGTCTTACTTGGTTTGTTTGCTTGTTCGCTTGGCATAATTGTATGTTTATTCCAAATCAGAAGCAAAAAGTTTATGGATCCTCATCCACTTGCTAATCTTTTAAAACATCCAACTACGATGAACCAGTTGCTAGTGAGTTGAGTGCACTAGATTATCTTTATGAAGTTTTGCTTGAAATTCATGAATCTGAAAAATTGTGATGAAGTGCTAAAAAAGGAAATTTATGAAGTGATCCACGATAGCTCCTTGAATGAAAAGCATGATTGTAATGGTGTTATTATAAATTCTATTAATGTCAATTGTGCTAATAATATGCGAAGCCCCAAGCATGGGGATGCTAATTTTGATATGTCCACTACTTATTGCAATGATCAAGATTGGGGTGATTCTTCTTATGATCTTGAAAATTTATTTAAGCCTCATGATGAATAGGTTTGCGAGAATATTGAAAGCGGGTTTGGAAGAGTTCTAACTTTAGGTAATAATGATCCCACTATTTTGGAGAATGATCAATCTTATGAAATTTCTGATAAAAGTGGGCTTGAAGAGGCCATGACTCTATTTGATGATAATCCTACTGTTTTGGAAGTGTCAACTTTGCATGCATGTGGGTCATGTAGAGAATATGTTATGTGATAGCTATATTGTTTAATTTGAATATGAGAGAGGGAAATATGGTTGCATAAATATTCATGTTATTAAGTTACCTCTCTTCATGTTGAGATTGTCAGTGTTTTATTTCTCTTCTTTTCATATGCTAGATAATTCTTGTCTTTATAATTTTGCTTATAAAGTGCCTATTCATAGGAAGTATGTTAGACTTAAATTTGATTTTCACATACTATATGATGCTCTCTTTGTGCCTCAATTCTTGTCTTTCATGCGAGCATCATTAGAATTATCAATGCCTAGCTAAAAGGCTTTAAGGAAAACAACGCTTGTTGGGAGACAACCCAATATTTTTCTTTTCTATTTTTATGTGTTCATGCCATTATACTTATGTTATGATGGAGTTTTAGTGTTTTAATTAGTGTTTGTGCCAAGTAAGACCTTTAGGGTGATTTGATTCTATGAAAAAACAGAGACTTTTGCGTCCAATAGCAGAATTGTTAACTGGAGCGTGATAAAATTATGATTTTTTACACAATATTTATATACAGATTCCCTGGGTTTTCCTAACTTTTCAGAATTTTTGGAGTTACAAAAGTTTGGCTAACGTCCAAATTACTACATACTTTTCTATTTTTGACAGATTCTGTTTTCATTGTGTTGTCCACTTATTTTGATTAATCTATGAGTTGTATCGGGGGGTATGAACCATGGTTAAGTTAGAATACATTAGATATGATGCAAATATAAAAATTGGAATGAGTTTACAAGAGTGCCTAAAAGTGGTGATTTGCTTTATTATACTAATGGATCTCACGAGTTTTCTGTTGAGTTTCGTGGTGTGAAGTTTTCAAGTTTTGGGTGAAGTTTCAATGGGGTAAGGAATAAGGAGTGTCAAGGGCCTAAGCTTGGGATGCCCATGGCACCCGAAGGTAATATTCAAGGACAACCAAGTGTCTAAGCTTGGGGAGGCCTGAGGGAGTCCTGGACTAAGGGGTCCTCGGACATCCGGACTGTATACTTGGTCCGGACTGTTGGACTATGAAGATACAAGATAGAAGACTTCGTCCCGTGTCTGGATGGGACTCTCCTTTGCGTGGAAGGCAAACTTGGCAATTTGGATATGTAGATTCCTTTCTCTGTAACCGACTTTGTACAACCCTAGCCCCCCCGGTGTCTATATAAACCGGAGGGTTTAGACTTCTAGGGTTTAGCCACAACAATCATAACCTCATAGGCTAGACTTCTAGGGTTTAGCCATTACGATCTCGTGGTAGATCAACTCTTGTAATACTCATATTCATCAAGATCAATCAAGCAGGAGGTAGGGTATTACCTCCATAGAGAGGGCCCAAACCTAGGTAAACATTGTGTCCCCCGCCTCCTGTTACCATTAGCCTTAGACGCACTGTTTGGGATCCCCTACCCGAGATCCGCCGGTTTTGACACCGACATTGGTGATTTCATTGAGAGTTCTGCTGCATCGTCATCAGAAGGCTTGATGGCTCCATCAATCATCTACAACAACGCAGTCCGGGGGATCTTCCTCCCCGGACATATCTTCATATTCGGCGGCTTCGCACTGTGGGCCAACTCGCTTGGCCATCTAGAGCAGATCGATAGCTACGCCCTTGGCCATCAGGTCAGATTTGGAAGCCTGGATTTTGTGGCCGATATCCGTGGAGACTTGATCTTCGATGGGTTCGAGCCCATGAACATGACCTAGATCTGTCATCTGGCTGTGCGCAGGAGATAGCACCTGTGACCGCCCTGGCCCTAGAGCCGGAGCGGATTGCGTCGTCCGAAGACGGGAAACTTAGGCCCGCCATGGAGGCCGCAGACTTAGAGGCGCTCGATCCGCACACAGACCCAACATCGAGCTGGGCTTGTGTCACTAGAACCCCGGACTCGTCTCCAGCCATGGGTTCCGGACCGCGTGCATCCGCGTCCATCGTACCTGATTGGTCGCCGGTCTTGGAGTTCAGCTCCGCGGACATCTTCCAGCACTCGCCTTTTGGCGACGTGCTAAGCTCATTAAAATCCCTCTCCTTGTCGGGGGACCCTCGGCCGAACTCTGTTCGCACTACAAGAAATATGTCAACTTATGACCTTCTGTCAGTGACCCTCGAAGAATTGGTCATAAATCTATGACCATTTTAGACCAATTGGTCAAAAGCTGTTCAGGGGGCTCCAAACCCTGAACCATTGCACCATTTTGGTCGAAGGTCGTAATTTCCTTACACGAAATGGTCACAAAGCAAATAGTGCTAGTCCGCTGCCTTATTTCTAGTTGTTAACGACCAATATAGATGGTCATAGCCTTGTAAATTGTGGTGGGTTGCTATGACTAGGCGCCACCTCATCAGTTTTGCCTATGTGTCATGTCCATGTGGCAGTTTTTGCCCTAGGTTGTGAAGCAACCTATATTTCTGTCATTCCCAAAATTCCCAAAAAAATCTCATAAATTCTTTGGGTCATATCTTCGTCAAATATGTAAAAACCTTCCTTGACTAGTTCAAAAATAATTCAAAAATATTCATTTTCCTATTTTGTTCAGAGTAACAGTTTGTGAAGGAAGTACCACTTTGGCATGTCCAAATAGTATCCATTTTCTCAGTGCTTTCCTATGCCCAAATAACCATCCTCCACCAAATGCCAGCTCAATCCATTCATTATTTTGAGCCGAGCTTCAACATTCAGATTTATGTCCAAAGTGTGGTGGTTTGCAAAGCAAGTACCACCTAGGCTCCTCCTTTTGAGCTGAAAATTTGTGAAAACGGTCTTCTTAGTAACTGATCATCCTCACCAAAACTCACGCCCATTATCCATGTACATTTCCCGTACCACTAATCAAACACTTGGCTGCTAATTCATGTTTGAGCATCGATTGGTCTCCTCATGAGAATCTTATGTTGTAATTTTCTTCCTAGCACCAACCTGGGGAGTGCCCAAGCCACTAGACATGCCTAGGCCGCCCAGAACACATGGCAACGCCACGGTCACGCGGTGACCACGCCATGGCATCTTGAGTTCTGGCGCTCTAGAGTTGGGGCCCTCGGCCACCGCCCAAACCTCGACGATCGCCACCAAACCATGTATTTATGATTAAATAGGTCCTTATGTAACTAGAAATGATTTTTGGAAAAAATACATAGCAAACTATGAGGCAGCTGCAGTTCAAATTTGACCCGCTTCGGTTTGAATCGGCAGAAATTTGTCTTTTCACGAGAGGTGGATCAAAATTTTTACACCAGACCATTTTGTCAATTGTGCATTAAATATGGCCTAGTATTTTATAAAAATGATTTGGTCCAATTTTGCAACAATTATTTGGTAGTTCCTTCACAAAAAACCTCCTTTCGCACTCGAAAAATGGAAAATGGTTTTTCGTCCAACTAAAATGAAAACTTCCTTAGGCAACATTGTTTGCTATTCCAATATGCACCCTTGTGCACAATATGAGATCATTTGAACAAACTATGCCATGAATGTGGCCATAAGATTGATCATTTGGCTTGAAAGCCATGAATCTTCACACTTGATAGCTCATTTAAAGAACACTTTTTAAAATAATTACCGTATTACAAGTTTATTATTTTTCCTGGAAACTTGGTCACATATAATGACACAATGCGAAGGTTTTCCAATTTTTGATTTTTTGAATTTTTATGCCTGTTTCAAAATGCGGTCAAAGCGGCGGGCTTGACCGTTCCTAGCTAGTGGTTGAATCTTGGAATTTTTTGGTGTTTCTATTATTAAATAGATACTTATGTACCTAGAAATGATTTTTGAAAGAATAAAGAGCAAACTATGAGGCAGCTACAGTTCAAATTTGACCCGTTTCAATTTGAATCGACGATAATTTGTCTTTTTCATCGCTGGTGGATCAAAACTTTTTCACCCAACCATTTTGTCAATTGTGCATTATATATGGCCTAGTATTTTATAAAATTGATTTGGTCCATTTCTGCAACAATTATTTGGTAGTTCCTTCACAAAAAACCTCCTTTCGCACTCGAAAAATGGAAAATGGTTTTTCGTCCAACTAAAATGAAAACTTCCTTAGGCAACATTGTTTGCTATTCCAATATGCATCCTTGTGCACATTATGAGATCATTTGGACAAACTATGCCATGAATGTGGCCATAAGATTGATCATTTGGCTTGAAAGCCATGAATCTTCACACTTGATAGCTCATTTCGAGAACACTTTTTAAAATAATTACCGTATTAGTAGTTTATTATTTTTCCTGGAAACTTGGTCACATATAATGACACAATGCGAAGGTTTTCCAATTTTTGATTTTTTGAATTTTTATGCCTGTTTCAAAATGCGGTCAAAACGCAGCGGGCTTGACTGTTCCTAGCTAGTGGTTGAATCTTGGAATTTTTTGGTGTTTCTATTATTAAATAGATACTTATGTACCTAGAAATGATTTTTGAAAAATAAGGAGCAAACTATGAGGCAGCTACAGTTCAAATTTGACCTGCTTCAAATGAATCGACGACAATTTGTCTTTTTCATCGAGGTGGATCAAAACTTTTTCACCCAACCGATTTGTCAATTGTGCATTATATATGGCCTAGTATTTTATAAAATTGATTTGGTCCATTTCTGCAACAATTATTTGGTAGTTCCTTCACAAAAACCTCCTTTCGCACTCGAAAAATGAAAATGGTTTTTTCGTCCAACTAAAATGAAAACTTCCTTAGGCAAAATTGTTTGCTATTCCAATATGCACCCTTGTGCACATTATGAGATCATTTGGACAAACTATGCCATGAATGTGGCCATAAGATTGATCATTTGGCTTGAAAGCCATGAATCTTCACACTTGATAGCTCATTTCCGAGAACACTTTTTAAAATAATTACCGTATTAGTAGTTTATTATTTTTCCTGGAAACTTGGTCACATATAATGACACAAGAGCAAATTACGAGGTAGCTACAGTTCAAATTTGACCCGCTTCCAAATTGAATCGACGGAATTTGTCTTTTTCACGAGAGGTGGATCAAAACTTTTGACACCCAACCATTTTGTCAATTGTGCATTATATATGGCCTAGTATTTTATAAAATTGATTTGGTCCAATTTTGCAGATTAAATTTGACCCGCTTCCTATTGAATCTACGGATATTTGTTTAAATGAACAAAAATAGCTAGAAGGATCGGAGATGCATACAAATTGGTGATCATCCATAAAATGTGGTCTAAACTAAGTGAAAATTTTAGTGATGCCATTTGCAAAATAATTTTGCTAGTTGTTTCACAAACCCCCCCTGTTTTTAGCACTAAGAGATAATTTAAATAAATACCTCATGTTTTGAACCAATCAGGAAGCAGCCCACGGATCACCCCCTGTAGTCGATCTGAGCCGTCCACACTCTCCCTCAGTCCCTCGATCCAGCGTCTCTTGCTCACCTCTCACCTCTCGTCCCTCTCCCACCAACCCTCCCTCTCTCCCTCCCCGATCCAGATCGCCACCGCCTCCCCCCTCTCTCTCTCCCCGATCCAGATCGGCCGCCTCTCCTCCCTTCCTTCTGTCGCTTCTCTATCTCTCTTCCCATCGCCGGCGGCGGCGCCCTCCTTCCCCCACGCTGCACCCAAGCCTCCCTCCCGCTCCCAGCTTTTCTTCCTCCTCCATCGCCTCTAGGGTTTCTTTCCCCGATCCCCAATCCCCTAGCGCTCCACTCCTTCCTTGCCACCGCCACCTCCGGCGCCCGATCCTGGCGACCTCAGGCGGGAATCGAAGACCCATGTTCGGCGAGATCCAAATCGTGCACGGGGACGCAGCGGGGGACCCGACGGTGGTCACCGTCAGCTGCGCGGACAAGACCGGCCTGGGCTGCGACCTCTGCCGCCTCGTCGTCCTCTTCGGCCTCAACGTCCACAAGGGCGACATGAGCACCGACAGCCGCTGGTGCTACATCGTGCTCTGGGTCGCCTCCTCGCGCCGGGGCCGGGCCGTGGACTGGGACGTCCTCAAGGAGCGGCTGGTGGAGCTTCGTCCGCACCGCGCTGGAGCAGACCCGCCTCCGCACCGCCCTCACGCCCCACCCCTCGCAGGTTGGTTCATGTCCTACAACTTCCCTTTGCTCGCCTTGCCGAGCTCCTGCTCTGCTTTCCTTGCCACCTTGCAATGTCCTAGCTCGGTACGCTGCTTGTTGGCGAGCATGCTCGCTGCTCGAGGTGACTAGCAAAGCCGTAAATCGCATACTAGTGTCCATGCTAGCCCATCCCGTTAGGCAGGTGTCCATGAATTAAGATGCGCCTGATAACTGAAAATTCAGTCTAAAATGGAGGAGCAAAACTAGTACTGTTGTGATGTCGCACTAGTGCCAGATGAATTTTGGTGCCTGGTCTTTGTCTCAAGCACGAGCCTCATTTCATTTCTTCGGATATATAATCAATTCTTGACTACTTAAGGCTTTGAGTGAGGGTCAGTGTCCGAGTCTGGTATAGTGGTATAGGCATTTTTTTATGCAATTGTCCATCTAGAACATCATAAAGTGTAGGTCTCCTGTGATATCAGCTGACGCCAGTCACATTTGTCATCCACAGAAGATGATTTTGTCCTGTGTCATGCTTCCAGAAAAGTTCAGCTCATACGAGCCAACGACGATCTTGATTGTTTTGGATGCTCTCTCCTTCAGCGCTCTCAAAATTAGACTGCTTCGCAGCTTGATGGTTGAGAAGAAAAACTATGTTCAGGTACTTCATCTCCAAGTCGAAAGTTTCCTTGACCAAAACCCACCAACAATTATCCCAAAAGGCTATGAACTGAAATATAGGTTTACATGTGAAGCTGCTTATATCTGAATATTACAGCTGCATTACAGCTGCAGCTTTGTTCTGTAAAAATAGTTGCTAGCTCTTTCTGTGACCCATCTTTATTTCTTTGTTCTGTTTGGATGGAGCAGGATCCTCTTTGGTCGACATGCATGAGGAGGAGGAAATTGTCTCCCCACACAAGGTTGATCCTCTCGACTTTCTTGTGAGGTTTTTTCTATCATTTGCTATGTTGTAGCCTAGTTTCATTGTGGCCCTTAAACCAAGCTCATATCATATTTGCACTGTATGATGTGTGTGTGCTTGATGCTCACGTACTAAGTAAGGTTGGTGGTTGTTTTGCGATAGAATCGTGTTTCAGTTTGATACCACTATGCTTTCTCTTGTCAAATTCGTCCCGACTAGTATAGTTAGTACTATTGCAGCGAGTTGATTGATTGAGGAAAACTCTTGCCTCTGCTAACATATCTAAAATCTAGTAAAATTCCTCAACAACATATTTGTTTTTACAACAACAATGCATTCAAAAATCTGACCTATCTATATACACACTTTGTGGAAGAAATAGGATATATATGTGCTTCATTGCTTCTATATTATATATATACATGTACGCTTAGTTATTCGACATGCTTCAACATTTTTCTGTTTGATTTGGTGCAAGAGGATGCTGAGCTGACCAGAGGACACCTCGTCCACCCCGCCACCACACAAGGTCGTCCTTCTATTTCTTTTGCTATTTGTTCATGTGCTACTTGTGTTTCAGTTCCATTGGCTCCTATTGCAAATAAGTCTATACATTAGACTAGCCCAAGTGTTGTAAGTGCTGGGTGTCCTAGATACAGAAATATACCAAGTGCAAGTGGGTGCTCGTGTTGTGCATAGTAGCAGATCTGTTTATGTGAGCTATACAATGGCCTATTTCTTCCTAATGATATGAACACTATCTCATGATCGACTAGGTCCCTGCTCTATTTCTTATTCTTTTGCATCCTGTATGTATGTATGTATGTGTCTGACGACGAAGTGGTTTCTTCAGAATTGATCGAGTCTGACAAAGTTGTTCTGAACATTTCTTGAAACAGGGCGAGGCCGGTGATGTCCGTGCGGTGATGTCTCTGGGGTGGCGCCACTGTGCCCGACGCTTGCCCTGGTCACCGTGGTGGTGCTTCGGCGGCTTGCAGACCCTCTCCTCAATGTGGTGATGGTCACACCATAGCCGTGGTGTGGCTGAGCCTCTGCTACGATTACAACCTTCCTCTGGTGAGGTCCTCCCGTCCTTCATCTCGATGTAGCTCCTGCATGGCCTTGGCCATGATTTGGGTTGGATGTGGGGCTCATTAGTTCTTTGCTAGATGTCAGAACCAAGCATCAACTCCTACCGGAGCTCTCTGGTGATAAATTCATGCGGTTCTAGGGTCTCATCAAGAGCTGCCCATGTGTACTTGCTTTATATATGTGCTCTGTGATGCTCTGGTGGTATGGGGTTGCTCTGGATTTGCTAAGATGGTTAGGAGCAAGCTTAATCTGTTGTTTGCTCCTATGTGGCTCTGTTGGACTCATGCTCTGCTCCTACACCAGCAGCTTGATTGGTTCTATATACACTAGCAGCAGTAGCTCATGTACATGTAATTGGACTCCCAGGGTGCTGTTCTTGTAAATTCTTCCATGTCTTTCTCTTTTTGCTGGTGCTACTACACATGTTAGATTGTTAGCTGTACTTGTTTCCATCTCAAATTACTTATATTCTTGAACATATGCCTGATGCTTGGTGCATGTAGGATGTGCTCCGTGTGGATATCTATGCATTTGTTAAGATTTTTGTAGCACATGCTATGGCCTCAAAGATTGTTTATTTTATTTTCGTTCATACATGAGCACAGTTTTTTATTGCCCTCAAGGGGTGAATTGATTTGATCGTTAATATGTGGTTGGATGTGATGTTTTGCAGGTTGAAGGCGCTAAGGTGTTGGAGACGCGCGTGTACTTGTTGAGCGTTTTATCTGTAGAGTGCTATACGGTGATTGGTGTAATATTGTATGGTTATATTGTGATTGGTGGAATGTAATAAACTTGATTTGTACATCGGTGATTTGGCTGTTATTTGAATATATTTAAAATGTGTTCTCTGATTGGTATATCATTGAGTTACAAGTTGTGAAAAATTAAAACCTGATGTTTGGGACCTAGTGCCTAGAAGAATCTGACAATGTGCATCCAGTTGACTACAATAATCTGAAATTGAATGTAACAAAAAAAGGAAAACCCAAAAATAAAAATATATAGAATGTGAAAAGGCTGCACCTCAAAAAGCAAAAAAGGCCGAACCAATGGCCCAAGCCCATGTAGCTAGTAAAAACAACAGAAAAAATACATTAAAAAGGCAAATGTTGGGCTTGGCCCATGTAAACGCCGAATCGGACGGGCTGATTCTTGTGCCACATCGACTTGCCACGCTGGATGCCTCGTGGCTGAGGAAGTTGCTAGTGACCAAAAATTTGGTCAAAGAACCAACGACCTTTACATATCACGAGAAGGTCGCTATAGTCGCTTAATGACCCTCGACTTTTGACCTTCGTTTTTGGTCACAAAAAGGTCGCAAATGAAAAACTATGACCTTTCAGCGACCAATAGTGAGGGTCACAAGTTGACATATTTCTTGTAGTGTCGGCTCGAATGGGAAGTGAATGATGAAGAAATTCATTCCCCACCCACCACCCACTTTATAGCCACTGTCGATGACTTAACCGACATGCTCAATTACGACTCCAAAGATATCAACGGTATGGACGACGATGCCGGAGAGGAGCAGGAACCACCGCATACAGGGCGTTGGACAGCCACCTCCTCGTACAACATATACATGGTGGATACACCCAAAGAAAACAACGGCGAAAATGAAAATTCAGTCGTGGATAAACCTCCTGAGATACAGCCGAAGCACCGACGTCAGCGGCGTCGCTCTACGCCACGCCGTAGTAAAAACAGCAATACCGTCACAGGAGAAAATAACACTCCGGACGATGCCGAAAACAATGAAGACCCCGTTGAGCCAACCTCCGAGCAGGAGGAACGGGAGGATGGGCGGGTCAGCCCCGGTGAACAGGCCATGAACGAAGACTCGGAGGATAGCAACTACCTTCCGCTCTCCGAGGACGAGGTGAGCCGCAGCGACGAAGATTTCATCGTGCCTGAGGAGCCCGCCGAACAGGAATGCTTTAAGCGTCAGCTAATTGCCACTACAAGAAGCCTGAAAAAGAAGCAGCAGCAGCTTCAAGCTGATCAAGATTTTCTCAATGAAAGATGGACTGATGTCTTGGCAGCCGAGGAATATGGCCTCGAGCGCCCAACCAAAAGATAGTTGAAGCGCAAACTGTTACCACAGTTCGATGACGAGGCGCTGGAGCCCGTCCTACCAAGGTACAATGCGACTGACCGACCACCACGTGGTCAGGACAAAGCGGCACCTCAAGCCGAACACCAGCCCGCACTGCCTCGTCGAACCAACAGAAATACAACAGCTCGGGGATATACATATGACCTGGCGCGCGACTTGGAAAACAGAGCAGGTCAAACAAGATCAATCTATGGATCACGGGGGCGTGCCCTGATGCACGACGATGCCCATCCGGCTGAACGTGACAAACATAGTCACGTACGGGCCGAAAACCACAGACGGACTCCATCCGAGCTACGTCACGACCTGGCCTAATATAGAGGCGCTGCACACCCCCTTTGCTTCACTGACGAAGTAATGGGACACGATTTCCCAGAAGGGTTTAAACCCATGAACAACGAATCATATGATGGCACAACAGACCCTGCGGTATGGATTGAAGACTTTCTTCTCCATATTCATATGGCCCGCGGCGATGATCTTCACGCCATCAAATACCTCCCGCTCAAACTCAAGGGACCAGCTAGGTACTGGTTGAACAGTCTGCACGAATATTCCATTGGCAGCTGGGAGGACTTGGAGGATGGCTTCCTCGACAACTTCCAAGGCACATATGTTCGACCTTTGGATGCCGGTGACTTAAGTCACATAATCCAACAGCCCGGAGAGTTAGCCAGGAAATTTTGGACTCGGTACTTAACTAAAAATAACCAGATCGTCGACTGTCCGGACGCTGAAGCCCTAGCATACTTTAAACACAGCATCCGCGACGAATGGCTGGCCAGACACCTCGGCCAGGAAAAACCGAAGTCCATGTCAGCCCTTACGGCACTCATGACTCGTAGCAACAACAATACAAGCAAACCTGGCACTTCTGAAGCCAGAAACAGCAACGGCAAGCCCCAACACAATAAACATAAGTGTCGAAACAACGGTGATAACACCGAAGACACGGCGGTCAATGCCGCATTCAGTGGCTCTAAGTCCGGTCAGCGGAAGAAGCCATTTAAGAGAAACAATCCGGACCCGTCCAGTCTGGACCGCATACTAGATCGACCATGCCAAATCCATGGCACTCCTACTAAACTAGCCAATCATACCAACTGAGAAGTTTGGGTTTTCAAACAGGCCGGCAAGTTAAATGCCGAGAATAAGGTGAAAGGGTCGCAAAGCGATGACGATGATGAGGAACCCCGACCACCGAACACAGGGGGACAGAAGAAATCCCCCCCCCCCAAGTTAAAACGGTGAACATGATATACACCACCCATATCCCCAAGAGGGAGCGCAAGTGTGCACTCAGGGACGTCTATGCGATGGAGCCAGTCGCCCCAAAGTTCAACCCGTGGTCCTCCTGTCCGTTCACCTTCGATCGCAGGGACCATCCGACCAGTATCAGTCATGGCGGCTCAGCCGCACTGGTCCTTGGCCCAATTATTGATGGATTCCACCTTACGCGTGTCCTCATGGATGGTGGCAGCAGCCTGAACCTGCTCTATCAGGATACAGTGCGCAAAATGGGTATCGAGCCCTCAAGGATCAAGCCCACAAAAACCACCTTTAAAGGTGTCATACCAGGTGTAGAGGCCTGCTGTTTGGGCTCAATCACACTGGAAGTGGTCTTCGGATCCCCGGATAATTTCCGAAGAGAAGAGTTAATCTTCGATATCGTCCCCTTCCGAAGTGGCTATCATGCACTGCTCAGACGAACCGCATTGCTCGATTCAATGCGGTGCCACACTACGCCTACCTCGAGCTCAAGATGCCCGGACCACGTGGTGTCATAACGGTCAACGGAAATACGAAACGCTCCCTCCATACTGAGGAGCACACCGCGGCCCTTGCAGCGAAAGTACAGAGTAGCCTTTTTAGGCAGAACCTCAATTCGGCAGTAAAGCCCCCGGACACCGTCAAGCGAGTCCGAACTACTCTGCAGTAGGAATGTCCAGCTCATCCAGAGCTTGACTAGCAATTCGGCCTTCGTCCCAGTCCCAATCAAGCGGTGACATTTGTGCCGCGCGTACATAACTACACACTCAAAATACCATGGGCATGGACGGAGGCACAGCTAGACCGTGGTCCACAATGCGGCTCAACCGCCCCTGGATCCGCATACCTTTCTTTTGCATTTCAGGTTCTTCTCTTCCCGAAGCTTTTCTAATAACCTGATCATCGGACCTATCACGGGATGGATACACCAAGAAGGCAAGGGGCTTTGACGTACAAGGGAATCCCTAGGTGGTCTCTGCTAATGATCGTTATACCTGTTTTAAATACCCGCACGCAGCTCACCCTTGGTCATGGCATGTCAAATAGCCTTATTTGCTTATCACATTACTTGTACAAAAACGCCTTGACGTATTAGTTAAATTACAATGGAAAATAACTTGCGGCTCAGCTTATTACTTGATTTTTTCCTTGTCTTTGTACTTTTTTATCAATTGCACCCATACACTCTCGTACGCCTTAATTCGCCAGGGGCTTCATCATACCCCATAACATGGCAATAAAGTTCAAACTCTTTTATAGTATAGATCGGCACCCCGAACTTATAGCATTACATGCATCGGCTCCGAATCATGTCTTTGGTCAATAGTTGGGTTGACCGGCTCCTGTGCTTACTACCTTACGTTCCGCTATATCGGCTAGGGTAGTAAAGGGAGAACTACTGCGATTGTGTCCTGGTTGTTCCGGACGAGCACCTCAGTAGAGAAAGCCGAAAATTGACTGTCATGATGCGGCGAGAGCTGGTCAGTGCTACGTCTTGAGCTTGCGTTGGTTTTCCTTGAAGAGGAAAGGGTGATGCAACAATAGTAGCATAAGTATTTCCCTCAGTTTTTGAGAACCAAGGTATCAATCCAGTAGGAGGCTCCTCAAAAGTCCCACGCACCTACACAAACAAACAAGAACTCGCAACCAACGCAATAAAGGGTTGTCAACCCCTTCACGGCCACTTGCGAAAGTGAGATCTGATAGAGATAATATGATAAGATAAATATATTTTTGGTATTTTATAATATAGATTGGAAAAGTAAAGATGCAAATAAAAGTAGATTGAAAGCTTATATAATAAAAGATAGACACGGGGGCCATAGGTTTCACTAGTGGCTTCTCTCGAGATAGCATAAGTATTACGATGGGTGCACAAATTACTGTCGAGTAATTGATAGAAAAGCGAATAATTATGAGATTATCTAGGCATGATCATGTATATACGCATCACGTCCGTGACAAGTAGGCCGACTCCTGCTTGCATCTACTACTATTACTCCACACATCGACCGCTATCCAGCATGCATCTAGAGTATTAAGTTCATAAAGAACAGAGTAACGCATTAAGAAAGATGACATGATGTAGAGGGATAAACTCATGCAATATGATATAAACCCCATCTTTTTATCCTCGATGGCAATAATACAATCGTGCCTTGCTGCCCTAGCACATCGGGAAAGGACACCCCAAGATTGAACCCAAAGCTAAGCACTTCTCCAATTGCAATAAAGATCAATCTAGTAGGCCAAACCAAACTGATAATTCGAAGAGACAGATGGAGTCCTGGATAAGGGGGTATCCGGACAGCCGGACTATATACTTTGGCCGGACTATTGGACTATCAAGATACAAGACTCAAGACTTCGTCCCGTGTCTGGATGGGACTCTCCTTTGCGTGGAATACAAGCTTGGCGATTCGGATGTTAGATCTCCTTCTTTGTAACCGACTCTATGTAACCCTAGCCTCCTCCGGTGTCTATATAAACCGGAGGGTTTAGTCCATAGGACAACAACAATCGTAATCATAGGCTAGCTTCTAGGGTTTAGCCTCTACGGTCTCGTGGTAGATCAACTCTTGTAATACTCATATCATCAAGGTCAAATAAGCAGGAAGTAGGGTATTACCTCCATCGAGAGGGCCCGAACCTGGGTAAAACATTGTGTCCCCTGCCTCCTGTTACCATTAGCCTTAGACACATAGTTCGGGACCCCCTACCCGAGATCCGCCGGTTTTGACACTGACATTGGTGCTTTCATTGAGAGTTCCTCTTTATCATCACAGCAAGGCTCGATGGCTCCTTCAATCATCAACAGCAACATGGTCCAGGGTGAGACTTTTCTCCCCGGACAGATCTTCGTGTTTGGCGGCTTTGCACTGCGGCCAATTCGCTTGGCCATCTGGAGCAGATCGACAGCTACACCCCTGGCCATCAGGCCAGGTTCGGAAACTTGAACTACACAGCCGATATCCGTGGAGACTTGATCTTCGACGGATTCAGGCCTACGCCAGGAGTGCCGAACAGTCACGACGAGCACGGCTTAGATCTGCTGTCAGACAATATTCGGGATATCGCACCTGCAGTAGCTCCGGACCTAAATCCGGGGCAGATCGCGTCATCCGAGGGTGGCTGGATGGACCCCGCCCCAGAGGCCACATACTCATTGGCGGTAAAGCCGAACACAGACTCCACCTCTAAAGAAGTCTGTGTCACCAGACCCCCGGACTTGTGTTCGGCTGTAGGTTCCAGACCGTACGCACCAGGGCCCATCGAATCCGATTGGGCTCCGATAATGGAGTCCATCGCTACGGATATCTTTCAGCACTCACCCTTCGACGACATGCTGAATTCATTAAGGTCTCTCTCTTTGTCAAGAGACTATTGGCTGAACTATGTCCGGCCTGAGTGGGAAGCAGACGACGAGGAAATTCGTTACCCACCCACCATCCACTTCATTGCCACTCTCGATGATTTGACCGACGTGCTTAACTTCGACTCCGAAGACATCGATGGTGTGGACGACGATGCCGGAGAAGAAAAGGAACCACCGCCCACGGGGCGCTGGACAGCCACCTCCTCGTATGATATATATATATATATATATATATATATATATATATATATATATATATATATATATATATATGGTGGACACTCCCAAAGAAACCAATGGCGATGAGGCAATAGATGATAACCCCTTACGGAAGAAATCAAAGCATGGGCGTCATCAGTGCCACTCTAAGCCCCATCACAGCAATACCGACACAGGAGACGAAAACAATCCGGATGGAGCCGAAGATGAATACAATCCCGATCAGCCTGCCTTCGAGCAGGCCAGACAGGAAAACGGGCAAGTTAGCCTAGAAGAACAGGCGACATACGGATACTTGGAGGAAGACAACTACATGCCTCCCTCTGAAGACGAGGTGAGCCTCGGCGACGATGAATTCAGCGTGCCTGAGGATCCCGTAGAGCAGGAGCGCTTCAAGCGCCGGCTTATGGCCACTACAATAAGCCTGAAAAAGAAGCAGCAGCAGTTCCAAACTGATCAAGATCTGCTCACAGACAGATGGACTGAGGTCCTGGCAGCCGAGGAATACCATTGTTAAGGAAATTGTTAACTGGTAGCTGCTCGGTTGGTTACCGAGTAAGGGATTAATAGGCTAATTGGTAAGCTAATCGGCCATTTAATCAATTAATCAGACGATTTATCAGTTTATCGGCTACTCAGTGACCCTACGAGTAGGGATTAATCGGCAAGTTAACTAGTTAATCGAACAAATTCTTGAACAGGGAGGAATACGGACTCGAGCGCCACACCAAAGGTTACCCAAAGTACAAGTTGCTACCTCAACTTGAGGAGGAGGTCCTATATCCCACACTACCAGCACAGGACGAGGCTGACCGGCCACCTCGTGGCCGGGATAAAACGGCATATCAGCCCGAATACCAGCCCGCACCCCCACGCCAATACACTACGGCCCGGGGCAATAGGCAGGACCTGCGAGACATACTGGAAAACAAAGCAGGATAGCCAAGACCGATCTACGGATCACGGGGGCGCGCCCCAACACATGACGATGATCATCATGCCGGATACACTATCAATAAATGCGGTCGGGCTGAACATAGCCGACCAGACTTATTCGAACTGCGTAGTAACATAGCCCGGCATAGAGGCGCCGCACACCCCCTCTGCTTCACTGACGAAGTAATGGATCATGAATTCCCATAAGGGTTTAAACCTGTAAACATCGAATCATACGACGGCTCAACAGACCCCGCGGTATGGATCGAAGATTTCCTTCTCCACATTCACATGGCCCGCGGTGACGATCTACATGCCATGAAGTATCTTCCCCTTAAACTCAAAGGACCGGCCCGACACTGGCTGAATAGCCTGCCGACAAATTCCATCGGCAGTTGGGAAAACCTGGAGGACGCGTTCCTCGACAACTTCCAAGGCACTTACGTGAGACCATCGGATGCTGATGACTTGAGTCACATTACCCAACAGCCCGGAGAGTCAGCTAGGAAATTTTGGACTCGGTTCCTAACTAAAAAGAACCAAATTGTCAACTGTCTGGATGCCGAAGCCTTGGCAGCCTTTAAGCATAATATCCGCGACGAGTGGATCGCCCGACACCTCGTCCAAGATAAACCGAAGTCCATGGCGGCCCTCACGACACTCATGACCCGCTTTTGCGCGGGCGAGGACAGCTGGTTGGCTCGCAGTAGCACCACGCCAAGAAACTCCGGCACTTCAGATGTCCGCGACAGTAACGGCAAGCCACGGCGCAGCAGACATAAGCGTCAGAACAATGGTGAAAACACCAAAGACACGACAGTCAACGCCGGATTCAGTGGCTCAAAATCCGGTCAGCGAAAAAATCCGTTCAAAAGAAACAATCCGGGATCGTCCAGTCTGGACCGCATACTTGATCGCTCGTTCCAAATTCACGTCACCCCTGAGAAGCTAGCCAACCACACTAACGGAGATTGCTGGGTGTTCAAATAGGCCGGCAAGATAAATATCGAAAACAAGGACAAGGGGCTTCACAGCGACGATAACGAGGAGCCTCGGCGTCCGAACACGGGGGGACAGAAGAAATTTCCTCCCTAGGTGAAAACGGTAAACATCATCTGTGCCACCCACATTCCCAAACGGGAACGAAAGCGAGCACTAAGGGACGTCTATGTGATGGAGCCAGTCGCCCCAAAGTTCAACCCATGGTCAGCCTGTCTGATCACTTTTGATCGTAGGGACCACCCTACCAGCATCCGTCACGGCGGTTCAGCCGCATTTGTCCTTGACCCAATCATCGACGGATTCCACCTCACGCGAGTCCTTATGGACGGTGGCAGTAGCCTGAGCCTGCTTTATCAGGACACAGTGCGCAAAATGGGCATCGATCCTTCAAGGATCAAACCCACCAAAGCCACCTTTAAAGGTGTAATTCCAGGAGTAGAGGCCCGTTGTACGGGCTCCATAGCACTGGAAGTGGTCTTCGGATCCCCGGATAACTTCCGATACGAGGAGTTAATCTTCGATATCGTCCCTTTCCGTAGTGGCTATCATGCACTGCTTGGATGAACCGCATTCGCCCGATTCAATGCGGTACCACACTATGCATACCTCAAGCTGAAGATGCCAGGACCTCGCGGGGTTATAACAGTCAATGGAAACACAGACCGCTCTCTCCGTACAGAAGAGCACACTGCAGCCCTCACAGCAGAAGTATAAAACAGCCTTCTCCGGCAGACCGCCAATTCGGCGACAACAACCCCGAACACCGTCAAGCGAGTCCAGAGTACTCTGCAACAGGATCGCCAGGCACGCCAAGAGCGTGACTAGCAGCCTGGCCTCCGCCCTAGCCTCATTCAGGCAGCATTTGTGCCGCGCGTACACAATTACGCACTCAAAATACCATGGGCATAGACAGAGGCGCAACGGTGATGTGGTCCACAGTGCAGTTCAACCGCCACAAGACCCGCATACTTTAATAACCCTCTTTCTCTTTCAGGACCCTACTTTCAGGCAGCCCCTTCAAAGAACTGGATCATCGGACTTATCACAGGAGGGAAACCAAGGAGGCAAAAGGCTTTGCGCACAAAGGGAATACCCAGGTGGTATCTGTCAATGATCGTTATTCCTGTTTTACATACCTGCATGCAGCCCGCCCTTGGATAGGACATGTCAAATAGTCCTATTTGCTTTTGCTTAACGCATTAATTGTACACATAGGCTTAGACATATTATTTAAATAACAACAGGAAATAATATATAGCGTCAGCTTATTATTCCTATCTTCACATTTCCCCTAAAAATGTTTATTTAATATTGCATCCGTACACTTTGGTACGTTCAGTTTGCCAGGGGCTTCTTATGGTGCCACATAATACGACAAGATAAGTCCGAACACTTTTGACAGTGCGGCACCCAAAACTTATAGCATTATATGCATCAACTCCGAATCATGTCTTGGGTCAATAGTTGGGTTTGCCCGCCTCCCTTGTTTTGGTACCTAACGTTCCGTTATATCGGCTAAGGTAGCGCAGGGAGAACTACTGCGATTGTGTCCCGGTTCTTCCGGACGAGCACCTCAGTAGAGAAAGCCAAAAACTGACTGTCATGATGCGGCGAGAGCTGGTCGCTGTTTGAGAGGTCTTAAATCCTTAAAGATTTTCTCCGCTTCAGGCGAGGAATCGGCCTTGTTCGATTTAGGCGTGTATAGCGCCCCAATTCGGCTTTCTGAATTCTAGGGGCTTCGCCGAAATTTAAAATTGTAGACTTCTATGGCTAAGTGAGAGTTATAAAGCCGCATAGTCCGATTGCCTTGTTCGCTGCGCCAAACACCTCCTTAAAGGACCAAAAAATTTGTATAAAGAGTGTTTGGGTTTTCCACGAACACCCCAAAGATCGTTACGTGGGGGGAAGCCGACGAGTAGCCTACTTTCGAATTTTATAAACAGCCGCAAGAAGGTAATATTTTAAATCAACAAAGCGCCATATAGCGCAAACAAACTCGTTTTCATATTACAAAGACGACATGAGTACATTCACTCAAAGATTATGTCCTTGGTACATTCATCGGCCACGAGGCGAGCGCCTTTCATAACGCCATCATAATATTTCTTGGGGTAGCGATGCGCCTTGCCCTCCGGCGATCCATCCTTCACTAGCTTCTCTGCATCCAACTTGGCCCAATGCATCTTCGCACGGGCAAAGGCCCGGCGGGCACCCTCAATACAAACGGATTGCTTGATAACTTCAAGCCGCGGATAGGCATTTACCATCCGCTTTATAAGGCTGAAGTAGCTATCGGGCAGGGGCTCACCAGGCCATATCCGGACTATGAAGTCCTTCATGGCCACTTCGGCCGCCCTGTGGAGTTCAACCAATTGCTTCAGTTGGTCACTGTCGGTGTCAAAACCGGCGGATCTCGGGTAGGGGGTCCCGAACTATGCGTCTAGGCGGATGGTAACAGGAGACAAGGGACACGATGTTTTTACCCAAGTTCGGGCCCTCTCGATGGAGGTAAAACCCTACGTCCTGCTTGATTAATATTGATGATATGGGTAGTACAAGAGTGGATCTACCACGAGATCAAGGAGGCTAAACCCTAGAAGCTAGCCTATGGTATGACTGTTGTAATGTATGTTGTCCTACGGACTAAAGCCCTCCGGTTTATATAGACACCGGGAGGCTAGGGTTTACAGTCGGTTACAATGGTAGGAGATCTACATATCCGACGCCAAGCTTGCCTTCCACGCCAAGGAAAGTCCCATCCGGACACGGGACGGAGTCTTCAATCTTGCATCTTCGTAGTCTTGGAGTCCGCGGATAATGATAGTCCGGCTGTCCGAACACCCCTAGTCCAGACTCCTCAAGTAGGCCCGAACCAGGCTTCAATGACGATAAGTCCAGCGTTTATAGTCTTGGCGTTGCAAGGCGGGTTCTCCCTTCAAATTCCATGTACCTGCCGAATAGTGTCCGGCTTCATCTTGAATACTGTGTTCCTCGGCTTCTACGCCAAATAATGGCCCTCTTCCACGCGTCGCACAAATGCGAAAAGCCAGGGTGTCTTTTACATTCCACCCCCTAGTTGTGCAAGTCGTCCGCCTATAAAAGAGGCAAAAATCCAAATCCAAACCGCACCGTCTTCCTTCCGCGAATATCCCATCGAAGCGCCTCGGACCTAAAAATCCATTCCACCATGGATCGTCGACGCGGCTCTTCTTCACGCGCTCCCAGCCCGCCGCCCGGGAATTGGAGGAGGTGCTCTGTTTCGCACAACGAGCTAGTGAAGCTCCAAACGGGGGGATTTCTCCCTACGGCCTTCATGGTCCCAGTCCGGGCCGGACTGGTTACTTATCAAGGTGGGAGGTAGGCGGAGGACACTCCAAGCCCCAATAAGGGGGAGCGTGTTTGCTTTGTCCCCTACCTGATAAGGGGACTCGGATTCCCAATACATCTGTTCCTCCGCGGGCTCTTGGAGTTCTACGGACTCCAGCTCCACCACCTTACGCTCGCCTCTGTCTTGCATATCGCGGGCTACGTAGCTCTTTGTGAGCTATTCCTGGGCATCGAGCCCCATTTCGCATTGTGGAAGAGGCTGTTCTGCCTTGTACCCCGTTCTCACGATGGGTCCATATATCAAGTGGGCGGCGCCGAAATATGGCGCATTGCCGGGATCGGATACCCATCCGGTACTCCCAAGAAGGCGTCCGAAGACTGGCCCTCAGAGTGGTTTTATATAGGAGACGCTCCGCTGCCGGACCCCGTCCGGATCGGCCTCCCGGAGTTTAGTGCTGCTCCCCTAAAGAAGCGCCTCAGCTGGCGCCCACGGAGCCCCCGATTGGAGGAAGACAAGAGCGTTCATTACCTGATGGGCCGAATAAGATTACTGGCCCACTCCGGGTTGACCATGATTGGAGTCATGACGACATGCATCATGCGGGGGGTACAACCATTGCAATATAGAGGCCACCCCATGTGGGATTTCAACGGGGAAGACGACGCCACCCGTCATGGCCGCAAAGGGCGGGACTCGACCGAGGACCTAGTGAAGATCCTGTCTGGTCTGTACAAGGGGGAGAAGGAGGACCTCCTTCGAACGAACCCCTTAAATGGGTTTTCCATGAACAACCCTAGGGGATGGGTAAGCGAACACCTTTAAGGGCTCGACCCATGCTTTCGAAGTTTAAGCTTCTTACATTATGTCTTCGGTGCAGGATCTACGCCGGACTGTGGAGGACATGGTGAGTCCTGCTCCGCAACCCGAGGATCCAGAAAGATCCCTGGATCCGGCCTCCGAAGAGGACCCGGACATCGAGGTGGAGCTGCTCGACGGGATTTTTCACCAGCTCAGTATAGACAATGCTTTGGTCGCCATTACGGCGGACTACCCCGGACTAAGTTCGGCTTCCCAGGTGACCGCGACCGAAGTTTGGACACCATTATCTCTTCCCTGCCCATTTCTAACCTTCGCGAACGATGGTATTTTGCAGAAGCGCCTTCTGGCAGAAGCCGAGCCTCGGCGGTGACCAACAGAGGCCATCCGGACCAAGAGGGCGAAAAAGGAGCGCGCGTGCGAGCGGAAACGCCACCGCAAAGGTATAGCTCAGATTTGAATTTTTAGAGCAACGCTCCGTTAAAACGCTGAGTGCTCATAATCTTTGTAGGAGAAAAAGCGCCGCCGGATCAAGGCGCGCAGTTGCCGATCCAACCTACACGGCCAGGCTCCAGCGCCCGGCCCGAGGGGAGGCAAGCGCAAGACGCGGGCCGGATCCTTCTCCAACGGGGACACCGACGCATCGTCCGCCACCAAGTCTGAGGTGGAGAGCGCCATGAACCATAGGCGCCACGACAAGATTTCGTGAAGCGTGCTTTCCCGGAGGCATTGGATGCCTTTAAAGCGGGGATGCGCATCTCCGTGCCGCTCAAGATGGTTTTACGAGCCCGCGGAGCAAAGTATGTGAAAGACATACGGGTAAGGGAATTTTAATGGTTGTATATACCAAGAGCCCCGAGACTTAAAGTAGTTATGCTAACTGATTTAAGGATCATTTGAAACGCAGTTTCTTCCGAGAAGAACTCCCACTGTCTCGGAGCTGCAAGATTGCAAGGCCCAACCGAGGTCAGACTTGCTGCCGCAGGAGGAGATGCAAAGACCCCTCCTGGTAACACATTTTTATTAATAAATATAAGCGCTGTGCGGCATGCGCGCAAGTCTAATAATGTCATTGCAGGTACCGCCGGACAAGATCCGGACAGGCAAGCATTGCTGCGCCAGCTAAAGGGCGGTGAGAGTGTGCTGAATAGGGTTCAGCAGGAAAGGAACAAGCTCCAGGATGCCAACGCCAAGCTCGGAGAAGAGCTGAAAGGCGCTCGGGCCGAGCTGTCCGGCACCGTTAAGGAGAATCAGCGGTTTCGTCGCGGCATTTATAGTAAGTGCTTGAACGGACTCTTTTGAAAAGAAGAGTTCGGCGAGGAAGTATTTTGACATGATATGTCTTGTAGGTATACTCACGGGTCGTCCTGCAGAGGAGATGCCCATATCAACGGGTGATCAACTTCCCGAACTGTTGCAGCTACTCGAACGAGTTCGGCAGCAATGAGCGTCGTTGCTCGTGCTTTATGGCCAGCCCTCACCCTACCCAAGGGCCTCGGGAGCTTGCGGAGAAGCTGCAGGAGTCGGCAGCGCTTCCGCTTGTGGAAGATTTCGCTTGCCGTCAAGGTGCTGTGGAGGCTTGGGCCATGGTGAAGACGCGGTACAAGAAGGCGGATCCCAACCACATGGCGAGTTGGACCGGTGGGGCCCGATGGGAAGGAGATCCCTGTGAGTTTGGTGTACAGCCAAGTAGAGTTGGCTGCTAAAATTTCCCAACGGGACTGTAAACTAGACAGCCTGTTAGACGGGATTGAGGAGGAATACAATCAGTAAATTTGACAATGTATGTTATCCTTTAAAGTGACATGTGAAATGCCTTCTAGCCGGATTGTAGATCGTTTGTCTTTGCCGACCTTTTCGCTTCAACCTCGGGACCCTAGAGTCCGGAGTGTGTCCGAATACCTCTTTGGTTGAGACACAACCGTGGTATGCATGGAGACCAGGCGTAGGGGTCATTAGTGCTTTATCAGACAAGTGCCCAACTAGTTATGTTATATCACATGGTTAGTAAGAAACATCTTCCAGGGAGAATAGTTCCGTTAAGGGTTCCTTTCCCTGGGAGGCATGCCCTAAAGTGCATGTCCGGACTGCAAAGAAAGATAAAACATCCGGGGCAGATAGATAAAATAGGTAAAAGTCATCTTTCAAGTCACCGACCAATATTCCCTTAAGAACGCTTAGCTTTCGCTTCACCGACCGAGGTACACATCCGATGACCCGGCAGAATAATCGCAGAGGTGCTCCCTTTACCTCCTAGCCGAACAATCGGGAACGTAGGGGTAAGCACAGGAGCCAGGCAACCCAGCTTGGCCAAAACTTAAGTCATATCGATGCATATAATGGTGAGTAAAAGGTACATGTGGAAGCTTGACACATGTGCTGGGTATGAAACCCGTGTAATTGAGCTTCTGTAAAAGAAGCCCCCAGGAATAATGAGTGCGGATGGCACATCATGCGTGTGCAAAAATGCGAGAATAGGCCCGTAGGGGCTTTTAAATAAAAAGGCATAAAAAAGAGAAATAAAGGATAGCCGAAGTGTAAAAGTTTGGACGGGGGAAGGGGACGAACTCTTAGTCCGGCGCTAGGCATAGAATCGTCGGAGGCGGGCTGCGTTCCATGGGTTCGGCTCGAGTCGGTTATCCGACGCATTTCTTAGACGGTATGCTCCGCCAGTCAGGACTTGATCGATAATGAAGGGGCCCTCCCATTTGGGCTTGAGCTTGTCCTTTTTCTTGTCCGGCAGGTGTAGAACTAGTTCGCCAACGTTGTAAGTCTTGGCCCGTACTTCTCTGCTTTGATATCTTCGGGCCTGCTGCTGATAAAATGCGGAACGAGCCTTCGCGACGTCACGTTCTTCCTCCAATGTGTCCAAGCTGTCCTGCCGATCAAGCTCAGCTTCTCTTTCCTCATACATGCGCACTCGAGGTGAGTCATGAATAATGTCACAGGGCAAGACTGCCTCTGCACCGTATACCATAAAAAATGGTGTGAATCCGGTAGTACGGTTAGGCGTTGTCTGCAGCCCCCAGAGTACGGAGTCGAGCTCCTCGACCCATTGTGTGTCGGATTTAGTAAGTGACCTCACTAGTCTGGGTTTAATGCCGCTCATTATTAGACCATTTGCTCTTTCCACTTGACCGTTGGTTTGAGGGTGATAGACTGAAGCGTAGTCGAGCTTGATGCCCATATTTTTGCACCATGACTTAACCTTGTCGGCTGTGAAGTTCGTGCCGTTGTCGGTGATGATGCTGTGGGGACTCAGTACGTGTACCACCCCGATATAAAGTCTATCACTGGTCCGGACTCTGCCGCTTTGACCGGTTTGGCCTCTATTCATTTGGTGAATTTATCCACCATGACCAATAGGTACCTTTGCTTGTGGGTTCCCCTTTAAGGGGTCCAACCATGTCAAGCCCCTGCACATGAACGCCGTGTAATGGGTATGGTTTTGAGGGCGGTGGGTGGCATATGGCTCTGATTAGCAAAGAACTGACAACCAACGCATCGCTGGACCAAGTCCTGCGCGTCTGCCCAAGCCATCGGCCAATAAAATCCTGTACGGAATGCCTTTCCTACAAGGGCCCGGGCTGCTGCGTGGTGTCCTCCTAGTCCGGCATGAATTTCGGCCAGGAGGTTTCGCCCTTCCTCTTCGGAGATGCACCTTTGAAGGACTCCGATTGTACTTTTCTTATAAAGTTCTCCCTCATGGACCTTGTAGGCTTTCGATCGCCGGACTATGCAGCGGGCCTCGTTTTGGTCTTCGGGAAGTTCCTGCCTAAGTAAGTAGGCTAGGAAAAGTTCTGTCCACGCGGTGATTACTGCCATTATGACGTGGGCTGAAGGTGTTGTGTCATCTGCTGAATCACCGGTTGGTGCGGTTTTCTCCGGTTTGTCACTACCGGGCTCCTCTTCCCATAGTACGGATGGCTTGAAGAGCCGTTCCAGGAAGATATTTGGAGGGACAGCATCACGTTTTGCACCGATGCGTGCCAGTACGTCGACCGCTTGGTTATTATCTCGAGCTATGTGATGGAATTCCAGTCCTTCAAACCGAGCTGACATTTTTAGGACAGCGTTGCGATATGCTGCCATTTTCGGATCCTTGGCGTCAAAGTCTCCGTTTATTTGGGATATTGCCAGGTTTGAATCCCCGCGCACCTCTAGGCGTTGAATGCCCATGGAGACTGCCATTCGGAGACCATGTAACAGGGCCTCGTATTCGGCTACATTGTTGGAGTCCGTGTACATGATTTGAAGTACTCCCTCCTTCCCAAAATATAAGGCGCGATTGACTTTTTACGGTCTTTGATGCATGACTTTGACCACTAATATATTTCAATGTATATGGATTGAACATGTATAAATGGCATCATCGTATTTGTCTTGCAGAACAATTTTATTTCATAGGTATGTATACTAATTTTATAGACATATAATACATGAAAATCATAGTCAAAGTTCCGTAACGAAGACCAGAAAAGTCAAACCGTGCCTTACATTTTGGGAAGGAGGGAGTACATACTAGACTGTATCTCCGGTTGGGGACGTCAGTACGACGCCAGCCCCCAGTCCGGCCAACATTTTGGAGCCATCGAAATGCATAGTCCAGTTGGAGTATGCACCGTACTATTTAGGGAGTTCGGCTTCGGTCCATTCGGCGACGAAGTCAGCCAAAACTTGTGACTTTATAGCTCGCCGAGGTTTGTAAGTTATGTCAAATGGTAAGACCTCAATGGCCCATTTTGCAATCCTGCCCGTTGCGTCGCGGTTACTTATAATGTCATTGAGTGGTACTTCAGAGACCACTGTTATCGAACACTCTTGAAAGTATTGCCGGAGCTTTCAGGACGCCATGAACACCGCATATGCTATCTTTGATAGTGCGGGTAACGGGATTTGCAGGGGGTTAACACAGTGGATACATAATACACTGGTTTTTGAAGAGGGAATTTATGCCCTTCTGTCACTCGTTCGACGACGAGGACCGCGCTTACAACTTGATGCGTTGCTGCGATGTATAACAACATTGGTTCGCCCAGAGTGGGCGCAGCCAGGACCGGATTTGTTGCCCATATGGCCTTTATTTCTTCGAGTCCGGCAGTGGCAGCATCCGTCCACTCGAAGTGTTCGGTGCGCTTGAGGAGGCGATAGAGGGGCAACACCTTTTCTCCTAAACGGGAGATAAGGCGGCTTAAGGCTGCCACGCATCCTGTTAATTTTTGTATTTGTTTGAGGTCTTTTGGAATATCCAACTGCGACAGAGCTCGGATTTTAGCCAGATTTGCTTCAATTCCTCTACCGGATACAATCAAGCCCAGCAGCTTTCCGGTGATACGCCAAAACGCATTTTTCGGATTCAGCTTGATGTCATATGCTCTGAGGTTGTCGAATGTGAGCCTCAAATCGTCTACTAGAGTTTCGACGTGTTTTGTTTTGACGACTACATCATCTACGTATGCCTCGACTGTTTTGCCGATCTGGGTGGCCAGACATGTTTGAATCATGCGCTGATATGTTGTGCCGGCATTTTTAAGTCCGAAGGGCATCGTGTTGAAGCAGAATGGTCCGTATGGAGTGATGAATGCTGTTGCGGCTTGGTCTGCTTCCGCCATCTTGATTTGATGATAGCCAGAGTATGCGTCCTGGAAGCACAACAAATCGTGCCCTGCTGTAGCATCGATAATTTGGTCGATGCGGGGGAGAGGGAAGGGATCCTTTGGGCAAGCCTTATTGAGGTCTTTAAAATCCACACAGAGGCGCCAGGATTTATCCTTCTTTGGTACCATCACCAGATTTTCTAGCCAGTCCGGATGTTTGATATCTCTAATGAATCCGGCTTCCAATAGTTTGGCTAGCTCTTCTCCCATTGCCTGTCTTTTGGGTTCGGAAAATCGTCGAAGAGCCTGTTTGACTGCCTTAATTCCTTTTAGGATGTTTAGGCTGTGTTCTGCCAACCTGCGTGGGATTTCGGGCATGTCTGAAGGATGCCAGGCGAAGATATCCCAATTTTCCCGGAATTCGCGATCTGGCGCGCTACTGGGTTCAATTGTGCCCCAATGGAGGCCGTCTTTGTTGGGTCCGTTGGATGGACCTGGAATTTTATTATTTCATCTGCTGGTTTGAAGGAGGTGGACTTGGATCTTTTATCGAGTATCACATCGTCCCTGTTCATCGTAGAGCGCAGCACGGTGAGTTCTTCTGCCGCTAAGGCTTCGGATAGTGCCTCGAGGGCTAGTGCGGCTGTCTTGTTTTCGGTCGGAGTGCTATGTCCGGTCATCAAGCGAGTGATTATTCCACGGGCCTGCATTTTGAGCTTCATGTACCCGTAATGAGGTACCGCTTGAAAAATTGTGAATGCCTCTCGTCCTAATATGGCGTGATACCCGCTGCTGAACGGGGCCACCTGGAACGTGACTTCTTCGGATCTGTAATTGTCCGGAGAGCCGAACACCACATCGAGTGTGATTTTTCCGGTGCAGTGCGCTTCCCGGCTAGGGATTATTCCTCTAAAGGTTGTGCTGCTTCACTCAATACGGCTCCAATCGATTTCCATTTTTCGCAGAGTTTCCTCGTAAATGAGGTTTAGTCCGCTGCCGCCATCCATGAGGACTTTTGTCAGTCGAAAGCCGTCCACTATGGGACTAAGTACCAGTGCAGCTGGAGCTCTGGTTGTTCTGAATTTAGGCTCGTCGCTGCCATTGAAGGTAATAGCTGTGTCGCTCCATGGTTTTGCTGTTGCTACTTGGTAGACTTCGGCGAGTCCGCGGATTGTTCGCTTTCGCATATTGTTTGATGCGAAGGTCTCGAAGACTGTTGATACCGTGTTGGTATTGTTGGAGTGGTTTCCCAGAGCTAGAAGCTCCTCACCACTTTTGGCCACCTGCCGTAATATCCAACATGCTCGAAGGCTATGTGTTGGGACGGCTCCCTCTGTACTATGAAGCTTACAGGGTCCATTGAGCCATCCCTCCAAAGACGGTTCCGCTTCCCTTATTGGGTTTTTGTTTTTCGTTTTTGCATCCGGGCACGAGTGTAAGGCGCCTTTTGTCATGGATTGGGTTTGGGGCCGGATTATCCCAAAATTGGTTTTCGGTTTTCCGGAAGCTCTCCATCGCACAGTACTTTCGTACTATGGATGCCAGATCGGTGAAGCGCGTAATTTTGCGACGATCAATGGCGTTTAGTATTCCCTTGTCCGTGCAGTTATTGCAGAAGATTGATATTGCGTTTTCCTCTCGGCAGTCCTTTATCCTGTCCATAACCAGGAGGAATCTGGCCCAGTAGTGATGTACTGTTTCAGCGGGCTCTTGCCGTATTAGAGATAGATCGCATATGTCTGGGCGGGTGGGTGGACTAAAATCCGGATCCCTGCCCATCTTGGGGCTCAAAGGCCGAGGGGTTTCCAAATTCGGAAGCTTGGTTTGCTGGACACAATCCAGCGAGTCCGGAGCGATGCATGATTTTAAGTTCAATGCTCGACGGAAGTCCGTCCCTCCGCGGGAATCCGGCATGGAGGGCTCGGGAATCCGGACATGAATTGTTTTCAACATAGGCAAAGAGTTGCCGTGTTGCTCTTCTACCACTGTGATGTGGTGGGTGGCCTGGGGAGAGTTAATCTCTCTCAGATCAGTTTTAAGCCCAATCTGGTTGTAGTCCGTAGCGACTCCCAGGGCGGCGATGTGATCCAAGAGCTCATTAACAGACGAGAGCTCTATTGGGTCCAACTGTTCGGCAGCTTTAGGGCTGACGCGAAGATAGCTTCTGACGACTTGCGAAGTCATTGTCGAAGCGGCGGCCGGACAGGCGGTCATAAGAAAACCACCAAGCCGGATAGTTTGGCCGGCGGCCAAGGCCCCTTCGGCGAAAACACCGTCTTTGAAGACGGGTGGAGGCATCCGCTCTATCGGTGACGACACAGAGGAACTCCCAATGAAAGCACCAATGTCGGTGTCAAACCGGCGGATCTCGGGTAGGGGGTCCCGAACTGTGCGTCTAGGCGGATGGTAACAGGAGACGAGGGACACGATGTTTTTACCCAGGTTCGGGCCCTCTCAATGGAGGTAAAACCCTATGTGCTGCTTGATTAATATTGATGATATGGGTAGTACAAGAGTGGATCTACTACGAGATCAAGGAGGCTAAACCCTAGAAGCTAGCCTATGGTATGACTGTTGTAATGTATGTTGTCCTACGGACTAAAGCCCTCCGGTTTATATAGACACCGGGGGAGGCTAGTGTCACGCCCAATATGCGACCCTATCCAAAAGGAACTCAAAGGTCCCACCAAGGATAGACCCGCATATTGGGACGCTTTTGCAAGGTGGATATCATTACATCAACATTACATAATAGTGGGGATACATCCGATACATACAATGTCACATGAATACAACAATACAACATACAAGAACAACATCCGACTACGGATGAATCATAAACAGAAACTCCAACAATATCCACCCTGCTAGCCCAGGCTGCCGACCTGGAACCTATCCCCTGATCGAAGAAGCAGAAGAAGAAACTCCAAAACAAGCAACATCGCTCTCGCGTCATGATCATCGCATAACCTGTACCTGCAACTGTTGTTGTAGTAATCTGTGAGCCACGAGGACTCAGCAATCCCATTACCATGGGTATCAAGACTAGCAAAGCTTAATGGGAAAAGGAAGGGGTAAAGTGGTGAGGTTGCAGCAGCGACTAAGCATATATGGTGGCTAACATACGCAAATGAGAGCGAGAAGAGAAACAAAGGAACGGTCGTGAAGCTAGCAATGATCAAGAGGTGATCCTGAACACCTACTTACGTCAAGCATAACACAGGAACCGTGTTCACTTCCCGGACTCCGCCGAGAAGAGACCATCACGGCTACACACGCGGTTGATGTGTTTTAATTCGGATCTGGTGTCAAGTTATCTACAACCGGACATTAACAAATTCCCATCTGCCACATAACCGCGGGCACGGCTCTCGAAAGTTTATACCCTGCAGGGGTGTCCCAACTTAGCCCATGACAAGCTCTCGCGATCAACGAAGGAATAGACCTTCTCCCAGGAAGACCCGATCAGTCTCGGAATCCCGGTTTACAAGACATTTCGACAATGGTAAAACAAGACCAGCAAAACCGCCCGATGCGCCGACAATCCCGATAGGAGCTGCACATATCTCGTTCTCAGGGCAACACCGGATAAGCGAAGCGTACAGGTACCGACGAATCCAAGTTGCCAAGGAATGGTCCCGCACGGTGCTCTAGTTTGGACCAACACTTAGACAAGCATTGGCCCGGGGGGGCTATAATAAAGATGACCCTCGAGAGAGCGACTCCCAAGGGAAAAGTAGGTGGTGGTGAGGCAAATGGTAAAAGTCAATGTTGGGCCTTGCTGGACAAGTTTTATTCAAAGCGAACTGTCAGGGGGGTCCCATAAATCACCCGACCGCGTTAGGAATGCAAAATCCGGGAACATAACACCGGTATGACGGAAACTAGGGCGGCAAGAGTGGAACAAAACACTAGGCATAAGGCCGAGCCTTCCACCCTTTACCAAATATATAGATGCATTAATAATATAAGAGATATTGTGATATCCCAACATAACCCTGTCCACCATGGAGAAATCTTCAACTTCACCTGCAACTAGCAACGCTATAAGAGGGGCTCAGCAAAAGCGGTAACATAGCCAATCAATGGTTTGCATAGGAAAGGTGTCAAAGGTTAGAGGTTCATGGCAATATAGGATGGCTTGATAAACAGGTGATAGGTTGCGCAGCATAGCGATAGAACGAAACAACTAGCATAGCAATGACAGTAGTGAGATCCAGGGTAGCGGTCATCTTGCCTGAAATCCCGCAAGGAAGAAGAACGAGTCCATGAAGAAGACGAACGGATGAAGCCGAACCAACCATAGACGAACGAATCCTCACGACCGCAACGAAACAAGAACTAACAAGAAGAAGCACACAACATAGGTAAACACACCACACATAGGCAAGACATGATGCACAACAAGCATGATGCATGACATAACTACATGGAGCTACTCATGGCAAGAGATGATGCAAACAAGAACAACACATCAAGGCAAGTTTAAATGAGGCCGGGAACAACATATAACAATTCCGGTAAGTCCTCATATGCATATTTCGAAATTGGTCCAGAACTGAACAAACCTTATGTTCAAGTTGTTAAACAGCAAGTTAAGATGCACCAAGATGATCTATATGAAATTCTAGTCAAGTTACATATAAAGTTCATTACATTCGGAGCTACAACCTAGAAGATATGAGCAAAACAAGTTAAACATGGCATTGATGCAAAATGCACCCAAACATCAAGTAAACACACCAAAACAAGGATGCAACATGATAATATGAAGCTACATGCAAAATCAAGCAAGTTTCATATAGAGCACACTCAAAACGGAGCAACGGTGCAACACACACACACACACACTATACAAGTCATAACAACAATCTGTCCATAACAGCAACTAGGCATCTTACAAGCATCAAAACAATATGCTACAGCATCTCAACGTAAGAACAAAAGGCATGGGCATGAAGTACTGGTAAAGCATAACAAAACATGAACACTGAGCTATCTCCAGAAAAGACTAGAACATGCTCAAAATGACATGGAGATATTGCAAATAATAACAATTTCAGACTTATCAGGAAATAACATCAGGTTGCAATGTTGAGAGCTATCAAACAACATGTTACAGGAAGCTATCATGGCAAACAAAGGCATGGCATGATACTACTAAATGCATAGAACAACAGTCCCTTACTGACCATGAGCCAAAAAGGCATGGAAAATATGATGGCACCCATGTAAACATGGAAAGTTATATTACAGATTTAAACATGGCAGGAACAACAATAAGTAGGCATGTTCGTGAGCTTGAACCACTCACTACAGAGCAATACATGGCATGGCAAGGCAACCAACAGTAAGAAGGCATGTTTATGAAGCTAAGCATGGCAAGAGCAAGGTCATAGGGTGCATGGAACACTAGCAAAACACATGGGAACTAGTGAACTTAATGTTAATAGGCTGATAGCAACATTATCAAGCAACTTTAGAGCAAGATAACAACATGTTCCAGCAGGCCATAATTGCAACCAAGGGCATGAATGGATAGAGCAAGACATGTAGATCAAAACATGTTTATAGGACATCTTCAGATTATGCATAGAATGATTAGTAGAAGCATGTTAACATAGCAACAAAATATAACAGAATCTGCCAGAAAACAAAGAACAAAGAACTACCCTACTTAACAAGCTTGATGCACTCAGCACACAACTCACAAAAATACATGGTTGGCACCCCTGGAAAGATGGCATGGCATAGATCAACATACATGTAGAGCTCATACTCATAGGGTGCACACATCAATCATGGCAAAAAAGATAAAACAGCAAGTTATAATAGTTTCAGCAGATTAACAGCAACATGCACTCTTCCAACAGCATTTCGGGCATCAAGATGAGCTCAAATAAAAATGATGCAATGGAATGAAATGAAGTACTCGTCGAGACGAACAATTTGACATATTACACGCATGAAATGGACCTACGGGTGCCGAGATGCAGCAGGTCAAACATGGCATGAAAATGCAAGAAATCTGGGACAGTGGAAAAACGGGGTCAACCTTCTCTGCACGGATTACAAGGTGGCGGCGCGAGCTCGCCGGAGAGTTCGCCGGAGTTGCGGGAGGAGGACGCCGGAGGTCGGGGAAGTGGCCGGGGAGGTCTCCTCCGGCCGGATCCGGCCGGATCCGGTGCGGAGCGGCGAGGGGCGGCGGAGGCGCGCCGAGGGCTGCCCGGTGGCGGAGAGGCGCAGGGCGCTGGGCAGGAGGCGCGCTGGCGGGAGCGGCGGGCGGCGGCGACGGAGGCGGGTGCTGGGGCGAGGCGGGCGGCGGCGGCGCGGATCGGCGGCGGCGCAAGGCGAGCGGCGGCGACGAGGCGCGCGCCGAGGGCGAAGCCGCGGCGGCGGCGGCGGATCTCGACGGCGGCGCAAGGCGCGGCGGCGGCGGCGCAGCGGCAGCGCGGCGGCGCGGCGGCGACGCGACGGAGGCGGCGGCGGCGCTGCTGCTGGCTGGCCCCTTGCGCAGCGGGCGGCGCGGACAAAGCGGGGACACGTGGCAGGACGGGATTCGCCAGCGCGACGGCGGCGGACATGTCCGGCCCGGTCCGGACATGTCCGGCGCGGCGCGGAGGAGAAATTAGGGTTTCGGGAGGAATCATCCGTGAATTTGGAAGGGGAGGGCATATTTATAGGTAGAGGGAGCTAGGAGAGTCCAAATGAGGAGCGGTTTTCGGCCACGCGATCGTGATCGAACGACCGAGAGCATGGAGGGGAGTTAGATGGGTTTTGGGCCACTTTGGAAGGGGTGTTGGGCTGCAACTCAAAGAGGGCTTTACGGTTACCTTGTTAACCGTTGAGTACCAAACGACCTCCAAATGGCACGAAACTTGACAGGCGGTCTACCGGTGCTATACCAAGGCCGCTTGGCAAACCTCGGGCCATTCCGAGAAAGTTTAATACCCGCTCACAAAGAAAGACAAAAGGGGGACGCCGGGTGAGATAGGAGCGCCAGATTGCAAAACGGACAACGGGGAAAAAGCTCGGATGCATGAGATGAACACGTATGCAAAATGAGATGCACATGATGACATGATATGAAATGCAGATGATGACATGGCAAAGTGCAACACGCAAGCAAATGACATGGCAACGACGGCGAATAACTGGCAGACACCTGGCGCATCGAATCCGGGGCGTTACAGCTAGGGTTTACACAGAGTCGGTTACAATGGTAGGAGATCTACATATCCGTATCGCCAAGCTTGCCTTCCACGCCAAGGAAAGTCCCAACCGGACACGGGACGGAGTCTTCAATCTTGCATCTTCGTAGTCTTGGAGTCCAGCGGATAATGATAGTCTGGCTGTCCGGACACCCCCTAGTCCAGGACTCCCTCTGTCACTTAGAGGCATTGGGTGTTCGGCTCCAATGTACTGGGACCAGAACAGCTGCTCCGTCGAGCTCCCCTCTTCGGCAAGGTAGAACTCCGTGGCATCCGATATGCTGCGTGGCAGATCTGCGAATGCCCCTGGAGAGCTCCGAATTTGGGTAAGTAAAAGAAATGTCTCCTCCACATGCTTGATTTGCATAATGAATGCCTTACCCGCCGCTATCTTCTTGGCTGCCTGGATTTCCTCTTGGGCCTTTTGGGCTTTGGCCTTGGTGTCTTTCGCACTCTGAAGGGCCTTTGCAAGCTCAGACTCTTGCGTCTTGAAGTCACGCTCCAAGGACTCGAACTTCTTGCCGAGCTCCTGGAGCTCTTGCTGTACCTCGCCCACCCTAGCATCTTGCTTTTCATGCTCAATACGCTCCATGGCCGCCTTGTCTTCCACCTCGGATAGCGCTTTCTTCAGGGCCGCCACTTAGGTCGTGGCCCCTATTAAAAAATCATGAAGCTTTTTGTTAACGTCACCAATTATTTCTCCTATATATGACACATGGATGGGGTATCACTCACCTTTGTTCTCTTCGAGCTGCCTCTTTGTAAGGCTGAGCTCCTCTTCGTCCTGCTTCAGGTCCCGTTCGAGTCCGGCGACCTCTACTGTGCGGGCAGCAGCGGCAAGCAATACCGCCTGCTTATTCACATAGACACATACTATTAGATTCCTACGGCTTAGAGTTGACCCTCCGTTTGGCTTTTCTTTCCGAACACCAAACAGAGTATCAGGGGCTACTATCTATTGGGTGATAATTTCTCACACTTTTGACTACTTACCTAAAAGCCTGTTAGGAGGCTGGTGCAGGCTTCGGTCAATCCGCTTTGGGCGGACCGAACCTTCTGAATCACCGTACTCATAAGAGTACAGTGCTCTTCATCAATGGAAGCGCCGCGAAGCACTTCGAGCAGACTATATGACGCCTCCGGCGTGACGGAGGTCATCGGCACGACTGGCTCGCCCTCCCTGGCGAGGGGCTGCCTACCCGAATCCGGAACCTTTGGAGGTTCCGGTGCAGTGTCCGGCTGGAAGCCCAACTTGCTGCGGCTCTCGTCAGCATAATCTATGGGGACCTTACCCCCCATGTGCCCGGCGTCTAGAATTTTGCCTTGGGGCATCCCCACAACTGCCTTCCCCTGCTCTGGTACCCTTTGGGACAACACCTCCGTGTCATCCGCAGGCCGAGGGGAGGTGTCCGTCGGGAGCGAATTCATTGCCGAATCACTCAGAGACCCATCCGAAGAGGATACCTCGTGATGGGACCTGGCCGAACTGCATATGCGTGTTTGGCGTTATAACAAACTATGAAGTTAAGTCACACGAAAAGTATTACAGAGTGCGGATACTTACGATCTCGCCAGGGGCTTGCCCCTGGGCAGCCACTCCTCCTCGCTCTAAGCGGCCGCTGTGGAGTGATCCGGAAGGGACGCCTTTCCCTTCTTTGGCGTCCTAGCCTCCCCTTGTGGGGCGACTTTTCTTTTCTTCTCCTCCCCAATGCGGGGAGGGGGGATTTCTTCATGTTTCCCCCCGTCTCCGCGGGAGGAATCTGCCTCGCCGTCCTGGGACGACGAGTCTATTACGGCCTTGCACTGGAGACCCTTCTTGGTCCCCGCGGCCGCCTTCTTAGACCCTTCGGCCTCCCCGGATGGGGTGGCCTTCTTCTTCTTCTTCTCCCCCTTCATGGGAGGAGCGCGCCTCATCGCCTTCGGACGAGGCGTCCGGTGCGACCTTGCACCGGAGACCCTTCCTGGTCCCCGTGGCTTTCTTTTCGGCCTTCTTTTCCGGCGCGTGGTAAGGTGTCGGAACTAGCATCTCCGTCAGGAGTGCGGTTGCTGCATCTTCTGGCAACGGAGCCGGACAGTCGATCCACTCCGCCGTCACCATGTAATCCTGATTAGATAAACACGGTGACTTAAAATCCTCCCATGAATATGCTGGGAAAGGTACACCTAGTGATGATCAGAAAACTTACCGAATTGGCAAGCCGCGTGGCGCAGAGTTCGCGGTCCTCTGATGTGGGAGGAGGTACTTCGGGGGCCTTGAACAGCACCTTCCAGACGTCCTTATGCGTCATACCAAAAAGCTCTTGCAGCGTCCGGTGTTCGGCCGGATCGAACTCCCACAAATTGAATGCCCGTCTTTGGCACGGAAGGATTCGGCGGGAGAGCATGACTTGGACCACGTTGACAAGCTTGATCTTGTTGTCCATCATGTTTTTAATACAGTTCTGAAGTCCTGTCAGCTCCGCAGGTTCACCCCAGGCCAGGCCCTTCTTTTCCCAGGAGGTGAGCCGCATGGGGATTCCGGATCAGAATTCGGGGGCCGCCGCCCAGTTGGCGTCACGCGGCTCGGTGATGTAGAACCACCCCGATTGCCACCCTTTAACGGTCTCCACAAAGGAGCTGTCGAGCCAGGTAACATTGGGCATCCTGCCCACCATGGCGCCTCCGCACTCCGCTTGCTGGCCGCTCACGATCTTCGGCTTCATAGCCATAGGCCGAAGTGGGGCTAGAAGTGGAGGAAGGCCTCGCACACGACGATCAACGCCGAGATGTTGAGGACGAAATTTGGGGCTAGATCATGGAAGTCCAGCCCATAGTAAAACATGGGCCCACGGACAAAGGGATGAAGTGGAAATCCTTGTCCGCGAACGAAATGAGAGAGGAACACTACTCTTTCCCGAGACTTTGGAGTGGGGGTGATCTGTCCCTCCGCCGGAAGCCTGTGCACGATGTTGGCGGCCAGGTATCCGGCCGCCCGAAGCTTGGTAATGTCCTCCTCCGTGACGGAGGAGGCCATCCACTTGCCTCCCGCTACGGACATGCTGCGAATGGTCCTACGGAGAAGGTGAGAACTTGGCGCTGGGGCTCGAGAGTGCGAGAATGGATGAGCAAAAGAGGAAGAAGGCGTGGGTAAAAATGGGAGATCCTTACCCTTTATAGAGGTGGCGAAAACGGTGCGCCTCCCCGCTTGCCTGATGAAATCGCTTATTTTCCAAGCGCCACGTTAATAGCATGGTTGGGTTAACCATACCCGTATTAATGAGGATCCCGTGATAAGGGGACATGATCTCTGCTTCGACAAGACGTGCCGAGGAAACCGCCTCGCAATATGTGCGGTGGCTGGTTGTGGGAAAACGGTTGGTGTGATGTCACGTTATCTAAAAATGTCAGCAGATTATGTTTGTAGAATATTGTTCTCTCTACGGTGGTATGTGAAAATCGTCTTGCAGAGCCAGACATGATTTTAGTGTTTGAGAGTTACTCTGGAGTATTCGGAGATGGAACCCGCCTTGTAATGCCGAAGACAATCTGCGCGTCGGACTCATCGTCATTGAAGCTGGTTCAGGGGCTACTGAGGGAGTCCTGGATAAGGGGGTATCCGGACAACCGGACTATATACTTTGGCCGGACTATTGGACTATGAAGATACAAGACTCAAGACTTCGTCCCGTGTCCGGATGGGACTCTCCTTTGCATGGAAGACAAGCTTTGCGATTTGGGTGTTAGATCTCCTTCTTTGTAACCGGCTCTGTGTAACCCTAGCCTCCTCTGGTGTCTATATAAACCGGAGGGTTTAGTCCATAACACAACAACAATCATAATCATAGGCTAGCTTCTAGGGTTTACCCTCTACGATCTCGTGGTAGATCAACTCTTGTAATACTCATATCATCAAGATCAATCAAGCAGGAAGTAGGGCATTACCTCCATCGAGAGGGCCCGAACCTGGGTAAAACATCGTGTCCCCTGCCTCCTGTTACCATTAGCCTTAGACGCACAGTTCGGGACCCCCTACATGAGATCCGCCGGTTTTGACACCGAGAGAGACTTGCAAAGATAACTTAATCACACATAAAAGAATTCAGAGGAGATCCAAATATTTCTCATAGATAAACTTGACCATAAACCCACAATTCACCGGATCTCAACAAACACACCACAAAAAGAGTTACATCGAATAGATCTCCAAGAAGATCAAGGAGAACATGGTATTGAGATTCAAAGAGAGAGAAGAAGCCATCTAGCTAATAACTATGGACCCGAAGGTCTGTGGTAAACTACTCACAACTCATTGGAAGGGCTATGGTGTTGATGTAGAAGCCCTCTGTGGTTGATTCCCCCTCCGGCGGAGCGCCGACAAAGGCTCCAAGATGGGATTTCGTGGATACAGAAGGTTACGGCGGTGGGATTAGGTTTTCGTGGTCACTTCTGATGTTCTCACGGTATCTGGGTAGATATAGGAGGAAGAAGTAGGTCGGTGGACTCCCGAGGGGCCCACGAGATAGGGGCCGCGCCAAGTAGGGGGGCGCTCTCCACCCTCGTGGCCTCTTGGATTGCTTCTTGACTTGCACTCCAAGTCCTATGGATCACGTTCGTTCCAAAAATCACGCTCCCGAAGGTTTCATTCCGTTTGGACTCCGTTTGATATTCCTTTTCTTCGAAACGCTGAAATAGGCAAAAAAACAGCAATACGGGCTGGGCCTCCGGTTAGTAGGTTAGTCCCAAAAATGATATAAAAGTGTAAAGTAAAGCCCATAAACATCCAAAACGGGTAATATAATAGCATGGAACAATCAAAAATTATAGATACATTGGAGACGTATCAAGCATCCCCAAGCTTAATTCCTGCTCGTCCTCGAGTAGGTAAATGATAAAAATAGAATTTTTGATGTGGAATGCTACCTAGCATAATTCTCAATGTGATTTTCTTTATTGTAGCATGATTGTTCAGATCCAAATGATTCAAGATAAAAGCTTATAAAACATAAAAATTAGTAATACTCGAAGCATACTAACAAATAATCATGTCCTATCAAAATAGCATAGCCAAAGAAAGTTTATCCCTACAAAATCATATAGTTAGGCCATGTTGGTTCATACTTTTTAACGCGCTTCAACTTTTTCAACTCGTACGCAATACATGAGCACAAGCCATGGACATAGCACTATGGTGGTATATGGTGGTGGTTGTGAGGACAAAAAGGGAGAAGATAGTCTGACATCAACTAGGCGTATCAACAGGCTATGGAGATGCCCATCAATAGATATCAATGTGAGTGAGTAGGGATTGCCATGCAACGAATGCCCTAGATCTATAAATGTATGAAAGCTCAACAAAAGAAACTAAGTGGGTGTGCATCCAACTCGCTTGCTCACGAAGACCTAGGGCATTTTGAGGAAGCCCATCATTGGAATATACAAGCCAAGTTTTATAATGAAAAATTCCCACTAGTATATGAAAGTGACAACACAAGAGACTCTCTATCATGAAGATCATGGTGCTATTTTGAAGCACAAGTGTGGAAAACAGATAGTAGCATTGTCCCTTCTCTCTTTTTCTCTCATTTTATTTTATTTTATTTGGCCTTTCTCTTCTTTTATTTGGCCTTTCTCTTTTTTCATTTGGTGGGCTCTTTGGCCTCTTTTTTTATTTAAAGTCCGAAGTCTCATCCCGGCTTGTGGGGGAATCATTGTCTTCATCATCCTTTCCTCACTTGGGACAATCCTCTAATAATGAAGATCATCACACTTCTATTAATTTACAACTCGAGAATTACAACTCAACACTTAGAACAAAATATGACCCTATATGAATGCCTCCGGCGGTATACCGGGATATGCAATGAATCAAGAGTGACATGTATGAAAATTATGAGGGTGGCCTTGCCACAAATACAATGTCAACTACATGATCATGCAAAGAGCAATATGACAATGATGGAGTGTGTCATAATAAACGGAACGGTGGAAAGTTGCATGGTAATATATCTCGGAATGGCTATGGAAATGCCATAATAGGTAGGTATGGTGGCTGTTTTGAGGAAGGTAAATAATGGGTGAATGATACCGACGAAAGTTGCGCGGTATAATAGAGGCTAGCAAGGTGGAAGGGTGAGTGTTCGTATATCCATGGACTCACATTAGTCATAAACAACTCATATACTTATTGCAAAAGTCTACTTACCCTCGAAGCAAAGTACTACCACGCATGCTCCTAGGGGAAGGGTTGTTTGTTAGCATGATCTCTAAGCAAAAATGGAAATAACTTCAATTTAACAATATCATTATCCATGTCTTTCTTATTTTGCATATCACACAAATCAACAAAGTTGTTTAGATGAGTAGCGGCATCTTCACTACGAAGGCCGCAAAATTGATCTTTCATGACAAGATTCAACAAAGCAGCATTGATTTCACAAGATTCAACATCATTAAGAGGAGCAATCGGAGTGCTAAGGAAATCATTATTATTGGTATAGTAAAAGTCACACAATTTAGTATTATCTTGAGCCATCGTGACAAGCAATCCAGCACACAAGCACACGAGAGGCAAGTGAAAAAGAGACGAACGGAAAAGAAAGCGTGAATAAGACGGTAAGGGTGAAGTGGGGGCAAGGAAAACGAGAGGCAAATGGCAAATAATGTAATGCGAGGGAGATGAGTTTGTGATGGGTACTTGGTTTGTCTTGACTTGAGCGAAGACCTCCCCGGCAACGGCGCTGGAAATCCTTCTTGCTACCTCTTGAGCACTGCGTTGGTTTTCCCTTGAAGAGGAAAGGGTGATGCAGCAAAGTAGTGTAAGTATTTCCCTTAGTTTTTGAGAACCAAGGCATCAATCCAATAGGAGGCTCCACGCAAGTCACTCGTACCTACACAAACAAACAAGAACTTTGCAACCAACGCGATAAAGGGGTTGTTAATCCCTTCACGACCACTTGCGAAAGTGAGATCTGATAGAGGTAATAAGATAAGATAAATATTTTTGGTATTTTTATGATATAGATTGGAAAGTAAAGATTGCAAAATAAGATAGATTGGAAACTTATATTATGGAAGATAGACCCGGGGGCCATAGGTTTCACTAGTGGCTTCTCTCAAGATAGCATAAGTATTACGGTGAGTGAACAAATTACCGTCGAGCAATTGACAGAAAAGTGCATAGTTATGAGAATATGTAGGCATGATCATGTATATAGGCATCACGTCCGCGACAAGTAGACCGACTCCTGCCTGCATCTACTACAATTACTCCACACATCGACCGCTATCCAGCATGCATCTAGAGTATTAAGTTCATAAGAATAGAGTAACGCATTAAGCAAGATGACATGATGTAGAGGGATAAACTCAAGCAATATGATATAAACCCCATCTTTTTATCCTTGATGGCAACAATACAATACGTGGCTTGCTGCCCCTGCTGTCACTTGGAAAGGACACCGCAAGATTGAACCCAAAGCTAAGGACTTCTCCCATTGCAAGAAAGATCAATCTAGTAGGCCAAACCAAACTGATAATTCGAAGAGACTTGCAAAGACAACCAATCATACATAAAAGAATTCAGAGGAGATTCAAATATTTCTCATAGATAAACTTGATCATAAACCCACAATTCATCGGATCTCGACAAACACACCACAAAAAGAGTTACATCGAATAGATCTCCAAGAAGATCGAGGAGAACTTGTATTGAGATTCAAAGAGAGAGAAGAAGCCATCTAGCTAATAACTATGGACCCGAAGGTCTATGGTAAACTTCTCACAACTCATCGGAGAGGCCTTGGCGATGATGTAGAAGCCCTCCATGATCGATTCCCCCTCTGGTGGAGCGCCGAAAAAGGCCCCAAGATGGGATCTCACGGGTACAGAAGGTTGCGGCAGTGGAAATAGGGTTTCGTGGTGCCCCTGGATGTTTTCGGGGTACGTAGATATATATAGGAGGTAGAAGTAGGTCCGTGGAGCCACGAGGGGCCCACGAGGGTGGGGGGCGCGCCCACCCCCCTAGGGCAGGCATTGCACCCTCGTTGCCGCCTCGGCTAGTTCTTGACATCCGCTCCAAGTCTCCTGGATTGCGTTTGTTCCAAAAAGATCGCCCCTGAAGGTTTCATTCCGTTTGGACTCCGTTTGATATTCCTTTTCTTCGAAACACTGAAATAGGCAAAAAAACAGCAATTTGGGCTGGGCCTCCGGTCAGTAGGTTAGTTCCAAAAATGATATAAAGTGTAAAGTAAAGCCCATAAACATCCAAAACAGGTAATATAATTGCATGGAACAATCAAAAATTATAGATACGTTGGAGACGTGTCAGTAATCAACACTACTAGTCACCCATAAGCACCAATCTATAGTTCTGGTACAAATATAGAACACAAGAGATGAACTAGGGTTTGATATGAGATGGTGTTGTTGAAGATGTTGATGAAGATAGCCCTCCCCAAGATGGGAGAGATGTTGGTGATGATGATGACGATGATTTCCCCCTCCGCAGAATCACTCTACCGGAGGGCAAAAGTGCTCTTCCCCAGGTTCTCGAGAAGGCGGCTTTTCGTCCCGAAAGTCCTCTCCTTATTTTTTCTAGGTCAAAATGACTTATATACCAAAAGAGGGGCACCGGAGGTGGGCCTGGGTGAGCACAACCCACCAGGGCGTGCCTGGGCTCCCTGGCACGCCCAGGTGGGTTGTGCCCACCTGGTGGGCCCCCTCTGGTACTTATTTGCTCCAATATTCCTCAAATATTCCATAAAAAATCCTCGTATAGTTTCTGCTCATTTGGAGTTATGCAGAACAGGTAGCCTGGTGTAGCTTTTTCAGGTCCAGATTTCCAGCTGCCAAAATTCTCCCCCTTTGTGTATACCTTGCATATTATGAAACAACATAAATAATAGTAGGAAAACATGATGCAAAATGGACGTATCATGCCTCTCCCTCATATAAAATTGCAAGAATGACTACCAGTTCTTGTTATTGATTGCCTAGGGACAAATGACTTTCTTGTTGACAAAAGCTATCTACTTTTATTACCTTGCAATTTATTTGTAGTTTTATTCTCGCAAAGTACTTCTTGTTTTATTCTTGTTCTATGTGAATCAAACGTCAAGTGTGTGTAGAGTTGTATCGGTGGTCGATAGAACTTGAGGGAATATTTGTTATACCTTTTGCTCTTCGTTGGGTTTGACGCTCTTATTTATCGAAGAAGGCCACAAACGATCCCCTATACTTGTGGGTTATCAAGACCTTTTTCTGGCGCCGTTGCCGAGAGCAATAGCGTGGGGTGAATATTCTCGTGTGTGCTTGATTGCTTTATCACTAAGTAGTTTTTATTTTCTGTTATAAGTACTTCTCTATCTTTAGTTATGGATATGGAACATGAAACACCAAAAAATAGTTGTACTTGCTACTCATGGAGATGGGGAACCTCCTAAAACCCTCGATGCTCGTTATGTGAAAAATATTATGCACTACTTTGGTAACCCTGAGAAAACCTCATTCAACTTGATAATAGGAGTAACGTTGGATCAACGTGAATACTTTAGGGATTATCGCTTGACACAAAAAGGGAAATTATTATGGGATGAAATTCATATGTTGCACTGGTATACTCAGGAGCTATGCTTAAGATATGATTATATTTGTTGCTCTAGGATGAAGTCTCCACATCTTCCCTTTTCATGCAAATTTAATGATAATGAAACCTTAGCTTATTATGCTAGAGGTATATATGATTACTATGATGCGGAACGAATAGAAGAATTTATTGCTTTTAAGGGTGCTTATGAAATTGAATCTTTTGTTTGAAAATTTTGATGATTCAGTTTATAGACCTGAAAATTTTGATATCCTTAATTAAATATTGCTATGATAATTATAAATGCAATTACGATATTGATATATTTATTGAGAAAGTCTCGGCTGTCCAAGAATAGACTAACATTTTGCAGGAGTCTATGGAAAAAGAAATTGATGAAACCGTGAGCTCATTGGATGAAAGAGATGATGAGGAGAGCGAAGAACAAAAGGAGGAAGAGTGGATTAGCTACCCGTGCCCACCTTCTAATGAAAATAACTCTTCAACTCATACATTACTTAATGCCCCTTTGTTCTTACCCAAGGATGAATGCTATGATAATTGCTATGATCCCCTTGCTTCGTTTGAAATATCCCTTTTTGATGAACTTGATGCTTGCTATGCTTGTGGCCACGATGCCAATATGAATTATGCTTATGGAGATGAACTTGCTATAGTTCCTTATGTTAATAATGAAATTTTTGCTATTGCACCTACACATGATAGTCCTATTATCTTTTTGAATTCTCCAAACTACACTATATCGGAGAAGTTTGTTCTTATTAAGCATTATATTGATGGGTTGCCTTTTACTGTTGCACATGATAATTTTGATGAGTGTACCATGCATATTCTTGCTTCCCCTACTTGCAATTATTATGAGAGAGGAACTATATCTCTACCTCTCTATGTTTCCAACACGATAAAATTGCAAGAAACTGCTTATGCTATGTGTTGGCCTTTACTTGATGTCCATGAATTGTTCCTGTATAACATGTCGATGCATAGGAAGAGATTTAGACTTCGTCATTGCTTGATATATGTTGCTTTGTGCTCAATACTAAATGCCAAATCATTGCTAATAAAATTGGCTTTATTATACCTTGGGATCCGGGTGAATCCATTACCTGAGCACTTTATGCCTAGCTTAATGGCTTTAAGGAAAGCGCTGCTAGGGAGACTACCCGGAAGTTTTAGAGTGTCATTTATTTCTATTGAGTGCTTTCATAAAGTTTAAAAATAAAAAATATAGAGGGGAACTTAAAAACTTTTTCACAAAAGAGAAGCGATTGGAAGTTATGCATTGGAGAAGTGAGGGTCGACCTTGAACACTTGTGTTATAGAAACAATGTAGAATTTTTCATTAAGATTCTCACAAAAATAATTATCTTGTGTTGTAAAATTATTGTGCCAAGATTCGCCTTTAGGATGTTAGATTGCTTGTTTGGTATGTGCGGTGCAGAAACAAAAACTTTTGTTCTAGCGCGTGAATTTTAATCTTTTTACTAGAACGTCGAAAGTTTCTGAAACTTTTTGCACAGTATTTCTATACAAATTATTTATTTTTTTCCTAATTTTTCAAAAAATTGGGAGTACCAGCAGTATGGTGAATGTTTAAATTACTACAGACTGTCTTGTTTAAGACAGATTTTGTTTTTGATGCATTGTTTTGCTTGTTTTGATGAAACTATTGATTCTATCGGTGGTATAAGCCATGAAAAAGTTATAATACAGTAGCTACAATGAAAAAACAAAATATGAATTGGTTTGCAACAGTAATTAGGGTACTGATTTGCTTTATTATTACTAGCGGATCTTACCGAGCTTTTTGTTGTGCTTTGTGTGGATGAAGTGATCAAAGATCGAGGAGGCCTCGATATAAGGAGGAGGAGAGGAAAGAGCTCAAGCTTGGGGATGACCAAGGCACCCCAAGTAAATATTCAAGGAGACTCAATCATCTAAGCTTGGGGATGCCCCGGAAGGCATCCCAGCTTTCTTCAACAAGTATCGGTATGTTTTCATCTTCGTTTCATTCACATGATATGCGTAAAACTTGGAGCGTCTTTTGCATTTAGTTTTCATTTTTATTTTATGCACTATGCTGGTTTGAGATAGTCCATGGTTGATTTATAGAATGCTCATTGCACTTCACTTATATCTTTTGAGTATGGCTTTATAGAATGCTTCATGTGTTTCACTTGTATCATTTGAAGTTTCGATTGCATGTTTCTCTTCACATAGAAAACCGTTATTTGTAGAACGCTCTTCTGCTTCACATATACTTATTAGAGCATGGTCTTTTGTAGAAATAATTAAACTCTCATGCTTCACTTACATCTATTTAGAGAGTCAAAAGGAATTGGTCATTTGCATGGTTAGTCATAAAATCCTACATAAAACTTATGGATCACTGAATATGATATGTTCGATTCCTTGCAATAGTTTTGCGATATAGAGATGATAATATGTGGGAGGTACTAGTAAATGGTTGTGGTTAGTAACAATACTGGTTTTAAGGTTTGTGATTCCCAAAGCATGCACGTATAGTCTCTCGTTATGTCGGGGGGGGGGCGATGGTTAACTCCTACCAACCTCCCCCCTAGGGGCATGCGTAGTAGTACTTTGCTTCGAGGGCTAATAAACTTTTCCAATAAGTATATGATTTCTTTATGACTAATGTGAGTCCATGGATTATACACACTCTTACCTTTCCGCAATTTGCTAGCCTCTACGGTACTGTGTATTTCCCTTTCTCACCTTGAGACGTGGTGCAAACTTCGCTGGTGCATCCAAACCCCGTGATATGATACGCTCTACCACACATAAGTCTTATTATATCTTCCTCAAAATAGCCACCATACCTACCCATTATGGCCCTTCCATATCCATTCCGAGATATATTGCCATGCAACTTCCACCGCTTCCGTTTGATGACTTGAGCATTCATTGTCATATTGCTTTGCATGATCATATAGCTGACATAGCATTTGTGGCTCAGCCACCGTTCATCATTTTTATACATGTTACACTAGATCATTGCACATCCTGGTACACAGCAAGAGGCATTCATATAGAGTAATACTTTGTTCTAGGTATCGAGTTGTAATTTTTATTTCTTTTGAGTTATAAGTAAATAGAAGTGTGATGACCATCATTATTCATTATTAGAGCATGTCCCAGTGAGGAAAGGATGATGGAGACTATGATTCCCCCACAAGTCGGGATGAGACTCCAGACAAAGAGAGAGAAAAAGAGAAAATAGGAAAAAAAATATAAAAAAAGAAAAAGAAAAAATAAGAAAAAGAAAGAAAAAGAAAAAAATGAAAGAGAGAAGGGCCATGCTAGTTCCACACTTGTGCTTCAAAGTAGCATCATTTTTTCGTATAGTCTCACCTATGTTGTCACTTTCATATAGTAGTCGGAATTTTTCATTGTAGAGTTTGATGCACAGCCACTTAGTTTCGTATTGAGCTTTCATACACGTATAGCTCTTAGTGCATTCGTTCCATGGCAATCCCTACTCCTCACGTTGATATCAACTGATGGGCATCTCCATAGTCCGTAGGACAGCTGCGTCGATGTGAAACTTTCTTACTTTTTTTTCTCCATATTTACCCCTATCATCATACTCTATTACACCCATAGTGCTATATCTATGGCTTGCGCTCATGTATTGCATGCTAGTTGAAAAAGCTGAAGCGCGTTAACAAGTATGAACCAATTGCTTGGCTCACACCGGGGTAGTACATGATTTATACTTAGTGTTAGAAAGACAGAGCATGACAAGACTATATAACTTTGTAGGGATAACGTTCTTTAGCATTGATATTTTGAAAGACATGATTGTTTGTTGGGATTCCCGAGTATTGATGTCTTTATGTCAAATTATAGACTATTGCTTTGAATCACTTATGTCTTAATATTCATGCCCTGATTGGATATATGATCAAGTTTAAGCTAGGTAGCATTCCACATCATAAATTATCTTTTTAATCATTTACCTACTCGAGGACGAGAAGGGATTAAGCTTGGGGATGCTGATACGTCTATGTCATATCTATAATTTTTTATTGTTTCATGCCAATATTATACAAGTTTTACATATTTTTGGCAACAATTTATATGATTTATTGGACTAACCTATTGATCCAGTGCCGAGTGCCAGTTCCTATTTTTTGCATGTTTTCTGTATCGCAGAATATCCATATGAAACGAAGTCCAAATGCAATGAAATTTTACGGAGAAATATTTTTTAACATATGTGAATTTTGGAAGGTGGAATCAACGCAAACGGGGGCCCACAGTGCCCACAACCCACTAAGGCGTGCCCAGGCCCAGGCGCGCCCTGGTGTCTTGTGCCCTCCTCGAACGTCGGTTGGAGCTATAATTCGGGGGCAAGGAAGCTTATATACAGAAAAAAAATCATGTTAAAATATCAGCACAATCGGAGTTACGGATCTCCCGGAACATAAGAAACGGTTTTCGGCCAGATTTGGGGAACGTGAAATAGAAGAGAACAGAGAGGGAGATCCAATCTCGGAGGGGCACCTGCCCCTCCGTCGCCATGGAGGCCATGGACCAGAGGGGGAGCTCTCCTCCCATCTAGGGGGAGGCCAAGGAAGAAGAAGGAGGAGGGGGGCTCTCTCCCATTCTCTCCCGGTAGCGCCGGAGTGCCGCCGGGGCAAGGATCATGACGGCAATCTACATCAACAATCTTGCTATCGTCAACACCAACTTTCTCCCCCTCTATGCAGCGGTGTAAAACCTCTTCTCCCCGCTATAATCTCTACTTAAACATGGTGCTCAACTCCATATATTATTTCCGAATGATATTGAGCTATCCTATGATGTTTGAGTAGATCCATTTTGTCCTGTGGGTTAATCGTGATCTTGGTTGGTATGATTGTATATTTAATTTATGGTGTTGTACTACGGTGCCCTCCGTCTCGCGCAAACGCGAGGGACCCCCACCATAGGGTGTTGCAATATGTTCACGATTCACTTATGGTGGGTCGCGAGAGTGACGGAAGCTTAAACCCGAGTAGGTGGGTTGTTGCGTGTGGGATAAAGAGGACTTGATACTTAATGCTATGGTTGGGTTTCACGACCTTAATGATCTTTAGTAGTTGCGGATGCTTGCTAGAGTTCCAATCATAAGTGCATATGATCCAAGTAGAGGAAGTATGTTAGCTCATGTCTCTCCCTCATATAAAATTGCAAGAATGATTACCGCTACATGTTATCGATTGCCTAGGGACAAATGACTTTTTTGTTGACAAAAGCTATCTACTTTTATTACCTTGCAATTTATTCATAGTTTTATTCTTGCAAAGTACTTCTAGTTTTATTCTTGTTCTAGGTGAAGCAAACGTCAAGTGTGCATAGAGTTGTATCGGTGGTTGATAGAACTTGAGGGAATATTTGTTCTACCTTTAGCTCCTCGTTGGGTTCGACACTCTTATTTATCGAAGAAGGCTACAAACGATCCCCTATACTTGTGGGTTATCAATAGATATAAAAGATGAGTAAAATTGCAAAATAATATAAAGGTAAATAAATTGCAGCAAGGTATTTTTGTGTTTTTTGATAGATCTGAAAAATAATATGATAAAATAGACCTAGGGGGCATTGTATTCACTATAGGCTTCTCTCTTGAAAGAAAGCATACAGCGGGTAAACAAATTACTGTTGAGCAATTGATAGAAAATCACATAGTTATGACGATATCTAAGGCAATGATCAGAAATATAGGCATCACGTTCATGACAAGTAGACCGACTCCTACCTGCATCTACTACTATTACTCCACACATCGACCGCTATCCAGCATGCATCTAGTGTAGTAAGTTAACAAGAACAGAGTAACGCAATAAGCAAGATGACATGATGTAGAGGGATAGATCCAATCAATATGAACAAACCACGTCTTTTCATCCTTAATGGCAACAATACAAATACGTATCATGTCCCTTTCTGTCACTGGGAATAGGCACCACAAGATTGAACCCATTACAAAGCACCTCTCCCATGGCAAGAAAAATCAATCTAGTTGGCCAAACCAAATCAATAGATCGGACAGAAATACAAAGCTATCTTAATCATGCATAAAGGAGTTAAGAGTATACTCAAATAATATTCATAGATAATCTGATCATAAACCCACAATTCATCAGATCTCAACAAACGCACCGCAAAAGAAGATTACACCGAATAGATCTCGAAGAACATCGAGGAGAACATTGTATTGAAGATCAAAGAGAGAGATGAAGCCATCTAGATACTAGCTATGGACCCATAGGTCCGTGGTAAACTACTCACACAGCATTGGAAGGGCAGAAAGGTTGATGTAGAACGCCTCTGTGATCGAATCCCTCTCCGATAGATTACCGGAAAAGGCCTCCAGATGGGATCTCCCGATGACAGAAACTTGCGGCGGTGGAAAAGTATTTTTTATGTGTCCTCTAGTATATGGCGAATATTTGGGTAGTTATAGACGAAGAATTAGGGTTAGATGAGCCACAAGGGGGCCACAAGCTTGGAGGGCGCCCCCCGGGGGCGCACCCTACGAGCTTGTCGTCACCTCGTGGCTCCTCTAGCCTTCTCCCGAAGCTTCTAGGGTGTCTTGTGGTCCAAGAAAAATCATCAAAAAGTTTTGTTCCTTTTTGACTCTGTTTGGCATTGATATTCTATAAAGGAAAAAACAAGGGAGAAACAACAACTCGCACTTGGCACTAGGTTAACAGGTTATTCCCAAAAAATGATATAAAATAGCATATAAAACATCCAAGATTGATAATATAATAGCATGGAACAATCAAAAATTATAGATGCATTGGAGACGTATCGTGTAGACATGGACACGACCCGAGTCAATAGTTGGTTGCAGCTCCTAGGAGAACATGCCAACTCCCATGTGTTTGTAAAGTCATTTAATGAACCTTGCAACATGTCACACTTCTGTTTCCTTTGCCACACGATATATGTTGCTGAACTCAAGACGAGCATGTCATTATTGTGCTACCCCAGCCTCTTTCTCATCCAAGTGATGCCGACCACCAACTGGATTATCTCATAATCCTTGTCGCATGGCCTTGCTTATCTTGGTCAGATCAGAAGAAGGGCCTAGAGTATATCTCTCCTGATCGAAGGGGCAAATCTCATTGATACGTCTCCGTCGTATCTATAATTTTTGATTTTTTCATGCCAACATTATTCAACTTTTACATACTTTTGGCAACTTTTTATATGATTTATTTGGACTAACTTACATATCCAGTGCCCAGTGCCAGTTCCTGTTTGTTGCATGTTTTGTTTCGTAGAAAATCCATATCAAATGAAGTCCAAACGTGGTAAAAATTACGAAGAATTATTTGGAATATATGTGATTTTTAGGTGGAATCACCGCAAACGGGGGCCGAAAGTGCCCACAACCCACCAGAGCGCGCCACCAGGGCCCAGGCGCGCCCTGGTGTATCGTGCCCTCCTCGAACGTCGGTTGGTGCCCTTCTTCTGCCGCAAGGAAGCTAATTTATGGGGGGAAATCATGTTAAAATTTCAGCGCAATCGGAGTTACGGATGTCCGAAAATTTAAGAAACTGTGAAGGGCTAGATCTGGGGAACGCGAAACAGAAGAGAACAGAGAGGGAGATCCAATCTCGGAGGGGCACCCGCCCCTCCGCCGCCATGGTGGCCATGGACCAGAGGGGGAACTCTCCTCCCATCTAGTGGGGAGGCCAAGGAAGATGAAGAAGGAGGGGGGCTCTCTCCCCCTCTCTCCCGGTGGCACCGGAAAACCGCCGGGGCAAGGATCATGACGGTGATCTACACCAACAATCTTGCTACCGTCAATACCAACTTTCTTCCCCTCTATGCAGCGGTGGAACAACCCTTCTCCCTGATGTAATTTCTACTTAAACATGGTGCTCAACTCCATATATTATTTCCCAATGATATTTGGCTATCCTTTGATGTTTGAGTTGATCTGTTTTGTCCTATGGGTTAATCATGATCTTGGTTGGTATGATTGTATATTTTATTTTGGTGCTATCCTAAGGTGACCTCCGTTCTCGCGCAAATGTGAGGGGCCCCCGTTGTAGGGTGTTGCAATATGTTCATGGTTTGCTTATTGTCAGTGTTGCGGGGGATGACAGCAGCCTAAATGTGGATAAGTAGGTCATGGCATATGGGAGTAAAGAGGACTTGATACTTAATGCTATGGTTGGGTTTCACGACCTTAATGATCTTCAGTAGTTGTGGATGCTTGCTAGGGGTCCAATCATAAGTGCAAATGATCGAAGTAGAGAAAGTATGTTCGCTCATGCCTCTCCCTCAAATAAAATTACAAGAATGATTACTGGTACTTGTTATCGATTGCCTAGAGATAAATGACTTTCTTGTTGACAAAAGCTATCCACTTTTATTACCTTGCAATTTATTCATAGTTTTATTCTCGCAAAGTACTCGTAGTTTTATTCTTGCAAATGGTTTCATACTTGTTCTAGGTAGAGCAAACGTCAAGTGTGCGTAGAGTTGTATCGGTGGTCGACAGAACTTGAGTGAATAGTTTTTCTACCTTTAGATCCTTGTTGGGTTCGACACTCTTATATATCGAAGAAGGCTACAAACGATCCCCTATACTTGTGGGTTATCAATAGATATAAAAGATGAGTAAAATTGCTACTCATGGAGATGAGAAATCCCCTAAAACCCTTGATTGTCGTTATGTGAAAAATATTATGCACTACTTTGATAATCCTGAGAAAACCCCATTCAACTATATAATGGGAGTAACATTGGATCAATGTGAATACTTTAGGGATTATCGCTTGCTCTAAAGGGAAATTGTTATGGGATCAAATTCATATGTTGCATTGGTATGCTCGGGAGCTATGCTTGAGATGTGATTATACTTGTTGCTCTAGGATGAACGCTCCACATCTTCCCTTTTCATGTGAATTTAATGATAATGAAACCTTGGCTTCTTATGCTAAAGGTATATATGATTATTATGATGTGGAACGAATATAAGAATTTGTTGCTTTTAAGGGTGCTTATGAAATTGAATCTTTGTTTTAAAGTATGAAGCTTTTGATGATGATGTTTATAGACCTGAAAATTTTGCCATCCTTAAATATTCCTATGATAATTACAAATACAATTCCAATATTGATGCATTTATTGAGAGAGTCTCCATTGTCCAAGAAGAAACTAATATTTTGCAGGAGTCTATGGAAGAAGGAATTGATGAAACTGTAGCTCATTGGATGAAAAGATGATGAGGAGATCGAAGAACAAAAGGAGAAAGAGCGGATTGATCACCCGTGCCCACCTTCTAATGAGAGTAACTCTTCAACTCATACATTGTTTAACGTCCCTTCGTTCTTACCGAAGGATGAATGCTATGATAATTGCTATGATCCCGTCGATTCGTTTGAAATATCCCTTTTTGATGATGCTTGCTATGCTTGTGGCCAAGATGCAAATATGAGTTATGCTTTTGGAGATAAACTTGTTATTGTTCCTTGTATTAAGAATGAAATTGTTGCTATAGCACCCATGCATGATAGTCCTATTATCTTTTTGAATTCTCGAAACTACACTATATCAGAGAACTTTGTTCTTATTAAGGATTATATTGATGGGTTGCCTTTTACCGTTGCACATGATAATTTTGATGAGTGTAACATGCATGTGCTTGCTGCCCCTACTTGCAACTATTATGAGATAGGAACTATATCTCTACCTCTCTATGTTTCCAACACGATAAAATTGTAAGAAACTGCTTATGCTATGTATTGGCCATTACTTTATGTGCATGAATTGTTCCTGTATGACATGCCGATGCATAGGAAGAGAGTAAGACTTCGTAATTGCTTGATTTATGTTGCTTTGTGCTCACTACTAAATGTAAATCATTGCTAATTAGAATTGGATTTGATATACCTTGGGATCCCGGTGGATTCATTACTTGAGCAATTTATGCCTAGCTTAATGGCTTTAAAGAAAGCGCTGCCAGGGACACAACCATGAAGTTTTAGAGAGTCATTTATTTTTGTTGAGTGATTTTATAAAGTTTAAAAACAAAAAAATATATAGAGGAGAACTTAAAACTTTTTCAAAAAGAGAAGCGATTGAAAGGTGATGCATTGCGGAAGTGAGGGTCGACCATGAACTCTTGTGTTCATGCTCATGGAAACAATGTAGAATTTTTCATGAAGATTATCACAAAAATAATTATCCCCTTGTACAAATCCATTGTATTATAGAAATAATGTGCCAAGATTTGCCTTTAGGATGATTTGATTGCTTGTTGGTTTGTGCGGTGCAAAATAGAAACTTTGGTTGTAATGCACGATTTTACAATTTTTTACTGGAATGTCAAACGGTTTTGAAACTTTTTGCACAGTCTTGCTATAAAAATTATTTAAGTTGTCCTAATTTTTCAGAATTTTTGGAGTTACAGAAGTATGGTAGTGTTCAGATTACTACAGTCTGTCATGTTTAAGACAGATTCTGTTTTTGATGCATTATGTTGCTTGTTTTGATGAAACTATCGATTCTATCGGTGGTATAAGCCATGGAAATGTTATATTACAGTAGCTACAATGCAAAAACAAAATATAAATTGGTTTGCAACAGTACTTAGAGTAGTGATTTGCTTTATTATACTAACGGATCTTACCGAGCTTTCTCTTGAGTTTTGTGTGGATGAAGTGATCAAAGATCGAGGAGGTCTCGATATGAGGAGCAGGAGGAGAGGCAAGAGCTCAAGCTTGGGGATGCCCAAGGCAGCCCAAGTAAATATTAAAGGAGACTCAAGCGTCTAAGCTTGGGGATGCCCCGGAAGGCATCCCATCTTTCTTCAACAAGTATCGGTATGTTTTCGTCTTTGTTTCGTTCATGTGAAATGTGTAAATCTTGGACCATATTTTGTGTTTAGTTTTCATATTTTCTTTTATGCACCATGCTGGCATGAGATAGTCCATGGTTGATTTATAGAATGCTCATTGCAATTCACTTATATATTTTGAGTATGGCTTTATAGAATGCTTCATGTGCTTCACTTATATCATTTGATGTTTGGATTGCCTGTTTCTCTTCACATAGAAAACCGATGTTCGTAGAATGCTCCTTTGCTTCACTTATATTTTTTAGAGCATGGTCTTTTCTAGAAAGAATTAAACTCTCGTGCTTCACTTATATCTATTTAGAGAGTCAACAGGAATTGGTCAATTGTATGGTTAGTCATAAAATCCTACATAAAACTTATGGATCACTGAATATGACATGTTTGATTCCTTGCAATAGTTTTGCGATATAGAGATGGAATATGTGAGAGGTACTACTAAACGGTTGTGGTTAGTAGGAATATTGGTGTTAAGGTTTGTGATTCCCGAAGCATGCATGTATAGTCTCTCGTTATGCTATGAAGTTGGAGCATTATTTATTATTGATTGTCTTCCTTATGAGTAGCAGTCAGGGACGAGCGATGGTCTTTTCCTACCAATCTATCCCCCTAGAGGCATCCGTAGTAGTACTTTGCTTCGAGGGCTAATAAACTTTTGCAATAATTATATGAGTTTTTTATGACTAATGTGGCTCCATGGATTATACGCATTCTTACCTTTTCGCAATTTGCTATCCTCTAAGGTACCGTGCATTGCCCTTTCTCACCTCGAGACGTGGTGCAAACTTCGCCGGTGCATCCAAACCCCGTGATATGATACGCTCTATCACAGATAATCCTTATTATATCTTCCTCAAAATAGCCACCATACCTACCTATTATGGCTTTTCCATGGCCATTCCGAGATATATTGCCATGTAACTTCCACCGCTTCCGATTGATGACTTGAGCATTCATTGTCATATTGCTTTGCATGATCATATAGCTGACATAGTAGTTGTGGCTCAGCCATCGTTCATCATTTTTCATACATGTTACGGTAGATCATTGCACATCCTGGTACATTGCCAGAGGCATTCATATAGAGTCATACTTTGTCATAGGTATCGATTTTTAATTTTTTTTCTTTTGAGTTATAAGTAAACTAGTCATCAACCCGTGCGCCTGCACGGGCTAGAAACTATCCTATTTCAGCATTAATAATTAGAACATTAATTCTCCATGCTTTAGAGTATAAATGAATGATTTTTTTCCAGAAGGAGGGGAACCTCTTCCTCAATCAAACTTTTCATATGAATATGTTCTCTCTGACTCCATTTAATGCTAATATTAATATTTATCTAATTAATTAACAAACTTGAATAGAGAAGCAAAATTTCAAGAGATTAAAAAATATGGTTGACATTCCTAACCCTACATCCTAAATATGATGTTCTAGTCTTACATGCATTAATTTTCTCAAATACATGTGCCACAACCGATGGCCATTGCTACCGCAGAGAGATTTGTGCGACGCAAAGATTTGTGCCCTAATGCACTAAGGATACAAACAGATTTTGCACTTAAATCTCTTAACTGAAACAAAATTATTTGGATCCCCTCTTGCTTGACATATCTCGAAACTTCGATGGTACCAAATACACTCTCTCTCTACCAAGTCTTAGAACTCTTAGCAGCACCAAATGCAACGAAGAAAGTAAAACAAATTACTCGTATGATGGCTAGTTCCTTTGCACCTTGGCTCCAAAGGATGATCGACGCGTACTTTTGTAAAGTGTTGTTCGATTGTCATAATACATATGCTTTATAGAAGCAAAGTATATGGTCGACAGATAGAAGAAGTAAAGTAATTGGTTAAATAAGACAAAGATCTTGGATGAACAAATATACTCGAGACCAATACACATAACTCGGAGGGAAGAGGTAAAATGAGAAGAACTCCAAGGAAATTAGGAATTAAAGACCATATATCTTGCTGCTCCCTGACTTTAGTCAACCTGGAGTAGTACAGAAATAAATGCATTAGTGAATAGGGACCTTAAGGGTTGTGCATGCACGTGCATATGTGTATGCATCTGTGTTGCTCATATATACTTTGGTCACAGATTAGAGGAACAGAACTGAATAGGCATGCACAAATATAATTTACGGTTTGAGTTTTATTGACAATTAACAAAATTATTATCAACTCTTGGATTATCATCAAGGGCGAGCACATTCTAGCAGCATACATACTCCATGATGTACCTCTGGCATAGTTGTACAAATCTATGGAAAATTGTGTCAGCACCACGCCGCACAGCCACTCCTTGGGACCTGGCTATTGACATCACCAATGAACTCGTCTAAGTGTAATGTGAACCCTGCCCCTCGTGAATGAGGATCACACTGTAGAAGATAGGCCAATATCTGCCCAGTAATTTTGTTAAGGTCAGCTACGCTACTCCGAATGCCCACTGTACGGCCCCCGAGTACAACATTGAGTTATATAGAGAGGACTCCTATAGCGCCGACAACACGTTAGGCTTCCTCCCCCAATTGAAATTAATTTATCAAAATCAGGTTTGGATTCTCCTATTTTTAACGTGAAGCTCAATGTCTTTTCTTTAGACGTTCCTGGATTTTCTTTTTTTCAGGACCATGGGATGTGGAGTCTTTTTCATTAGGTGGGACTTTTTTTTTTTGAAAACCTGGGACCTAACTTCTTATTTCTACACATCATTGTTTTCCTTTTCAAGAAAAAATGGTACGTTTTTCTAGAACTTGGGCATGGGCGTTGGGGACTCTTTCTTGTATGCTCGGGCTTAATCCTATTATGTATGTAGTTTTTTCAAAAAAAATCTTTGTATGTATGTGTTGTTTCCTTCTTGCATGGGGCAAGACTCTTCTTTTTTAAACGTGAGGCTTGTCTGTCTCTTCTTTTACGTGGGGCGGTGGGATCTGGACTCTTTAAAAAGCATGTCCTTTCATAGCTTTGACGTAGGCATTGGGACACTGTTTTTTTTGCATGTACTCGTGTTGTTTCCTTCCTTTAATGAGGCAGCGTTTTCTAATAGATCTTCACCATTAAATTTTATATCTAACGGCTAATTAATTCTGCTTATGTGGATTAACGTGGAGGCTCGTATGGTGCCTCCAATTAGTAAATATAAGATAGAAGTGTGATGGTCATCATTATTCATTAGAGCAGTGCCCCAGTGAGGAAAGGATGATGGGGACTATGATTCCCCCACAAGTCGGGATGAGACTCCGGACAATGAGAGAAAAAAGGAAAAGAAAACAAAGAAAAAAAGAAAAAAAGGAAAAAAAAGGAAAAAAAGGAAAAGAAAAAATAAACAAAGAAAGAAGGGGCATTGTTAGTATCCTTTACCACACTTGTGCTTCAAAGTAGCACCATGTTTTTCGTATGGAGAGTCTCCTATGTTGTCACTTTCATATGCTAGTGGGAATTCTTCATTATAGGATTTGATGCACACCCACTTAGTTTTCATATTGAGCTTTCATACACTTATAGCTCTTAGTGCATCCATTGCATGGAAATCCCTACTCCTCGCATTGATATCAATTGATGGGAATCTCCATAGCCCGTTGGTTAGTCATGTCGGTGTGAGACTTTCTTACTTTTTTGTCTTCTCTATATTTACCCCTATCATCATACTCTATTCCACCCGTAGTGCTATATCCATGGCTCGCGCTCATGTATTGTGTGAGGTTTGAAAAAGCTGAAGCGCGTTAAAAAGTATGAACCAATTGTTCGGCTTGTCATCAGGGTTGTGCATGATAAATACTTTGTGTTAAGAAGACAGAGCATGACATGACTATATGATTTTGTAGGGATAGCTTTTTTTAGCATTGATATTTTGAAAGACATGATTGTTTGTTGGGATGCCCTAGTATTGATGTCTTTATGTCAAATTACAGACTATTGCTTTGAATCACTTATGTCTTAATGTTCATGCCATGACTAGATATATGATCAAGTTTATGCTAGGTAGCATTCCACATAAAAAATTATCTTTTTTATCATTTACCTACTCGAGGACGAGCAGGAATTAAGCTTGGGGATGCTGATACGTCTCTGTCGTATCTATAATTTTTGATTGTTTCAGACCAATATTATTCAACTTTTACATACTTTTGGCAACTTTTTATATGATTTATTTGGACTAACTTACTTATCCAGTGACAGTTCCTGTTTGTTGCATGTTTTTGTTTCACAGCAAATCCTTATCGAACGAAGTCCAAATGCGATAAAAATTTACGGAGAATTATTTTGGAATATATGTGATTTTTAGGAGGTGGAATCAACGCAAACGGGGGGGCACAGTGCCCATAACCCACCAAGGCGCGCCACCAGGGCCCAGGTGTGCCCTGGTGTATCGTGCCCACATCAAACATTGGTTGGAGCCCTTCTTCTGACGCAAGAAAACTAATTTATGGTGAAAAACTGTTAAAATTTAGCGCAATCGGAGTTACGGATCTCTGGGAATTTCAGAAACCGTGAAGGGCCAGATCCGGGGAACGCGAATTAGAAGAGAACAGAGAGGGAGATCCAATCTCGGAGGGGCTCCCGCCCCTTCGCCGCCATGGAGGCCATGGACCAGAGGGGGAACTCTCCTCCCATCTAGGGGGGAGGCCAGGGAAGAAGAAGAAGGAGGGGGGCTCTCTCCCCCTCTCTCCCGATGGTACCGGCACACCGTCGGGGCAAGGATCATGACGGTGATCTACACCTGAAAGTGCAACTAATCCCCGGGTGGTTTTGGTAATTAATAACAACATATATATCATTGAACTAATCATTTCTTGAGAATATTTCAGAAAGTTCAGTGATATGGGTATGGCAATGACTGATGATGTGGACCCCTCAAAATGCTAAGGAAAACATTGGCAAAAGCTCAAGACTCCATTTTTGGTTTAGTGATCCAAGATCACATTGAGTCCATAGGAAAGCCAATACTATTAAAAGGGGGTGAGGTTATGATGATGATCTGGTTGCTCTAAGTGCTTAGTGATTTATCTCTCAAACTATCAGCAATCTTTCACTCCAACATAAACCCATAAGTAATCTCGGTCCCACCGATTCCAAACTCACCACACCGAGATGAACCACCTCAGCCATATAGCCAAACCCTAAGAATCTCGGATTTTCCGATTCCAAACTCGGTCATACCGAAATTGGTGTTGCCAAGCTTCTGTAACCTTCTGTACTCAAATCGGTGTCACCGAGATGAGAAAGTCGGTCCCACCGAAATTGGCAAACCCTAGACTTTGGAAGAATCGGACTAACCGAGATTGTATTTTCGGTCCCACTGAAAATCCCAACGTTCACAAGATTTGAACTTTCGGTCTCACCGAGTTGTCCACTTCGGTCCCACCGAGATTGGTCAAATGTGTGTAACGGTTGGATTTTGTGTGGAGGCTATAAATACCCTCCACCTCCTCTTCATTAGTGGAGAGAGCCATCGAAAGAACTACCACTCCTACCTTACATTTCGAGAAGAAAACTACCTACCCTTGTGTTGAGATCAAGTTGCTCCACTCCCACCATATGAAACTTGATTTCTAGCCTTCCCAAGTTGCTTTCCACTCAATCCCTTCCTCCACCACAGCCAAATCAGTGAGGAGAGTTGAGTGTTGGGGAGATTATCATTTGAAGCACAAGAGCAAGGAGTTCATCATCACCAACCCCATCTATTACCTTTTGGAGGGTGGTGCCTCCTAGATTGGTTAGGTGTCGCTTGGGAGCCTCCATCATGATGTGGAGTTGAACCAAGGAGTTTGTAAGGGCAAGGAGATCGCCTACTTCGTGAAGATCTACCCCGAGTAAGGCTAGTCCTCCGTGGACGTAGGCCATGATGGCATAGACAAGGTTGCTTCTTCGTGGACCCTTCGTGGGTGGAGCCCTCCGTGGACTCGCGCAGCCGTTACCCTCCGTGGGTTGAAGTCTCCATCAACGTGGATTGACGATAGCACCACCTATCGGAACCACGAGAAAAATCTCCGTGTCACCAACTTGCGTTTGCTCTTCTCCACCTCTCATTTACTATACGTGCAATTTACTTTCCGCTGCCACAACTCTAGAATTGCATGTGTAGGGTGATACTTGACTTGGTTATCATTGTGAACTTGCTAAGAATCCACTCCAATCAAAAGGCAAAATTTTAAGTTGTCAAGTAGTCTAATCACCCCCCCTCTAGACATACTTCCGATCCTACAAGTGGTATCAGAGCTTTGGTCTCCATTGGATTGGTTTCCATTGCATTGACTCCATAAGCTTGGTTTCACAACCTAGGAGAGTATGGCGTCTAGTGAGGGTAATTTCAGAGAGGTCCTTACTTTGATGGTTCAAACTTTGCTAGTTGGAAGCATAAAATGAAAATGCATATTCTTGGACATAACCCTGCCGCATGGGGCATTATTTGTGTTGGCTTGCAAGGTGAGTTCTTCGAAGAAGGAAAAGTTCCGGATCGCGAAGCTACTGCGGATGAGTTGCGGATGTTACAGAACAATGCTCAAGCTTGTGACATTCTCTTCAATGCTTTGTGTCCCGAGGAGTTCAACAAGATCAGCCGTCTTGAGAATGCAAAAGAGATTTGGGATACTTTGGTCGAAATGCACGAAGGTACCGAGTCCGTGAAGGAATCAAAGCTAGATGTTCTTCAAGGTCAGCTTGACAAGTTCAAGATGAAGGAAGGTGAAGGAGTCGCTGAAATGTACTCTAGGCTTGCTCTCATCACCAATGAGATGGCAGGCTTAGGAAGCGAAGAAATGACCGACCGATTCATCATCAAGAAGATTCTCAGAGCTTTGGATGGAAAGTATGACACCGTGTGCACTTTGATCCAAATGATGCCAAACTACAAAGATCTCAAGCCTACCGAAGTCATTGGAAGGATTGTTGCTCATGAGATGACACTTAAAGATAAGGAAGAGCTTCACAACAAGTCAAGTGGTGCTTACAAAGCTGCAATTGAAGCTCCCACATCCTCAAGTGACAAGCTAGTTTCCAATGAAGAGATAAGCCTAATGGTGAAGAACTTCAACAAATTCTACAAGAGTAGAAGCAAGGAAAGAAGCTCAAAGTCTAGATCATATGATGAAAAGAGATCTTCTAGTCGTGATCGAAACTGCTACAATTGTGGAAGACCCGGACACTACACAAATGAGTGTTCGACTCCCCACAAGAGAAGAGAAGAATCTCCAAGAAGAAGAAGCTCAAGAGAAGAGTCGCCTCGAAGAGAGAGAAGGAGTAGAGATGATCGTTATGAACGAAGATCCTCTCGGAGAAGCAAGGATTCGGAAAGGAAAGACAAGTCATCAAGGAGCTACACAAGAAGAAAACATCAAGCTCATGTTGGTGAATGGGTTTCGGCCCGACTCCGACAATCACTCCGAAGAAGCTATCACTCCAACTCCGAATACAATCAAGATGAAGGTGTTGCGGTCTTGCTCTCGTGTCCTCCAACTCCAACTCCTATGACATATTTGATTCACCAAATGAGGGAATTGGAAGATGCTTCATGGCAAAAGGCCCCAAGGTATCACATCCTGAGTTTATTGACTTTGATAGTGATGAGGATGACTTGCTTGGTGAAGATGAGCTTTTACATGATAAATCTAGTGAGCTTAGTAATGATGAACATGCTAGTAGTCTTTATAGTCGAGAAGAGTCGAATGACAATGCTATGAAGGAGATTGAGCGTCTAACTAAAGAACTAAACACTCTTAAGTTAGCTCATGAAACAACTCAAGAAGATCATAGAGAGCTCCTAAGACCTCATGAGAAGCTACGCTTCGAGAAGCTCAATCTAGAGCAAGAACATGAGTTTCTAAAAGCTATCAATGACGATCTTCGAAAGAAGAGTTCTTCATATCTTGCCAAACGACTTCTCTTGTCTAATTTCTTGCCACCTATCAAAACTAAGCATGACAAGCATAAGAAAAATTCTTCATCTAGTAGTAACAATAATCATGCTAAATCAAATGATGTTACTTCTAGTAATTCTCTTGATTCCACTAACAATGTTTCAAGCCAAGTTTCACTTGAGCAAGAAAATAGTCTATTGAAAGGGATTATAGAGAAAGGTGTCTACAAGAGTCTTGCCGGAAGCAAAAGCTTTGAGGAAATTGTTCGCAAACAAGGAAGACACCGGAAGAATCAAGGAATTGGTTTTGAGCGAAAGTTCAACGCCGAAGGTGTTGAATGGGAAGAAGGTCAATATCCCACTCCAAAGTTCGTCTCTCAAGAGGAGAAGTATGATCCTACTTCTTCCAATGAGGAACAAGCTCAAGATGACCTTCCACCACAAGACCACAAGCTAAAAGGCAAGGACAAGCTTCAAGAGGAGATTGATGCATTCATTGAAGCACCCAAGGCCATGGTCAAGTGGGTTCCCAAGGCAACTTCAAGTTCTACTTGACAAGCTCAACTACTACCCCAAGGATTCCCATCAAGATGATGTGGATCCCAAGAAGAAGAACTAGAGAGTTCTTGAGGGTGACTCACCAATATACTTCACTCATATTCATTTTGGCAAGGACTTGTGCAATCAACTTCCACATCTTGCACTAGTTCATGGAGTCACAAACCCTCATGTTGGTAAGTCAAGGGACAAGGTAATCATTGCTTTCATGGACATCATCTATTGTGTACTTCAATCTATGTCCATGGATATTCTTGTTTGTTCCTTGTGGGACTAACCCATGTAGGTATTGAAAGTGCCCGAATCCTAAGGATTGCTCCCAACTCTTGATGATCTTCATCAACATTGAGCATCCACATCTTCAACATCTACATGAAGTCTTCAACGACAACCCAAGGTTAGTTTGACCCTGTAAAAGGGGTTCTCACATCAAGGGGGAGCTTTGCTCCAAAGAAATGAGCTAAAGCATCTTCTAATGATGTGAACACATCAATGCTTTATGGAAAAGTGGTAACCCCACTTGTGCTTAAACGATGAGTATGACCTATGATCAAATGTTCTCATTTGACTCCTAAGTCAATATACTCATATATAGATGACCTAGTCATCGCCAAATTGTGTGCTAGCTGTTAGTGTTTTGTTTGTGCATGTTTGACACATATTTCATTTGCTATCTTATTGTGTGAGCATGTTGGATGCATGATTTTATCCATTCGAGGACATCCATTTGTTGCTTTGGTCCTTTGGTTTTTTTCTTTTTGACCAAATGGATGGACAAGAATGCCTAAGTTCCTCCCCTAGCTATCTATGCTTTCTTGTCTCAAACTCTATTCATGCTTATATCACAAACTTTGAACAAGACTTTTTCGGACAGACCGAGTGAGGAGCACTCGGAGCCACCGATCCGTCAAAAGCCTAACTTCCAAAACCTTCTAAGTACTTTCGGTCAAACCGATATACTCAAATCGGACAGACTGAAATCACTTGGATTGATCTAGGTTTTCACCTCGGTGAAACCGAGTTGCAAATTTCGGCGTGACCGAAGTGTGTAACTGCACGCAGTTAACCATCTCGGTCCCACCGAGTTTTCCAACTCGGTCCCACCGACAGCCGAAGGGTATATATACCCGAGGACAGCGCGCGTTGATTACTTCTTCAAACGCTCGCCTCAAACCCTTCGCTGCCGTCGCCTTGGTCTCCGGATCGTCTCCGCCGTCACCTGTGCGCCCTCGCCGCGGGTCTCCATCGCCGTCAACGGTCCTTCTCATCGCGCCGTTGCCGCCGTAGTGAAGCTCCACCGCATTGGGTGAGTTTCATCCTCTCGTGCTCAACCGCTGATTCAATGCACGATAGGCGTTGTCAAGTTTCTTGCCAAGATTGAGATCTTCCTATCCAGCCGTTTAGATCATAGAACAAAATTCGAGTGAAAATTTTAGGGTTAGGTTTCCGCCGAACACATCTCGGTGTGACCGATTCGACATTCTCGGACTGACCGATTTGGCCTCACGCCATTGCACCGCACTTTTCGTGAAACCGAGTTGTGCAAATCGGTAAGACCAAGTGAAGATTCATGAAACCCTAGTGGTCTCGGCTAGACAAACCCATTTCGTCCAACCGAAAGTGGTGTATGTGGTCTGTTTAGACATTTCGGTTTCACGAATTTATAGACTCGGTCGACCGACATGTATTCTGTGAAAACCTAAAACTAAAGTTTGAACTCATTCCTTTTGCAAAATCCTCTGCAGTTTGTGATAACTCTTCTATTCTGCCTATACCTATTCTATTCACAGGTTGTCAGTCATGTCTGATGGAAGTGACAGTCAGAACAGGTCTGAGATGCCAGTTGAGATTCCAGAGGCAGCTACAAGTCCAGAAGCAAGCAGTTTTTCAGATGATGGAGAGAAGCACTCCAAGTGGACTGCCTGCACTGCTACTGGGCGAGGAGGAAGAGGAATTCTGATGAGGAGGATTCAGACTTTGTTGCAGATGAGGAAATAACTTCTAAGCCAAAAAGGCAAGTGGTTGCCAAGGGCTATCAAGGGAAACAATCAAAGAAAGGCACCAGCAAGGTGAAGAAATCCATTGTTGCACAGCCTGAAGCTCAGCATGGAAGAAACCTCCAGCAAGATCAAGAAAACTTCCAAGAGGAAGAGGCTAGTTCATGAAGAAGCTGATGATGATGATGATTCTGATGAGGAAGCACCTCAGCCTCCTCAGAAGCAGAAGTTGATGGGAGATGCCATCGGGGGAGCACCCACAAAAGCTAAGCAATCAGCTCCAAAAAGGCAGCCCAAGTCAAACCTGCTGCCAAGCCAAAGAAGACTGTGAGGAACATACCGCTTGAGAAGAAGAAGGACAATGTGCCACCGCAGAATCGATGATGAGGCTCATGTTTTGCTAAAGCTCGCATACAAAACTGCCGATTCATAATGAAGCTCATCCTCGAGCTGAAAATATGAAAGAAAGGAAGGACAAAGGTCTCGTGCTATGGGGGCAAGTTGATCCATATGCCACCAGGAGAAGAACAGCATTGACTCAAGATTCCACACTAGAGAGCAACAAGACTTTTATGAGGCAAAGCTCATGGATAAGAAGCCAATTGTTCTTGACACGGATATGTAGACCGGGATTACATCGACGGTGAAGAGCACAGAGACTATTTCCCACATGTGCATGAAAGCTTCACCGCTTGTGGGATTGCGAGTTTGTTGGTCGAAATTGACCGCTTGGAATGATGAGATGATCATGCGGTTCTATGCCACCGCACACTTCTATCCGGATGGCGAATTGTATGGATGATGAAGGCGTAGATTCCATTCAACTGTTGAAGAATGGAGAGCATTGCTGAATGCTCCAGTATCAAAAGAAGATGATGTTGATGTCTATGGCATTCCGAAGAAAAATCACGAGTCAATGAAGAACATGTACAATGAGGTAAATGAGAAGGATGTTGAGATATGGAAGCTTGGTTCATCTATTATCTTGAGCAGGTCTCCCAACCACCAATACCATTCTGAGGCATACTTTGATGCCTAAGTCAGGAGACCACCGCATGATAAGAGGGTACTCTATCAACATGCTGCACATTCTAGATCGAAGACACCTTTTAAGGTGATGGACACGATAGTAGAGACTATCAAGAGGACAGCAGCAGACTGAAAGAGGTCGTGTGGGTTTGCTCCGCATATTCAGATGCTCATTAATGCCAAGTTTGGCACGGACACCTACCGTTGGATAGACCCCACTTGCCACCGCAGCCCTAACACGAAGATAATGAGATTGTGATGACCGAGGATGCTCCCACATCTGTAGAAGGACATGCTAAGTCCGAAGCTGCCAAACAAGCTAAAGCCGAGAAGGAAGCAAGCAAAGCCCAAGAGCGTTGCGTAACAACTTCTTGAAGCCACTCGAGAATTGAGCTACGCTGGCCAGCATAGTGCGCCTCGGGAGAGCCTTGAGAGGATCGTTGAGGATAAGTTCCATGCTCGGGCGTTAAGTCGATCAAGTGCAGTCACCATCAACAAGCTTGAGGCGGACATCGAGGAAGCTAAGAGGGAAAAGGCGAGCTCATGAGAGAGATGGAAGGTGATATGGTCCAGATGACTATGAGCAGCCTGCTCAAAGGTGCCCACAAAGCCCAGATCACTGCTATTCGATGGTCGCACCCAGGGCTACTACATCAAGACCTCCTACAGCTCCGTCGGTTCAAAGACCAGCTCCAAGATCCACTCCTCCAGCTCCACAGACTTCAGCGAAGCTTTGCAGATGCAGCTATCTCCACTCCATCGACGCAGACAGAGCCGCCAGCAGAGTCCCGAGTGACGATTAGCTCTATACCTTCGAACTTTTGGTAACTTGTTGCCAAAGGGGGAGAAATTGTATAGATCATAGGGCTTCGAGAGAGAGAGTGCTCGTTTTTGCTCTTTCGTTTGCGGTTTTTCCTTGAGATACTTTTGAGTTCTTAGAGACATTTCGTGTGTTTGATACTACGTTTGCTCGATCTTGATGAGTGCTTGATCATACTGTGCTTAATGTGTGCTTGATGCTTATCATATTCCATTCATATCTTGTATGATCATTTACTCATGTCTTGGTGATTGGGTGCATGTTATTCATTCTTATCATTTTGTGCGCTCCACCAAGATGTATGTGACATGGAAGAGTAACCCATGATCCTAATCGATTGTGCATTTGCATTCAAACGCAAATCTTAAATAATGCACAAATTTAGGGGGAGCTCTTGCTTATCACATACTTCTCAAAGCGACGATGTTATTCATTGATTATATCATTTGTCGAAGCTTTGATCTATATGTTGTCATCAATTACCAAAAAGGGGGAGATTGAAAGTGCAACTAATCCCCGGGTGGTTTTGGTAATTAATAACAACATATATATCATTGAACTAATCATTTCTTGAGAATATTTCAGAAAGTTCAAGGATATGGGTATGGCAATGACCGATGATGTGGACCCTCAAAATGCTAAGGAAAACATTGGCAAAAGCTCAAGACTCCATTTTTGGTTTAGTGATCCAAGATCACATTGAGTCCATAGGAAAGCCAATACTATTAAAAGGGGGTGAGGTTATGATGATGATCTGGTTGCTCTAAGTGCTTAGTGATTTATCTCTCAAACTATCAGCAATCTTTCACTCCAACATAAACCCATAAGTAATCTCGGTCCCACCGATTCCAAACTCAGTCACACCGAGATGAACCACCTCAGCCATATAGCCAAACCCTAAGAATCTCGGATTTTCCGATTCCAAACTCGGTCATACCGAAATTGGTGTTGCCAAGCTTCAGAACATACAGACTCAAATCGGTGTCACCGAGATGAGAAAGTCGGTCCCACCGAAATTGGCAAACCCTAGACTTTGGAAGAATCGGACTAACCGAGATTGTATTTTCGGTCCCACCGAAAATCCCAACGTTCACAAGATTTGAACTTTCGGTCTCACCGAGTTGTCAACTTCGGTCTGACCGAGATTGGTCAAATGTGTGTAACGGTTGGATTTTGTGTGGAGGCTATAAATACCCTCCACCTCCTCTTCATTCGTGGAGAGAGCCATCGAAAGAACTACCACTCCTACCTTACATTTACGAGAAGAAAACTACCTACCCTTGTGTTGAGATCAAGTTGCTCCACTCCCACCATATGAAACTTGATTTCTAGCCTTCCCAAGTTGCTTTCCACTCAATCCCTTCCTCCACCACAGCCAAATCGGTGAGGAGAGTTGAGTGTTGGGGAGATTATCATTTGAAGCACAAGAGCAAGGAGTTCATCATCACCAACCCCATCTATTACCTTTTGGAGGTGGTGCCTCCTAGATTGGTTAGGTGTCGCTTGGGAGCCTCCGTCATGATGTGGAGTTGAACCAAGGAGTTTGTAAGGGCAAGGAGATCGCCTACTTCGTGAAGATCTACCCGAGTAAGGCTAGTCCTCCGTGGGCGTAGGCCATGATGGCATAGACAAGGTTGCTTCTTCGTGGACCCTTCGTGGGTGGAGCCCTCCGTGGACTCAAGGCAGCCGTTACCCTCCGTGGGTTGAAGTCTCCATCAGCGTGGATTGACGATAGCACCACCTATCGGAACCACGAGAAAAATCTCCGTGTCACCAACTTGCGTTTGCTCTTCTCCACCTCTCATTTACTATCGTGCAATTTACTTTCCGCTGCCACAACTCTAGAATTGCATGTGTAGGGTGATACTTGACTTGGTTATCATTGTGAACTTGCTAAGAATCCACTCCAATCAAAAGGCAAAATTTTTAAGTTGTCAAGTAGTCTAATCACCCCCCCTCTAGACATACTTCCGATCCTACAACACCTACAATCTTGCTACCGCCAACACCAACTTTCTCCCCCTCTATGCAGCGGTGTAACACCCCTTCTCCCCACTGTAATCTCTACTTAAACATGGCGCTCAACTCCATATATTATTTCCCAATAATATTTGGCTATCCTATGATGTTTAAGTAGATCTGTTTTGTCTTATGGGTTAATCGTGATCTTGGTTGGTATGATTCTATATTTTATTTTGGTGTTGTCCGAGGGGCCCCCGCTGTAGGGTGTTGCAATATGTTCATGATTTGCTTATTGTTAGTGTTGCGGGGGATGACAGCAGCTAAACGCGGATAAGTGGGTCATGGCGTATGGGAGTAAAGAGGACTTGATACTTAATGTTATGGTTGGGTTTCACGACCTTAATGATCTTTAGTAGTTGCGGATGCTTGCTAGGGGTCCAATCATAAGTGCATATGATCCAAGTAGAGAAAGTATGTTAGCTCATGCCTCTCCCTCATATAAAATTACAAGAACGATTACCGGTACTTGTTATCGATTGCCTAGGGACAAATGACTTTCTTGTTAACAAAATCCATCCACTTTTATTACCTTGCAATTTATTCGTAGTTTTATTCTTGCAAAGTACTCATAGTTCTATTCTTGCAAAATAGTTTCATACTTGTTCTAGGTAAAGCAAACGTCAAGTGTGCCTAGAGTTGTATTGGTGGTCGATATAACTTGAGGGAATATTTTTGTTCTACATTTAGCTCCTCGTTGGGCTTGACACTCTTATTTATTGAAGAGGGCTACAAACAATCCCCTATACTTGTGGGTTATCACTCATCTTGCTCGACCATGTCTCGCAGCATGGGTATGGACAAGTCCGAAATCTACCATTATAATTTCCCAGTTATAGAGTAGCATTTGGTCGGCCCAAAGTAGGTCCGTGACCATCCCGAGTACATGTGCTAGCTCAGGTCTTAGGACATAGTACGTATGTTGAAGTAGAGAGTCAAAGATGACATATCACTACGTCTCATAGTGGGGTCTGTCCGACTCGGACCTTATCTGGACTCGAATCCGACTATGTCGAGTCCGACCAGATCCTTCCGAGTCCATATTATCCGGCTAGCATCCAATGCTCCATGGCCAGTGAGACCGAACCATCCACTGCGCCATATGCTACTCTATTCGGATGCGTGTCCACACAACCATTTCGACTTGCGACCTTTTAGGACAGTCATCATACAATGCATAGAACCACAAACAAGTCACGTGCTTGCTGATACACATCATTGATAATGTCCAAGGACTATCTTTATTCATAAATACATGGTAAATATCAACATACATGATTGCCTCTAGAGCATATCTCCATCAAAAAATTCTTTTCTGACCCGTAGTTCGACATCTTCCCTGTCGAGCTTCACCTCGGCAATGGCGAAATGCAAATGATAGTTGAACTAGTTCCATACGAGATACGATCCTAGGGTTGCCATGTTGCCCAACTCAAGTCTCGGGGGCTACTGCATTGACGATTAAATGCAGAAAAATTCAATGCAATACGATTTCCAAGGAGATTATGATCCTCAGGTCAGTTTGCCACACGTGAAAGAGGCTCGGCGGCTACTGCACACCACATTTCTGTTCCTAATGTATGCTGCTGATCAAGGATTTGATCCTCGGACCAATTTCGGAAATCAACCAGGTGTCTCAGGGGCTACTCGGATTAGCAGTTTTATTCTATTCTTCATGTGCATGCCATATTTTATGCTGGTGCACACCTTGAGGGCTATTGGCTATACATCTCGGCAGAGAATGAATTGCACCAACCAGAAAAAAATTGGCCAAAAATCAGCCCAAGGACCGAGGTGGTGCACCACCTCGGAAGTAGTTTTGCATGGAGGTCGACGCAAGTGACTAGCTGGACATGAGACTTTTCCAGCGTGAAGCTTGACTAAACTCCTTCAAAATTTTCAAGACCGAGGTGGTCTATGTCACCTTAGATGCAGTACGGCATTGGTGCTTGTGGCTGCAAGCACACACCGCTGCATGGGAAAAAATTAACCCAAGGTGTCGCACGAAAATAACAAGACGTTTGATAAATACTAAGGGAACCTAGAAGGGGATCCTTGGATGCCCGACATGTGAACTCTTCGGGTACACCTTGGAGATACTCGAGATCGGAAAGGGTTGATTTGTGTCATGGGGGACGAGAACCTATGGGGCAGGGGGGCCCTTCTGGTCCGGCAAGGGAGCGGAGGGCGTGCGCAGAGCAGATCGAGGCGAAAGCACGCGGGGGATTTTTTACCCAGCTTCGGTGCTCTCCGGAGAGATAAAACTCCTACTGCTGCTTTGTGTTTGTATTTGTTCTTGCTCGAAAGCGTGGATATGCTGTGGTCTCGAATGAGTCGGGCTGGACCGAACCCCTTCTACGTGTGCACGGGCCTCCTTTTTATAGTCTAAAGGGGTCACCGACAGGTGGCAACGCAGAGAGAGGGGTAGAAAGGTAAAAACGAGGGTTGGTACAACTGCTATCTCTGATGCCCCTACCTAACTCTGACGGCAGGGGACAAGAGCATTTAATGCCCGTCCGGTCGCTCCAACAGTGCATGAAACGACCGTTAGGGGCGCCACCGATTGCCACGATGGCCTCCTAGTCACCTTCGCTCGCCACCTCGCACTGCTAGGCTGCACAGCTACACGCCACGTGCACCAGGAATGATCCTGTGGCGACACGTCGTCGGGTGAGCTGGAGCGCGGGCGCAGAGTGGTGGCTTCGCCGCGGCAAGCGCCTTGCCGCGGTCGCTGCCTTGTCGCTCCCGCAAGCTTGCCGCTCGTCGGGTCTTGCCGGGACGCGCAGCGCGTCGTGGCAAGTTTTCTGAAGCGCCTTGGTTGGCCTTCCCGGCAAGCTCCTCTTGCCGGGGTCTTGTTCTTCCCGGCAAGCTTCCCTTGCCGGGGCCTTGTCCTTCCCGGCAAGCTTCTCTTGCCAGGGCCTTGTCCTCAAAGTTAACACTTTGTTCTTGAATGGTAGTAATAGGAATGACGAAGGGTCTTGGCGGACGCCCGGCAAGCCTTGCCGCGGGGCGCTGCAACTGCCCGTGCCCAAGTTCGGGGTACTAAGGTACCCCTACTTTAGTACACCGACAGGAGCCCCTGGGCCTGGGCCATACACGGTGCCGAGCGCTGTTGGGCCAGGCCCAAAACAGGGCACGGGCACGCGCAGCCTGGGTCCAAACCAAATCGACTCCGAAACCACCGAGTCCTCTCGTAACGGCACGCGTCAATCACGGCATCGTGGGAGACGCGGGTGGCGTGCACGATTTTCGAGGCATCCACCCCCTATGATCACGGGGCGGGGCGAGGTCACCTCATCCGTCGCCTGGGCTCTGCATCTCCGCCATGCGGCTCCCATGCGCTTGGGGTCACGGACGGTGGGAGTGGGAAACTGGGCCATTGTGATTCCCGTGCCTTCATTGGCTGAGCGGGGCGGCCGAGCCCCCACCTCGCTCCTTTAAGAAGGCGAGAGGGGCCTTGAAGACCGCACTCTCCCATCTCCTCTCTTTCTTCACCGCTCCCCTTTCTCACATTCGCCATGGAGAAAGGGAACCTGAATTCTTCATCGGTGGCGGCGAGGGTCGCCACCAGACAGCAGCACCTCTCCTATCCGCTTGTGGTGGCAGAGCCGGCCACAAGGGGAAGAAGGAGGGGGCGAGGTCGTGGACGAGGTCGAGGACGGGGTCGGAGCGCTCGGGGAAGAGGCGGACGGGGCGGCGCGCCATCTCCGCCTCCACCGGCGGTTCCTCTCCCCACGGCGGTCCATACCGGGGACGACCCTTGCGAATTCTTCGTCAGGCTGCGTTGGGCGCCTCGTCGTCGCCTCCAGCTTCCAGCTCCGTTTGCAAATGCGATGGAGTTGGACCCGCCCAAGACACTAAGATTGCACATGAGGGGCTGTGGAATCAGCGGCATGCGAGTCCACGTTGTATTCCCAGCCCCTAATGTGATGTATCTTGATCGTGGGTGGAAGACGTTTGCTCGCATCCACAGCCTGACGGCGGGGTTTACCCTCCATTTTAAGTTAATGGAGGGCAACCTTCTCTCCGTCAAGGTCTTCGGTGACTCCGGCATTCGGGCGAGGTGCTGCATGGACAGCTCCTCCGACAGCGAAGGTTCCTCCTCTAGCAAGAGTGACGAGGAGGAGAGCGACAGCGACGACGAGGGTAGCCGGCGGCGGGATGACGGGCCTGACTAGGTGTCGGGCGTCGCTTCGCGCGTCACCGGCGACCCCATCATCCGTGTCGCCGGCCCCTTGAACTCCCCGGGGTCGTCTCCTTGGGCGGCTGGCGTAGGGAGGCTGCGGAAGAGGAAGAGGGTTGGCGGCAAGGCCGTCAAGTCGGAGTACGAGGGCGTAGTGCCCTCGACAGCGTGTTGACGTCCTGCCGCCCCGTCTTCGAGCCCCTCTTCCGGCACCGCCATCACCATCCAGCCTCCGGAGGCTCCCGGGATGTTCTCTTGGTGTCTTCTGGCACCCGTAGCTCGCCTAGGCGCCTCTTTTGCCCTTCTTGCCTCCTTGACCTACCTCCTGAAGAGAGGGACATAAAAAGGATTACGGGCATCTTATCTTTTTAATTTGTATGCCTTCGGGCCTTAGCTGCATTAAGAACTTGTAATCCTCTCTTTCATGTTTCATCCTCTATGGACTGTATCTATGTGGGATGTTTTTTAATGAAAAGGGGAATGCTTGCCGGGTTATATCCTTTATTCTGTTGCATCCCTTGTATGCTTTTACCCTACGCTTTTAGGGATCTTGCCGGCGCAAGCACACTTGCTTGAGTCTTGAACATCAACAACCTCTTTGGCGGTGTTGCCTCCGGCAAGAAACCTTGTCGGGTTAGTTGCAGCGCACTTGTATTGTTGAGCGGACTCGAAACAAATCAAGGGCGCAACTTAGCATGACGCCGTTCCTCCGCCTGAGTTTTCCATACAAAACACGGCAGTTTCCGGGAAGAAACGCGGTTTCGCATTCCCCAGTCCATAAGAGGATGCATGCTGAGGGACGAAAGACTTATCTGACATCGTAGCCCCCGGCAATCCTGGCTTGCCGCGGATGAATCTTGGTACTCGCAGCCCCCAGCAACGCTGGCTTACCGGAGCCCGGGTGCTGGTGCGCCCTTCTTCTCCTTCCTTGTCGCTGTTATTTTAGTTATGAGAACAACTTAGTCAGTGCCGTAATAAGTTACTTTGTCATATAACTTCATTCTGGGCAATGCTAGTTATGTTATCTCCTTTATTCAATTCCATTCCTTGTATGTCTTTACCCTACGCTTTTAGGAACCTTGCCGGTGCCAACATGCTTGCCGCGAGCGCTGAGTGCGGAACGTCAGCGGCCTGCTGGCGGTGTTCCCTCCGGCAAGAAAACTCGTCGGGGCTAGTTGCAGCACACTTTTATTGTTGAGCGGACTCGAAACAAAGTAAGGGCGCAACTTAGCCACGAGTTGATTCCTCCGCGCACAGGTTTTCCATACAAGGCGCGGTCGTTCAAGGAGATAACATAAAAATTTAAAAACTGACTGTGCTCAAATTTTGGCAACTTAGCTTTTCCATCTTCTGCGTTCCGGCAAGGCTGCATTTCTTCGAACGACGCCAACTACTATGTTCTCTCCTTTACTTGATTCCATTCCTTGTATGTTTTTACCCTTATGCTTTTAGGGAACTTGCGGGCATAAACACGCTTGCCTGAAGCGCCGAAAAGGAACATCAGCAGCTTGCGGCGGTGTCGCCCGACAAGGAACCTTGTCGGGCTAGTTGCAAGACGCTTTCGGTGTTGAGCGGACTCGAAGCGAGTAAGGCGCAACTTAGCCACGAACCGATTCTTCTGCGCATGTGTTTTTCCATACAAGGCACGGTCGTTCAAGGAATATAACTTAAAAATTTAAAAACGACTGTGCTCTACTTGCCGGTGGAGCTCGATGGTGCGTCCTCGACGGTAGCGCAGCACTCCAAAGAGGTGCGCTTGCCGGAGTGGGCATCAGAGCTACTCTTGCTGGACTCGGTCTTTGGTGAAGCTGTCTTTGCCTCCTTGCACTTGCCGGTGGAGCTCGATGGTGCGTCCTCGACGGTAGCGCAGCACTCCGAAGAGGTGCGCTTGCCGGAGTGGGCATCAGAGCTACTCTTGCCGGACTTGGTCTTCTTCTCCTGTCGGTGTTGGCGAAGCCGACGAGGCTCTCAATGGTCATCCTCCAGTCGTCGATCTTGTGCGGCGCCGAGGGTAATCTAAAGCAGCTGAGCTCGGGCGATGCTTCCTCTGAGTCTTAGGCGGCGGTGGCGGCGGCGAGGTCGGGGACATGCTTGGACTCCCAAGCGGGTTGGAAGGAGCGATACCCGTCCGGCGACCGCACCTCACCGTGCCGGCATCTTTGGCGTGCGCTGGTCTTGAGCGTCTCGCGATCCGCCCGGCTTGGCCTCGTTCCGCGAGCACGGTGCTAGGGGCACCGTGGCGTTGCCGATCTTGCACCTCCCGAGAGGTGCGGTGGATATCGAGCGCTGAAGCTTGCGGGGCCTTGTCCTTGACCTGGTGACGACGTGAGTCCCACGCGGCGCCCGCTCCTCGGTGGCGTCCACCCCACCGCCCGTTTGCTCCGGTGGTGATAGGACGATCGCGAGCGGGCGGCTACTTCCGAAGCCTTCTTCTTCGGTGGCATGTCGATGAAGATGTTGATGTAGCGCGCGTAGACGCCGGATCAGATACACACGACCTCGACGCCCCCCTACTTGGCGCGCCAAAGATGTCGTGGGGGACGAGCACCTATGGGGCAGGGGGCCCCTTCTGGTCCGGCAAGGGAGCGGAGGGCGCGTGCAGAGCAGATCGAGGCAAAAGCACGCGGGGGATTTTTTACCCAGCTTCGAAGCTCTCCGGAGAGATAAAACTCCTACTGCTGCTTTGTGTTTGTATTTGTTCTTGCTCGAAAGCGTGGATATGCTGTGGTCTCGAATGAGTCGGGCTGGACCGAACCCTTCTACGTGCGCACGGACCTCCTTTTTATAGTCTAAAGGGGTCACCGACAGGTGGCAACGCAGAGAGAGGGGTAGAAAGGTAAAAACGCGGGTTGGTACAACTGCTATCTATAGTGCCCCCTACCTAACTCTGACGGCAGGGGACAAGAGCATTTAATGCCCATGCGGTCGCTCCAACAGTGCATGAAACGACCGTTAGGGGCGCCACCGATTGCCATGATGGCCTCCTAGTCACCTTCGCTCGCCACCTCGCACTGCTAGGCTGCACAGATACACGCCACGTGCACCAGGAATAATCCTGTGGCGACACGTCGTCGGGTGAGCTGGAGCGCGGGCGCAAAGTGGTGGCTTCGCCGCGGCAAGCGCCTTGCCGCGGTCGCTGCCTTGTCGCTCCCGCAAGCTTGCCGCTCGTCGGGTCTTGCCGGGACGCGCAACGCGTCGTGGCAAGTTTTCTGAAGCGCCTTGGTTGGCCTTCCCGGCAAGCTCCTCTTGCCGGGGTCTTGTTCTTCCCGGCAAGCTTCCCTTGCCGGGGCCTTGTCCTCCCCGGCAAGCTTCTCTTGCCGGGGCCTTGTCTTCAAAGTTAACACTTTGTTCTTGAATGGTAGTAATAGGAATGACGAAGGGTCTTGGCGGACGCCCGGCAAGCCTTGCCGCGGGGCGCTGCAACTGCCCGTGCCCAAGTTCGGGGTACTAAGGTACCCCTACTTTAGTACACCGACAATTTGTTGAACCAGCTTTCAAGACCGACGACCGCAGACGGAGAACAATTCGGAAGAACCGAAGAGCGTCGCCAACTTGAAAAACGGTTCAGGGGCTATTGTCGAAGTTCTGGACTAGGGGTGATACATGATGGCTCGAGAATACTGATTACGTTTTGCCGAGGCCTCGAAGGAGTACGTTGGCTTTTGGCGGGTTCGACTCTAGTCGCAGCCGCCTACTAATATTGTGAAGAAAATATGCCCTAGAGGCAATTATAAAGTAGTTATTTTATACTTCCTTATTCATGATAAAGGTTTATTATTCATGCTAGAATTGTATTGTTTGGAAACTTAAGTACATGCATGAATACATAAACATATACCGTGTCCCTAGTGATCCTCTACTAGACTAGCTCGTTGATAAAAGATGGTTAAGGTTTCCTGACCATGGACATGTGTTGTCATTTTATAATGAGATCACATCATTAGGAGAATGATGTGATGGACAATACCCATCTGTTAGCTTAGCATAATGATCATTCAGTTTATTGCTATTGCTTTCTTCATGTCAAATACATGTTCCTTCGACTATGGGATTATGCAACTCCCGGATACCGGAGGAATACCTTGTGTGCTATCAAACGTAACAATGTAACTGGGTGATTATAAAGATTCTCTACAGGTATATCTGAAGGTGTTTGTTGAGGTTGCATAGATCAAGATTAGGATTTGTCCCTCCGAGTATCCGAGAGGTATCTCTAGGCCCTCTCGGTAATACACATCATAAGAAGCCTTGCAAGCAAAGTGACTAATGAGTTAGTTGCAAGATGATGTATTACGGAACGATTAAAGAGACTTGCCGGTAATGAGATTGAACTAGGTATAGAGACTGACGATCGAATCTCGGGCAAGTAACATATCGATGGACAAAGGGAATTACATATGTTGTCATAATGGTTCGACCAATAAAGATCTTTGTAGAATATGTAGGAGCCAATATGGGCATCCAGGTTCCGCTATTGGTTATTGACCGGATAGGTGTCTCGGTCATTTCTACATAGTTCTCGAACCCATTGGGTTCGCACGCTTAACGTTCATTAACGATATAGTGTTATATGAGTTATATGTTTTGGTTACCGAATATTGTTCGAAGTCCCAGATGAGATCACGGACATGACGAGGAGTCTCAAAATGGTCGAGAGGTAAAGATTGATATATAGGACAATGGTATTTGGACACCAGAAGTGTTTCGGGACGTACCGGGAACGAATAGGGTCACGGGAAGGGGTTCTGGGCACCACCCCGACAAGTTATGGGCCTTATGGGCCAAACGAGGGGACAAACTAGCCCACAAGGGGGCTGGTGCGCCTCCTCCCTTGTTGTGCCAGCCCTATGGAAGGAAAAAGAGGAGGGCTAGCCCCTCCTGCCTTTCCCTCTCATGGGAGAAAGGAACGGGCGCCACCCTCCCGTGCCTTTCCCCGCACTCCAAATAAGGAAAGGGGGGAGCAGCTTGGGAGGGACCCCAAGTAGGATTCCTCCTACTTGGGCGCCTCTTTTGGCTGCTCCTCCCTCCCTCCCACCTATATATATATATGTGGGAGGGGGCACCTAGCACACAACAGACAATTGCCTAGCCGTGTGCGGCGCCCCCCTCCACCGTTTACACCCTCGGTCATATTTTCGTAGTGCTTAGGCGAAGCTCTACGGAGATCACTTCACCATCACCGCCACCATGCTGTCGTGCTGCCGAAACTCATCTACTACCTCGCCATCTTGCTGGATCAAGAAGGTGGAGGACTTCACCGAGCTGAACGTGTGCAGAGCGCGGACGTGTCATACGTTCGGTACTTGATCGGTTTGAGCGCGAAGAAGTTTGACTACATCAACCATGTTGTTAAACTCTTTCGCTTACGGTCTATGAGGGTACATAGACACACTCTCCCATCTCTTTGCTATGCATCTCCATGGATATATCATTGCGTGTGCATAGAAAAGTTTTTGTTTTCCATGCAATGTTTCCCAACATATTGCCGATGCTTCAAAGGCATCTGTCGTTCTATGAATGTTTTTGGTGCAAATCCCAAATTGGTATTAAAATTAGTTGGTACTTTTGTCGTGCTTTAACATGATATGGCCGGTCTCCAAACTTCGAGTGGGTCAGCCTTCAGCTTCAACCTTCCTTCCCGAAGGTGGAGTGCTTCTCAGGCTAGTTTAGCGAACTAAGCTTGAGTGACTCTAGAGAGAAACCAGACAATCCAGCTATTGACCACACACTCGCATCGGGGAAATGAGTAGTAGAAAAAGATTTTGTAATGACTTAGAAGAAAATATTGAAAACGACGCAAACTAATTTAAGAGCCCTAGTTAAATTTGGAAAATAAAGTTGTTTTTAACAAACAATGTTTTTAGCAAACAAAGTTTTTTAACAAAAAACATTTTTGAACAAGAATATGATGCTTATTCAAACCGAGCAGAATTTAAAAATAAAAAATGAGCAGGAAAGTGACTTAGCTAGTTAATGCGCTCGGTATTGATGACATGGTCTGGCCTTGTGGCAGGGCGAAGCCCCCGGTCCAGCTATCATGACAATGTTGGTCCGCAGGTGACATCGAAGTCCCTGAAATAGGTTGATGAAGAGATGGCGAAGCCCTCGGTCTAGCCGAGGTGTCGGAGCGGGTCAGCGGGGAGACCCCAGAGCCTCCATGTCGACCGAGGAGTCAAAGCATGTCAGTGTGTTCGATGTTACCTTGAAGTCGGCGACACGACGATGCCAACGCAGGTCAAAATTTGTGACGCGGTCCATGCCGACTTGATGAAGTGGCCGTGAGGCGATGCCGATTTGCCCCCCCCCCCCCCCGTGTAATCTTTGGGTCAATGGTGTTGACTTGATGATTATTTTTCCTTCATGATGCCGAACTCTGGAAAAAAATTCCTTCAAAAAGAACGTTTGAAATCCTGTTCATAACAAAGATGAACTCGAGTTGGATTCGTTTTCACGCAGAAAATAGATCCAAAAATTGATGCACTCATTGGATGTTTCCCGGAGTTTGAACGGTCGGATCGAGCTAAATCTTGAGGGGTGATCAGTATAGGAATTCCACAGCCGATGAACGGTTGGATCTTCGAAAATATGTCCAAGCTGGCCGCGGAACCCCTTGCCCCAAACTCATTGAGATTCCCGTCCAGATTCGACAGGGCTCCGGTATCAGAGATTGCCAGAGATTGTCCATCAGAATACGACGAAATTTTACATTGTTGTAGCCTATGATGACCCACAAGAATAGGGGATCAATCATAGTTCTTTAGGTAAGTAGGAGTGTCGAACCAACGAAGACCAGATGGAAATGACAAGCAGTTTTCAGCAAGGTATTTTCTGCAAGCACCGAAATTGTCGATAACAGATAGTTGGTTAGCAAGGTAATTTGTAACGAGCAACAAGTAGTAAAGGTGACAAAGGTGCAGCAAGGTAGTCCAATCCTTTTGTATAAAAGGACAGGCCAGGACAGGCTGTTATAATAAGCAACGTGTTCTTGAGTACACATGGAAATTTCATCTAGTCACTTTCATCATGTTTGTTCCATACGAATTTGCTACTTTGATAATATTATATGCGGGGTGACCCGTACTTGGGTGTTGTTCGTACTTGGACAAGCCTTGCACTTATGATTAACCCCTCTTTCAAGCATCGTCAACTATGAAAGAAGAGTTAAGATAAATCTAACCATAGCTTCAAACATATGGATTCAATTCAGCCCCTTACGGGATAACGCATAAACTAGGGTTTAAGCTTTTGTCACTCTACCAAACCATCACCTAATTAGTACTCCACAATGCCTTCTCTTAGGCCCAAAGATGGTGAAGTGTCATGTAGTCGACGTTCACATGACACCACTAAAGGAAGCAACAACATACATATCATCAGAATATCGAACTTACCAAATTCACATGATTACTTATGACAAGACTTGTCCCATGTCATCAAGAACAAAAGTAACTACTCACAAATCATATTCATGTCCAAGATCATAGGGGTATTGAATAGAATCAAGGATCTGAACATATAATCTTCCACCAAATAAACCGACTAGCATCAACTACAAGATGTAATCAACACTAGTAGCAACCCACAGGTACCAATCAGAGGTTTTGAGACAAAGATTGAATATAAGAGATGAACTAGGGTTTGAGATGAGATGGTGTTGGTGAAGATGCTAATGAAGATTGGTTCTCCCACAATGAGAGGGTTGTTGGTGATGTCGATGGCTTCCATTTCCCCCTCCCGGAAGGAAGTATCCCCGGCGGAATCACTCCGCCGTGGAGCAAAAGTGCTCTTACCCTTATTTTTTCTAGGGAAAATGGCATCATATAGTAGAAGATGGGCCATGGAGGCTGGCCAGGGGCCCCACAAGCCACCAGGGCGCGCCCTGGTGCCTTGTGGGCACCTAGGTGGCCTCCTCTGGTATTTCTTTTTCCAGTATTTTTTATATATTCCAAAACAATTCTCCGTGAAATTTCAGCTCATTTAGAGTTGTGCTGAATAGGTATCTCTGATGTAGCTTTTTTAGGTCTAGAATTCCAGCTGCCGGCAATCTCCCTCTTCATGTAAATCTTGCAAATTATGAGAGAAAAGGCATTAGAATGGCACTACAAAGTATTATATTGATCAAAAACATCATAAATAGCAGTAGGAAAACATGATGCAAAATGGACGTATCAGACTCAATTCCGCATAATTCCACTAAAGCAGTCATCAAAGGGATGCTCGAGGAGACGGGGACGGCGAACACGAATCCGCTGTCCAGAAAAACTTCACGGTCGCATGAGGACATTGTTGACATTAAGCCCTCGAGCTCCGTGGACAATTCCTCCATGATCTTAATTGAGATCGGAGTTGATATTGATGAAGGCACTCGTCCGATCTTGACGAGATGCGTAGCACAGTCCTAAGTCCAGCCGAGGCGACTAGTCGAATACCTAGGATGCCGGCACCGAGGATGAAGATTTGTTCCCGCGCGTAGATCTCTTCGGAACCGTCCTGAATTCCCATCACACTGCGGTGACTACCAACAGGGACCTGTATGGGCTACCTGAAGATATGGAATATCCTCTATCAGCTAGCCTGGCCTCGACTTATATAATGTACCGGAGGCGTAGGATCTGGAGGAGTCCTCGTCTTGTGCGCCAAGTCTTGTGGAATATTCCTTGTATACGTCAAGGGTTGCCCGAAGTGGCCCATTAGTGAACCGCCACGGGGGTTGTCGGCCCGATCCACCTAGTCGGGATACGACATGGTGAGTACCCCTAGTCCAGGACTCCACCACCCCCATGGTCATTCATTAGCGGTCCACTTCAGGTAGCCCATAACGCATACGAGGAAGGATTCCACAAGACTTGGCATACAAGACAAGGACTCCTCTCCACCGAGGTAGTCGACTAGGACACCTGTTATCCTAGGCCTCCGGTGCATTATATAAAGCGGAGGCTAGGCTAGTCGACATCTCATATTCCAGAGAAAAAACTCATTCATACACAATCTCGAGGTAGACCAACCTCTACTCTGTACCCCATCCACAATCAATGTAACAAAGCAGGACGTAGGGTTTTACCACTTCGAGAGGGCCTGAACCTGGGTAAACATCGTGTCTCTGTTGTGCCATGTTACCATCGTGCCAAGATTACCAGCTCGGGAGCCCTGTCGGTGTCAAAACCGGCGGATCTCGGGTAGGGGGTCCCGAACTATGCGTCTAGGCGGATGGTAACAGGAGACAAGGGACATGATGTTTTACCCAGGTTCGGGCCCTCTTGATGGAGGTAAAACCCTACGTCCTGCTTGATTAATATTGATGATATGGGTAGTACAAGAGTGGATCTACCACGAGATCAAGGAAGCTAAACCCTAAAGCTAGCCTATGGTATGATTGTTGTAATGTATGTTGTCCTATGGACTAAAGCCCTCCGGTTTATATAGACACCGGAGAGGGCTAGGGTTACACAAAGTCGGTTACAATGGTAGGAGATCTACTATCCGTATCGCCAAGCTTGCCTTGCACGCCAAGGAAAGTCCCATCCGGACACGGGACGGAGTCTTCAATCTTGTATCTTCGTAGTCTGGGAGTCCGACGGACGATGATAGTCCGGCTGTCCGGACAACCCTAGTCGAGACTCCTCGGTAGCCCTGAACCAGGCTTCAATGACGATAAGTCCGGCGCGCATAATGTTCGGCATTGCAAGGCGGGTTCCCCCCTTGAATAATCCAGAGAAGATCATGAACACCAGGATAGTGTCCGGCTCTGCAAAATAAATTCCACATTCCACCGTAGAGAGAATAATGCACACAAATCCACTCTGCTGACGTTTTATGCGGCATGACATCACACCGCTTCCAAGCCTTTATTTGAATCGTTTTTTTATTATACCACCTCAGGACGTTTAGCGGCGGTTTCAGGCACGTCTTGTCGAGCAGAGATCGTGTCCCCTTATTCCGGGATTCTCATCAATACGTGCGTGGGTAACCCAACCGTGCCCGTCGCCACGCCTCCTCCACCGAAGGTGAATCCCGAACGGTCACGGTGACGACTCTTGGTATTTTTCCCCTTTATAAGAGGACCAAGGCTCGTTTCTTTTCTTTAATCTCGCATCGAATCTCCTCCTTGCTCCCAGTTCCAACACCCAGAGCCCCAGATTCTAGCGCTTCGGATTCTCAACCATGTCCGGCTCCGACCTCCAGGGTCGGTGGACGCCCTCCTTCGTCACGGAGGAGGACGTGTTAAAGCTTCGTGAGGCCAAGTACCTATCCTACGAGATTTCGCATAGGTTGCCTGCTCAAGGGCAGGTCGTGCCCGCCCCCGAGCCCGGTGAGTACGTTGTCTTCATATCCCACCTCCGTCGGGGTTTAGGCTTCCCGACGGACCCCTTCGTGAGAGGGCTCATGTTCTACTACGTGCTGGATTTTCACGACTTGGCTCAAGAGTCCATCCTCCATATCTCCGCATTCATTATCGTCTGCGAAGCCTTCCTCCGCGTCACCCTCCACTTCGGCCTGTGGCTGAAGACCTTTAATGTGGAGCCGAAGATAATCGGGGCGTCAAGCGAGTCTTGGCGGGCGGCCATAAGCGAAGGGCGATGCCCGTGGCCCGAGGGTTCCTTCCAAGAGGAACTCGGATTGTGGCAGCAGGAGTGGTTCTATATCACCGCTCCGAAGGGTAGCAAGCAAAAGCCGCCGCCTTCATTCCACCCGGGACCCCCACGCCGACTGATGTTGTGGGTCAACCAAGGGCTCAATTGGGCACCGTCCGAAGACGTGCCCTCATTGCAGGGCCGGATTCGAGACCTCCAAGCGAGGGAGATCAATCTGGTCGTGGTGATGCAGGTTATGCTAATCAGGCATCTTCTGCCCTGCAAACGCCGTCCTCTCCGTCTATGGGAGTTCAATCCGGAGGGACCTCGGATTCTCCAACACTTCATGGGTGCGACACCCGTGGAGATGTACAAGTTGTTCTTCGGACCGCAGGTGGCGTGTCCGGAATTGACCGAGGACGCAGGCCTAAGCTGCAATCGCCCGGATACTCAGGTAGATAGCTCAGAGTCCAAACGTTCTGTTTATCTACTTTTCGAGAGTTCGCCTCCTAACCCATTACTCTTTATTAGGAGTGGGTAGCGCGATCGAAGCTGATAAGGTGTTTGGCTCCCCTCCCAGAGACCGCACTGGAGCCCGTGCTGGTCAGAATGTTGGAGGTCGCGCCCTTAGAAGGGAGCGATAGGAAAAATAGAGGAGCTATTATTCTGCCTAAAGGGGCGTCTGAAGAGGGGGGGATCAAAAACCCCTCCTTCCAGGGGGAGAAGAGGACCGCCTCAAGATCCGGAGGCCAAAGCCCTAAGCGAGGAAGAAATCTTCACGGGGTTCGGCGTCGGGAGAACCCGGACGTACAATCGTCTCTAAAGGATCGGCCCTCCAGCGAGCCGTGAGTAGGAAAAGGGGAGTTCATTAGTAAGAAAATACCTCCATTCGTGCTACATGGATAACGAAATTTTTATCTTGCAGTTTGGATTTGCAGCCTTCTCGGATGAGTTCGTCTTGAGGATCTTCTTCCGGAGATGATGGAAGCAACGCCTCCGTTTGCTCGCCCGTCGAGATAGGGCGAGCGAGCTGAAGTATCGTCACGAAGGGTATCCCAGAGTCCGGAGGGGCCGGAGAGTTCGGCGCCCACTAGTATCCGGCCGGGAGAACTAAAGAATCTGCTTGAGAGGGCGTCCATCTCAGAAGATCACCGTGCTTTAATGCGTATGGTGATTGGAAGGATTTCGTCCGCCGAGAGCGGATTGCGTAATGCCGCTAAGAGTTTGCTGGCGGGATTTGAGGTACGCAAGAATGACGCACCTTTTTTTTTGACAGCTTTGCACATAAAAGTGCGCCCTGTATAGATAGTAGCCCCTGAGACTCAGTAGGTTGTCGAAAACGACAGCGTGCCAAGGATCAAAATCGCAAGTAATGAATGTCGCCATTTCTATGCAGGTGGCGGATAGTCCGAGGGCTAGCCGGACTAGTGGAGTTGCCGAGTTAATGTGGCAGCTTGACGTGGCGGATGCGGACATCGCACTTGTCAACCGGCGACTTGCGAGTCGCAAGGTAAATGAGTTCTCCGCAGTCGCTTTATTTAAGGGGGTCAAAGCCCTCCTCTGACAAATTATATGCTATGATACAGACGGTGCTGCTGCTGTGGAGAGCCTTCGGGCCGAACTTGCTCAAGCTAAGGAGCAAGCCCGAAGGAGTGATGCGGCTGCCTCGAGGGCGGCCGAGGAGTTGAAAGTGAAAAGGCTGCACTTGCCTAAGCAGGGAAAAGGTGGCGAATTAGCCGTGAAATTAAAAGATCTTGCCGACCGCAATGAGGCTCTTGAAAAGGAGCGCTTATCGGGCGGGAAGACTGGGAAGGCCACGCCGAGGCCAAAGATGCCCGCTCGCAATGCGGGCTATGAAGGAGGAGCTGCGCCCGGGTCGGAGATATTGTGGCTGGCAAGCCTTTTACATTCGTCGCGGTTTACGGATCAAAAGTATGCTCAACTTGGCCAGGTGTGGGGTGCGGAGGATCCGTATATGGACTTAGCGGCAAGTGCGGTGATGCCGTTGAGCACTTCCGGAGCGGAAGGATCACAAGACGGAAGAGCTATTTTGGTCTCAATTCCATAGTCCGGATCGTTCACTTCCGTTGACCGATCGGTTGGTCGAATGGGCGAGCTAAATAGATTGTCGGACTTGCCATGGTGACATCGTGGCTCATGTCGGCCGAGAGGCCCAAAGGCGACGAGTTATTTCAGCTTATTGCAGCAATTTCTTGGAGCGGTGCCGCATATCAAGGAGATGAAGCGGTCGGCCTGCATCGAAGGCGCGCGGATGGCTCTTGCCCGTGTGAAGACACATTGGATAGAAATGGATGCCACCGCTATTGCCGCCCAGGGTTTGGACGAAAGCCGGTTACCCGCCGAGCACTATTTTGGGGAAGTTATGCGTGGTGCTCGTGTAATAGAGTCGCAGTGCTCAAAAAATGTCACGTTCAAATGAACGTTGTAGCTTGTAAAACAATGATTATGCTATAACTGCTTTTTATACTTGTGCGTCCCAAGTAGTAAAATATCTCCTATCTTGGCCGTTTACGTATCGTTTGTATAACCCGAAAGATTGCGATCTTGACTTATTTACGCACAAGGTGCGGGGGTGTTCGCAAAAATAGCGCGTTTTCACACTTAATCCGACGTCTCCATCCTGTTAAGGAGGTGGTAGCGTAGCAAACAAGGCAATCCGGACTATAATGCTTTATCACTTTCACTTAGCTAGTGGAGTTCGAGGGTGGGGCTACGATATAGCCCCTTGGGGCACCGCACTTCTCCGAGTTCGGGGCGCGTGTGTGCCTGACCGGGAAACGGTCCTTCGTCAAAGCGGGGAATTCTAAACATTCCGGTAGTCGATCGAGTGGTTGACCAGTCTCTCGCTATATCATGAGAGTCAGTTTTCGGCTTTCTCTACTGAGGTGTTCGCCCAGCCGAACTGGGGCACAATCGCAGTAGTTCTCCTGCTGCCGCGTTAGCCGATGATACGAAACGTAAGGTAGCAAAACACAGGAGCCGGGCAAACCCAACATTTGACCAAAGACATGATTCGGAGCTGATGCATATAATGCCTAACTCGAGACGCCGAACACTCCCTAAGGTGTTCGGTCTTTGTAATAATGGGCAGAACAATGCCCTAAGCCCCTAGTGTCCAGGTACGGGCATGGTCCTCTGACGCGGCCGATGCCAAGGCGTCAGGCTCCGCTTTGGTTATTGGAAGAAACCAAGGGAGAATAACAACAAGAGACAGTAAAAAAGGTTTACGCAGGGTCTTAATCTGAAAAGAATCCTTGCAACGGGTCCCTACTGCACATCTGCGTCTGTGTCTCCGTTGTGCCGTTATCCTGGACGGGTGTGCACGTTGTTCATCTGTAAAAAGAGAGGAACTTAGTTTGAAAACAACTCGTGCGAAAAAGGTATATGTGAAAGAAGAAATATAAATGAGTAAAGCGGGGCCTGTGTGAACTCGCAGTTGTTTGTGCGCGCAGCCCCTTGTGGAGGGGTGTGCGGCTAGGGAGCCCCTAGCCTTCTTATGCCGGACTCGTCTATCCGTGTCCGGGGTCTTTAAGTGACCCTCGCACTGAAATGATGCCGCGTGGACCGGGCATTTTGAGTGTAAGAGACGCGTAATGTGGTATGGCGTTGAAACGGACAAAAGCCTCTCGTCCCAAGAGTGCTTGATATCCACTTTGAAATGGGACGATATGAAAAATTATTTTTTCACGTCGGAAGTTGTTCGGTGATCCGAACACCACTTCTAGTAATAGGGAGCCTGTGCACTTGGCGTAAGGGCCTGGCGTCACTCCTTTGAAGGAAGTGCGGCTGTGTAGAATTTTAGTAGGGTCTATCCCCATCTTGCAGATTGTGTTTGAATACAGCAAGTTTAAGTTGCTGCCTCCGTCCATCAGGACTTTAGTAAATTGTAGTCCGTCGATTATAGGATCCAATATCAGGGCAGTCCGTCCTGCGTTTCGAACGCTTCTGGAATAATCCAGGTGGTCGAAAATGATTGGTTTTGATATCCAATCTCTATGGTCTGCTGGGCTGGACCGTGCGAGGCTCTTTTTAGAAGGTGCCGCACTATTTTTCTGCATTATCACATGAAGTGAGTTTACTGCTTTGACCTCTTGTGGGAAAGTCTTTTGCTTTCCGGAGCTCTGCTGGTGGGGTTTATCGTCTTCGCTTGACGCGTCGAGCCCCTTGTGTTCGGCGTTTAATCGGCCGGACTGTTTAAAAATCCAACAATCTCGATGGGTGTGGTTTGCAGGCCTTCCGGGGGTACTGTGGATTTGACATATCCGGCCCAAAATCTTGTTTAAGTTGGACAGCTCATCGCTGTCATCCTTAAGAGGCGGTGTTTTGTTGTTTGGCCGCGAGCTTTTGAATCCGGCGTTGACTGCCGTGCTCTTTAGGCTTTTCTCTTTATTCCGGCGCTGCTCTTTTCTACACCGTGATTTTCTGTTTCCATCTCTTATCTCGGATGTACTTGGGTCGCTGGTGCTGCATCTTGCCAACCAGCTATCCTCTCCTGCACAGAAGCGGGTCATGAGGCTTGTTAGCGCGGAAATGGTCCTCGGTTTCTCTTGGCCGAGGTGTCTGGCAAGCCATTCGTCTCGGACGTTATGTTTAAAAGCTGCTAAGGCTTCGGCGTCCGGACAGTCGACTATTTGGTTCTTTTGGTGAGGAACCTGTTCGAAATTCTTGTACCGACTCTCGGGGCTGTTGAGTTATATAACTTAGATCATCTGCATCCGGAGGGCGGACATAAGTCCCTTGAAAATTTGCTCTAAACGCGTCCTCGAGCCCTTCCTAACTTCCAACAGTGTTTTCTGGGAGGCTTTTAAGCCAATGACGGGCTGGCCCCTTGAGCTTGAGGGGTAGGTATTTTATGGCGTGAAGGTCGTCTCCTCTTGCCATGTGTATGTGTAGTATATAATCTTCTATCCGCACTCACAGGTCATTGTTCCGTCGTAGGCCTCTATGTTTATGGGTTTAAATCTTCTTTGGAATTCATGGTCCAGCACCTCATTAGTGAAACATAGTGGGTGTCTGGCGCCCAGTATTTGGGTGTGCCACTATCTTGGACACTTGGCGTGTTGCATTGCTTCTGAGGCCTTCTTCTTTGGCCGTAAATGGACTGACCGGCCATCTGTCTTTCCAGGTTCATTAGTCGGTTTATGTGCGGCGCCGCTTTCAGAATTTGGCCTATCCTCTGGCCGTCTATCCAACCAGGCGGCCTTTTCATGTTTTGACTGTGGGGGCTCTATGGCCTCTTCGTCAAATTCTGGTAGCAGCTTGCGCTTCGGGTAGCTCTTGGTTTGGTGGCTATTGCCGTATTTATCCGCGGTTTTAAGCATTTTGCTCCACCTCATCCTGAGTGTGTCTTCCGCTGTTTTGAGCTTCCGTTTTTCCTTCTTCAAGCTTCTTGCAGTGTTGACGAGTCTTTTCTGAAGGTTTTTACTATCCGGCGGTGTGTCCGGCATGAGATCGTCCGAACTGTCGTTTTTGCCGGGCCTGGACTGATTATCTGACTCGTCCTATTCGGACGGTTGCTTATCTGCATGTTCGTCGTCCACTTGTGTGCCTTGCTGTATTGCGGGGTCCTTAGGAGCGTTGTCGTTGTCGAGGCGGGACTTAGGGCGGTGTCTTCGCCGCCGTTTTGGTTGTTTGTCGGTGGGGTTATCTTCTGCCGCGGCCCGTTGGTCCTCGTTATCGCTCTCTTTTGGGGTATCCACCATATATACGTCATATGACGAGATGGTCCTCCCGTGCCCTATAGGCGCTGGTTCTTGTTCGTCTCCGGCGTCGTCGTCTATACCGTCGATGTCTTCAGAGTCATAGTCTAGCATGTCGGTTAGATCGTCGACAGTGGCTACAAAGTGGGTGGTGGGTGGGCACTGAATTTACTTGTCGTCCGTATCCCAACCATCCTGACCATAGTCCGGCCAGGACTCTCCCGATAACGAGAGATGCTTTAGCGAATTTAGGATGTCGCCAAAGGGCGAGTATTGGAAGATGTCTGCGGCGGTGAATTCCATAACCGGCGCCCAATCCGATTCGATTCGTAGGGGCATGGGAGGTCCGGAGTCCGGCAAGGAGTCCGGCACCTCGGAATCACGAGTTTCGTGAGGGACAAGATTAGCGTTCGGCTCTATCGCCGTGGAAGTTGAAGCCCCGGTGGTGTCCATCCACGATCCTCGATCTGGCGATCGGCTCCGGACTAAAGGCGAAGCGGATTCGTGTCGACCACCAAGTCACTTTGTTCGTGGCGAGCTAGATCATGCCCATCGCAGCAGTCTGGCGCGCGCTTGGCTTTGGCTCGAGCCCGTCGAAGATCAAGTCCCGCGGATGTCGATCGTGAAGTTTAGGCTTCGAATCGACTTGATGGCGGGGCGTAGCTTCGGTCTGCTCCAGATGGCCAAGGGAATTAGCCGCAGATCGGAAGCGCCGAATCTGAAGATCTGTCCGGGAGAAAAGTCTCACCTCGACAGCGTTGTTGGTGAAGATGCCATCGAGCCTATTGGTGACGACACAGAGGAACTCTCAATGAAAGCACCAATGTCGATGTCAAAACCGGCGGATCTCGGTAGGGGTCCCGAACTGTGCGTCTAGGCGGATGGTAACGGAGACAAGGGACACGATGTTTTACCAGAGTTGGGCCCTCTTGATGGAGGTAAAACCCTACGTTCGCTTGATTAATATTGATGATATGGGTAGTACTAGAGTGGATCTACCACGAGATCAAGGAGGCTAAACCCTAAAGCTAGCGTATGGTATGATTGTTGTAATGTATGTTGTCCTACGGACTAAAGCCCTCCGGTTTATATAGACACCGGAGGAGGCTAGGAATTACAGTCGGTTACAATGGTAGGAGATCTACATATCCGATCGCCAAGCTTGCCTTGCACGCCAAGGAAAGTCCCATCCGGACACGGGACGGAGTCTTCAATCTTGTATCTTCGTAGTCTGGGAGTCCGGCGGACGATGATAGTCCGGCTGTCCGGACACCCCCTAGTCCAGGACTCCCTCAACCCCCTACCCAAAGATCAGCGAGATTCAACTCCTTCAGGCGCCGCCCAAACATAAGTTGTCGCCTCATACCTCTATGCCCCCCTTCCCCCTCTCCGGTGCTAGAAACTAGTGGACTAGCTAAGCCCCTTTACCGATTGATGAAAGTGGCGATAGGGAGGTCTTTCCTCTTGTAGCCTTCAGTGTTGAGATGTGATTCGTAGACAATGGCTTGAGACAAAGGGCATGGCTGTGCAACGGTGGTGGATTTTCTGACCACGCCTGTAGTGAGACGACTGTGGCTACGATCATGTCTGCAACTAAGCCGACGGCAACGTCGGCATGTTCCATCCTAATATGGCCGGTCTCTGCTTGGAAAGCGCAAGTAACGTTGTGGTCTTGTATTGCTAAGTGATTTGTTGTGACAGGGAGGATATTAAGGATCTTCAAATACGATAGCAACGACGAGTATCGTTTTGTCGAATGATTTAGTCGCCATGGGCAAGGACGGCTGAGCATGAGGACGGCGGTGATTGTCGCAGCGTCCTAGATTGAGATTTTGGCACTGACGGTGACCTTCCTCGGTCGTCAATCTTTGTCACAATGCGCGACGTCAACCTTTGCTCTTTCAAGTCTTTGGTGGCTTGTGACTATTGTCCTTGTTAAAACAAGCAACAGATTTTGTAGGTGTGCATATTATAACATGATAAAACCTTAAAATAACATTTGAAAATTACTTCTACGTTCACTATTATTATAAGATGTTTTTTTCAGATTTAAATGTTATAGACGCATTTTAGTGTGTTTGTTCACTCATTTCAATTCGTATGTAGTTCATATTAAAATATCCAAAACATCTTATATTTGTGAATGAAGGACGTAATAAAGAAGCTTTTCAAGCGAAATATTGCACTCGCCATGATGGGAAATAAGGGATGGACTGTGCACAAGTTGCCTGATATTTGTCTGCTGGAAGTATAGTTTTAAAAACCGGACTGCACTGATGGTCCATTCGAAAAAGCCCAGAACTGAGGCTTCGTCCGGTTTTTAAGATGTCCTAGTCTTTTACGAAAAAAAGCAAAATATCAAGAAAATCGTGTCTAAACTAGGAATCAAACCATTTGACCTTTAGCGACTGCTCGCCCAAAGACCCAATACTAAGTGGGCTAGCTACAGATGATGAATAAATAACCTAAACATTTTAGTTCTTTTTTCAAAGTTCAATATTTTGAGAAATGACCTAAACATTTCAGTTTTTTGCCGCGATCGAAGCAGTTGAGCCGCCGATCCAACCGGTAAAAAGCTAAACCGATAGCCTCACCGGTTCGATTGCCGGTCCGGTCTTTTAAACTAGGGGTGGAAGTTAATTTTTCCTTGTGTTCTTCCTCCAAACCACCTCTTCGTCTTCCTCTTCTATCCACCGAACTCTCCTCCCATCCCTGCCTTGCCTCTGACTGCAACGCCGCTGCACGCCGCATTGTCCACGCGACCAACAAGGATGGCGGTGTCCCTGTCTTGGCCATGTGCCTCTGCGCAAAATACACTTACACTTGAAAATGTTTTTAGTGAACTTACAAATAGCTACTGCAGGGAAATAAACAGGTGACGTTGATGTTGGCTGAATTTACTCCCTCTTGTAATTTTTTAGTCTGCATAGTTTCGCCTGAACTCAAAGTATCTCTAATTTGACTAGACTTATAGAAAAAGAAATCAATGTTCATAATACCAAATCAAATATTACTGGATTCATTATGAAATGTAGTATCATATTATATATATATATATATATATATATATATATATATATATATATATAGTAGATATTGATATTTTAATATAAATTTAGTCAACTTTTGTAAAATTTGGCTTGGCACAAATCTTAAGCGAAATAAAAAGTATCGGAGGGAGAACTTGATTACATTAGAAGAGACCAGATCAAGGATTTGGCACCTCAGGTACCCACCCTGATCATAGGCAGGTCCAGGTTCGTCGGTAGCTCTATAATTACACACGTTTAGTTCAACGCAGTGGGGTGCTTGGTAGTAATCTCAAACTGTCTCCTCACACTAGCTACCTTTTCCACAGCGAGCTGGGCCTCATCTTTGTCCGACTTTTACTCCACAAAAGCACCCACACAGAATTCCCTCCACCTTTCTCAGGCGCCAGTCTACGCGTGCAAACGACTCCTTTTCTTTTCCACATCCATCCACTCCTCGTCTCTGCTCATCACCTGCTCATCTCATGTAGTGCACCTTAGCTAGCTGTTGAGAGCATCTACAGCCGGACGCCTTGAATCGATTACTGACGGGTAAAAAAAGAACCCATACGGGGTCGCAAACCGACCGCAAACGTCCGGGATGTCCAGTGCTCCTCATATCCAACCAAAATATAGGGCAGCCCGGACGCGCCTAAAAGTGCCCGCACGTCAGCCCGACCCACCACCGAACCCACTCCGTCTCCACAAAAACCCTCTATCCGGAACCCTAACTAACTTCACTCTCCTATCTCGCTTAGTCCCTTCTTCTCCCCTCTCCGATTTCTCCGACGTGCATCGAATCCAACGACTCCTGCGAGAATGTCAAGCTTCGGCTGCCGCTCCGACTCCGACATAAACGTCGACGAGTAGCTGGCCATCGGCATTGCACTATAGGTGGTCCAAGGTGGACACGGGGGCAGCTCTGGATCTCCCCTATCGCCTCTCCCACGCCGGCGCAGCGCGAACGCCACAGCTCCTCCCTCGATCCGCGCGCAGCTTCGCGGGGGCTGCTCAGTCTGCGCTGCCCATCGTCGTCCCCTTCCACAGCCGGCTGGTGCTCCGCATGGCAGTGGTTGGTTCTAGTATCCGCTCTGGCGTCCTAGACGCGCATGCCAAAATCGGAGGCGCCCGCCGCCCGCTGTGAGAGGAAGCGGGCAAGAGAGAGGAACACGGCGGAGCGACCTGTGTTCCGCGGCCGCCGGTTGCAGGTGGAGCCGGACGAGGACGAGCGGCTCCTCGTTTGGGTTCTACCGCCGGTCACTTCCAACGGCGGAAAACAGATGCTCGCCGTCTATGGAGGAAAAATGCCAAGGTCGTCCAAGTTGCCATTGAGCATTCGGAGCGCGAGGCAGCGGAGGCGACTCGGGTGGTGAAGTTGAAGCGGTAGCGGGACATGGTCGTCCGGCGGATGAAGGGGCTTATCGTCCTCTCCGACTCCTCATTCGACCACGACGATGACCACGACTCCTCCGACTCGGCCGATCCACCACCAGCAGTGGACGCCTACAGCTGCGCCAGTGACCGGATGGGCAAAGGTCCGGGGAGGAAGTGGCGAAGACGCTCCTCCTACGTTAATTATTATCGTTTTCGAGATGTCTAAGTTTGGAACATGTCCGGCGATGAATTTTGGTGCTCTTTTGGGTGATGTAAATTGGGTTTATGTGCATTTTGTTGTCTGTTTGATGTTTATTATTTGTTCGTTGTTTGATCTATGTGGAGTAGTTTACGACGTTGGATATATAGTATGAATATAGGACACCGGATATTAGATACGCGAACGTACAGGGCGCCCGATTTGGTAACCGTGGTTGTAGATGCTCTTAGCACAACTCCAACGTGGCGACCCATTTCGTCTGCATGCGTTCGTTTGGGTCGGGTCGGACAAAAAAGTCGGCCCAACGCGCCGACCCAAATGGCCTTTCGTTCGCCTGCCGACCCATTTCGACCCATTTTTGAGTCGGAATTGCGTCGGCGCGAACACGAGGCAGACGCGCGCCTCGCCCGCCTACTCCCCTTGGCCCGCTAGTCAATGGCACATTGGCCATCCTCTTCTATTCCAACAGCAAACCCTCGCCCGCCTCCTTCGTCACCGCCGCCGACGCCCGCTACTGAGCTGCCGGGCAACATCCACCCTATGCAACACCGCCACCTCTTACGTCGCCGCCATCACCGTCTTGCCGCTGGGGATTCGAAAGCTTCCCACCCCCACTCCCGACACAGCCACGACCAAGAAGCCGCCTCGCCGCCCCGGCCAGCTCCTTCGTCTTGAGACCGGCATGCTCGTCGAACCCCGCCAGGGGCAGGTAGCTGGTTCGAGGGCGGCGCCACTCCCTTCATCGGCCGCCTCCTTTGTCCATGCCCACAAACTGTTTGACAGTTTGCCAAGGTACAAAATGGACTCCGCTGACGAGTTCTTTTTTCACAATGTCCTTTGCGACTCCGATGATTCCTCGTCCGATGATGAGGAGGAGATCTTGTCTACCGTGTTGGTCCATCACCACCTCAATAGCCAGCGGCCGTTGTTCCGTGGCTCCATTCCGGGGCACCTTCCGGTGTTGAATCGCAACCGAGAGAGCGGACATTTCCTTCTTTGGAAGGACTACTTTGACACAACGAACCCGTTGTTCAAACATAAGAAATTCCATCATCGTTTTCGTATGAGTAGGCACCTTTTCAACCGTATTAGAGAGGGGGTGGTCGGCTACGATGACTATTTTGAGTGCAAAGAGAATGCGCTTGCAAAGATTGGCATCTGCTCTTATCAGAAATGCACCACAGCCATCTGAATGCTTGCATACGGAGTGCCCGGTGATCTCATTGACGAGTACATCCGCATGAGCGATTCTACATCCCTAGACTCCCTGTACAAGTTCTGCAGGGCAGTTATTGCTGTGTTTGGCCCTGAGTACTTGAGAGAGTCGACTCCTCAAGATACAGCCCGCTTATTGGCGATGAATGCCAGCAGGGGCTTCTCAGGGATGCTTGGCAGTATAGACTGCATGCACTGGGAGTGAAAGAACAACCCTTCTTCTTGGCAAGGGCAGTATAAGGGTCATGTCAGGGCTTGCACTGTCATACTTGCGACTGTGGCATCTCAAGATCTCTGGATCCAGCACACTTTCTTTGGCATGGCCGGATCACACAATGATATCAACGTGCTCCAACGGTCGCCGGTGTTTGCTAGGCTTGCCGAAGGCAACAGCCCACCGATGAACTTTACTATCAACGGCCACAACTACGACAAATGATACTACCTGCGTGATGGTATCTATCCTCAGTGGACCACTATTGTGAAGACAATCCTCAACCCTGTCGGAGAGAAGAGGAAAAGATTTTCCCAAGAGTAAGAGAGTGCTAGGAAGGTCGTCGAGCGTGCCTTTGGTGTTTTGCAATCTTGATGGGGCATCGTTCGGTCTCGTGCTAAGACTTGGACCATGAAGAAACTGTGGGAGGTGATGACTGCTTGTGTGATCTTGCACAATATGATCGTACAAGATGAGCACCCGGAACGTATGTACGATCAAGAGTTTCAGTTTCAGGATGAGAATGTTGTGCCTGGGCATGGAGGAGCTGCAACGTTTGAACGGTTCACCCAATTTCATCAATGACATGCGTGATTGAAAAACTCACGTGCAACTGCAAAATGATTTGGTTGAGCATATGTGGGCTCATGTTGACAACCAGTAGATGTATCTTTTTTATTCGACTTGCAAAACTATGCGAGACTATTGTACTTTTATTCGGCTTGTAAAACTATGCTATTTTTATTTGGTTGATACTATGCTATTTATTTGGTTGTGGACTATATGTTTGCTTGTGAAATAATGCAAAATTTGTGTATGAAATAATGCAAATTTTGTGCTATTTGTTGAAAAAAGGTGACCAGCCGGTCACATCGGCATATATGAATCGACACGTTGGGGCACACCGGCGACCCAAATCTCAAACAGGACGGACGCCGTGCGGGCGGCCGACTCAAACGGACAGAAGGTGAACAATAGCCCCATCGATTGGGTCAGCCCGTTGAAGTTGCTCTTATGTAACCATTTAATCGCACAACTCACACAGCAACACCAGCAAGTAATCTCTGGTGATAGGTGTCAAAGTGTCACGTCCAACTTACTCCGTTCTTCGTTTTGGAACTCGGAGCAGCTCGATCGAGTGCTCTTTCTTTCTGCGCGTCCACAGGCAAGGGGCGGATAGACGTCACGATCAATCGGCTTTATGTTACTCCCAGCCCTCCTCTGGAATTAATTAAGTCTGCAGAAGCACTTAGTAGCTAGGTAGGAGCAAGCAAATAGTAGAATATCAGGAGATGGATCACGAGGGGAAGAACCTGCATGCATGCATGCGATGGCCATGGCGCGAGAGTAGGAGAGGCGCAGGCTACCTACGGCATAGCTTATGGCTAGGTGGTCAGAAGGTATCAACAAGCGTGCAGCTGCGAGAGGTAGGGGAACAGCAGGAAACAAAAGCTACGAGCGGCAAAAACAAAGTTCGACGGTGGAAAGATCGACCGGAGCGGCTCGTGACCGGTGCATGCAGCATGCATGCGTCCATGGCGACCGATGCATTGCGTTTTCCGCATGCATGCATGCACGGCCCATGTCACTGTGCGCTCGTATATGTAGCTATGGGTACGTTATTAAAACCATTTCTGCGGTCGCATCTATTGCCCAACAGTCGACACTGCGCGCTGCCATGCATTCCCATATCTGGCCTGACACAGGGCGAGACAAACAGGCCAGCAAAGTGGCTCGCACACATACTACAAGAAAGAAAGAAGAAACCAACAAAGCGACCGATGCAAACAAGAACCATACTAGCCGAAAAATGTAGCATCATGTACACGAGAGAAGCTAGTATGAGCCTGTCTACCCCTTTGTGCGGTGCGAGTGATGCGTGACCGTGTGTGTAAGAGGCATACAGAGCACGTAGTACGTTTGTGGCGTTAGCCGTAGGGGTAGACGCTGCAGCAAGGCAGAGGCCGGGCTAGCTGCATGCTTCTGCAAAAGCACAGTGCCGTGCGACATGCTACGCTGCTGCTGCTAGGTCTCTAGCTGGTACTAGCAATTAAAGTTGGCTGTGACTCTGGCCCTGCCCGGCTCTGTTTTTTCATTGTCCGCTCACCAGTGGAGTCGAGTGGATCGGATGGGCTGGGCGCACGCACAAGATCCAAACAAAATCTAGGGGTGGATTTGTATGCGTATGCGCTGGAGAGAGAAAGAGAGAGAGAGAGAGGGGGTGCGTGCTGCCCAAAGAGAAGTACTGGGAGGGGGCCCCTGAGATAGTAACCATACGTGACTGCAAAACAGCTGTTGGAATTTTTGTTTTCCACTTCTATCCCTCGGGGGGACTCTCTCTCTCTCTCGTGCTTTGCTTTGTGGTTTGTACGACTACGATCTTTCTGCTTCTTGTCAAGCAACACAAGTTTGAAGTTTAAACGACACATTTTCTCCTTCTTGTTTTGCCTTCCAACGATCTCTTCGAGCAACTCTAGCAGACCTGTAAAATAACCGTTAAAAAGCGGGTCGGCGCAGAAAATGTCGCCTGAACAGACCACACAAACGCGGCCGGCCCGTAAAAAAATTTGAGGGGCGCGGCAAAATCTTGACCCCAACCCGCGAATACGCGAGTTTCCCCCTACGGCCCGTCGATGTCCTACATATAGCGGGAGCGGTTGGTGGGAACGACATTCCTGCCCGCGATTTTCCCCACCAACCACCTTCCCTCTCCCCCCACGCCCCGCCGTTGGGCCGCCGCCCACGATTCCGGCGAAAGTAGCCGGCGGGAGCACGCCGAAAGGCCGCCACACGCACGAGGTTGCCCTCCGCCCCCCTCCTGCGTCGGCGGGCAGGAAAGTTGTGGATTTGCGGTCCTTCATCGCGGGCGGCCGGATTTGGCTTTTCCGGCCGTCGGTGGCTGCGCCAAGCAATGGAATGGTCGGGGAGCATCTCGCGCAGCCCCGGCAAAGTCGCATCGCCGCATGCAGGTACGGGTTCGTCCTGTCGCCGCCGCCGCCGGTTTGCGGGCATGGATTCGACCGGCAGTCCGTCGGGCTCGGTGCTCGTGCAGAGGCTCTGTGGCTCGCCGATGCCGCTCATAAAGTGCGACGAGTGCACGTGGACAGTGCTGCGGCTAACTTCGGGCTCACCGAAGCATCCCGGATGGGTGTTCTTCAAATGCGAAAACGACGGGGTATGTGTTGTTTTCATTCGGCTTTGGCACCGCATTATTTGGTTCAATTGCGATAGCACATTTCGAACATCATCATGTGTGTAGGAAGGTGGATGCTCATTTTGGTTTGGGGAAGGCGAATACATTGATTTATTGATAGATAGAAACTTAATAAATGTTCGTGCACTCCTTAGTACAATTGAAGGTAATGAAGCGGATGCATGTGCAACTAGAGGGGAAGCAATGTCTACTTCTTTAGAACCAAAGAAGAAGAATGAAGAATGCAAGATCAAGAATCCGCAGATCAACAATGAGTGCATGGAGAAGATATTGCTTCAACTTGTGTGAGCAGTTATGGAAGTTGGAAATCTTCTAAAATGCATAATTGTGGTTCTTGTTTCTCTGGTCTTGCTATTCTAGCAAAAATTTGGTGATGTTCTGTGTATCCAATATTGTTGGAAAAGCAAAGAAATGCATTATGTTGTGCCAAATTGAGTTGCAAATTTAGGATTTGCGGGCCAGCGGGAGCTGTGCCGCACCAGACCCCGCAAAGTCTACCCGTAAAAAAACATATTCAATGAATATTTTTTATACGTGTCCGTTTTGCGAGGTCTGCCTCTGCGGCCGTCCGCGCCGGCCCGCAAAACCATTTTTCCGTGAACTGCATACGCGTTTTGCAGGTTGGCGGGATGCGGGGTCTGCTAAAGATGCTCTTAAGCCTCGCGATACCAGTGCAGTAGAAATGGTAGAATATGTTGATATTTCTTGCTAATAAAAATGCGGCGGCATGTTAGTTCCCACATTCTCAAGGAAAAAAAAAAGCGATGCCTATCACCTGCATGCAGAAAAATGATGTGATCAAACTCAAAGAGAAAGAGAGAATGATCTTTTTTTTTTGAGACAAAAGAGAGAATGATCTGATCTCACTCATTCTCCACCTTTCCCTAAAGCCCAAACCCTTAGGCCCACCTGCATGCATGATCCACAGCTACGCGGTACAGGGCATGCGCACCATTAAAGTGTTGGTTTCATTAAAAGCAACTTACCTCCCTTCTGCCCCTCAAGTCGTCCTTGCCTGCCAAGCCACCCCCATGGTCTCCATAGTGCCCTCATTTACACGGCTTAAACACCGAGGGGTCACCATCTCCTCTGCCCCCTCCTCCTCCCGTCAACAGTCTTACTACTCCAGAGACGCTCACTATGCACGTACATATGGATGGTCCAATTAGCTAGCCTGCCCTTGATCAGGATGCGAATTGCATCATCTTTGGCGTCCTGGGTTTCTCAGGCCCCTTTCGCAGCTGATCTCTGGTCCATGGTGGCCATGGCGCCGTACGTAGTACGTGCGTGGTCCTTGCATGCGCGCAGGGCGTTTGTCTTGGCACGTATGTTTGGTAGCGACGAGGTGCCGCGGACGATGCCACTGCGGACCGTGTTGCTATTGCTGGCCATGCACGGGGTCGCCGGCGCGACGTCGCCAGCCGAGCTCGGCTGGTTGGGGAGACACATGCATGCATACGAGTGCACTCCGAGACAAGATACTGGTGCTGCCATTTTGCGGCTTGTGTGCGCAGGATAGGAATCCGCCAGAAAACTGCACCGGCTGCAAGCGGCTCCGTGGATATGTGCGACGGTTCACGTACGTACGCGTACCGGCTGTGCCTGATCAACTGGTGACACACACACACACACACACACACACACACACACACACTAGAGGCTACAGCGGGTGGTGGCCTCCATTGACCAGACCAATCACCCGGTGTCTCAGCAAGCGGTAGAAGCATCCTTTAACCTTTATTCAAATCACGTCAAATGATGTTTGTTAATTAACAAAGATGCATGAAGTACGGATGGAGCAGTGGCGGTACTACTATGTTTGCTCAAGCTAGCTCGGTGCCACCGAGGTGTCCACGCCGACACCGGAGTGGCTCGCCTGAAATGCCACCCGAAGAAGAAACGAGGCCAGAGATGGCGAATTGATTGAGGTTTTACACGAGAACGGACGTGCCTACGAGCCCTAACTCCGGCAGGGAGGGCCAGACCGGCCTCCTCTTCCATGCCATGCCATGGCCGGCGGAGGCGGAGCTGCAAAACGGCATGGGTGTGTGTCGCGTCACGACGCGCGGTGTGTCACACGCGGCGGATAATGGCGCCTACCCAGCAAAGTGAGTCGCGACACTCCCACGACCGTCCATGCCTCCACATTCCCCACCCGGCCCCTGCACCGCCTGCCATCGGCAATGGCCGATTAAAGCTCGGGTGGCGCCATGGACGGCAATGGCATATTGGCATGCAGCGCCAGAGGGCAGCCTTGGATTAATGCGAAAGTTGCTGGAGGCCCTGGGCGCAAGGGCCCTTCTCGTGCTAGGGATGCCTCCTGCGCGCAAGCCTGAAAACGGCCTGCTTTGCTTTGCTTGCTTCCCGTTGCCGTGTGCCATGCATGCATGCTGCATGTGCCCTCTTTTGCTTTCCTTGACATTTTTTCCTTTTCATTTTGCTTTCTTCCAGCTTCTCCTCTTGTAGCGTAGCGTCGTCAAATTCCCGGCAAGATTAGAAAGAAAGGGGTAGAGGAGGGGGCCGGCCATCAGCATCTGCTACTCTACTAGGATGGCCATGGCCGGTTCCTATGCCACTAGATCATGCTCTGCCCAGCATGCAAGCGTGAAAGGCCCATCTCTCTAGCAGCACGAGTCACTTCGAAGTGTGAGGCCTCGCCGATTAGGTTTGGCTTCGGCTTAATAAGAGCCGAGGAATTTTGCCTCAAAGATTCCCATGCTGATCTGATGGCAGTTCCCTTTGCCTACTGGCTTGTGTGTGTATGTATGCCCATGCAGAGTTGCACACTGCGCTATTTAAAGCTTCATGCACTGTTCATGCAGGATGCAGCATTGGTATGGCACACAGAAAAGAAGAAAGGAGAACTGACCTCAAGCATGTGGACCTTTTCAGGAGGGAAATATACAACTCAAGTCCTGCCACCGGAGCAGCAAAGACGATCAAAATTTCACCGTATTCTAATGGTGAAGGCCAGCTGCAGTATTGTGGAAGATCATGCGGTGCGTTGCCATGCACACGTACATTGCTAATTAATCAGTTCCCGGTCAAGTAAAAACTTTTGAGTGTTCGTACTATGCAGTGGCGGCGGCAGGAAATGGCCAAGGCCCAGGCCGCCCCGAGCAGCCTTCCTTCCTTTACTTTAGCCCACGGCCCGGGCTGCTTGGGGCCTATTTCCGCCGTTGTTTGTATGTATGGCTGCTGGCTGCATAATGCCGTTACTCCTGAAGCGGCGAGGTTGTAGACTTTTAGTCGGAGTTGAGGTGGGTGGCATCTGCAATTTGTGAAAAATTCGGTCCTGCTTTTGTTGTTAGCTAAAATAGCGCAAAAGTCTCGAGTCTTCTGCTCATTCCAAATGATTTAATTAGTAATATTGTGAGTGAACCATCAAGAGGTATTGATGTTGCATGAAATGTTGATCCATCCATTTTTTTTATTGAGTGCCCCGTAGAACGAGATTCGGGAGGCCTATCCATTTCTTGATCATCCTTCACTAGAAAAAACGAGCATTAGCAGCGGCCATACATTCACACGTGACAAAGCTGCCTCTATTAATCCCGCAGAGACGGTTGGAAATCAGAAACCGCTTCTAATAATCTACGGATGCGGTTTGAAAATCATAACCACTTCCAGTTCAAAAGTATTTGAGGCGACTTCGTTTATAGAACCGGATGCGTTGTGGAACACCCATGATTTATGTTCACCAATGCTCCCGTTCTTTTTGTCACCCCTAGATTTAAGAATTCTTGCACTGCCAAGCTTAGAGCGCTTGCTGTGTACGCGTTACCGTGATGTGTAGCCATGCTCGCCGCCATGCTGCATCTCCCCGTGGCCACCATCAAACCAATCCGAACAAGTAAGGTTAGGCTCGTAACCCCGACACCTCCTCCTCGTCGTCGACGACATCATGGTTGTTTCCATTGACGGTGTCGTCGAGGTCGCTGAGAGCAACTCCAACGGGGCGACCCAAATGGACGTGCGTTTTGTCCGCTTTTTGTCCGTTCCGGTCGGTCAGGCGGACGTGCGCGTCCGCATTTTAAAATGGGTCGGCTTGACCGCCCAATGAGGAGGCCGACCCAAATGTGCCGGCGTGAAAAAAATAACAAGTTACACGAAATAAACATAAATAACCATAATTAAATATAAAATGGCCGGTCAAACGCCGGCCAAAGTCCACCTAAATCTAATAAACATTAAAAAAAAGTTTGCACCCGCCTGCTGCCACCCCGCACGCTGCCCTAGACGTCGCCGTTCTTGCTCTTTCCCTTGTCGTCGACGCCGCCGTCGTCGGTGAGGTCGATGAAGACCGAAGCATGGCCAGCCCACCCGAACGCCGCGTGGTACGCTGCCAAGGCAGCCTCCTTCGGCGTCTGCTGGGGCGGCGGCATTGCCGCGAGCCTCGCGCGCTCCTCCTCCTTCTCCTCCTCGAGCCGGAGCGCCTCCACGTCACGTTGGAGCATGGCCTCGTAGCGCATCTGCTCCTTGCCGTCGGCCTGCTCCTGGCGGAGCCGGTGCTCCTTCCATCGCTCGAGGTGGGCCACCTCCTCCTCCGGCGTCGCGGCTAAGTGGACGGGAGGTACGCTCACCCACTCGTGGTACTGGCCCGTCCACGAGTAGGCCTCCTCCGGCCAAGTGGGTGGAGGCGGGGAGCGCTTACGCGTCGGCTCCGGCTCCGGCTTGGGCTGGACGAGCGGCGACGGTGGCGGTGGCGGCACGAAGAGCGGGGTGTGGACGGAGTCCCCCGCCGCCGACAGGGCAAGGGCTTGCTCCAGCCCATCCCAGTGTGCGTCCTCCTCGAGGTGCCTAGCCTCCAGCGCGTGCTGCAGGGCCTCCTCGAAGGCGGCTTGGAACTCCGCCTCCGCCTCCATGTCCTCCGGCTCTACCTGCGGGGGCGGCGGTGGGAACGGCGGCGGGACGGTGTCGACACCCGAGCGCCGTTGCTCCTCGTGTTCGAGGGCGAACCACGCCTCCCAGTTGGGGGAATCGGCGGCGTACTCTCGCAGCCGACGTTGCTCCAGCGTGAGCTGCGTGCGGCGCCTGCGCACCTCGTTGTCATGCGCCCGCTGGGTATGCGGAACCGCCGGCACCGGGATCCGCTGCGGATCCAGATGCCAACGGTGCGGCAGGGTGACATCGGGGTACGACAATGGCTGCCTGTACTCCCAGTGCCACCGTGCTTGGTGCACCGGGATGTACAGGCGCCGGCGACCAGGGCAGAAACGCGTCGCCGCCGGAGGAGGGGGAAGGGGAGCACGGGAGGACGAGGCGCCGGGGGTGCCCTTGCCCTTGCCCTTGCCATTGGTGCTACCGAAGAGGCCCATGGGCGCGCTAGGGTTTGCGGTCGCCAGCGAGGAAGCAAAGGGAATGGTGGGGGACCAGATGTGGACGGGAGAAGTGGATGAGGCCGACCCCGCCGCACGCGTGGTTAAAAAGGACGCTTTCACTGGCTGACGCGTGGGCCCGCTGTCGGTGGTCGTCATAAATAAGACGACCGGTGGCGGTTGGGTGGCCGCCAGGTGGGGACGCCGGACGGCGAGCGAGGCAACGCGTCGCCAGCGTCGCGCCGGCGCATTCGAGCGCAATTTTGGGCCGGAAATGGGTCGGCGCGGACGCCAGGCGGACACGATTTGAGTTTGGGTCGGCGCGTTGGGCCGCCACTTTTGTTTGCACCGATCCAAACGGATGCGGGCGAATGAAATGGGTCACCCCATTGGAGTTGCTCTAAAGCCACCGCCGCCCTCCACCTCCACCTCCTCCTCCTAACACTCGGGGCATGAGGAGCTCGGGTCAACGGCCAGGGCGGCGACCTCCGTCACGATTTGGACAACGCGTAGTACGTCGGGTCATGGCGGACCATGGCTCATGTGGCGACGACCGCGGATATGTGATTTGAGGACCGCGGCGGTGGATCTAGATTGTGATTTTGCAGGTGGTTGGCTAGGGTTAGGTTAAGGGCGGCGGATTCCATTTATAGATGACAATTGTTCTTATAATCATCGTGCTATTCCCAATTTGTCCACACTGCATATGCTTCATCTTTGTAAGATGAAAACTACTTCATCTACTCTGTGGAATGCAAATTGCTTCAACTTCTTTGTAAAATGCAAAGTGCTTCAACTTCTGTTAATATGGAACTGCTTCAACTTCTTTGTAAACTGTAAACTGCTTCAACTTTTGTTAATATGGAAACTGCTTGAAGTTGACTTAATATGGAAACTACTTTGACTTTTTGTAGATGAAGTTCTATGTGTTGTACTTAAGGAGGCATCAAGGAGTCTATAGTTCATGGCAAGAACAATTACTGGCTTGGCCCCCTCTTCAATAGGAATAGCATGCGAATAAATGGAGGCATCTATCCCTATCGCATCTTTTATTGAATATCCCAACACCTTACGGTGTCCTGATAGCACCGTCAATAGTTTCTCCTTCTCGTTTCCTGAAATATTAACATTAACAATAATAGGAAAAATTTCAGTTCTATCCATTCGTACCTCGGTCCCTGAGGTAAGGGTTTAAGAATAGGAGGGGTGATTGCTCATCTCCTTTTCTTTCAAGAACCTCATATATTTTATTCAAGCGGGGTTGCACGGGAGTGGCATCCATGATCATTTCAATCTCTTCCTTCTCCTCATCTTCAAATAGAGATCCGGGTTTCACCAAGACCCTTCCAACTTCATCTTCTAGTGTTTGGAGATGAATTTCAGCTAATTGATTTAATTTCAGCTATTCTTTGTCTTGGGACTCTATGTGGTATGGCTTGTTCATTATAGAGAGAGGGAAATTTAATCATCTCCTCTTCCCACTTCATGGAGATAGTTTTCTTTTTTATATATGCCCCTGGAATATTTAGAAAAGAGGTTCCAAAGATAATAGGACAATTTTTATCCTTAGAAATCATCAACATAAAAGTATCAATAGGATATATGAGTGAACTGATAATAATGTTGACATCCTTGAGGATACCACAAGGTGCTCTATCAGTCTTATCTGCAATTTTAATAACCATGTTAGTTGGCTCAAGAGTACGTGGACAAATTTCATCATATTTTTTTGCATAAAGACTATAAGGAATAATATTGACCGGAGATCCATGATCACATAGACCGAAATAAGACTTGCTACCAAATGAGCATGCCAATGTATGTTTACATGTATCTTTACCTTCGGTGCACCCTTTTAGATAAGAGGTTGTATCTTGGCCAAGGTGGACTTCTTTATTAACCACTAATACACGTACGACAAGTTCTTTCACAAAATTAAGTGTGGCGAGATCCCGTATCATTCTACCTCGATACTCTTTTTATGCTTGGTTTTGAGTGACTCTCCTTTTTCTTTTGCCTTCTTCTCAAAATAAGGCTCTCTCCGATTAGGAGGCGGAGTGGCGTTCTTCATTATTGCTTCCACCATGCGGATTGTTTTTTATTCCCTGTTATGTTTTATGAACCCTTTGCATGGTATTTAGCAAAACTCAGAAATGTCTTTCAAGATCCGTAAAGCAGGGTCAACTCCAATATAAAGTTTATGATGAAAATTTTTCATCTTCTCGGATTTGGAGAAGAATTTAATATTGCCAGAACCAGGATCAATCTTCTTCTTCTCTTTTAAACATAGGAACCAACTTTCAGCATTTTGGCGCATTCTGTCAAGCAACCCGCAAGCTTGGGAAATATTAGTGCCCATAAAGGATCCTTGGGAAGCAATATCTAATGCATGCTTGCTTTGTGCATCAAGTCCTCCATAAAAGAAATTCACAATTAGGTAATCAGGGTAATAGTGTTCAGGACATCCAGAGAGTATATTACAGTACCTTTTATCAGCGCCAACCAATCGCTCACCTGGACATTGTCAAAGCTACTAATCTTTCTTCTTATTTTATATAATTTCCTTGAGGATAAAAATAAGAGAAGAATAGAGATAATAACCAATGACCCACAAGTATAGGTGATCAATCGTAGTCCTCTCGATAAGTAAGAGCATCGAACCCAACAAGGAGCAGAAGGAAATGTTAAGCGGATTTCAGCAAGGTATTCTCTGTAAGTACTGAAAGTGGCGGTAACAGATAGTTTTTTAGCAAGGTAATTGATGTCTACTATGCAACTTTATCCTTGTAGACGTTGTTGGGCCTCCAAGTGCAGAGTTTTGTAGGACAGTAGCAAATTTCACTCAAGTGGATGACCTAAGGTTTATCAATCCATGGGAGGCGTAGGATGAAGATGGTCTCTCTCAAACAACGCTGCAACCAAATAACAAAGAGTCTCTTGTGTCCTCAACACACCCAATACAATGGTAAATTGTATAAGTGCACTAGTTCGGCGAAGAGATGGTAATAGAAGTGTAATATGGATAGTAGATATAGGTTTCTGTAATCTAAAAATATAAAAATAGCAAGGTAACTAGTAGTAAAAGTGAGCAAAAAGGTATTGCAATGCTTGAAAACAAGGCCTAGGGTTCATATTTTCACTAGTGCAAGTTCTCTCAACAATGATAACGTAATTAAATCATATAGCAATCCCTCAACGTGCAACAAAGAGTCACTCCAAAGTTTCTATCGGAGAACATAGGACGAAAACGTGCATCAACCCCTATGCATAGATTACCCCAATGTCACCTCGGGAATCCGCGAGTTGAGTGCCAAAACATACATCAAGTGAATCAATAGAACATCCCATTGTCACCACATATATCCCATCGCAAGACATGCATCAAGTGTTCTCAAATCCAATACTCAATCCAACATAAGGAAACCTCAAAGTGTAAGACTCAATTCATCACAAGAAGGTAGAGAGGGAGAAACACCATAGGATCCAACTATAATTACAAAGCTCGCGGTACATCAAGATCGTGCCAAGTCAAGAACACGAGAGAGAGAGAGAGAGAGAGAGAGAGAGAGAGAGAGATCAAACACATAGCTACTGATACATACCCTCAGCCCCGAGGGTGAACTACTCCCTCCTCGTCATGGAGACCGCCGGGATGATGAAGATGGCCTCCGGTGATGGTTTTTCCCTCCGGCAGGGTGCCGGAACGGGCTCCCGATTGGTTTTTCGTGGCTACAGAGGCTTACGGCGGCCGCAATTCTGATCTTGGTTTCTTTTCGGGGGTTTCTGTATTTATAGGAATTTTTGGCATTGGAAACAAGTCAAGGAGGTGCCCGAGGGGCCCACAAGCCCTCAGGGCATGCCCTGGGGATAGGGCGTGCCCTGGAGGCTTGTGGACTCCTCGGGACTCTTTTGGCCCAACTTCGATGCTCCGTGGGTCTCTTCTTGTCCATAAAAAATAACCGTAAATTTTCAGCTCGTTTGGACTCTGTTTGATATTCCTTTTCTGTAAAACTCAAAAACAAGGAAAAACAGAAACTGTCACTGGGTTGTAGGTTAACAAGTTAGTCAAAAAATAATATAAAATAACATAATAATGCATATAAAACATCCAGCATAGATAATATAATAGCATGGAACAATAAAAAAATATAGATACGTTGGAGACGTATCAGTAATTTGTAACAAATAGCAATAGTAACATAGGTGCAGCAAGGTGTCCCACTCCTTTTTATAGCAAAGGACAAGTCGGAAAGTTCTCTTATATAATACAAAGTGCTCTCGAGGACACATGGGAATTGTCATCTAGTCACATTCATCATGTTTAGTTGATTCACATTCGCTACTTTGATAATTTGATATGTGGGTGGACCGGTGCTACGGTGTTGTTCTTACTTGAACAAGCAACCCTCTTATGATCACCCCCTCTCGCAAGCATTCGCAACTACAAAAGAATAATAAAGATAAATCTGACCATAGCATGAAACGTATGGATCCAAATCAACCCCTTACGGAATAACGCACAAACTAGGGTTTAAGCTTCTGTCACTCTAGCAACATATCATCTACTTATTACTCCACAATGCCTTCCCTTAGGCCCAAGTATGCTGAAGTATCATGTAGTCCGCGTTCACATGACACCACTAAAGGAAGAACAACATACATATCATCAAAATATCAAACAAATACCAAATTCACATGATTACTTATAACAAGACTTCTCCCATGTCCTTAAGAACAAAAGTAACTACTCACAAATCATATTCATGTTCAAAATCAGAGGGGTGTTGAATATCATTAAGGATCTGAACATATAATCTTCCACCAAATAAACCAACCAGCATCAACTACAAGATGTAACCAACACTACTAGCAACCCACAGGTACCAATTTGAGGTTTTGAGACAAAGATTGAATATAATAGATGAACTAGGGTTTGAGATGAGATGGTGCTGGTGAAAATGTTGATGAAGATTGGTCCTCCCATGATGAGAAGATCATTGGTGATGTCGATGGCTTCGATTCCCCTCCCCCTGGAGGGAAGTATCCCTAGCAGAATCTCTCTGCGGGAGGGCAAAAGTGCTCCTGCCCAAGTTCCGCCTCGAGACGGAGGCGCTTCGTGCCAAAAGTCCTCTCCTTGTTTTTTCTAGGGAAAACCCCCTCATATAGAAGAAGATAGGCACCAAAGGCTAGTTGTGGGCCCACAAGGCCTCACGGCGCCCTGGGGGGTGGCCGGGCCCTGTTGCCTTGTGGGCAGTAGGTGGCCCTCCTCTGGTGTTTCTTTTCTCCAGTATTTTTATGTATTCAATAAAAAATCTCTGCGAAGTTTCAGGTCATTTGGAACTCCGTACAATAGGTATCTAGTCTATAGCTTTTTAGGTCCAGAAGTCCAGCTGCCGGTAATTCCCTCTCCATATAATTCTTGCAAATTAAGAGAGAAAAGGCATTAGAATTGCATCATAAAGTAAAAGAATGACCAAAAACATTATAAATATCAATAAGAAAACCTGATGCAAAATGGACGTATCAATAACTTCCTCGAATCATTCAAGGTACCTCCAGGCTGTTCTAGTGGCCATTTAGCGGCTTCCTTCTCGAGAGTATAAGGAAACAATTTTACTTTAATTTCTTCATGAGTCAGATCTTGCAATTGAAATGTCCCGCTTCTAATTTCATACTCTTTAATATGTAAATATGGACTTTGAGTTCCATCACATTTGTTTTTAGCATATCAAGCAACCGATGATTTTGTTGGGGAACGCAATAATTTCAAAAAAATCCTACGCACATGCAAGATCCATCTAGGTGATGCATAGCAACGAGAGGGTAGAGAGTTGTCCACGTACCCTCATAGACCGAAAGCAGAAGCGTTATGACAACGCGGATGATGTAGTCGTACGTCTTCACGATCCGAACGATCCTAGTATCGAAAGTACGGCACCTCCATGATCTGCACACGTTCAGCTCGGTGACGTCCCACGAACTCTAGATCCAGCTGAGTGTCGAGGGAACGCTTCGTCAGCACGACGGCGTGATGACAGCGATGATGAAGTTACCGAAGCAGGGCTTCGCCTAAGCACTGACCGAGGTGGAAATCTATGGAGGGGGGCACCGCACACGGCTAAACCATCAACTTGTGTGTCCACGGGGTGCCCCTTCCCCCGTATATAAAGGAGTGGAGGAGGGGAGGGCCGGCCCTCTCTATGGCGCGCCCTAGGGGGAGTCCTACACTACTGGAATCTGGCACTTTGCCATCTGCCATGGCAGATGGCAAATGCATGGTCGGCGGATGGTAAAGGCTTTGCCATCGCGGCGGATAACAAGCAGTTTATGCGAAACCCGCGGTAAAGGCTTCTTTGCCATCTGCTGGGTGATGGCAAAGAGCATGTGCCTTTGCCATCAGCTGGCAGATGGCAGAGCCTCTTAACAGGGTTAGCCCCATTAGAAGGCTAACGGCATACTTTGCCGTCTGCCAGCAGATGGCAAAGGCTGCGAGCTCTTTGCGTCTGCCGGTGAGATGGCAAAAGGCATGGTTTGCCGTCTGCCGGAGATGGCAAAGAGCCCAAATAGGCCAGCCCAAATTTTACATGTAGATGACACGTGGCCTCTTTGCCATCTCGCGGTGATGGCAAAGCTCTTTGCCATCTGCCGATAGATGGCAAAGTGACTATATTGCCCCATTTAATTTTGATTTTTAGTATATCGGTTCCTTTTCACGGAAAATCAAACACAAATATATTTATATGACCAATATAGCATATTCAACACATATTACCAATAGCCATGAACACATATATATCCAACACATGTTACCAATAGTAGCAAGTTTCATCCGTACATATACATAGTTTCATCAATATTACATAGTTTCATCCATAGGTAGCAAGTTTCACCAGGTCAAAACAAAAACTAAATACAAGCACTCCATCAACCCAAGCTTCCGTGATCTTAAGCAAATCTGTAAAATGGGAAAGAAGAAAGTTAGAAGAAGAAGACTAGAAGAAGAAGATTATTATGATGCGGAAATATGCATGGATTGTCAAAACTTGCATTATCCTACTATCACTAGTACAACAAAGCTGCAGGTTGGCATAGTTCATGAACCATGTACATCATGACAAATACAATATCATCCAAAGCTTGACTATGAACAAAATTGAACAATTACACCTCACAAAGGCAGAGCATAGAACCAACAAGCAAGTAGGAGGGGTATATGAGGACTTGAGGAGCTCATTGGAAGGGGTTCTAGCCTAGGCCGAGCTTCATCACCATGGATGCGGCTAGGGGAATCAGATGAGTCTACCATCATAGGAGCAGCAGCACCACCACCGCCAAAACTGGAATGGCCGGAGCGAATCACCATCATATGTGTACAACTACCAGTGTTGTAGTACTTGAGGAAGATGAATATAATACAGCTCACACACATAGGTACAAAGTAATAGAATACAAACAAGTTACTAAGTGGAGTAGTAGTAGTAGAAGGGACCTAAGCTAGCACCCATGCCAAGAGACATACTACTAGTAAATTGTTGTTACGGGTGAGACAAGAGCACATGTGGTGCTGATAGAGAGGGAACTATGGGCACTCGGAATAAATTAAGAGAGTATGCATGCATGGGAAAACTCAAGAGTAAAATTGGAAGTAAATTGCAGTAGAAACCACAGCAATTTATATCATGAGGATTTTGCACCAGCCAAACATATATTGGCCAACCACACAACACATCCATCCTTACAAGAACAACAGCAATATAGTATATATATGGACCAAGCTTGGACTCCGAAGAACTTAGAAAGGATTGAACCTAACAGCCCAACTGATGTGTGGCGACGGCAAGCACGACATCAGTTTTATACAACACATGCACCATGAGAGTGATTAGACCTACAAATGAAGCAGTACACTTGTTCAATCATGCCTCAAATGAACTGCTAGATAACAACAGAGCAATTCACATGACAATAGGGAGGTAAAAGCAGAACCAGAGGATCATGAAGCAGCCGAAGATGGGATTTTGCTTTTTCTCTGGAACTAACAAAACATGCTAACAAGTTATCGGAACCATTCCATGATGCTACATAGCATTGAAACTAACAATACATGCTAATAAGTCATCAGAGCTACTGCATGATGCTACATGACCCTATCAAGAAACAAATCATCCAATCATGCCAACATAATCATGCAAAGAAAATCGAAAGCATAATATTTGCTATCAACTCTCACATTTCTTTTTGTTATGTAAGAGATGATGGGTTGTATATTTGCGAGGTATTAGACAAGTATACAACGAAGCGAAAATCGAAATCGACAAATCTTTCTAAGCATGGACACCTACAAGAACCTACATTCGTGAATATTTCCAAGCACGTGCATTTTAACCTGTTAGACTTACAAATTGTTCACAAGAAAAAAAAGTCATATGGAAGTTACATTTGCTTCCGGGCTTTAAGCCGAAGGTGGGGAGGCTGGAGGAAGCATGCAGATGTACTTATCTTGTACAGCAGAAGTGGTATAATCATGTTACATGCACAAAGTTCTTGTACTAGCCAGCAAAAAGGAAAACTAATTTGAATCCTTATCGACTTGAGGATTGTCACTGCAAGATGGCAGGAATTTTGAGAAAACAGTTTGACAGGCTTGCAAATATCTTAAGAATAATAATACAAAACTTCGGAATATGACGAAAGTGTTACCATCGAAAAAACTTGAATGCAAGTACGTTATCATCAAATGACACTCCTAATAAGGCAGAGACACTAAAGATGTCCACAATCAGCTCTAATTTAAGAAACTGAATCATATTAACAAATCTAAGATTTCAAAAGTGCAGAAGCAGAGTAGCAGTTATATATTAAGTTTTAGGCCAACAATAACAATGAATAAGCATGTGGTTCCAAGCTCTGATTCCTTCCTAGAAGTAATCCATAAACATCATATGGGAAACTTCATTGTTACTCAAGCAAATTTCTTTCTCAAGATATACATTGGAGTCTGCAACATGCAGAGACAGATAATGCCTGCCAGACATCAATCTCAAAAGAACATCTTCCAGGAAGGAACTTACATTACACCTTGTCAGAGTTATTCGATATGGTTGTTGTAGCGTTCTCTTTTATTAGATTTGGCTAGAGTGTAATAGAAAAAATGCATAACTTAATTCAAAACCATTGAGTGATTATATATACTAACAATATAAGGTGTACTACTCGAAGCAGGATACAGGTTAACTACAATGTCAATATATATCAACAGTGAGAGGCTTTTGAGAAGAGCCTAGACTTAGTTATGTTTAAATTCTGGGACAAGATTGTTAGTAACAATTTCTAGGCAGAACCACCATAAGCCCTAGAGCTCCAGCCCTTTTCCAAAGCTTCTATTACTCCATATTCTATCCTTCAGCGAATAAATGTGAGTGCTAAGCAGCAATGATGGAAAAAAAATTGGAATTAGTGATGATTTCTAACACTCTGCATGTAACAAGTACTACTACACTACCCAGGTGGCCAAATTCAGAGCAACAAAGGTCAATGGGGAAAACCAAGGGCATGCACTTTACTGAAATAATAAGGAGTTTTAACCCACATTGGAACAAATATAACTGAAATCCTAATAGAGTCAGAATAAATCCTAAACCCGAAGAATTAACAACCCAATCCACTGTCACTGCTTGCATAGCCATTGTATCCAAACAGGCCCTACATTCAGTGCTACATATAGTGAAATGTTGGACATAGACAAACATGCAATACTGTAAATTGGGTAAAACTCCAGCATCTTGTGTTTCTTTCTTAGTAGCAGTTTAGTTACCGCATTTACCTCGGCATTCTATCGATGAATCCATCCCAAAAATGGTTGCAAGCTAGCGTGACCTGCATTTCCCTCTTTCTCAGACTGGAGTCACCCAGGAGCATCACCTGCGTATAGTTTCATTTTCCATCAGTGATGACAACTTCAGAATGCTATGTAAATAGTAAAAGAAAGATACAAATTAGGGTCTAAATACTCGGCGTTGTTAGTGTTGTGCCCGAGAGTAGCTAGTTACATGCAAACGAAACAGTATCAACAGAGGCAAGAGGATACATTTAGTGTGAATACATATTGACAGGCACAACTATAATCAGAAATTATGTACCATGAGAATCTACATATACATGATATTTTTCTAAAGATAGTTAACAGTGCAAGCATAGAAGAATCCACCAGAGCAAACTGGTGACCATCAGTTATAGCAGCATAAATACAAGATATCTTTGTTTACACACATTTTAAGCAGTCCTTGTACAGAAACTGTGGCGGCGGAACGGCAAGCAAGAACTAGAAGTATAATTCATGGCTGCTCAAGCAAAGATCTCATCTATTCAAGAGTCCGTTGAAAATCTTATCTGAAGAGATATGATTTCTGAATTCCAGTACAATATTTCTTATCTGAAGAGATATGATTTCTTGTGGTGCTTCATGCTTGTCCCCATCATTTGCTGTTGTCTGGAGCCTTCTTTGTCCACATAGATTTGGCAGGTGAAGATTTGCTATGGGTTAATAACAGAGTAGTAGTGTCAGTTCAGTAGCATAGTTTTGTCGGCATAGACCGTGTGCCTTATTGATAGACAACAAGCATACCTGGTTCAAGCGCGCAACCTTGAGCTCGAAGGTCGAGATCTCGGAAGCCTGCTGCTCGAACAGGTCCGTCAGCTTGTAGGCCACCGTGCCCAGGTGGTCGACGGCGTTGACAACGGCCCTCACCGCGTAGTCCTTCAGGTTGTCCAGCACCCTGACGACAATTAGAGAGTTCAATTTCATGAAAACATGCCATATTCTCAAGCAAGATTACAACACACGTTTGAAATCACTACACTGTTGACTGTTCATTCACCAAAATTTACCATACAAAATCGACTCTACTCCATGCTTCAGAACTTTGTTCTGCACTGTCAGACACAAGGAGGGTGAACCCCTTTGATATAATTCGAATGAAGTGACAAACCGACACCACATGGTGAGGAACAACGAGAATAAATCCGATCATTGGTACATGGTACATAGGTACATCGTCATTAAATCATATCTCTTCAGCTTTGAGTGCCTGGTTGAGTCTCGGAGAGAGAGAGAGAGAGAGAGAGAGAGAGAGAGAGAGAGAGAGCGAGCGAGAGAGAGAGAGAGAGAGAGAGATCGTGCCGGATCCAAATCAATAGGAACCAAGTTGCGAGAAATCCATCAACGGTGGCTCAGATCCCACACCAGCCCGACCAGCCCCTCGAACGGAACGCATCAAGGGCCCCGCCTCTCGGTCCACAGCCCGCGCCGCCGCAGACATCTCGAGCCCCGTGGAGTGCGCCGCCGGCCGCAGCGCCGCAACAGCGGTGGTCCCACTCATGGACTCGTCCATGGCCGCCGCCGCGTTCATCTCCTTGTTGACCCCGACTATCGACCACCGGAACGCGAAGAGGAGGGAGGGGCTCGCGACGCAGCAGGGCGAGCTGGTGGAGGAGTAGCAGCAGGGCGGCGGTGGGGCTCCTAGGGTGCAGAAGGAGGAGGAGGAGGTGGGAGGGAGAGGCAGCGGGTGAGGAAGGAAGGAGCGTGGATTGGGGCTAGGTTGAGGAAGGAAGGAGCGAGCGGCGACGGATTTTTTTACCTAGATGGGTGGGGAGAGAGGGAGGGGATAACCCCACAGTTTTTTTACCTGGAAAAAAAATAACCCCATCTCTTTGCCATCTGCCGACAAATGGCAAAGAATCTTTGCCGTCTGTTGGCGGATGGCAAAGACGTGAAAGCTGATCGCCGTTACACTCTTGACGGCCACGAGTTTGGCAACCTCTTTGCCATCTGCTGGCGGATGGCAAGATTATTACCATCCACTAGTAGATGGCAAAGAATTGGCTGATGGCAACCATGTTCTTTGCCCTCTGTCAGTTCTTTGCCATCTGTTTTTTATAAGCAGATGGCAAAGACATTCTTTGCCATTAGCTGACAGATGGCAAAGAGCTGGCTGATGGCAAATTCCCTGTTTCCAGTAGTGCTACTCCCACCGGGAGTAGGATTATTCCCCCCTTCCCTAGTTGGAGTAGGAGAGGAAGGAAGGAGGAGAGAGGGAGAAGGAAGGGGGGCGGCCCCCTTCCCAATTCAGATTGGGCTGGGGGGCCCACCTTGGCCGCCTACTCCTCTCTCCCACTAAGGCCCATTAAGGCCCATGTACTCCCCGGGGGGTTCCAGTAACCTCCCGGTACTCTGGTAAATGCCCGAACTCACCCGGAACCCTTCTGATGTCCAAACATAGCATTCAAATATATCGATCTTTATGTCTCGACTATTTCGAGACTCCTCGTCATGTTCGTGATCTCATCCGGGACTCCGAACAACCTTCGGTACAACAAAACACATAAACTCATAATACAGATCGTCACTGAACGTTAAGCGTGCGGACCCTACGGGTTCGAGAACTATGTAGACATGACCGAGACTCGTCTCCGGTCAATAACCAATAGCGGAACATGGATGCTCATATTGGTTCCTACATATTCTACGAAGATCTTTATCGGTCAAACCGCATAACAACATACGTTGTTCCCTTTGTCATCGGTATGTTACTTGCCCGAGATTTGATCGTTGATATCTCAATACCTAGTTCAATATCGTTACCAACAAGTCTCTTTACTCGTTCCGTAATGCATCATTCCACAACTAACTCATTAGTCACAATGCCTGCAAGGCTTATAGTGATGTGCATTACCGAGAGGGCCCAGAGATACCTCTTCGATACATGGAGTGACAAATCCTAATCTCGATATATGCCAACTCAACAAACACCTTCGGAGACACCTGTAGAGCATCTTTATAATCACCCAGTTATGTTGTGACGTTTGATAGCACACAAAGTGTTCCTTCGGTATTAGGGAGTTGCATAATCTCATAGTCAGAGGAACATGTATAAGTCATGAAGAAAGCGGTAGCAATGAAACTGAAACATTCATAATGCTAAGCTAACGAATGAGTCTTGTCCATTCTCTAATGATGTGATCCCGTTCATCAAGTGATAACACATGTCTATGGCTAGGAAACTTAACCATCTTTGATTAACGAGCTAGTCAAGTAGAGGCATACTAGGGACACTCTATTTATGTATGTATTCACACATGTACTAAGTTTCTGGTTAATACAATTCTAGCATGAATAATAAAAATTTATCATGAAATAAGGAAATAAATAATAACTTTATTATTGCCTCTAGGGCATATTTCCTTCAGTCTCCCACTTGCACTAGAATTAATATTCTAGTTCACATCGCTATGTGACTTAACACCAATAGTTCACATCGCCATATGACCAACACTCAAACTGTTTACTAGAGTGAGTAATCTAGTCAAAATCTCCATATGATTAACACCCAAGAGTACTAAGGTGTGATCATGTTCTGCTTGTGAGAGAAGTTTAGTCAACGGGTCTGCCAAAATTAGATCCGTATGTATTTTGCAAATTTCTATGTCTACAATGCTCTCCACGGAGCTACTTTAGCTAATTGCTCCCACTTTCAATATGTATCTGGATTGTGACTTAGAGTCATCCAGATCGGTGTCAAATCTTGTATCGACGTAACTCTTTATGACGAACTCTTTATCACCTCCATTACCGAGAAATATTTACTTAGTCCTCTAAGGATAATTTTGACCGTTGTCCAGTGATCTACTCCTAGATCAAAATTGTACTCCCTTGCCAAACTCAGGACAGGGTATATAATAGGTCTGGTACACAGCATGGCATAATTTATAGAACCTATGGTTGAGGCATAGGGAATGACTTTCATTCTCTCTCTATCTTCTGTCGTGGTCGGGCATTGGGTCTTACTCAACTTCACACCTTGCAACACAGACAAGAACTCTTTCTTTGACTGTTCCATTTTGAACTACTTCAAAAACTTGTCAAGGTATGTACTCATTGAAAACACTTATCAAGGATCTTGATCTATCTCTATAGATCTTGATGCTCAATATGTAAGCAGCTTCACCGAGGTATTTCTTTGAAAAAACTCCTTCCAAACACTCCTTTATGCTTTCCAGAAAATTCTACATCATTTCCGATCGACAATATGTCATTCACATATACTCATCAAAATGGCTATAGTGCTCCCACTCACTTTCTTGTAAATACAGGCTTCACCACAGGTCTGTACAAAACTATATGCTTTGATAAACGTATCAAAGCATATATTCCAACTCTGAGATGCTTGCACCAGTCCATAGATGGATCGCTGGAGCTTGCACATTTTGTTAGCACCTTTAGGATTGACAAAACCTTCTGGTTGCATCATATATAACTCTTATTTAATAAATCCTTTAAAGAATGCCGTTTTGTTATCCATTTGCCAGATTTCATAAAATCCGGCAATTGCTAACATGATTCAGACAGACTTAAGCATCACTATGAGTGAGAAAATCTCATCGTATTCAACACCTTGAACTTATCGAAAACCTTTCGCGACAAGTTGAGCTTTGTAGATAGTAACACTACCATCATAGTCCGTCTTCCTCTGGAAGATCCATTTATTCTCAATGGCTTTCCGATCATCGGGCAATTCGTCCAAAGTCCATACTTTGTTTTCATACATGGATCCTATCTCAGATTTCATGGTCTTAAACCATTTTGCGGAATCTGGGCTCATCATCGCTTCCCCATAGTTCTTAGATTCGTCTTGGTCTAGTAACATGACTTCCAGAATAGGATTACCATACCACTCTGGTGCGGAACGTACTCTGGTTGACCTACGAGGTTTGGTACTAAATTGATCTGAAGTTTCATGATCATCATCATTAACTTCCTCACTAATTGGTGTAGGCATAACTGGAGCTGATTTCTGTAATGAACTACTTTCCAATTCGGGAGAAGGTACAATTACCTTATCAAGTTCTACTTTCCTCCCACTCACTTCTTTCGAGAGAAACTTCTCTAGAATGAATCCATTCTTAGCAACAAAGATCTTGCCTTCGGATCTGTGATAGAAGGTGTACCCAACATTTTCTTTTGGGTATCCTATGAAGACGCACTTCTCCGATTTGGGTTCGAGCTTATCAGGGTGAACTTTTTTCACATAAGCATCGCAACTCCAAACTTTAAGAAACGACAGCTTAGGTTTCTTGCCAAACGGTGTCGTCTCAACGGATTTAGACGGTGCCCTATTTAACGTGAATGTAGGTGTCTCTAATGCATAACCCCAAAATGATAACAGTAAATCAGTAAGAGACATCACATATCACACCATATATAATTGGGACATTTACATCTATGCCCCTAATTTGCGCCCACTCTAAGATTTACCCCTAATTTCAAAGCCTGCTCAAATTTGCCCCTCCGCCGTTAGGTACACTTACAGAAATGCCCTTTTATGCCGTTACCATCCGGTCAAAGCAGGTCAAAGCCGGTCAAAGGGCATTGACCGTCCTGAAAAAAATGGCAAAAAATATCTAAAAAATCTGAAAATTTGTGATATCAAAGATACTCAGGTTCGCAAGGGGCGTGCAAATTTTCATGCTGTTTGGGCATTCCAGGAGCTCGTGTCAAAAGAAAAACAATAAATATGTAAGCCTTTGAATAGTAAATTCAAAAAAATAGCAAGAAAATTAAAAAAAAATATGATTTTTTTGGCATTAAAGAGGCTATGGAGTACAAGCTGCATGCAAATTTTTGTTGTGTTCGGACATTGGAGGGGTTTGTGGAGAAAAAAACAAAATTTGGCTCGGGAAAAAACTTGGGAAAAAATGGCTATTTTGTTTTTTCGTGCTAGAGCTCCTCACATGTCATTTGATCACAAAAACTTGCAAGCACCTTGTGCACCCAAGCCTCTTTGATGCCAAAAAATTTCATATTTTTTTGAATTTTCTTGCTATTTTATTTCAAATTTACTATTCACAAGCGTGCATATTAACTGTTTTTCCTTGCCACGAGCTCCTGGAATGTCCAAATAGCACGAAAATTTGCACGCACCTTGCGCCCATGAGTATCTTCGATCTCACAAAATTTTAAATTTTTTTAATTTTTTTTGCTATGTTTTTCAGGACGGTCAAAGTTGGTTGACTGGACGGTAACGGCATAGAAGGGCGTTTCTATAAGGGCACCTAACGGCGGAGGGGCAAATTTGAGCAGGCTTTCGAATTAGGGGTATATCTGATTAGGTGGTTCGAGTTAGGGACAGAAATGCAAATGGCCCTATTTAATAAAGTGCGGTTATGACGTTCGGACACACCATTACGCTGTGGTGTTCTGGGTGACGTGAGTTGTGAAACTATTCCGCATTGTTTCAAATGAAGACCAAACTCGTAACTCAAATATTCTCCTCCACGATCAGATCGTAGAAACTTTATTTTCTTGTTACGATGATTTTCTACTTCACTCTAAAATTCTTTGAACTTTTCAAATGTTTCAGACTTATGTTTCATTAAGGAGATATACCCATATCTGCTCAAATCATCTGTGAATGTCAGAAAATAACGATACCGCCGCGAGCTTCAACACTCATCGGACCGCATACATCAGTATGTATTATTTCCAACAAGTCGGTTGCTCACTCCATTGTTCCAAAGAACGGAGTCTTAGTCATCTTACCCATGAGGCATGGTTCGCAAGCATCAAATGATTCATAATCAAGTGATTCCAAAAGTCCATTAGCATGGAGTTTCTTCATGCGCTTTTACACCAATATGACCTGAACGGCAGTGCCACAAATAAGTTGCACTATCATTATTAACTTTGCATCTTTTGGCTTCAATATTATGAATATGTGTATCACTACAATCGAGATTCAATAAACCATTTATATTGAGTGTATGACCATAGAAGGTTTTATTCATGTAAATAGAACAACAATTATTTTTGACTTAAATGAATAATCGTATTGCAATAAACATGATCCAATCATATTCATGCTCAACGCAAACACCAAATAACATTTATTTTAGGTTCAACACTAATACCGAATGTAAAGAGAGTGTGTGATGTTGATTTTATCAACCTTGGAATCACTTCCAACACACATCATCACCTCGCCCTTAACTAGTCTCTGTTTATTTTGCAACTCCCGTTTCGAGTTACTACTCTTAGCAACTGAACCAGTATCAAATACCGAGGGGTTGCTATAAACATTAGTAAAGTACACATCAATAACATGTTTATCCAATATACCTTTGTTCACTATGCCATCCTTCTTATCCGCCAAGTATCAAGGGCAGTTCCACTTCAAGTGACCATTTCCTTTGTAGTAGAAGCACTCAGTTTCTGGCTTGGGTCTAGCTTTGCGCTTCTTCATGAGAGTGGCAACTTGCTTGCCATTCTTCTTGAAGTCCCCTTTCTTTCCCTTGCCCTTTTACTTGAAACTAGTGGTCTTGTCAACCATCAACACTTGATGCTTTTTCTTGATTTCTACCATCACCGATTTCAGCATCGCGAAGAGCTTGGGAATCGTTTCCGTTATCCCATGCATATTGTAGTTCATCACGAAGTTCTAGTAACTTGGTGATAGTGACTAGAGAACTCTGTCAATCACTATCTTATTGTAACATCCCAAATTTTCAATTTGGAATGTTATACATAGATCATCATTGCATATCATATTTTATTTGCATTTTGCCTCGATCCTAGAAATTCTACGCAACTCAAGGACCCATGGAGAGAGTTGGGGATTTTGTTATTTTCATATTCGAGTTTTTCTCAAATCTTGAAAATAGGATCATTTGATTTTATTTATTTTATCTTCAATTATTTCAATTAAAAAAATATGATAGAGGGAATAAAATGACTTACCCAAAATAAAGAAATAATGAGAATTTAATAAAAAAATCAAATAAAATTTATTTTGGTGTTTTTGCTATTTTATTTGAATTTAGGAAAAAATTGCATGATTTTCAAAAATGCATTTTAGGACCAAAAAAACGTCCATCTTGTTCTAAATATTTTATTTGGACGATGAAAATTTATTTTGGGTATTTTTGATTTTTATTTATTTTCTAGATTTTTTCAGTTCGGCGTAATTATTTAAAAAAAACGCGCCCGCGCCCGACTGGGCCGAAGCCCAGCCGAGCCAGGCCGGCCCAACCCAGCGCCATAGCCTCCCCTCGCGCGCGCCGCCGTGCGTGGCACGGACGCGGAGGAGAGTCCAAGCCGGACTCCTCCTCGGGCGCCCCCTCGCCCAAGCCATCGCCGCCCCCCTATATAAAGCACCGTCGCCGCCCCCCTGGAGCCTCAACCGCCGCCGCCGCGAATCCCGCCCGCCGCCGCCGCCCCGCCGCCTCGCGCCCGCCGCCGCCGCCGCTTACCGCGCCGCCGGACCGCCGCCCGAGCTGCCGAGCCCGCCGCCGAGTCGCCGCCGCCCCTCACCACCCGCGGGCTGCCCGCCCGCCGGTGCGCCTCGCCAGGCTGATCGCCGCCGCGGACCATTTTTTAAGAAAACCACTTCGGTTTTTTTTCTAGAAAACCCTAGATTCGTTTTTTAGACTGGTTTAATTTTTTTTCTTTTCTCGGTTTATTTATTTAGCGATCGTTCGCTCGTTCGTTCGTTTTAACGAACGTATCCGTCGGTTAGATCCAGATAACGAACTTTCTTTCGTTAATCTGTTCATCGTTTTTCTTTTCTCGGGTTTATTCCGTGATTTTTCTGATCTCGATTTCTGATCCGATTTTCGTTTTAGTTTCTCTTTTCGCTCGTTTATCGGAATCAGTCGATTCAAGCGCCTAGAGTTTCGCCTCGAAACCCTCTTTCCGAATAACCTAACTCAAACTAGTTTGCTTATGTAAAATTTGACTTAGGTCCAGATTAGTAAACGAATCTTGTTTTTTTTGCCGTTTGAGTTTTGTTTCTTCGTTTGATTTGATTCTTTTTGCAAACTGGAGTTCTTAAGTTGAATTTTCTGGTTAGATCTCTTGTTCGAGTTTTACCCATGCATTAGATGAGTACTTATTGTATGCTTGTTTGTTTGCGATAGAGTACCCGGATTGCGCCGCTTGCTACTTCGAATCCCTAGGTTACGCGGATCATCAGCAAGGCAAGTAACACTTTGATTATACTTCTTTATTACCCAGGTTTTATGCATTAGATCAATCCCCAAACAATTGCATGATTAGGATCTGTTTAATATGTGGGTTTTGGGAAGTAGATGAGGTAGTACCTATTACCTGTTTTATTATCAAACCCCTGGGAGTTACTTCTACGTTTGCTTATTATGCCATGCTATGCTAGTAGACGTGGATTGGGTGAGTGAATTTCCATGACAGATGTGAGATTTTTAATCAATGGTTTATTTAAGGTGGCAACTTTAATACACATCTGGGTGGATTGAGGTACCTGGGTATTCCAGGATTGCCTGTTTGTTTTTGGACCGCCACCCAGGCTCGAAGGGATCATAAGATTTTTCATGCTAGAAACTTCCGTGTGCAGCCACATGCTATTATGGGCTATAGCATAGTTGATTAAGTCATGCGAACTCTTACAGTGGTAGACTAGCAGATGTAGGGGAAAGTAGGTGTACTGGTCTACCCATCGTAAGGTGCTAAGCGCTTCTAAAGACTATGTCTCGGTCATCCGTTTCTCAAACACCATGTAGTGCGAGAAAACCAACGGAGGAGATCGAGTCATGTGGGGAAAAGTGCGCAAACCTCTGCAGAGTGTATAAACTAATCATGATTAGCCGTGTTCCCGGTTATGGACGTTTTGAGTACCTAGTACTTGGATTATCATGTGAATCTCATCATGTTACTTTAATTAATATTGTTGGGTTTGTTTAATGATGATATTTTTAATTGGAATTGAGAATGCTGTCAAGCATTCTCAATGTTTAACAACCACCATGATAGTTAAATAAATTTATTCCTTTGCAGTAGGGAAAAATTGGCTTTACGCAAAACTGTAACCATAGAGCTTTTCCACCAGCCATATATGCATGTAGTATAGCTTTACTCTTTCATTACTCTCTATGTGTTACTTTGCCAGCATATTCCATGTGCTGACCCGTTTTCGGGCTGCAACGTTCATGTTGTAGACTTTTCAGACGACTAGTAAGATGCTTTAGGATCGTGGTTCTATACTCAGTGATGCCGTTGGAGTTGATGGACTCACTTATCTTCTAAGCCTTCCGCTGTTATCATTATTAGATGGCCTTAAGTCGTATTTATTGTAATGAGTTCTCTCTGGAGACATTCGATGTAATAAGTGTGTGATTGCTACTCTGTTATAAATCCTTCAAGTACTGTGCGTGTCAGCATTACTGATTCAGGGATGACACTGATGCATAGAGATCAGACTGATTGAGGTCTGGTCGCTACAAGATGGTATCAGAGCACACGCTGACTGTAGGACACGACCACTAAGCAAAAGCCATAGATCACTACTCTCTCTTCTCATTCTAACTCCTCATCTTTTCTAGTCTCCTAGGATGGCGGATGCAAGGAACAAGTTCATGCAACCGGATGAAGATACACCCTTTGGACGACACCTGAAGGAAGTAACCAAGTACTTGAAGATCGGAGTACCAAGCTTCACCGGAACCTACAAAGCCACTTTACCTGAAGAGGAGTGCTGGATGATTCAAGTTCAAGTTCCAGGAAGGACGTTCATGCCAGTCACTGAGCCCATAGAGTTTTCCTTTGATGCACCAACCTGGAGTTTAGGGAAGAGCATGGCAGCTCACATCACCATGGGCGTATTGGAGAAGTTTATCACAAGGAGCTTAAGGATACTACCTACCAGATTTGTGGGCGCTATTATGAGCAATGGGAGATGATCAACACCAGGAAAGACCGATCAATTGCAGCTTTCATCCAGGAGTTAAACCAACACATTCGACGCCAGGAGAATCATACGTGTGCAGGCATGATGGATCTGAAGAAAGCCATGACCAAGATCACGGAACTGGAGGAAGAACTCAAGTCTACATGCGATGGATATGAGGAGGAAATATCAACGCTAGTCAAGAAGAATGATGATCTGAAGAAGAAGCTAAGAGTGTTCATGGGATTTCCAGCAACTGGAGAAGACAAAGATTGCACTTGTCCCGAGAACTACATCATCATCAACGACACCGACTCAGACCCAGATGATAGTGATGATGACTATGTTGATGAAGCCGGAGAAGATATCATGGAGTCTTCATCGGAGCAGTTTTTCTAGTAGACCACCATAAAAGTAGTAGAATTTCCCTCCATGTATCTATTATAGTCTGAGAACTTTGTAACGATAGATAGACCGTTGTATGCCCTTGCTTGTTTGAATGAAGTGTTTTGTTTGCTATTTGTCTCATGTGCATATGGGTAGTGTTTTCCCTCTAGACCTCATTCTATTCTATATTATCTTCTTTTTCTAAAACCCCAGATGCCTCCGAGGCGTGATAACGGATTTGCTTTCCCACCGGAGCTCACTCAGTTGATCCAGCAGCAGAATGCATTGATGCAGATACTAGTCCGGAATCAGAATCAGGGGAACAACAACAACAACAATCCACCACCGCCACCACCTGTTGATCACTTAACCCGTTTTCTTAGGCTTAATCCGCCTGTGTTCTCCGGTAGCACCGAGCCGATTGTTGCAGATGATTGGCTTCGCAAGACAGCCAGGGAGTTGACCACTGTAGGATGCACAGATGCGGAGAAGGTGCGATTTGCCGCACATCAGCTCGAGGGACCCGCGACATCATGGTGGGAGAATTTCACAGCCACTTATCCAGCAGACAATGTCACATGGGATCAGTTTCAGCAGGCCTTTCGTACTGCCCATGTTTCAGCGGGAGCTATGGCCATGAAGAAGCATGAGTTTTGCAACTTGCGCCAGGGAGGAAGAATAGTTGGCCAGTATGTGGATGACTTCAGTAAGCTAGCACGTTATGCCCCATATGACGTCGCTACGGATGCAACTAAGCAAGAGAAGTTTCTGGAACGGCTAAATGATGAGCTGAGCATGAAATTGATGGCAGCAAGTTTCAACAACTACCAGGAGTTGGTAGACCGTGCTCTCATGATTGAAGGGAAGCAGCAGCAGATTGAAAACCACAATAGGAAGTATGGACAAGGGAAGTACAATTCTGGAGCTCAGCAGAAGCCCCATTTTACTCCGAAGTCAGGATGACAGTTCCAGCATACCCATGGAGGAGGTTGTTCACACAATCACAATGGTCCCAAGAATGGTACCGGGAATGGAGGAAGTAGTAGCCAGAACCGTACCAACCCCTCGACAGCAGCCAAGAGAGATCTGAGTCAAGTCACTTGTTTTAAGTGCGAGAAGACCGGACATTATGCCAATGAATGTCCTGAAGGCCAGACTGGGAATGGCAATGGAAGCTCTGGGAAGAAGCCGAACCCTTTCAACAGAGGACAAGTGAACCACGTTAGCGTGGAGGAGGTTGAAGCTCAGCCAGATGCAGTAATAGGTAAGTTTTTGGTTAAGTTATTTACTGCACTCGTTCTTTTTGATACTGGTGCATCGCATTCATACATATCAAGGGGATTTGTGGATAAGTATAGACTGCCCACCAAGGTTCTAGGAATACCCATGTTAGTAACCTCACCAGGAGCAGAGTATATGGCCAGTCAAGGATGTTTTCAAGTTCCGTTGAGTATAGGCAAGCATGTTTTCCCCTCAGATTTAATCATTTTGGAATCTCAAGGTTTGGATGTGATTCTGGGTATGGATTGGCTATCGATGTATGGAGGAAACATTGATTGCGCTAGTAAGACAATTTTGCTTACAACGCCAGAAGGGAAGTGGATCAAGTATGTTTCTAGGCATAAGCCGAAGGGGATGCACGTAAATTCCTTATCAGGAGTTGTGCAGGAGGAAGTACCAGTGGTAAAGGATTTTCCTGATGTATTTCCAGAAGAGTTGCCAGGCATGCCACCAGACAGAGACATTGAGTTTTTGATTGAGCTTTTGCCAGGCATAGGGCCAATATCCAAGAGACCATACAGGATGCCAGCAAAAGATTTGGAGCAGATTAAAAGTCAGATTAAGGAGTTACTGGATAAAGGTTACATTCCCCAAAGTTCTTCACCCTGGGGATCACCAGTACTTTTAGTGGAGAAGAAGGACGGATCATTAAGGATGGTTGTCGATTATCGAGGATTACATGCAGTAACCATCAAGAACTAGTACCCACTGCCAATGATCAATGATCTGTTTGACCGACTGCAAGGAGCGAAGGTATTTTCCAAGATCGATTCACGATCGGGATACCATCAGCTGAAGATTCGAGAATAGGATATACAAGACAGCTTTTACCACCAGGTATGGGCTGTACGAGTATACCGTTATGTCATTTGGTCTGACTAACGCACCTGCCTATTTCATGAACATGATGAACAAAGTATTTATGGAGTTCCTGGATAAGTTCGTCGTGGTGTTCATTGATGATATCTTGGTCTACTCGAAGAACGAAGAGGAGTATAAGGAGCATTTGCGTTTGGTATTGGAGAAGCTCAGAGAACACCAGTTATATGCCAAGTTTAGCAAATGTGAGTTTTGGTTGAAGGAAGTTGGATTCCTCGGACATGTTATATCCGGAGAGGGTATAGCAGTAGACCCCACCAAGGTTGTCACCGTGACTAATTGGGTAGCACCAACGACAGTTGGAGAGATCAGAAGTTTTCTTGGACTGGCGGGATACTACCAGAGATTCATTGAGAATTTTTCAAGGATTGCAAAGCCCATGACGGAGTTGTTGAATAAGGATACCAAGTTCAATTGGACTGAGGAATGTGAGGCCAGTTTCCAGGAATTGAAGAAACGTTTAGTTATCTCACTAGTGTTGATTCTGCCAGATCAGACCAAGGATTACGAGGTGTATTGTGATGCTTCACGTCGAGGACTTGGAGCAGTGCTTATGCAGGAAGGAAGAGTTGTTTCGTATGCGTCACGACAGCTTAAACCTCATGAGTTGAATTATGCCACACATGATTTGGAGTTAGCAGCCGTAGTGCATGCATTGAAGACATGGAGACATTTTCTTCTCGGAAATCATTGTGAGGTGTACACGGATCACAAGAGTTTGAAGTACATTTTCACGCAAAAGGAGTTGAATCTCAAGCAAAGGAGATGGTTAGAGCTCATCAAGGATTATGATATGAGATTGCAGTATCACCCCGGAAAAGCTAACGTAGTAGCCGACACGTTGAGCCGTAAGAGCCATGTTAATACATTCATGACCGCAGGACTGCCAAAGGAGTTAGCCGAGGACTTTTGTGAACTATGTTTGGAGATAGTTCCGAGAGGCTATGTAGCAACATTGGAAATTCAGTCGACTTTGATGGATAAGATCAGAGAAGCTCAGAAGACCGACAAGGAAATTGCTGAGATAAAGGAGAAGTTGAACAAGGGAAAAGCCAAGGGATTTCGTGAGGATGAGTATGATACCTTTTGATTTGAGGACCGCGTTTATGTACCCAATGACCCAGAGATCAGGAAGTTGATTTTACAAGAGGCTCATGATTCACCATATTCAATTCACCCGGGGAATACCAAGATGTACTTGGATTTGAAGGAGACTTTCTGGTGCACCGGAATGAAGAAGGACATTGCCGAGTATGTAGAAGTTTGTGATGTATTTAGAGAGTAAAAGCAGAGCATCAGAAACCAGTAGGGCTGTTGCAGCCATTGCCGATACCCGAATGGAAGTGGGATAAGCTAGGCATGGATTTTATTACGGGACTACCCAGGACTCGTTCAGGCTATGACTCGATTTGGGTGGTAGTCGATCGTTTGACGAAGGTAGCTCATTTCATTCCAGTGAAGACTACTTACACCAGTGCCAAATTGGCCAAGATTTACATGACCAGGATCGTATGTCTGCATGGAGTTCCAAGGAGCATTGTATCTGATAGAGGAACCCAGTTCACCTCAAAGTTCTGGAATCAGTTGCACGAAACCTTGGGTACCAGGCTAGAGTTTAGTACCTCTTTTCATCCACACACAGATGGACAGACCGAAAGAGTCAATCAGATTTTAGAAGATATGCTGAGAGCTTGTGCGCTCGATTATGGATCTAGTTGGGACGACAATTTGCCGTATGCGGAGTTCTCTTACAACAACAGTTATCAATCCAGTTTGAAGATGGCCCCTTTCGAAGCCTTATACGGAAGGAGGTGCAGAACCCCGTTGTCTTGGGGCGAAGTTGGAGACCGTCAGTTGTTTGGACCAGATTTGATTAAAGAGTCTGAACGGAAAGTGAAGTTGATTCACAACAGGCTCAAGGTAGCCCAGTCCAGGCAGAAAAGCTACGCTGACGCAAAACGCAAGGAGACAGTTTAAGAAGTCGGGGATAGAGTTTATCTTCGGGTATCTCCACTTCGAGGAGTCAAGCGCTTTGGTGTTAAAGGAAAGTTAGCGCCACGTTTTGTGGGACCATACAAAGTTTTGGAGCGTATGGGAGAGGTTGCCTACAAGTTGGAATTGCCTGAGGGATTGTTAGGAGTTCACGACGTTTTTCATGTTTCCCAGTTGAAGAAGTGCCACGCAGAGATGGTTGATATACCACTGAGAGATACAGTGCCACCAGAGGCGATTCAGCTGGACAGTGATTTGACCTATGAGGAGAAACCAGTTAAGATTCTTGAGTATGCCAGCCGAGTCACCCGCAAAAGGTTATCAAGTTCTGTAAGGTTCAGTGGAGCTACCACACCGAGGATGAAGCCACCTGGGAGCGAGAGGAAGATTTGCTGAAGGACCACCCTCACCTATTTTCAAGCCAACCCGAATCTCGAGGGCGAGATTCATCTTAAGGGGGTAGGTTTGTAACATCCCAAATTTTCAGTTTGGAATGTTATACATAGATCATCATTGCATATCATATTTTATTTGCATTTTGCCTCGATCCTAAAAATTCTATGCAACTCAAGGACCCATGGAGAGAGTTGGGAATTTCGTTATTTTCATATTCGAGGTTTTCTCAAATCTTGAAAATAGGATCATTTGATTTTATTTATTTTATCTTCAATTATTTCAATTAAAAAATATGAGAGAGGGAATAAAATGACTTTCCCAAAATAAAGAAATAATGAGGATTTAATAAAAAAATCAAATAAAATTTACGTTGGTGTTTTTGCTATTTTATTTGAATTTAGGAAAAAATTGCATGATTTTCAAAAATGCATTTTAGGACCAAAAAAATGTTCATCTTGTTCTAAATATTTTATTTGCACGATGAAAATTTATTTTGGGTATTTTAGATTTTTATTTATTTTCTAGATTTTTTTTTCAGTTCAGCGTAATTATTAAAAAAAAACGCGCCCGCGCCCGACTGGGCCGAAGCCTAGCCGAGCCAGGCCGGCCCAATCCAGCGCCACCGCCTCGCCTCGCACGTGCCGCCGTGCGCGACACGGACGTCGAGGAGAGTCCAAGCCGGACTCCTCCCCGGGCGCCCCCTCGCCCAAGCTACCACCGCCCCCTATATAAAGCGCCGCCGCCGCCCCCCTATATAAAGCGCCACCGCCCCCCACAGAGCCTTAAGCGCGCCGCCGAACCCGCCGCTAGCCCCGCCGCCTCGCGCCGCCGCCACCGCCGCCGCTTGCCGCTGTGCTCGAACCGCCGCCCGAGCCGACCCCCGCCGAGTCGCCATGCCCTCACCACCTGCCGAGCCGCCCCACCCCGGAGTGCCTCATTGAGTATCATTTGCCGAGCCACCGCCGGACCGTTTTTTTTAAGAAAACCACTTCGTTTTTTTTTCAGAAAACCCTAGATTCGTTTTTTAGATCGGTATATTTTTTTTTCTTTTCTCGGTTTATTTATTTAGTGATCGTTCGCTCGTTCGTTTGTTTTAACGAAAGTATCCGTCGGTTAGATCCAGATAACGAACATTTGTTCGTTAATCTGTTCGTCGTTTTTCTTGTCTCGGGTTTTTTCCGCGATTTTTCTGACTGCGATTTCTGATCCGATTTTCGTTTTAGTTTATCTTTTAGCGGGTTTATCGGAATCAGGCGATTCAAGCGCCTAGAGTTTCGTCTCGAAACCCTCTTTCTGAATAATCTAACTCAAACAAGTTTGCTTATGTAAAATTTGACTTAGGTCCAGATTAGTAAATGAATCTTGTTTTTTTTGCCGTTTGAGTTTTGTTTCTTCGTTTGATTTGATTCTTTTTGCAAACCGGAGTTCTTAAGTTGAACTTTCTGGTTAGATCTCTTGTTCGAGTTTTACCCGTGCATTAGATGAGTACGTATTGTATGCTTGTTTGCTTGTTTGTTTGCGATAGAGTACCCGGATTGCGCCGCTTGCTACTTCGAATTCCTAGGTTACGCGGATCATCAGCAAGGCAAGTAACACTTTGATCATACTTCTTTGTTACCCACTTTTTACGCATTAGATCAATCCCCAAACAATTGGATGATTAGGATATGTTTAATATGTGGGTTTTGGGAAGTAGATGAGGTAGTACCTATTACCTGTTTTATTATCAAACCCCTGGGAGTTACTTCTACGTTTGCTTATTATGCCATGCTATGCTAGTAGACGTGGATTGGGTTAGTGAATTTCCATGACAGATGTGAGATTGTTAATTAACGTTTATTTAAGCTGGCAACTTTAATACACATCTGGGTGGATTGAGGTACCTGGGTATTACAGGATTGCCTGTTTGTTTTTGGACCGCCACCCAGGCTCAAAGGGATCATAAGATTTTTCATGCTAGAAACTTCCGTGTGCAACCACATGCTATTATGGGCTCTAGCATAGTTGATTAAGTCGTGCGAACTCTTATAGTGGTAGACTAGCAGATGTAGGGGAAAGTAGGTGTACAGTTCTACCCATCGTAAGGTGCTAGCGCTTCTGAAAGACTATGTCTCGGTCATCCGTTTCTCAAACACCATGTAGTGCGAGAAAACCAATGGAGGAGATCGAGTCATGTGGGGAAAAGTGCGCAAACCTCTGCAGAGTGTATAAACTAATCATGATTAGCCGTGTCCCCGGTTATGGACGTTTTGAGTATCTAGTACTTGGATTATCATGTGAATCTCATCATGTTACTTTAATTAATATTGTTGGGTTTGTTTAATGATGATATTTTGAATTGGGATTGAGAATGCTGTCAACCATTCTCAATGTTTAACAACCACCATGATAGTTAAATAAATTTATTCCTTTGCAGTAGGGAAAAATTGGCTTTACGCAAAACTGTAACCATAGAGCTTTTCCACCAGCCATATATGCATGTAGTATAGCTTTACTCTTTCATTACTCTCTATGTGTTACTTTGCCAGCATATTCCATGTGCTGACCCATTTTCGGGCTGCAACGTTCATGTTGCAGAGTTTTCAGACGGCGAGTAAGATGCTTTAGGATCGTGGTTCTATACTCAGTGATGTCATTGGAGTTGATGGACTCACTTATCTTCCAAGCCTTCCGTTGTTATCGTTATTAGATAGCCTTAAGCCATATTTATTGTAATAAGTTCTCTCTGGAGACATTCAATGTAATAAGTGTGTGTGATTGCTACTCTGTTATTAATCCTTCAAGTACTATGTTCCAGGGATGGCACTGATGCACAGAGATCAGACTGTTTGAGGTCTGGTCGCTACACTTATTGGGAAGATTAACTCCCACTTGATTCAAGTGATTGTAGTACTCAGACATTCTGAACACATGCTCACTCGTTGAGCTATTCTCCTCCATCTTGTAGGCAAAGTACTGTCAGAGGTCTCATACCTCTTGACACGGGCATGAGTATGAGATACCAATTTTAACTCTTGAAACATCTTATATGCTCCGTGGCATTCAAAACATTTTTGAAGACCCGGTTCTAAGCCGTAAAGCATGGTTCACTAAACTATCAAGTAGTCATCATACCGAGCTTGTCAAACGTTCATAACATCTACATCTGCTCCTGCAATAGTTCTGTCACCTAGCGGTGCATCAAGGACATAATTCTTCTGTGCAACAATGAGGATAATCCTCAGATCACGGACCAAGTCCGCATCATTGCTACTATCATCTTTCAACTTATTTTTCTCCAGGAACATATCAAAAATAAACGGGGAGCTGCATCGCGAGCTATTGATCTACAACATAGTTATGCAAATACTATTAGGACTAAGTTCATGATAAATTAAAGTTCAATTAGTCATATTACTTAAGAACTCCCACTTAGATAGACATCCCTCTAATCATCTAAGTGATCACGTGATCCATATCAACTAAACCATGTCCGATCATCACGTGAGATGGAGTAGCTTTCAATGGTGAACATCACTATGTTGATCATATCTACTATATGATTCACACTCGACCTTTTGATCTCAGTGTTCTGAGGCCATATCCGCATATGCTAGGCTCGTCAAGTTTAACCCGAGAATTCTGCGTGTGCAAAACTGGCTTGCACCCGTTGTATGTGAACGTAGAGCTTATCACACCCGATCATCACGTGGTGTATCGGCACGACGAACTGTCGCAACGGTGCCTACTCAGGGAGAACACTTATACCTTGAAATTTAGTGAGAGATCATCTTATAATGCTACCACCGAACTAAGGAAAATAAGATGCATAAAGGATAAACATCACATGCAATCAATATAAGTGATATGATATGTCCATCATCATCTTGTGCCTTTGATCTCCATCTCCAAAGCACCGTCATGATCACCATCTTCACCGGCTTGACACCTTGATCTCCATCGAAGCATCATTGTCATCTCGTCAACTATTGCTTCTATGACTATCGCTGCCACTTAGTGTTAAAGTAAAGCAATTACATGGCGATTGCATTTCATACAATAAAGCGACAACATATGGTTCCTGCCAGATGCCGATAATTGTTACAAAACATGATCATCTCATACAACAATTTATTTATCATCATGTCTTAACCATATCACATCACAACATGCCCTGCAAAAACAAGTTAGATGTCCTCTACTTTGTTGTTGCAAGTTTTACGTGGATGCTACGGGCTTAGCAAGAACCGTTCTTACCTACGCATCAATAACCACAACAATTTTTTGTCAAGTGTGTTGTTTTAACCTTCAACAAGGACCGGGCGTAGTCACACTCGATTCAACTAAAGCTGGAGAAACAGACACCCACTATCCACTTGTGTGTGAAGCATGTCGGTAGAACCAGTCTCGCGTAAGCGTACGCGTAATGTCGGTGTGGGCCGCTTCATCCAACAATACCGCTGAATCAAAGTATGACATGCTGGTAAGCAGTATGACTATTATCGCCCACAACTCTTTGTGTTCTACTCGTGCATATAACATCTACGTATCGACCTGGCTCGGATGCCACTATTGGGGAATCTAGTATTTTCCAAAAAATTCCTATGCACATGCAAGATCCATCTAGGTGATGCATAGCAACGAGAGGGGAGAGTGCACATACCCTCGTAGACTGAAAGCGGAAGCGTTATGACAACGCGGATGATGTAGTCGTACGTCTTCACGATCCGACCGATCCTAGTACTGAAAGTACGGCACCTCCGCGATCTACACACGTTCAGCTCGGTGACGTCCCACGAATTCTAGATCCAGCTGAGTGTCTAGAGAGAGCTTTGTCAGCACGAAGGTGTGATGACGGTTGTCGGTGTCAAAATCGGCGGATCTCGGGTAGGGTGTTCCGAACTGTGCGTCCACGGCTAATGGTAACAGGAGGCAGGGGACACGATGTTTTACCCAGGTTCGGGCCCTCTCGATGGAGGTAATACCCTACTTCCTGCTTGATTGATCTTGATGATATGAGTATTACAAGAGTTGATCTACCACGAGATCGTAGAGGCTAAACCCTAGGAGCTAGCCTATGATTATGACTGTTCTGGTCCTACAGACTAAACCCTCCGGTTTATATAGACATCGGAGGGGGCTAGGGTTACACAGAGTCGGTTACAAAGAAGGAGATCTAACATCCGAATTGCCAAGCTTGTCTTCCATGCAAAGGAGAGTCCCATCCGGACACGGGACGAAGTCTTGAGTCTTGTATCTTCATAGTCCAACAGTTTGGCCAAAGTATATAGTCCGGCTGTCTGGATACCCCCTAATCTAGGACTCCCTCAGTAGCCCCTGAACCAGGCTTCAATGACGATGAGTCCGGCGTCCAGATTGTCTCCGACATTGCAAGGCAGGTTCCATCTCCAAATACTCCAACGTAGATTAAGGATCGTGTCCGGATCTGTAGGATAATTTCCACACACCACAAACCTAATCTGCTGACAATTTTTCACAGTGTGCCCTTACGCCGCGGCCTGGCTCAATACGAACCGGTTTTTCTCGGCCTGCCACGACACACCATGCAAGGCGGTTTCATTGGCATGCCTCGCTGAAGCAGAGATTGTGTCCCCCTTATTGCGGGATTCTCATCAACACGGGTGCGGGCAACCTCGCTACGCCTGTTGGTATGACTCCGTGTTTTTAGGCAAGTCCCAAGCGATTACATTCAGGACGCTTGATATTCACCCCCTTTATAGAGGGGCCGAGGCCTATCGCTCTCTCTTACCACGCTTGTGCCTTTCCGCATCTCGAGTTCCAACACCCGAAGCTCAAGCTTAGGCACTTCGGATCTTCAATCATGTCCGGATCCAACCTTCAAGGCCGGTGGATGGCAGAGGAGGACATTGCGAAGCTTAGGCACTACAAGAAATATGTCAACTTGTGACCTTCTGTCAGTGACCCTGGAAGAATTGGTCATAGATCTATGACCATTTCAGACCAATTGGTCAAAAGCTGTTCGGGGGGCTCCAAACCCTAAACCATTGCGACCATTTTGGTCAGAAAGGTCGTAATTTCCTTACACGAAATGGTCATAAAGCAAAAAACGCTAGTCCGCTGCCTTATTTCTAGTTGTTAACAACCAATATAGATGGTCATAGCCTTGTAAATTGTGGTGGGTTGCTATGACTAGGCGCCACCTCATCAGTTTTGCCTATGTGTCATGTCCATGTGGCAATTTTTGCCCTAGGTTGTGAAGCAATCTATATTTCTTTCATTCCCAAAATTCCCAAAAAAATCTCATAAATTCTTTGGGTCATATCTTCGTCAAATATGTAAAAACCTTCCTTGCCTAGTTCAAAACTAATTCAAAAATATTCATTGTCCTATTCTGTTCAGAGTAACAGTTTGTGAAGGAAGTACCACTTTGGCATGTCCAAATAGTATCCATTTTCTACAGTGCTTTCCTATGCCCAAATAACCATCCTCCACCAAATGCCAGCTCAATCCATTCATTATTTTGAGCCGAGCTTCAACATTCGTATTTATGTCCAGTGTGGTGGTTTGCAAAGCAAGTACCACCTAGGCTCCTCCTTTTGAGCTGAAAATTTGTGAAGACGGTCTTCTTAGTAACTGATCATCCTCAGCCAAAACTCACGCCCATTAGCCATGTACATTTCCCGTACCGCTAATCAAACACTTGGCTGCTAATTCATGTTTGAGCATCGATCGGTCTCCTCGTGAGAATCTTATGTTGTAATTTTCTTCCTAGCACCAACCTAGGGAGTGCCCAACCCACTAGACATGCCTAGGCCACCCAGAACACATGGCAACGCCACGGTCACGAGGTGATCATGCGGCGGGCATGCGAGTTTACGCGCTCTAGAGTTGGGGCCCTCGGCCACCGCCCAAACCTCGACGTATCGCCACGAAACCATGTATTTATGATTAAATAGGTCCTTGTGTAACTAGAAATGATTTTTGGAAAAAATAAATAGCAAACTATGAGGCAGCTGTAGTTCAAATTTGACCCGCTTCCAACTGAATCGGCAGAAATTTGTCTTTTTCACGAGAGGTGGATCAAAAAAAATTTACACCCAACCATTTTGTCAATTGTGCATTAAATATGTCCTAGTATTTTATAAAAATGATTTGGTCCAATTTTGCAACAATTATTTGGTAGTTCCTTCACAAAAAAAACCTCCTTTCGAGCACACGAAAAATGGAAAATGGTTTTTTCGTCCAACGAAAATGAAAACTTCCTTAGGCAACATTTTTTGCCATTCCAATATGCACCCTTGTGCACAATATGAGATCATTTGAACAAACTATGCCATGAATGTGGCCATAAGATTGATCATTTGGCTTGAAAGCCATGAATCTTTAGAGATGATAGCTTATTTCTGAGAACACTTTTTTAAAATAATTGTTGTATTACAAGTTTGTTATTTTTCCTCGGAACTTGGCCACATATAATGACACAATGCAAAGGTTTCCCAATTTTTTGATTTTTTTGAATTTTTTATGCCCGTTTCAAAATGCGGTCAAAACGGCGGGAATGACCGTTCCTAGCTAGTGGTTGAATCTTGGAATTTTTTTGGTGTTTCTCTAATTAAATAGATACTTATGTACCTAGAAATGATTTTTGGAAAGAAAAAAATAGCAAACTACAAGGCAGCTGCAGTACAAATTTGACCCGCTTCCAACTAAATCGGCAGAAATTTGTCTTTTTCACAAGAGGTGGATCAAAACTTTTTGCACCCAACCGTTTGGTCAATTGTGCATTAAATATGTCCTAGTATTTTAGAAAAATGATTTGGTCCAATTTTGCAACAATTATTTGGGAGGTCCTTCACAAAAAAAACCTCCTTTTGGGCACTCGAAAAATGAAAAATGGTTTTTTCATCCAAAGAAAATGAAAACTCCCTTAGGCAACATTGTTTGCCATTCCAAGATGCACCCTTGTGCATAATATGAGATCATCTGAACAAACTATGCCATGAATGTGGCCATAAGATTGATCATTTGGCTTGAAAGCCATTGATCTCCATACGTGATAACTCGTTTCTGAGAACACTTTTTAAAAATAATTGGCTTATTACTAGTTTATTATTTTTCATGGAAACTTGGTCACATATGATGACACAATGCGAAGGTTTTCCAATTTTTTGATTTTCTTTTGAATTTTTATGCCCATTTCAAAATGCGGTCAAAACGGCGGGCTTGACCGTTCCTAGCTAGTGGTTGAATCTTGGAAATTTTTTGGTGTTTCTCTGATTAAATAGATACTTTTGTACCTAAAAATGATTTTTTAGAAAAATAAAGAGCAAACTACGAGGTAGCTACAGTTCAAATTTGACCCGCTTCCAGCTGAATCGGCGAAAATTTGTCTTTTTCACGAGAGGTAGATCAAAACTTTTTACACCCAACCATTTGGTCAATTGTGCATTAAATATTTTCTAGTATTTTAGAAAATTAATTTGGTACAAATTTGTAATAAATATATGATAGGTCCTTCACAAAAGAACTTATTTTGGACACACGATAAATGAAAAAATGAATTAAAAAAAGTCATTTCTCATAACTCTTTATAAAAATATTTGTCTTATTTCAATTTGTGATTATTCTTGAAAACTAAATTCAAATTTGCTGACACAATGCGAATTTTTTTTTTCCAATTTTTCAGGTCATGATAAAATAGCTAACATGATTTAGCACCTTACTTTTAGTCGATTACGACCAATTTAAATGGTCAAAATATCATACCTGTATACTGCGTTTTGATTGGTCCAGAGGCCTCTCACGCGGATCGTGGATAATCACCGTCGGATGCTCCTGATTCAATGGCCGGCACGTCGCCCCTCTCACCCACGTCCCGCACTCCTCCTCTCGCACCCTTCTCTCCCTCGCACTGACGCCCCTCTCTCCTCTCCCTCACTCCGATCTGATCTGAATCCACCGCCACCCACCCCACCGCCGCCCACTGTCCCACCCCCTCCGCCGCCCACTCCCACCGTCGACAACCCTCACCATCGAGCCCACGCCCCGACCCGCGCCCTTTAGTACTCGCCCGCAACCCTCACCCGTGGCTAGGGTTTCGGCCGCCACCCCTAACTTCGTCGGGATCTGCCAAATCCGGCGACGGCGAGGCCAGAGGTGGCCTGATCTGGCACCGGTAAGACCCTCCCCTCCTTATTCGTGCACTATCTCCTCCTCACCTCACCTCGTCTTGTGTTCCCTTTCGGAAGGTCAACATGGTTGTGGATGGGGCGGCGAGCGATGGCGGGAGGGAACCTCCATGGGATGGGTCGCCACCAAGGAGATGGAGCTCCTTCTCCATCCAATTTGGCCATCTCCAGCCGCCTCCTCCAGATCCTCGCCGACCACGGGCCCCTCACCGTCGGCAACACCTGGAACCACGCCAAGGTACCCTCCTCGACCCACTCGGCTGTCCGTGCGTGTGTCAACGACCCCTAGATCTTGAGCTCCATGTATTGCTGCGACTTTGTTCATCCATGGCCGGCCAGTAGATGCGGTGGCATTAAGAGCTGATGGGCCGGTGCCGGAAGCGAGTAGTACAGCTTGGCCTCTGCCTGTACTTCCTTCTTTGATCAGATGATGCTTAGACCAGGAAGATTGTAGCTTCTTCCCTCTTTTTAGTGCCTTAGCTTCTTGCATTTGGGGAGCAAATAAAGTGATAGTTTTACCCTTCTTCGCGCCTAGCCGTACTCTTGTATGTCAATACCAGGTAGTCTATTACAGACTAGTGTCCTGTGATTAGATGCAATATGGTGTATGTTCAACTCGTTGATTTCAGCCTGAGTATTTTGGTGCTAGTAGGAATTTTCGCAATTAGGATTGTATATCGGGCATCTTTTAGTCCGTTGTCACCGAATAAGCTGAATGTGTATGCTACGACAGACACCTGGTGGTGAGGTAAACAATTGATTCTTGTTCATGCCACTTCTTTTTTAGATGCTCAATGTGGTCACTACATCACTTTGTTATGCTATTTATTCAAAGTGTATGTATTTAATGTCTTCCTGGACATGCAGTTAGTCTGTATCTGTCTTAGCGAAGACACAAGAGAAGACTGTTACAACGATAGTATGTGCTACATTTGATCCCGGGTTGTATAACATATCTGTTACTGCAGGTCACCCATCCTCGAGAAGCAGAAGGAGGGACGCATCTAGCTGGCCATCAAGGGCCTGCTCTACTCCTCTTCTTCCTTGACCATCGGTACCACCACGTTCTCGGGCTTCCAAGGCGCGCCAACACACCGCCGCCATGCCTCCTCTTCTCTCCGGGCTCGGACCAATCGCTCGACCCTTCAGGTACGCACGTCTCCTGCTATTATCTCAACCTGCGAGTGCCAACTTGCCTCTTGCCTGCCAAGAGTGTTGGTGAATTGCTTCTAATACATGTATGTGTGTGTTTGTGTGCAGCACAAGCCTGCGGCAACCGACGTGGGTTCGGTGTCCCTCCCGATGGCTATAAATTTACCATGCTCGCTAATTTCTATCGAAACCTTTGTTAGGCGTTCGTTTGTATTTGCAAATTAGTAGCAGCTTGCAGAATATGTGTCGTCCAAAGCGTTGCCTTAATACAATCTGCGTATCGTTAGCTGGTATCCATATCGAGATAGTTTAGCAGAGGAAGAAATAAACACCTATGTTTCTTGGTCCGTGAAATTGCATTGGAGAGATGGGTCTATTATATATAGGCGATACATTACACTAGTTGAATTTGACCACACACCAACTCCAACAAGTGATACGTGCATGCTAATTGTTATTAGCTTCAAAACCTAGTAAATGCCTTCTTGCACTAGGTACACCCCTGAATTTTTGTCCTTTACAACCTGATCAGTGTACAACCTGTTTGCTTGAAAGTAATTTTAGTTGATTCTTTGATGGAGCGCTAAGACTGCATGGAGCAGTAGTTTTTATTATCTAAAACTACCGCCGTGTGATTATGCAGTGCCTAGTTTGTTTTATTAGTTTTATTATATAAAGTACCTCCTGGAACATTAGTTTGTCACCTTGTTTCCACCGATCGCAGGATATTGTTTGCTTCTTATGCTTTTACGGTCGACGATGTCGAGCAAGAACACATTAATTAGTCTCGGTTACTTGAAATCAAATCCATGATTTTGTTATGTCTTGTTTGCTCACAGTTAAGTATAAGTTAACCTTTCATGTTAAGGCAAACCTGAGAACACTTGCTTGTGAGAACCAACTGGACTTCTTAGATATATCCAAGTGAAGATGTATTGTTACCCATGGTCTTGTTCCTTTACCCATGGTCTTGTTTGTCCTGCAGGTTAGTGAGCAGCATCAGGAGGAGGAGCTCAACCACGACCACCAAGAGGCACCACCGCAGCAGCAGGTAGCACGTCCATCTCCACCTCCCTCTCCCTCTGCTCCCAAACCTTTTTATTAGAATATATTGAGTACATTGTGTCAGTAAGAACAAAAACTAATTATCTAAGGTCCTGTTATTATTACCTATATATGACATTGCTACTAGATTGCCTAGTGCCCCTGTTCCTGGTGGGCTAAACTTGTATTTGCTCCTGCTGCTGCATTTTGATGATCATGAGTGTGATGCATTTTGATGATCTCCTTGTACCAGATGAGTCCATCGATGAAGCGACAACGTCTCCTCTAGAGGGTGACGGTGGTGGCGGCGCCTGTGTGCGGCTTCGACTACAACCTCCTCTCCGGTGAGTCCTTCTCCTACCTCTAGCTCCATCTCTGAGCTGTTGTAATACCATGCTCTGTTTCATGGCCGTGGCTTATTTAGTCTGTGCTTTCTATGCCTTGTGTATTGGAGCCTAATTAGCTTCTATTAGGGGATAATCTACTGGTTATACCAAGATTTTACATGAAATTTTGTTCTGCTTATTCTGCTAAGGTTGTTTGCAATGGTTATACATATGTTACACAATTTTTGTTGCTGGCTAATGAGCTTTAGAGATGGTAACATGGTGCTGCACTCTCAGGAACATCTTATGACACACAATCAATTTTTGGTGTGCTCAAATTTTTAATTTTAGTGATAAGGAAATATCCCACCTAGTTTGCTGGCTCTCTCACTTGAGTTGGTTTAATAGTAGTGGCCTCCTGACTTGTACTTAGTTGGGTAGGTGCTGGCTAGGAGCAAAAGTTTATATGCATGGATAATGGACTTGCACTAAATGGACACAAATAAAGGAGTTGAGTATTAAGTGAACTTGTTCTAACCGGAAACAATTTCTGTATGGTGTACATAAATATCGAGTTGATAGCTGATCTGTATAACAAATGTACTGCTATCTATCTCACGGTGATCACTTATTTTATGTTAATAGCCTACAATGTTGTCTTGGAGCTTATTGTCCAAAATAATACCTCTACTTTTTGTGTCCTTCAGGAATGCGTATCCTTCAGGACAACTCAAGCCCCTCCTCCTCTCCTGTACATGAATGTGAGATGCTGCGCATGCAAGATCTGAGCCGAATGGCATATTGTAATCTTTTTATTGCTGGTTTTTATGTACGATGTCATGAAGATGTACGTTTGAAATGTTGCTTTGATAGTAAAATTGTATTCCTGTGTACTGCGCCTGAAAAGGCTACAGCTAACTGATGATGACAACTGGGACCCATCTGACTAGTTAACCCTTCTTTTGGGAAAAAAAGAAAAACTAAATTCGTTTAGACAAAAAGGCCATAACCCAACAATAAAAAGGCTGCAATATTGGGCTTGGCCCATGTACCCAACCAAAAATTGATAGACAAAAAAAACACAAATAGGCTGAATTGTTGGGCTAGGCCCATGTAGAAAACCGAATTAGACCGGGCTGAATCTTGTGCCACATCAGCTTGCCACGCTGGATGCCTACGTGGCCTGGGGAGGTTGCTAGTGAACAAAACGCCACAGTAGCAATATTTTGGTCGTAAACGTCCACGACCTTCTCACAGAGAAGGTCGCTATAGTCAGTTTATGATGGCCAGCTTTTGACCTTCTGTTTTTGGTCACAAAAAGGTCGCAAATGGAAATTTGTGACCTTTCAGTGACCAATAGTGGTGGTCACAAGTTGACATATTTCTTGTAGTGAGGGAGGCCAGATATCTGACCGCCGACATCAAGCATAGGCTTCCTACTCCAGGGCAGGTCATCCCTACTCCCGAGCCCAACGAGAGCATCGTATTTGTTTCTCACTTCCTTCGTGGCTTAGGCTTCACCCTCGATCCCTTCGTGAGAGGGCTCGTGTTCTATTACAGGCTAGATTTTCATGATCTAGCTCCGGACTCCATCCTTCACATCTTGTCGTTTATCGTCGTGTGCGAAGCCTTCCTCCACATCACCCCACACTTCGGCTTATGGCTCAAGACCTTCAATGTAAAGCCGAGGGTGATCGAGGGGCGACACGCGGAGTGCGGAGGCGGTGCAAAAATCAGAAACGCCGATGCCCCATGGCCAGAGGGCTTCTTCCCGGAGGTGTCCGATCTATGGCAGCGGAGGTGGTTCTACGTCACGGCTCCCAGAGGCACAAAGTGGGCGGCTGTCCCCGACTTCCGCTCGGGCCCTCCGCCTCAACTGGTGTCGTGGGCCAACGTGGGACTGGACTGGGGGCCTGCTAATGACGTAGCGACATTGCAGAGCCGCATTCGGGAGCTTCTTGAGAGGGACATCAGTCTAGTCAGCATAATTCAGGTAATGTTAGTCCGACGGATCTTGCCGTGCAAACGTCGGCCTCTCCGGATGTGGGAGCTCAACCCGGAAGGTCTGCGAACTATTTGATACGTCCCCAACGTATCTGTAATTTTTGATTGCTCCATGCTACTTTATCTACTGTTTTGGACGATATTGGGCTTTATTTTCCACTTTTATATTACTTTTGGGACTAACCTATTAACCGGAGACCTAGCCCAGAATTGCTGTTTTTTGCCTATTTCAGTGTTTCAAAGAAACGGAATATCAAACAGAGTCCAAATGGAATGAAACCTTCGGGAACGTGATTTTCCAACCGAACGTGATCCAGGAGACTTGGACCCTACTCCAAGAAGTGCCAGAGGCGGTCACGAGGGTGGAGGGCGCCCCCCTGGGTGCGTCCCCTACCTCATGGGCCCCCTGACGCTCCACCGACGTACTCCTTCCTCCTATATATACCTACGTATCCCCGAACGATCAGAATAGGAGCCAAAAACCTAATTCCACCACCGCAACCTTCTGTATCCACGAGATCCCATCTTGGGGCCTGTTAGGAGCTCACGGGGGGGCATCCACCACGGAGGGCTTCTACATCATCACCATAGCCCCTCCGATGAAGTGTGAGGAGTTTACTTCAGACCTTCGGGTCCATAGCTAGTAGCTAGATGACTTCTTCTCTCTTTTTGGATCTCAATACAATGTTCTACCCCTCTCTCGTGGAGATCTATTCGATGTAATCTTCTTTTTGCGGTGTGTTTGTTGAGACCAATGAATTGTGGGTTTATGATCCAGTATTATCTATGGAAAATATTTGATTCTTCTCTGAATTCTTTTATGTATGATTGAGTTATCTTTGCAAGTCTCTTCGAATTATCCTTTTTGGATTGGCCAGCTAGATTGGTAGTTCTTGCAATGGGAGAAGTGCTTAGCTTTGGGTTCAATCTTGCGGTGTCCTTACCTAGTGACAAAAAGGGTTGCAAGGCACGTATTGTATTGTTGCCATCGAGGATAACAAGATGGGGTTTTTATCATATCGCATGAATTTATCCCTCTACATCATGTCATCTTGCTTAAGGCGTTACTCTATTTTTACTTAATACTCAAGATGCATGCTGGATAGCGGTTGATGAGTGGAGTAATAGTAGTAGATGCAGAATCGTTTCGATCTACTTGTTTTGGATGTGATGCCTATATACATGATCATTGCGTAGATATACTCATAACTATGCTCAATTCTGTCAATTGCTTAACAGTAATTTGTTCACCCACCGTAGAATACTTATGCTCTTGAGAGAAGCCACTAGTGAAACCTATGGCCCACGGGTCTATTCTCATCATATCAATCTCTATCACTTTATTTACTTGCTTTGTTTTTACTTTGCCTTTTACTTTTTACTTTGCATCTATCTATCAAAAATACCAAAAATATTTATCATCTCTATCAGATCTCACTCTCGTAAGTGACCGTGAAGGGATTGACAACCCCTAAGCGTTGGTTGCGAGTTGCTATCGTTTTGTGTAGGTACGAGGGACTTGTGCATGGTCTCCTCTTGGATTGATACCTTGGTTCTCAAAACTGAGGAAATACTTACGCTACTTTGCTGCATCATCCTCTCCTCTTGGGAAATCCAACGCAGTGCTCAAGAGGTAGCAAGAAGAATTTCTGGCGCCATTGCCGGGGAGGCTCACGCGAGCAACTCAACTATACCAAGTACCCATCGCAATCCCTATCTCCGCATTACATTATTTGCCATTTGCCTCTCATTTTCCTCTTCCCCACTTCACCCTTGCCGTTTTTTACCCTCTCTTTCCCATTCTCCTCCTTTCTTTCCCGTTTGCTTTTTCTGTTGCCTTTACGGTTGCTCGTGTACTAGCTATGTCTGAAATTGGGAGATTATCTTCGATATGGACAATAATGATAACACAGAAAATCCCGAGGCTCCGCCGATGAACCTCCTATCTTGCATACCAAAAATTTGAATCGGTAGTGGTACCATCATTGGCAAAGCGTTATTCAAGATTTCTTTACTTTTGCGGTGCTTTACCTTCCATGGGTTGATCTATTCTTCATAGAACTAGTAGTCTAGCAGATTCTATAGCTATGCTTGTGGTTGAACTTGAAAGACAATTTATGCATATGCACCCTTGCATCTGAGAATTTTCTTAGAATTCTCTAATATTGAGCACTCTTACATTAAGCGCTGTTACTATCTTTTTGGCTCATGAATTTATATTTATCATAAGAGAAGCCAAAGAAATCTTTGCGCACTATAGGGTGGACGCCGGTCGTCCACCCATAGAAGCAATCCTCTATGATCAAGAGGAAATTAGACGTTTTCAATCTTCGGACTATGTCGCTTTCAATGAAAACCTTAGAAAAAAGGTCCCTATTGTCTTGGTTGATTGCATTAATGAGCTTAATAATGATTTTGCCCTTAGAAATAATGAGCTAGGATACTCTCTCGAGTATAAGCTCACAAGATTTTTCCAAAAGAATGCTTTCAGTGATGAAATAGTTGTGCACTATGAAGGGCCAAGGGAGGAACCCGTTCCTCCCGTGATTGACCTTGGGGATTTTTGTCCCGCTAAATTTATCCCTTTTGAATATTTTTGCTTGCCTCAAAGGAAACTTGCTGCCGAACATAGAGAATACGAGATGAGCTTTCAAGATCTATCTTATTATTATGGCACTACGTAGATCTATCCTTGCTTTTATGCCTAGCTAGGGGCGTAAAACGATAGCGCTTGTTGGGAGGCAACCCAATTTTCTTTTGTGTTTTTTGTTTTTGCTTCTGTTTAGGAATAAATGATCCATCTACCTTCTGTTTGGATGTGGTTTTATGTTTTAATTAGTGTTTGTGCCAAGTAGAACCTATAGGATAACCTACGATGATAGTTGATTTGATTCTGCTGAAAAACAGAAACTTTGCACGCATGAATTTAGTTATGATAAATCACAGAAACGTGATTTTGCGTTGCTTCATTTATCTGATGTTCAATAAACAAATTTTCCAGGACTTCCTATTTTGGTAGAATTTTAGAGTTCCGAAGTTTGCGTTAGTTACAGATTGCTACAGACTGTTCTGTTTTTGACAGATTCTGTTTTTCGTGTGTTGTTTGCTTATTTTGATGAATATATGGCTAGTGAAATAGTTTATAATCCATAGAAAGTTGGAATACAGTAGGTTTGACACCAATATAAATAAAGAATCAGTTCATTACAGTACCTTGAAGTAGTCTTTTGTTTTCTTTCTCTAACGGAGCTCACGAGATTTCTGTTGAGTTTTGTGTTGTGAAGTTTTCAAGTTTTAGGTGAATTCTTTTGATGGATTATGGAACAAGGAGTGGCAAGAGCCTAAGCTTGGGGATGCCCATGGCACCCCAAGATAATCAAGGACACCAAAAGTCAAAGCTTGGGGATGCCCGGAAGGCATCCCTCTTTAAATCCACTTCCATCGGTATTTACTTGGAGCTATATTTTATTCACCAACATGATATGTGTTTTGCTTGGAGCGTCTTGTAATATTTGTGTCTTTGCTTGTTAGTTTACCACAATCATCCTTGCTGTACACATCTTTTGAGAGAGCCATATATGATTTGGAATTTGTTAGAATACTCTATGTGCTTCACTTATATCTTTTGAGCTTGATAGTTTCGCTCATAGTGCTTCACTTATATCTTTTGAGCATGATAATTTTGCTCTAGTGCTTCACTTATATCTTTTAGAGCACGGTGGTGGATTTGTTTTAAAGAAACTATTGATCTCTCATGCTTCACTTAGATTATTTTGAGAGTCGTTAATAGCATGGTAATTTGCTTAATGTTAATATACTTAGTGTTCAAGACATGTGAAACTTTCTTTTGAGTAAATTGAATACTAAGATAAGTTTGATGCTTGATAATTGTTTTGAGATATGGAGGTAATAATATCAAAGTCGTGCTAGTTGATAATTGTGAATTTGAGAAATACTTGTGTTGAAGTTTGCAAGTCCCGTAGCTTGCACGTATGGGTAAAGTTGTGTAACAAATTTGAAACATGAAGTGTACTTGGCTTGTGCATCCTTATGAGTGGCGGTCGGGGACGAGCGATGGTCTTTTCCTACCAATCTATCCCCCTAGGAGCATGTGCGTAGTACTTGAATTTTTTGATGGCTTCTAAATTTTTGCAATAAGTATATGAGTTCTTTTGACTAATGTTGAGTCCATGGATTATACGCACTCTCACCTTTCCGCCTTTGCTAGCCTCTTCGGTACCGTGCATTGCCCTTTCTCACCTTGAGAGTTGGCGCAAACTTCGCCGATGCATCCAAACCCCGTGATATGATTCGCTCTATCACACATAAACCTCCTTATATCTTCCTCAAAACAGCCACCATACCTACCTATCATGGCATTTACATATCCATTCCGAGATATATTGCCATGCAACTTCCACCACCATCATCATGACATACATTACTTTTGTCATATTTCCATTGCATGATCATGTAGTTGACATCGTATTTGTAGCAAAGCCACCATGCATTATTTTCCATACGTGTCACTGTTGATTCATTGCACCATCCCGGTACACCGCCGGAGGCATTCATATAGAGTCATACTTTGTTCTAAGTATCGAGTTGTAATTGTTGAGTTGTAAGAAAAATAAAAGTGTGATGATCATCATTATTAGAGCATTGTCCCAAGTGAGGAAAGGATGATGGAGACTGTGATTCCCCCATAAGTCGGGATGAGACTCCGGACGAAAATAAAAAATAAAAAAAAGAGGCCATAAAAAAAAGAGAAAGGCCCAAACAAATAAAAAATGAGAGAAAAAGAGAGAAGGGACAATGCTACTATCCTTTTACCACACTTGTGCTTCAAAGTAGCACCTTGTTCTTCATGTAGTGAGTCTCATATATTGTGCTTCAAAGTAGCACCTTGTTCTTCATGTAGTGAGTCTCATATATTGTGCTTCAAAGTAGCACCAAGATCTTCATGATAGTGAGTCTCATAAGTTGTCTTTTTATTGGGAATTTTTCATTATAGAACTTGGCTTGTATATTCCAATGATGGGCTTCCTCAAAATGCCCCGGGTCTTCGTGAGCAAGCGAGTTGTATGCACACCCACTAGTTTTATTTTGTTGAGCATTCATAGCTCTAGTGCATCCATTGCATGGCAATCCCTACTCCTCATGTTGACATCAATTGATGGGCATCTTCATAGCCCGTTGATTAGCCTCGTCAATGTGAGACTTTCTCCTTTTTTGTCTTCTCCACACAATCCCCATCATCGTATTCTATTCCACCCATAGTGCTATATCCATGGCTCGCGCTCATGTATTGCGTGAAAGTTGAAAAAGTTTGAGATTATTTGAGTATGAAACAATTGCTTGGCATGTCATTGGGGGTATAGAAGTTGGGAACATCTTTGTGTGACGAAAATGAAGCATGGCCTAACCATATGATTTTGTAGGGATGAACTTTCTTTTGCCATGTTATTTTGAGAAAACATGATTGCTTTGATTAGTATGCTTGAAGTATTATTATTTTTGTGTCAATATGAACTTTTGTCTTGAATCTTTTGGATCTGAATATTCCTATCACAATTAAGAAGATTTATATTGAAATTATGCCAAAGTATCACTTAGCATCAAAAATTCTTTCTTTTATCATTTACCTACTCGAGGACGAGTAGGAATTAAGCTTGGGATGCGATACATCTCCAACTTATCGATAATTTTGATTGCTCCATGCTACTTTATCTACTGTTTTGGACTATATTGGGCTTTATTTTCCACTTTTATCTTACTTTTGGGACTAACCTACTAACGAGAGGCCCAGCCGAATTGTTGTTTTTGCCTATCTCGGTGTTTGAAGAAACGGAATATCAAACGGAGTCCAAACGGAATGAAACCTTCGGGAACGTGATTTTCCAACCGAACGTGATCCAGGAGACTTGGACCCTACTCCAAGAAGTGCCAGAGGCGGTCACGAGGGTGGAGGGCGCGCTCCCCTGGGCGCGCCCCTACCTCGTGGGCCCCCTGATGCTCCACCGACGTACTCCTTCCTCCTATATATACCTATGTATCCCCGAACAATCAGAACATGAGCCAAAAACCTAATTCCACCGCCGCAACCTTCTGTATCCATGAGATCCCATCTTGGGGCCTGTTAGGAGCTCACGGAGGGGCATCCACCACGGAGGGCTTCTACATCATCACCATAGCCCCTCCGATGAAGTGTGAGTAGTTTACTTCAGACCTTGGGTCCATAGCTAGTAGCTAGATGGCTTCTTCTCTCTTTTGGATCTCAATACAATGTTCTCCCCTCTCTCATGGAGATCTATTCGATGTAATCTTCTTTTTGCGGTGTGTTTGTTGAGACCGATGAATTGTGGGTTTATGATCCAGTATTATCTATGGAAAATATTTGATTCTTCTCTGAATTCTTTTATGTATGATTGAGTTATCTTTGCAAGTCTCTTCGAATTATCCTTTTGGTTTGGCCAACTAGATTGGTAGTTCTTGCAATGTGAGAAGTGCTTAGCTTTGGGTTCAATCTTGCGGTGTCCTTACCCAAAGGTGTAAAGGGTTGCAAGGCACGTATTGTATTGTTGCCGTCGAGGATAACAAGATGGTTTTTTATCATATTGCATGAATTTATCCTCTACATCATGTCATCTTGCTTAAGGTGTTACTCTGTTTTTACTTAATACTCTAGATGCATCTTTGGATAGCGATCGATGAGTGGAGTAGTAGTAGTAGATGCGAATCGTTTCAATCTACTTGTCTTGGATGTGATGCCTATATACATGATTATTGCCTAGATATACTCATAACTATGCTCAATTCATCAATTGCTTAACAATAATTTGTTCACCCACCGTAGAATACTTATGCTCTTGATGAATCCACTAGTGAAACCTATGCCCCCCGGGTCTATTCTCATCATATCAATCTCTATCACTTTATTTACTTGCTTTGTTTTTACTTTGCCTTTTACTTTTTACTTTGCATCTATCTATCAAAAATACCAAAAATATTTATCATCTCTATCAGATCTCACTCTCGTAAGTGACCGTGAAGGGATTGACAACCCCTAAGCGTTGGTTGCGAGTTGCTATCGTTTTGTGTAGGTACGAGGGACTTGTGCATGGTCTCCTACTGGATTGATACCTTGGTTCTCAAAAACTGAGGGAAATACTTACGCTACTTTGCTGCATCATCCTCTCCTCTTCGGGGAAATCCAACGCAGTGCTCAAGAGGTAGCAAGAAGAATTTCTGGCGCCATTGCCGGGGAGGCTCACGCGAGCAACTCAACTATACCAAGTACCCATCGCAATCCCTATCTCCCGCATTACATTATTTGCCATTTGCCTCTCATTTTCCTCTTCCCCACTTCACCCTTGCCGTTTTTTACCCTCTCTTTCCCATTCTCCTCCTTTCTTTCCCGTTTGCTTTTTCTGTTGCCTTCTCGGTTGCTCGTGTACTAGCTATGTCTGAAATTGGGGAGATTATCTTCGATATGGACAATAATGATAACACAGAAAATCCCGAGGCTCGACCGATGAACCTCCTATCTTGCATACCAAAAATTTGAATCGGTAGTGGTACCATCATTGGCAAAGCGTTATTCAAGATTTCTTTACTTTTGCGGTGCTTTACCTTCCATGGGTTGATCTATTCTTCATAGAACTAGTAGTCTAGCAGATTCTATAGCTATGCTTGTGGTTGAACTTGAAAGACAATTTATGCATATGCACCCTTGCATACAGAGAATTTTCTTAGAATTCTCTAATATTGAGCACTCTTACATTAAGCGCTGTTACTATCTTTTGGCTCATGAATTTATATTTATCATAAGAGAAGCCAAAGAAATCTTTATAAGACTATAGGGTGGACGCCGGTCGTCCACCCATAGAAGCAATCCTCTATGATCAAGAGGAAATTAGACGTTTTCAATCTTCGGACTATGTCGCTTTCAATGAAAACCTTAGAAAAAAGGTCCCTATTGTCTTGGTTGATTGCATTAATGAGCTTAATAATGATTTTGCCCTTAGAAATAATGAGCTAGGATACTCTCTCGAGTATAAGCTCACAAGATTTTTCCAAAAGAATGCTTTCAGTGATGAAATAGTTGTGCACTATGAAGGGCCAAGGGAGGAACCCGTTCCTCCCGTGATTGACCTTGGGGATTTTTGTCCCGCTAAATTTATCCCTTTTGAATATTTTTGCTTGCCTCAAAGGAAACTTGCTGCCGAACATAGAGAATACGAGATGAGCTTTCAAGATCTATCTTATTATTATGGCACTACGTAGATCTATCCTTGCTTTTATGCCTAGCTAGGGCGTAAACGATAGCGCTTGTTGGGAGGCAACCCAATTTTCTTTTGTGTTTTTTGTTTTTGCTTCTGTTTAGGAATAAATGATCCATCTACCTTCTGTTTGGATGTGGTTTTATGTTTTAATTAGTGTTTGTGCCAAGTAGAACCTATAGGATAACCTACGATGATAGTTGATTTGATTCTGCTGAAAAACAGAAACTTTGCACGCATGAATTTAGTTATGATAAATCACAGAAACGTGATTTTGCGTTGCTTCATTTATCTGATGTTCAATAAACAAATTTTCCAGGACTTCCTATTTTGGTAGAATTTTTAGAGTTCCAGAAGTTTGCGTTAGTTACAGATTGCTACAGACTGTTCTGTTTTTGACAGATTCTGTTTTTCGTGTGTTGTTTGCTTATTTTGATGAATATATGGCTAGTGAAATAGTTTATAATCCATAGAGAAGTTGGAATACAGTAGGTTTGACACCAATATAAATAAAGAATCAGTTCATTACAGTACCTTGAAGTAGTCTTTTGTTTTCTTTCTCTAACGGAGCTCACGAGATTTCTGTTGAGTTTTGTGTTGTGAAGTTTTCAAGTTTTAGGTGAATTCTTTTGATGGATTATGGAACAAGGAGTGGCAAGAGCCTAAGCTTGGGGATGCCCATGGCACCCCCAAGATAATCCAAGGACACCAAAAAGTCAAAGCTTGGGGATGCCCCGGAAGGCATCCCCTCTTTCGTCCACTTCCATCGGTATTTACTTGGAGCTATATTTTTATTCACCAACATGATATGTGTTTTGCTTGGAGCGTCTTGTAATATTTGTGTCTTTGCTTGTTAGTTTACCACAATCATCCTTGCTGTACACATCTTTTGAGAGAGCCATATATGATTTGGAATTTGTTAGAATACTCTATGTGCTTCACTTATATCTTTTGAGCTTGATAGTTTCGCTCATAGTGCTTCACTTATATCTTTTGAGCATGATAATTTTGCTCTAGTGCTTCACTTATATCTTTTAGAGCACGGTGGTGGATTTGTTTTAAAGAAACTATTGATCTCTCATGCTTCACTTAGATTATTTTGAGAGTCGTTAATAGCATGGTAATTTGCTTAATGTTAATATACTTAGTGTTCAAGACATGTGAAACTTTCTTTTGAGTAAATTGAATACTAAGATAAGTTTGATGCTTGATAATTGTTTTGAGATATGGAGGTAATAATATCAAAGTCGTGCTAGTTGATAATTGTGAATTTGAGAAATACTTGTGTTGAAGTTTGCAAGTCCCGTAGCTTGCACGTATGGGTAAAGTTGTGTAACAAATTTGAAACATGAAGTGTACTTGGCTTGTGCATCCTTATGAGTGGCGGTCGGGGACGAGCGATGGTCTTTTCCTACCAATCTATCCCCCTAGGAGCATGTGCGTAGTACTTGAATTTTTTGATGGCTTCTAAATTTTTGCAATAAGTATATGAGTTCTTTTGACTAATGTTGAGTCCATGGATTATACGCACTCTCACCTTTCCGCCTTTGCTAGCCTCTTGATGCAGTGCATTGCCCTTTCTCACCTTGAGAGTTGGCGCAAACTTAGCCGATGCATCCAAACCCGTGATATGATTCGCTCTATCACACATAAACCTCCTTATATCTTCCTCAAAACAGCCACCATACCTACCTATCATGGCATTTACATATCCATTCCGAGATATATTGCCATGCAACTTCCACCACCATCATCATGACATACATTACTTTTGTCATATTTCCATTGCATGATCATGTAGTTGACATCGTATTTGTAGCAAAGCCACCATGCATTATTTTCCATACGTGTCACTGTTGATTCATTGCACCATCCCGATACACACGGAGGCATTCATATAGAGTCATACTTTGTTCTAAGTATCGAGTTGTAATTGTTGAGTTGTAAGAAAAATAAAAGTGTGATGATCATCATTATTAGAGCATTGTCCCAAATGAGGAAAGGATGATGGAGACTATGATTCCCCCATAAGTCGGGATGAGACTCCGGACGAAAATAAAAATAATAAAAAATAGAGGCTATAAAAAAAGAGAAAGGCCCAAACAAATAAAAAAATAAGAGAAAAAGAGAGAAGGGACAATGCTACTATCCTTTTACCACACTTGTGCTTCAAAGTAGCACCTTGTTCTTCATGTAGTGAGTCTCATATATTGTGCTTCAAAGTAGCACCTTGTTCTTCATGTAGTGAGTCTCATATATTGTGCTTCAAAGTAGCACCAAGATCTTCATGATAGTGAGTCTCATGAGTTGTCTTTTTATACTAGTGGGAATTTTTCATTATAGAACTTGGCTTGTATATTCCAATGATGGGCTTCCTCAAAATGCCCCGGGTCTTCGTGAGCAAGCGAGTTGTATGCACACCCACTAGTTTTATTTTGTTGAGCATTCATAGCTCTAGTGCATCCATTGCATGGCAATCCCTACTCCTCATGTTGACATCAATTGATGGGCATCTTCATAGCCCGTTGATTAGCCTCGTCAATGTGAGACTTTCTCCTTTTTTGTCTTCTCCACACAATCCCCATCATCGTATTCTATTCCACCCATAGTGCTATATCCATGGCTCGCGCTCATGTATTGCGTGAAAGTTGAAAAAGTTTGAGATTATTTGAGTATGAAACAATTGCTTGGCATGTCATTGGGGGTATAGAAGTTGGGAACATCTTTGTGTGACGAAAATGAAGCATGGCCTAACCATATGATTTTGTAGGGATGAACTTTCTTTTGCCATGTTATTTTGAGAAAACATGATTGCTTTGATTAGTATGCTTGAAGTATTATTATTTTTGTGTCAATATGAACTTTTGTCTTGAATCTTTTGGATCTGAATATTCCTATCACAATTAAGAAGATTTATATTGAAATTATGCCAAAGTATCACTTCGCATCAAAAATTCTTTCTTTTATCATTTACCTACTCGAGGACGAGTAGGAATTAAGCTTGGGGATGCCTGATACATCTCCAACTTATCGATAATTTTTGATTGCTCCATGCTACTTTATCTACTGTTTTGGACTATATTGGGCTTTATTTTCCACTTTTATCTTACTTTTGGGACTAACCTACTAACCAGAGGCCCAGCCCAGAATTGCTGTTTTTTGCCTATCTCAGTGTTTCGAAGAAACGGAATATCAAACGGAGTCCAAACGGAATGAAACCTTCGGGAACGTGATTTTCCAACCGAACGTGATCCAGGAGACTTGGACCCTACTCCAAGAAGTGCAGGCGGTCACGAGGTGGAGGCGCGCTCCCTGGCGCCCCTACCTCGTGGGCCCCCTGATGCTCCACCGACGTACTCCTTCCTCCTATATATACCTATGTATCCCGAACAATCGAACATGAGCCAAAACCTAATTCCACCGCCGCAACCTTCTCAGATCCATGAGATCCCATCTTGGGGCCTGTTAGGAGCTCACGGGGGGCATCCACCACGGAGGGCTTCTACATCATCACCATAGCCCCTCCGATGAAGTGTGAGTAGTTTACTTCAGACCTTGGGTCCATAGCTAGTAGCTAGATGGCTTCTTCTCTCTTTTGGATCTCAATACAATGTTCTCCCCTCTCTCATGGAGATCTATTCGATGTAATCTTCTTTTTGCGGTGTGTTTGTTGAGACCGATGAATTGTGGGTTTATGATCCAGTATTATCTATGGAAAATATTTGATTCTTCTCTGAATTCTTTTATGTATGATTGAGTTATCTTTGCAAGTCTCTTCGAATTATCCTTTTTGGTTTGGCCAACTAGATTGGTAGTTCTTGCAATGTGAGAAGTGCTTAGCTTTGGGTTCAATCTTGCGGTGTCCTTACCCAGTGACAGAAAGGGTTGCAAGGCACGTATTGTATTGTTGCCGTCGAGGATAACAAGATGGTTTTTTTTATCATATTGCATGAATTTATCCCTCTACATCATGTCATCTTGCTTAAGGTGTTACTCTGTTTTTACTTAATACTCTAGATGCATGCTGGATAGCAGTCGATGAGTGGAGTAGTAGTAGTAGATGCAGAATCGTTTCAATCTACTTGTCTTGGATGTGATGCCTATATACATGATTATTGCCTAGATATACTCATAACTATGCTCAATTCTGTCAATTGCTTAACAATAATTTGTTCACCCACCGTAGAATACTTATGCTCTTGACAGAATCCACTAGTGAAACCTATGCCCCCCGGGTCTATTCTCATCATATCAATCTCTATCACTTTATTTACTTGCTTTGTTTTTACTTTGCCTTTTACTTTTTACTTTGCATCTATCTATCAAAAATACCAAAAATATTTATCATCTCTATCAGATCTCACTCTCGTAAGTGACCTGAAGGGATTGACAACCCCTAAGCGTTGGTTGCGAGTTGCTATCATTTTGTGTAGGTACGAGGGACTTGTGCGTGGTCTCCTACTGGATTGATACCTTGGTTCTCAAAAACTGAGGGAAATACTTACGCTACTTTGCTGCATCATCCTCTCCTCTTCGGGGAAATCCAACGCAGTGCTCAAGAGGTAGCAAGAAGAATTTCTGGCGCCATTGCCGGGGAGGCTCACGCGAGCAACTCAACTATACCAAGTACCCATCGCAATCCCTATCTCCCGCATTACATTATTTGCCATTTGCCTCTCATTTTCCTCTTCCCCACTTCACCCTTGCCGTTTTTTTACCCTCTCTTTCCCATTCTCCTCCTTTCTTTCCCGTTTGCTTTTTCCTGTTGCCTTTCTGGTTGCTCGTGTACTAGCTATGTCTGAAATTGGGGAGATTATCTTCGATATGGACAATAATGATAACACAGAAAATCCCGAGGCTCCGGCCGATGAACCTCCTATCTTGCATACCAAAAAATTTCGAATCGGTAGTGGTACCATCATTGGCAAAGGCGTTATTCAAGATTTCTTTACTTTTGCCGGTGCTTTACCTTCCATGGGTTGATCTATTCTTCATAGAACTAGTAGTCTAGCAGATTCTATAGCTATGCTTGTGGTTGAACTTGAAAGACAATTTATGCATATGCACCCTTGCATACAGAGAATTTTCTTAGAATTCTCTAATATTGAGCACTCTTCTGTTAAGCGCGCTGTTACTATCTTTTTGGCTCATGAATTTAGATTTATCATAAGAGAAGCCAAAGAAATCTTTATAAGACTATAGGGTGGACGCCGGTCGTCCACCCATAGAAGCAATCCTCTATGATCAAGAGGAAATTAGACGTTTTCAATCTTCGGACTATGTCGCTTTCAATGAAAACCTTAGAAAAAAGGTCCCTATTGTCTTGGTTGATTGCATTAATGAGCTTAATAATGATTTTGCCCTTAGAAATAATGAGCTAGGATACTCTCTCGGTATAAGCTCACAAGATTTTTCAAAAGAATGCTTTCGGTGATGAAATAGTTGTGCACTATGAAGGGCCAAGGAGGAACCCGTTCCTCCCGTGATTGACCTTGGGGATTTTTGTCCCGCTAAATTTATCCCTTTTGAATATTTTTGCTTGCCTCAAAGGAAACTTGCTGCCGAACATAGAGAATACGAGATGAGCTTTCAAGATCTATCTTATTATTATGGCACTACGTAGATCTATCCTTGCTTTTATGCCTAGCTAGGGCGTAAACGATAGCGCTTGTTGGGAGGCAACCCAATTTTCTTTTGTGTTTTTGTTTTTGCTTCTGTTTAGGAATAAATGATCCATCTACCTTCTGTTTGGATGTGGTTTTATGTTTTAATTAGTGTTTGTGCCAAGTAGAACCTATAGGATAACCTACGATGATAGTTGATTTGATTCTGCTGAAAAACAGAAACTTTGCACGCATGAATTTAGTTATGATAAATCACAGAAACGTGATTTTGCGTTGCTTCATTTATCTGATGTTCAATAAACAAATTTTCCAGGACTTCCTATTTTGGTAGAATTTTAGAGTTCCGAAGTTTGCGTTAGTTACAGATTGCTACAGACTGTTCTGTTTTTGACAGATTCTGTTTTTCGTGTGTTGTTTGCTTATTTTGATGAATATATGGCTAGTGAAATAGTTTATAATCCATAGAGAAGTTGGAATACAGTAGGTTTGACACCAATATAAATAAAGAATCAGTTCATTACAGTACCTTGAAGTAGTCTTTTGTTTTCTTTCTCTAACGGAGCTCACGAGATTTCTGTTGAGTTTTGTGTTGTGAAGTTTTCAAGTTTTAGGTGAATTCTTTTGATGGATTATGGAACAAGGAGTGGCAAGAGCCTAAGCTTGGGGATGCCCATGGCACCCCCAAGATAATCCAAGGACACCAAAAAGTCAAAGCTTGGGGATGCCCCGGAAGGCATCCCCTCTTTCGTCCACTTCCATCGGTATTTACTTGGAGCTATATTTTTATTCACCAACATGATATGTGTTTTGCTTGGAGCGTCTTGTAATATTTGTGTCTTTGCTTGTTAGTTTACCACAATCATCCTTGCTGTACACATCTTTTGAGAGAGCCATATATGATTTGGAATTTGTTAGAATACTCTATGTGCTTCACTTATATCTTTTGAGCTTGATAGTTTCGCTCATAGTGCTTCACTTATATCTTTTGAGCATGATAATTTTGCTCTAGTGCTTCACTTATATCTTTTAGAAACACGGTGGTGGATTTGTTTTAAAGAAACTATTGATCTCTCATGCTTCACTTAGATTATTTTGAGAGTCGTTAATAGCATGGTAATTTGCTTAATGTTAATATACTTAGTGTTCAAGACATGTGAAACTTTCTTTTGAGTAAATTGAATACTAAGATAAGTTTGATGCTTGATAATTGTTTTGAGATATGGAGGTAATAATATCAAAGTCGTGCTAGTTGATAATTGTGAATTTGAGAAATACTTGTGTTGAAGTTTGCAAGTCCCGTAGCTTGCACGTATGGGTAAAGTTGTGTAACAAATTTGAAACATGAAGTGTACTTGGCTTGTGCATCCTTATGAGTGGCGGTCGGGGACGAGCGATGGTCTTTTCCTACCAATCTATCCCCTAGGAGCATGTCGTAGTACTTGAATTTTTGATGGCTTCTAAATTTTTGCAATAAGTATATGAGTTCTTTTGACTAATGTTGAGTCCATGGATTATCGCACTCTCACCTTTCCGCCTTTGCTAGCCTCTTGATGCCGTGCATTGCCCTTTCTCACCTTGAGAGTTGGCGCAAACTTCACGATGCATCCAAACCCGTGATATGATTCGCTCTATCACACATAAACCTCCTTATATCTTCCTCAAAACAGCCACCATACCTACCTATCATGGCATTTACATATCCATTCCGAGATATATTGCCATGCAACTTCCACCACCATCATCATGACATACATTACTTTTGTCATATTTCCATTGCATGATCATGTAGTTGACATCGTATTTGTAGCAAAGCCACCATGCATTATTTTCCATACGTGTCACTGTTGATTCATTGCACCATCCCGGTACACCGCCGGAGGCATTCATATAGAGTCATACTTTGTTCTAAGTATCGAGTTGTAATTGTTGAGTTGTAAGAAAAATAAAAGTGTGATGATCATCATTATTAGAGCATTGTCCCAAGTGAGGAAAGGATGACGGAGACTGTGATTCCCCCATAAGTCGGGATGAGACTCCGGACGAAAATAAAAAATAAAAAAAAGAGGCCATAAAAAAAAGAGAAAGGCCCAAACAAATAAAAAATGAGAGAAAAAGAGAGAAGGGACAATGCTACTATCCTTTTACCACACTTGTGCTTCAAAGTAGCACCTTGTTCTTCATGTAGTGAGTCTCATATATTGTGCTTCAAAGTAGCACCTTGTTCTTCATGTAGTGAGTCTCATATATTGTGCTTCAAAGTAGCACCAAGATCTTCATGATAGTGAGTCTCATAAGTTGTCTTTTTATTGGGAATTTTTCATTATAGAACTTGGCTTGTATATTCCAATGATGGGCTTCCTCAAAATGCCCCGGGTCTTCGTGAGCAAGCGAGTTGTATGCACACCCACTAGTTTTATTTTGTTGAGCATTCATAGCTCTAGTGCATCCATTGCATGGCAATCCCTACTCCTCATGTTGACATCAATTGATGGGCATCTTCATAGCCCGTTGATTAGCATCGTCAATGTGAGACTTTCTCCTTTTTTGTCTTCTCCACACAATCCCCATCATCGTATTCTATTCCACCCATAGTGCTATATCCATGGCTCGCGCTCATGTATTGCGTGAAAGTTGAAAAAGTTTGAGATTATTTGAGTATGAAACAATTGCTTGGCATGTCATTGGGGGTATAGAAGTTGGGAACATCTTTGTGTGACGAAAATGAAGCATGGCCTAACCATATGATTTTGTAGGATGAACTTTCTTTTGCCATGTTATTTTGAGAAAACATGATTGCTTTGATTAGTATGCTTGAAGTATTATTATTTTTGTGTCAATATGAACTTTTGTCTTGAATCTTTTGGATCTGAATATTCCTATCACAATTAAGAAGATTTATATTGAAATTATGCCAAAGTATCACTTCGCATCAAAAATTCTTTCTTTTATCATTTACCTACTCGAGGACGAGTAGGAATTAAGCTTGGGGATGCCTGATACATCTCCAACTTATCGATAATTTTTGATTGCTCCATGCTACTTTATCTACTGTTTTGGACTATATTGGGCTTTATTTTCCACTTTTATCTTACTTTTGGGACTAACCTACTAACCAGAGGCCCAGCCCAGAATTGCTGTTTTTTGCCTATCTCAGTGTTTCGAAGAAACGGAATATCAAACGGAGTCCAAACGGAATGAAACCTTCGGGAACGTGATTTTCCAACCGAACGTGATCCAGGAGACTTGGACCCTACTCCAAGAAGTGCCAGAGGCGGTCACGAGGGTGGAGGGCGCGCTCCCCTGGGCGCGCCCCTACCTCGTGGGCCCCCTGATGCTCCACCGACGTACTCCTTCCTCCTATATATACCTATGTATCCCCGAACAATCAGAACATGAGCCAAAAACCTAATTCCACCGCCGCAACCTTCTGTATCCATGAGATCCCATCTTGGGGCCTGTTCCGGAGCTCCGCCGGAGGGGGCATCCACCACGGAGGGCTTCTACATCATCACCATAGCCCCTCCGATGAAGTGTGAGTAGTTTACTTCAGACCTTCGGGTCCATAGCTAGTAGCTAGATGGCTTCTTCTCTCTTTTTGGATCTCAATACAATGTTCTCCCCCTCTCTCATGGAGATCTATTCGATGTAATCTTCTTTTTGCGGTGTGTTTGTTGAGACCGATGAATTGTGGGTTTATGATCCAGTATTATCTATGGAAAATATTTGATTCTTCTCTGAATTCTTTTATGTATGATTGAGTTATCTTTGCAAGTCTCTTCGAATTATCCTTTTTGGTTTGGCCAACTAGATTGGTAGTTCTTGCAATGTGAGAAGTGCTTAGCTTTGGGTTCAATCTTGCGGTGTCCTTACCCAGTGACAGAAAGGGTTGCAAGGCACGTATTGTATTGTTGCCGTCGAGGATAACAAGATGGTTTTTTTTATCATATTGCATGAATTTATCCCTCTACATCATGTCATCTTGCTTAAGGTGTTACTCTGTTTTTACTTAATACTCTAGATGCATGCTGGATAGCAGTCGATGAGTGGAGTAGTAGTAGTAGATGCAGAATCGTTTCAATCTACTTGTCTTGGATGTGATGCCTATATACATGATTATTGCCTAAATATACTCATAACTATGCTCAATTCTGTCAATTGCTTAACAATAATTTGTTCACCCACCGTAGAATACTTATGCTCTTGACAGAATCCACTAGTGAAACCTATGCCCCCCGGGTCTATTCTCATCATATCAATCTCTATCACTTTATTTACTTGCTTTGTTTTTACTTTGCCTTTTACTTTTTACTTTGCATCTATCTATCAAAAATACCAAAAATATTTATCATCTCTATCAAATCTCACTCTCTTAAGTGACCTGAAGGGATTGACAACCCCTAAGCGTTGGTTGCGAGTTTCTATCGTTTTGTGTAGGTACGAGAGACATGTGTGTGGTCTCCTACTGGATTGATACCTTGGTTCTCAAAAACTGAGGGAAATACTTACGCTACTTTGCTGCATCATCCTCTCCTCTTCGGGGAAATCCAACGCAAAGCTCAAGAGGTAGCACTATTCAGTACTTCTTTGGCATGACGCTCGGAGGGATGTATAGGTTATTCTTTGGACCACATGTAAAGTGTCCGGACACCACCGAGGATGCGAGCCTGAGCTACAACCGCCCAGATACCCAAGTAAGTAAAGTGTTGTTTGCTTATTTTGATGAATCTATGAGTTGTATCGGAGGGTATGAACCATAGAAAAGTTGGAATACAGTAGATATTACACCAATATGAATTTAGAATGAGTTCATTACAGTACCTAAGTGGTGGTTTTATTTTCTTATACTAACGGAGCTTACGAGTTTTCTGTTGAGTTTTGTGTTGTGAAGTTTTGGGTAAAGATTCGATGGACTATGGAATAAGGAGTGGCAAGAGCCTAAGCTTGGGGATGCCCAAGGCACCCCAAGTTAATATTCAACAATAGCCAAAAGCCTAAGCTTGGGTATGCCCCGGATGGCATCCCCTCTTTCGTCTTTGTTCATCGGTAACTTTACTTTTAGTTGTGTTTTTATTCACCACATGATATGTGTTTTGCTTGGAGCGTCATTTTCTCTTGTTAGTATTTGCTTGCTGTTATTTAGATTAATGTTTTGCATCTTTAGTTTCAATAAAAATGTCAAGGATAGCCTTTACCATGCTTATTTTGCTAGTATACATGTTGCTGTTTGAAAACAGAAAGTTTACCGCTGTTGCAAAAATTCCCTAGTAAAGTCAGAGAATGATATAATGTTGAAACTTTTTGCATAATTAGCTCTGATAAATTTACTACAGTGGTAATTTTATTTCATAATTTTTGGAGTTAGGAAAGTATGATGAATCTTGCATTCTTTACAGACTGTACTGTTTTGACAGATTGCTGTTATGTTTGCATTGTTTGCATATGTTTGCTTGTTTAATGATTCTATTTGAGGATAGGAGTATTAAATATGCAGAGACATTCAGTATGCAATGTTGAATAATAATTTTAGTGATTTGTTACAGTATAAAATGATAGGGTTTTGCATTGGTTTATACTAACCAATCTCACGAGTTCTTGTTGAGTTTGGTGTGGATGAAGCTTTTGATATAAAGAGAAACCATGATATGAGAGGAATTAATGAGACACAAAAGTTCAAGCTTGGGGATGCCCAAGGCACCCCAATATAATATTTCAAGAAGTCTCAAGTATCTAAGCTTGGGGATGCCCCTGTAGGCATCCCACCTTTCACTACTAGGGAAAAGGCTATACACAGAATCTTAGCAGCAGCGCGGTTCAAAAAACTGCGCTAGTGCTATATAGCAGTAGCGAGCTTTTAGAAACCACACTACAGACACAAACTTAGCAGTAGCGCCTGTTGTAAAAAAAAGCGCTACTACTAATATTCCCATTGGCAGAATGCTAGGCTACGCATAGCAGATGGCGATCTTAATGACAACGCTCTTTGCTATATTACGATTAGTAGCGCGTTTCCAGGAAAGAGCGCTACTACTAACGGAAATAAAATAAGATGATAAACAAATAGAAATTTAAATGAAAATGAAAGAAATAGAAAAAGGAGAAAGCGAAAACTAAAATGTAAAGCAAAATAAACTAAAAAGTGAAAAATCGGAGGAAGGCATAGCAGCAGCGTTTGTTTGTAAGACGCGCTATAGCTAACGTAGCTGCAGCGCGTGCCCTAGACCCCCGCTATAGAAACAGAATAGGAAATTAGCTATAGCAGCAGCGCGTTTTGAGGAAAGCGCTATAGCTAACTTAGCTATAGCGCGTTTTGCGAAACGTGCTACCGCTAAGTTTGACTTAGCCAAAAAACCGTTTCCCCCCCGGCCACCACTTCCCCCAAATCCCTCAAACCACCCCCCGCGCACGCCGCCGTCTCCCCGATTCCTCGCCCCACACTGCCGCCACGACGACGCCACAGAGCCGTCTTGCGTCGATGACACCGGAGCCGCCCCCAACGCCACGGAGCCGCGCGGCCTCGTCAACGCCACCGGAGCCGCCGTCGACGCCACCTTCCTCGCCGTCACCGGAGACGCCCCTGCCTCCCTCGCCGTCACCGGAGACGCCCCTGCCTCCCTCGCCACCACACTGCCTCCGTCGCCACCACCGGAGCCATCATCTGTAAGCCCCCACCCCTCCTCTCTCTCTCATGCATAGGTTAGCCAGTTTAATTAGGTTAATTATCTAGGTTAGGGCAAAAATTTAGTTAGGGCATTGACAGAGAAGTAGTTAGGTTAACTAGTTTAATTAGGTTAATTATCTAGGTTAGTGCAAAAACTTAGTTAGGGCTTTGACAGAGAACTAGTCAGGTTAACTAGTTTAATTAGGTTAATTATCCATGTTAATTAGTGCAAAAACTAATTTTAGGCTTTGACAGAGAACTAGCTGTGTTAACTAGTTTAATTAGGGTTAATTATCTAGGTAAACTAGATTAACTAACTAGGTTAAATAGGTAGGTTAATTAGGTTCGTTGGATTAAGAAGCTAGGTTAAGTAGATTGGCAAAGGTTTTTGATTTTTCAAAAGACCACTATTTTTCAAGGAAAAGAATTTAGGCAAATTTTATTTTTCATTGAAGTGGTCATGTTATATCTTTTCATTGAAGTTGTTCGATTGTGCCCAAGTGGTGGCTTTGTTGTTTCCAGGGAATGATGCTGAGTGGCCTATGTTTTGCCGGAATGTTGATTCATTTCTGTTCCGATTTGTCCACTTTTTAGCAAAGGTCATGCCGAAATTTCCCGTGAATTTTGGCATGACTTGTGCTACAAACTAGGACATATCGAGTGCCCGGGATTTGCCGCACCAAGAAGGAGTCAACATTCCTGCAAAACAATAGTCCTTTTTTATGTCATTATTCATTTTATTAGGTCTAGAATTAATTGACTAGATTTAATCATAGGAAACATGGCTAGCAACTATGAAGGACAGGGTTACGGTGATTATGGCGGCGTCTCACCGGCGGCGATTTAATTTTTAGCTTTACCGACGATCAGCAGATGTTGTTGCTGGGCCCGCATCGGGATCGAGACCGACACGCAGACCGGTGTTGAGACCGATACGCAGACCGGTGCTGAGACTGACACCGGCGCTGAGATTCAGACCGGCCTCAAGACCGGCGCTGAGACCGGTGCTGCCTCGGGGAGCGGATCCGATGTAGCACCGAAGTTTAGGTTCACGCTAATGCGAGAGAGGGATACAAACTCATGTACTCAAAGTGATAGCTATTCTCATGTATATCATTGTTTAGATGGATGACGATGTATTTGCAAGTAATCGAGACTTGTATCGCTATTTTCGAGATTGATGACGAGAGACCACTTTGTGTTGGATGATGATTATGATGATGACATGATTTGATGAGACTAATTGTATGTATATGCTATGATTACATTTGTATGTGGATGATATGCTAAAGATTATTGTATAAAGCCTATTCAAATGCAAAACAAATAAAAAACAAATCTGCAGGGAAAAAAACTAATAAAACAAGTAGTAGCGAGGGGGGGATTTAGCAGTAGCGCCGACTTACGAGTAGCGCTTACCCATAAACGGCGCTGCAGATAATACTAGTAGCGTCCTTTTCTAAAGAGCGCTGCAGCTATTCGTGTGTAGCAGTAGCATGTGTCAACACGCGCTACTGCTACACGTTAGGTGTAGCGCCTTATTAGTAGCGCCGGTACCCGCGCTACTGAGAGGGCCTAAACCCGCGCTGCTGCTAGGCTTTTCCCTGGTAGTGTTTCTTCCTCAACAAACTATCGGTTAGTATCGGTTGAGCCTAAGTTTTTGCTTCTTCACATGAGTTGTGCTATCCTTGCAATGTCATTTTACTTTGTTTTGCTTGCTGTTTGATTAGAGTACCAAGATCTGACATTCTTAAATGAGAGAGAGTCTTCGCATAGTTACATAATTATTTAGCTACTCATTAGTCTTCACTTATATCTTTTTGGAGTAGTTTTTTATTTACTCGTGTCCTTCACTTATATCCTATGAGTAAATGGTTGAATGAGTTGATTGTCATAAATCTGAAATTATATATGTCTCATTTGCTTATCCCATGGGGAGTTATGACTTCACATCTAAGAAGTAGAGGTTGTAAATTTATTGAAGGTTAGCAAGCATTGTATTTGTCATTTGAAAAATTCATGAAAGAATATTGAAGGAAGAGAGATTTCATATATAAATATACTATCCTAGACATCTTTTATAATTGGGAGCACTCATTAAGTATGACATGCTAAAGAGTTGATGTTGCACAAGGAAGACAAGGTAATGGGTTATGTTTCCGCACATCTCAGTTAAAGTATACTGTCATGGATCATTCAAACATGTTGAGCTTGCCTTTCCCCCTCATTCTAGCCAAAATTCCTCGCACCAAGTAGAGATACTACTTGTGCTTCCAAATATCCTTAAACCCAGTTTTGCCATGAGAGTCCACCATACCTAGCTATGGATTGAGTAAGATCCTTCAAGTAAGTTGTCATCGGTGCAAGCAATAAAAATTGCTCTCTAAATATGTATGATCTTTTGGTGTGAAGAAAATAGCTTTATACGATCTTGTTATGGAAGCAATAAAAGCGACGGACTGCATAATAAAGGTCCATATACAAGTGGCAATATAAAGTGACGTTCATTCGCATTAAGATTTTGTGCATCCAACCCTAAAAGCGCATGACAACCTCTGCTTACCTCTGCGAAGGGACTATCTTTTACTTTATGTGTTTTACTTTATGCAAGAGTCAAGGTGATCTTCACCTTTCCCTTTTTCATTTTATCCTTTGGCATGCACCTCGTGTTGGGAAGATCCTGATATATATATCCAATTGGATGTAAGTTAGCATGAACTATTATTGTTGACATCACCCAAAGGTGAATACGTTGGGAAGCAACACTATAATCCCCTATCTTTCTCAGTGTCCGATTGAAACTCCCTAACCATTAGTATTGCGTGAGTGTTAGCAATTGTGAAAGACTATATGATAATTGAGTATGTGGAGTTTGCTATTCCTGAAAATAAGATGAATTGCAATTGTTTGATGACTAAGAATGAAGTTTGCTGGTTTTCAAGAAAGTTTATGGTCTATGCTTTAACATGTGAATTTCTTGTTACTTTATCAGGATATGTAAGTTAGCATATGTAAGTTAGCATGAACTATTATTGTTGACATCACCCAAAGGTGAATACGTTGGGAGGTAACACTATAAGCCCCTATCTTTCTCAGTGTCCGATTAAAACTTCATAACCATTAGTATTGCGTGAGTGTTAGCAATTATAGAAGACTATATGATAGTTGAGTATGTGGAGTTTGCTATTCCTGAAAATAAGATGAATTGCAATTGTTTGATGACTAAGAATGAAGTTTGCTAATTTTCAAGAAAGTTTATGGTCTATGCTTTAACATGTGAATTGCTTGTTACTTGTTCGTGAGAAGTTTTATGAGATGAACTACTGTTATGACTTATAATCATGCTAGAAAAGGTGACTGAAATTATCATTGATCAAACTTGTGCACCTTCTAGCATTCACACTTCATAAATTCTTTCTTTTATCATTTACCTACTCGAGGACGAGCAGGAATTAAGCTTGGGGATGCTGATATGTCTCCAACGTATCTATAATTTATGAAGAATTCATTCTATTTTATTATCTATTTTGAATGATTACAGGCTTTATTATACACTTTTATATTACTTTTGGGACTAACCTATTTGTTGGGGAACGTAGTAATTTTAAAAATTTTCCTACGCACACGCAAGATCATGGTGATGCATAGCAACGAGAGGGGAGAGTGTTGTCTACGTACCCTCGTAGACCGAAGCGGAAGCGTTGACGCAACGTAGAGGAAGTAGTCGTACGTTCTCCTCACGATCCAACCGATCCTAGCGCCGTTACTCCGGCGCCTCCGAGTTCTTGACACACGTACAGCTCGGTGACGCTCCTCGGGCTCCGATCCAGCAGAGCTTCGGGGAGAGAGAGTTCCGTCAGCACGACGGCGTGGTGACGATCTTGATGTTCTACCGACGCAGGGCTTCGCCTAAGCACCGCTACGATATTACCGAGGTGGAATATGGTGGAGGGGGGCACCGCACACGGCTAAGGAACGATCTCAAGGATCAACTTGTGTGTTCTAGGGTGCCCCCTGCCCCCGTATATAAAGGAGCAAGGGGGAGGGCCGACCGGCCCTAGGAGGCGCGCCAAGGGAGGGGGGAGTCCTCCTCCTAGTGGGAGTAGGACTCCCCTTTCCTAGTCCAACTAGGAAGGAGGAAGGGGGAAGGAAGGAGAGGGAGAGGGAGAGGGAAAGGGGGGCCGAGCCCCCCCTCCTTGTCCTATTCGGACTCCCACAGGGCGCCACCTCCAGCGCAGCCCTCTCTCTCCCTCTTGGCCCAATAAGGCCCATTACTTCCCGGGGTTCTGTAACCCTCCCAAGACTCCAGATTTTCTCCGAAACTTCCGAACATTTCCGTGTCCGAATATAACCGTCCAATATATCAATCTTTATGTCTCGACCATTTCGAGACTCCTCGTCATGTCCGTGATCACATCCGGACTCGAACTCCTTCGGTACATCAAAATACACAAACTCATAATATAACCGTCATCGAAACCTTAAGCGTGCGGACCCTACGGTTCGAGAACAATGTAGACATGACCGAGACACGTCTCCGGTCAATAACCAATAGCGGGACCTGGATGCCCATATTGGCTCCTACATATTCTACGAAGATCTTTATCGGTCAGACCGCATAACAACATACGTTGTTCCCTTTGTCATCGATATGTTACTTGCCCGAGATTCGATCGTCGGTATCCAATACCTAGTTCAATCTCGTTACCGGCAAGTCTCTTTACTCGTTCCGTAATACATCATCTCACAGCTAACTCATTAGTTGTAATGCTTGCAAGGCTTAAGTGATGTGTATTACCGAGAGGGCCCAGAGATACCTCTCCGACAATCGGAGTGACAAATCCTAATCTTGAAATACGCCAACCCAACATCTGCCTTTGGAGACACCTATAGTACTCCTTTATAATCACCCAGTTACGTTGTGACGTTTGGTAGTACCCAAAGTGTTCCTCCGGTAAACGGGAGTTGCATAATCTCATAGTTGTAGGAACATGTATAAGTCATGGATAAAAGCAGTAGCAACATACTAAACGATCGTGTGCTAAGCTAATGGAATGGGTCATGTCAATCAGATCATTTAACTAATGATGTGACCTTGTTAATCAAATAACAACTCCCTGTTCATGGTTAGGAAACATAACCATCTTTGATTAACAAGCTAGTCTAGTAGAGGCATACTAGTGACACTCTGTTTGTCTATGTATTCACACATGTATTATGTTTCCGGTTAATACAATTCTAGCATGAATAATAAACATTTATCATGATATGAGGAAATATATATAATAACTTTATTATTGCCTCTAGGGCATATTTCCTTCACTATTAACCGGAGGCCCAGCCCATATTGCTATTTTATTGCTTGTTTCAGTATTTCGAAGAAAAGGAATATCAAACGGAGTCCAAATGGAATGAAACCTTTGGCAGCGTGATTTTCGGAATGAATGTGGCCCAAGAAACTTGGAGTGCAAGCCAGGGGAGCATTGAGGAAGCCACGAGATAGGGGGTTGCGCCCTACCCTCTCGTGGGCCCCTCGAGGCTCCCCCGACCGACTTCTTTCGCCCATATAAGCCTACGTACCCTAAAAACATCGAGACAGAAGATAGATCGGGTGTTCCGCCACCGCAAACCTCTGTAGCCACCAAAAAACTCTTGAGAGCCCGTTCCGGCACCCTACCGGAGGGGGAACCCATCACCAGTGGTCATCTTCATCATCCCGGCACTCTTCATGATGAGGAGGGAGTAGTTCACCCTCGGGCTGAGGGTATGTACCAGTAGCTATGTGTTTGATCTCTCTCTCTCTCTCTCTCTCTCTCTCTCTCTCTCTCTCGTGTTCTCTCTATGGCACGATCTTGATGTATCACGAGCTTTGCTATTATAGTTGGATCTTATGATGTTTCTCCTCCTCTACTCTCTTGTGATGAATTGAGTTTTCCCTTTGAAGCTATCTTGTCGGATTGAGTCTTTGAGGATTTGAGAACACTTGATGTATGTCTTGTCGTGCTTATCTGTGGTGACAATGGGATATCACGTGCCACTTAATGTATGTTTTGGTGATCAACTTGCGGGTTCCGCCCATGAACCTATGCATAGGGGTTGGCACACGTTTTCATCTTGACTCTCCGGTAGAAACTTTGGGCACTCTTTGAAGTACTTTGTGTTGGTTGAATAGATGAATCTGAGATTGTGTGATGCATATCGTATAATCATGCCCACGGATACTTGAGGTGACAATGGAGTATCTAGGTGACATTAGGGTTTTGGTTGATTTGTGTCTTAAGGTGTTATTCTAGTACGAACTCTTGAATAGATTGATCCGAAAGAATAACTTTGAGGTGGTTTCGTACCCTACCATAATCTCTTCGTTTGTTCTCCGCTATTAGCGCTTTGGAGTGACTCTTTGTTGCATGTTGAGGGATTGTTATATGATCTATCTATGTTATTATTGTTGAGAGAACTTGCACTAGTGAAAGTATGAACCCTATGCCTTGTTTCCTATCATTGCAATACCGTTTACGCTCACTTTTATCATTAGTTACCTTGCTATTTTTATATTTTCAGATTACAAAAACCTATATCGACCATCCATATTGCACTTGTATCACCATCTCTTCGCCGAACTAGTGCACCTATACAATTTACCATTGTATTGGGTGTGTTGGGGACACAAGAGACTCTTTGTTATTTGGTTGCAGGGTTGTTTGAGAGAGACCATCTTCATCCTACGCCTCCTACGGAATGATAAACCTTAGGTCATCCACTTGAGGGAAATTTGCTACTGTCCTACAAACCTATGCACTTGCACGCCCAACAACGTCTACAAGAAGAAGGTTGTCTAGTAGACATCAAGCCCGGAGCGTTCGGCTCCCACGGGGGGCAATAAGAAGGGTCTGGTACAGTTCGGCGGCCGGCCGGACACGCTGACGGGCCTTCTGGAGCAAGCTGCTCTCTTAGAGGATCACCGTGAGTTAATGGGCACGGTGCTTGAGAATCTTTCATCCCCCACAAGCGGGTTGAATGAAGCTTTTACGAGCCTGCTCAAAAGCTTTGAGGTACATACGTAATTTTTTGGTTTACCGCGCGTGCTAGGTGTGCTCCGTATAGATAGTAGCCCCTGAGACTCTGGTTGCCAGCCCTAGGCGGCAAACGGAGGATCACACTCTCAAGTAATGATCGCACTGCATTCATGCGCAGGTGGCTAAGGGTCCGGTGGTAGACCGGACCGCTGAATTCGCCGAACTGAGGCGACAAATTAAAGTTGTGGACGCCGACATCACGCTTGTGAACGAGCGGCTTGACGAGTCACATAGTATGTGCTCTGTTTTCCTTATTTGTTTTAGGAAATATTGGGAGGAGCATAAATTTAATGTGACATGCTTTGGCTGCAGGCAGAGCTGCTGCCGTGGAGGCCCTGAGGGCGTAACTTGCCCTAGCCAAGGAACAAGCTCGGGCTAGCAATGCGGCTGCCCTAAAGGCGACCGAAGATTTGAGAGCCGAACAGGTTGCTCATCGCTGAAGCGAAGATAAAATAGCCGAGATGGTTGTGGAGCTGAGAGACGCCGCCGGACGGTATGAGCTCCTAGAAGAGGAGAATCAAGTGAAGTCGGATAACCTGAAGAGGGCCCTTGATGCGGCCAAGGAGACGCGTTCCGAAATTAGGGATGCATGGGAGGAGCTTCGACGGACCAGAGAAATCGCGGCTGGAAGCCCCTATTTGTTGCGGATGAAGTTCTTAGATCCAAGGTACGCTCCTCTGGATCGGCTCTGGAGCGCTGCAGACGCGTATGTGGATCTGGCAAAAAGTACGGCTGATGCGACCATGTTTTTCACGGATCAAAAAGATAGTGAAGTAGAAAGGCTATTCTGGTCGCAATTCAGTGCTCCAACACGCCCGTTGCCATTGAGTGAAAGGATGGCCGCCGTGGCCGAGCTCTATAGGTTGTCCGGTCTTGCAATGAGGTCTGTAATAGACCATCTATGGCCGAAGGGACCAAGGCCAGATAGTTAGTTTTGGTTTAGTGCAACAATTCCTTAGTGCCGTATCACGAATCGATGCCATGAAGAGGTCGGCGTGCATAGAGGGTGCGCGGATGGCTCTTGCCCGTGTTAAAACATATTGGGCGGATATGGAGGCCACCATCATTGCAACCCAGAATCCGACAGGAAGCCAGGATCTGGTCGAGCATTATTTTGAGCAGGTAACAGAAGGTTCTCGTTTAATAGAGGCTCAGTGCTCGAAGAGTGTCATGTTCGAGTGAAAAGTCATTCGATTGTAAAAACAATTCTACTTTAATTATATAGGCTATGTTTGTACTTTCGCCCGAAAGTGTTATTGTGCCTCCTGTGCGGCCGTTTGATGTATATATATATATAACCTGAAAGTTACCAGTCGTTGGCTTCAGCCCCCACGCATACAATGTGGGGGTGTTCGCAAAAATGTGCGTAATCACACTTGATCCAACGTCTTGGTCCATTAAGGAGGTGATCGCGCGTCGAACTAGGCAATTGGACTATATAGCTGTAACACTTTCACTTAGCCATAGGAGTTTGACGGTGGGGCTACTATGTAGCTGTCACATCCCTAGTTCTGGTATGACCTGGACTAGCTAGTCATGTGTGCATCATGTTTAAATTTCATTTAAATTTGAAATGGGGATTTGTGAAACCCTCAGAATCATTTCTGGAAATGGCCCAGATAAAAATTGCTCCAAAAAGGTCCAAGAAAATGTTCATGTTGCTCTCTGGAAATATTGGACAGAGATAAAAATCAAACCAATATTTTTAGGAGCTCATCAGTATTTATTTTGGGCATTTGGAATTAATGCGGTAATTATTTGCTTTGGATATATGTTGTAATATATATATATATATATATATATATATAATGTTGTCAAAAAATTATGCCAGCTCTTGAGGAGCTCTGGAATAATACCACCAGCCCCTACAAAAATTGGCATAGGAAAAATAAAATGATTTAGTATTTTTATTAAATCAAAACAAATGTCAGAAAAATAGAAAAGAAAAAAGAAAGGGAAAAACCTTACCTGGGCTTCTTACCTGGCGCCTCTGGCCGGCCCGTTCCTATTCTGGCCCAGCCCACCAGGGGCATAGCCGTCTTCCTCCTCTTGCCAGTAGGCACAGGGGAAGCGGTGCCTGACGCCGTGCGCGTCGGCATGCAGCTGCCTGCCTGGCCGCTCCAGGCCCTTCTCCTCACGCCAGACGATGCCACGCGCCACCCCGTACCCCTCTCACCTCTCCCCCATTCTCATCCCCGCCTCTGCCGCTCTCTCTCCCGAAATCGAACGTCGCTGTCGCCGCTGTTCGCTGCCCACGCGCTCCCCGCCGTTCCTCGACCGCCCGCCGTGCTTGCGAGCTCCGCCATTGTCTACTACGTCTCCTCGGCGAAGGAAGTGATACGTCCATTTTGCATCATGCTTTTATATCAATATTTATTGCATTATGGGCTGTTATTACACATTATATCTCAATACTTATGGCTATTCTCTCTTATTTTTACAAGGTTTACTATGAAGAGGGGGAATGCCGACAGTTGGAATTCTGGCTGGAAAAGGAGAAAATGTTGGAAACCTATTCTGCACAGCTCCAAAAGTCCTGAGACTCCACGAAACAACTTAATTTTTCGATTTAATAAGAATTTATGAGCAAAAGAAATAGGCTAGGGGGGCCACACCCTATCCAGGAGACATGGGGGCGCCCCACCCATAGGGCGCGCCCCCTATCCCCTGGGACCCCTGGTGGGCCGCCGGCGTCCATCTTCTGCTATGCCATCACTTTTACCCTGGAAAAAATCGTGGGCAAGCTTACGGGACGAAACTCCGCCGTCACGAGGCGGAACCTTGGCGGAATCAACCTAGGGCTCTGGCAGAGCTGTTCTCCGGGGACACTTCCCTCCGGGAGGGGGAAATCATCACCAACGTCATCACCAATGATCCTCTCATTGGGAGGGGGTCAATCTCCATAAACATTTTCACCAGCACCATCTCCTCTCAAAACCCTAGTTCATCTCTTGTATCCAATCTTGTATCAAAACCACAAATTGGTACCTGTGGGTTGCTAGTAGTGTTGATTACTCCTTGTATTTGATGCTAATTAGTTTACTTGGTGGAAGATCATATGTTCAGATCCTTTATGCATATTATTACTCCTCTGATTATGAACATGAATATGCTTTGTGAGTAGTTACGTTTGTTCTGAGGACATGGGTGAAGTCTTGCTATTAGTAGTCATGTGAATTTGGTATTCATTCGATATTTTGATGAGATGTATGTTGTCTTTTCCTCTAGTGGTGTTATGTGAACGTCGACTACATGACACTTCACCATTATTTGGGCCTAGAGGAAGGCATGGGGAAGTAATAAGTAGATGATGGGTTGCTAGAGTGACAGAAGCTTAAACCCTAGAGTATGCGTTGCTTCGTTAGGGGCTGATATGGATCCATATATTTAATGTTGTGGTTAGGTTTACCTTAATACTCCTTTTTTTAGTTGCGGATTCTTGCAATAGGGGTTAACCATAAGTGGGATGCCTGTCCAAGTTATGGCAGTACCCAAGTACCGGTCCACCCACATATCAAATTATCAAAGTACCGAACGCGAATCTTATGAACGTGATGAAAACTAGCTTGACGATAATTCCCAATGTGTCCTCGGGAGCTCCTTTATCATTATTAGAATTTGTCCAAGCTTATCCTTTGCTACATAAAGGATTGGGCCACCTTGCTGCACTTTATTTACTTTATTTACTTGTTGCTCGTTACTATATATCTTATCACAAAACTATCTATCACCTACTATTTCAGTGCTTGCAGAGAAAACCTTACTGAAAACCGCTTATCATTTCCTTCTGCTCCTCGTTGGGTTCGACACTCTTACTTATCGAAAGGACTACGATAGATCCCCTACACTTGTGGTCATCAAGACTCTATTCTGGCGCCGTTGCCGGGGAGTGTAGCGATTTTGGTGAGTGGAACTTGGTAAGGAAACATTTATATAGTGTGCTGAAATTTTCTGTTAATTGTCACTATGGAAACTAATCCTTTGAGGGGCTTGTTTGGGGTATCTTCACCCCAACCAGAAGAGCAAAGAGTTGCTCCTCAACCTACTGAACGTTATTAAAATATTCACTTTGAGATTCCTTCGGGTATGATAGAAAAACTGCTAGCTAATCCATTTGCAGGAGACGGAACATTGCATCCCAATTTACACCTTATCTTTGTTGATGAAGTTTGTGGATTATTTAAGCTTGCAGGTATCCCTGATGATGTTGTCAAAAGGAAGGTCTTCCCTTTATCTTTGAAGGGAGATGCATTGACATGGTATAGGCTATGTGATGATATGAGATCTTGGAATTATAAGCGGTTGAAGTTGGAATTTCACCAGAAGTTCTATCCTATGCATCTTGTTCATCGTGATCATAATTACATATATAATTTCTGGCCTCGCGAAGGAGAAAGCATCGCTCAAGCTTGGGGAGGCTTAAGTCAATGTTGTATTCATGCCCCAATCATGAGCTCTCTCGGGAAATGATTATTCAGAATTTTTATGCTCGGCTTTCTCTTGATAATCGCAACCTGCTCGATACTTCCTGTGCTGGTTCTTATATGCTGAAGACTATTTATTTCAAATGGGACTTATTGGAAAGAACTAAACGCAATTCTGAAGATTGGGGTTCCGACGATGGTAAGTAGTCAGGTATGACACCTAAGTTTGATTGTGTTAAATCTTTTATGGATACCGATGCTTTTCGAGGATTTAGCGCTAAGTATGGACTTGACTTTCAGATAGTAGCTACTTTTTGTGAAACTTTTGCTACTCACGTTGATCTCCCTAAAGAGAAGTGGTTTAATTATAAACCTCCTATTGAAGTGAAAGTAGTTGCACCTATTACAGTCGAAGAAAAGACTATTACCTATAGTGACCCTATTGTTCCTACTGCTTATGTTGAAAAACCTCCTTTTCCTGTTCGGATAAAAGATCATGCTAAAGCTTTGACTGTTGTTCGTAAGAGTAATACTAGGACTTATACACCTCCTGAGCAAATTAATGTTGAACCTAGTATTGCTATGGTTAAAGATCTCTTGGATGAGGACTTAGATGGGCATGTTATTTCTTTTTTGGGTGAAACTGCTAATATTGCTAGACCTGATACTAACACACGTAGACCTGTTGTAGGCATGCATGTTATTTCTGTTAAAACAGGAGATCACTGTTATCATGGCTTATGCGATATGGGTGCTAGTGCTAGTCCGATACCTTATGATCTTTATAAAGAAATTATGCACGACATTGCACCCGTTGAATTAGAAGACATTGATGTCACTATTAAGCTTGCTAATAGGGATACCATTAAACCTATTGGGATTGTTAGAGATGTTGAAGTTTTGTGTGGGAAGGTTAAATACCCTGCTGATTTTCTTGTTCTTGCTTCCCCACAAGATGATTTTTGTCCCATTATTTTTGCTAGACCCTTCTTGAATACTGCTAGTGCTAAGATTAATTGTGAAAGCAATATTGTTACTGTTGGCATAGATGGCATGTCTCATGAGTTTAATTTTGCTAAGTTTAGTAGACAACCTCGTGAAAGGGAACCACCTAGTAAGGATGAGATTATAGGTCTTGCTTCCATTGTTGTTCCTCCAACTAATCCGTTAGAACAATATTTGCTAGACCATGAAAACGATATGTTTATAAAGGAAAGGGAAGAAATAGACGAAGTGTTCCTTAAACAGGAACCTATGCTAAAACATAACCTTCCCGTTGAAATTCTTGGGGATCCCCCTCCACCCAAGGGTGATCCCGTGTTTGAACTCAAATCATTACCTGATAATCTTAAGTATGCTTATCTTGATGAAAAAGAAATATATCCTGTTATTATTAGTGCTAACCTTTCAGAGAAAGAAGAATAAAGATTATTGAAAACTCTGAAGAAACACCGAGCTGCTATTGGATATACTTTGGATGATCTTAAGGGCATTAGTCCCACATTATGTCAACACAAAATTTCAGTGGAGAAAGATGCCAAACCAGTTAGAGATTCTCAAAGACGATTAAATCCCAAGATGAAGGAAGTGGTAAGAAAGGAGATACTAAAGCTCCTTGAGGCAGGTATTATTTATCCCATTGCTGATAGTGAATGGGTAAGCCCTGTCCATTGTGTTCCTAAAGAGGGAGGTATTACCGTTGTTCCTAATGATAAATATGAATTGATCCCACAAAGAATTATTACAGGTTATAGGATGGTAATTGATTTCCTTAAGTTAAATAAAGCTACTAAGAAAGATCATTACCCTTTACCTTTTATTGATCAAATACTACAAAGGCTATCCAAACACACACATTTTGCTTTCTAGATGGTTATTCTGGTTTCTCTCAGATACCTGTATCAGCGAAGGATCAATTTAAAACTACTTCTACTTGCCCTTTTGGTACTTTTGCTTATAGACGTATGCCTTTTGGTTTATGTAATGCACCTGCTACCTTTCAAAGATGCATGATGGCTATATTATCTGATTTTTGTGAAAAGATTTGTGAGGTATTCATGGATGACTTCTCCGTCTATGGATCCTCTTTTGATGATTATTTGAGAAACCTTGATCGAGTTTTGCAGAGATGCGAAGACACTAGTCTCGTCCTGAATTGGGAACAGTGTCACTTTATGGTTAATGAAGGCATTGTCTTGGGGCACAAGATCTCCGAGAGAGGTATTGAAGTTGATAAAGCCAAAGTTGATGCTATTGAAAAAATGCCATGTCCCAAGGACATAAAAGGTATAAGAAGTTTCCTTGGTCATGCCGGTTTTTATTGGAGGTTCATTAAGGACTTTTCTAAAATCTCTAGGCCTCTGACTAATTTATTGCAAAATATATTTCTTTTGTCTTTGATAATGATTGTGTAGAAGCATTTGAAACACTTAAGAAAGCTTTGATCACTGCACCTATTGTTCAGCCGCCTGATTGGAATTTACCTTTTGAAATTACGTGCGATGCTAGTGATTATGCTATAGGTGTTGTTTTAGGGCAAAGAGTCGATAAGAAATTGAATGTTATCCAGTATGCTAGTAAGACTCTTGATACTGCCCAGAGAAATTATGCTACTACTGAAAAAGAGTTCTTAGCAGTTGTGTTTGCATGTGATAAGTTTACACCTTATATTGTTGATTCCAAAGTTACTATTCACACTGATCATGCTGCTATTAAATATCTTATGGAAAAGAAAGATGCTAAGCCTAGACTCATTAGATGGGTTCTCTTGCTCCAAGAATTTGACTTGCATATTACTGATAGAAAGGGAGCTGAGAACCCCGTGCTGCGATAACTTGTCTAGGTTAGAGAATGTTCTTGATGACCCACTGCCTATTAATGATAGCTTTCCTGATGAACAATTAGAGGTTGTCAATGCTTCTCGTCTTGCTCCTTGGTATGCTAATTATGCTAATTACATTGTTGCTAAATATATACCGCCTAGTTTCACATACCAGAAAAGAAAAAGTTCTTTTATGATTTAAGACATTACTTGGGATGATCCACATCTTTATAAAGAAGGAGTAGATGGTGTTATTAGACGTTGTGTGCTGAGCATGAACAGAACATATCCTACGCAAGTGTCACTCAATCCTATGGAGGACACCACTGGGAGATAGAACTGCACACAAGGTACTACAATCTGGTTTTTATTGGCCTACTCTCTTCAAAGATGCTCATAAGTTTGTCTTGTCTTGTGATGAATGTCAAAGAATAGGTAACATTAGTAGACGTCAAGAAATGCCTATGAATTATTCTCTTGTTATTGAACCGTTTGATGTTTGGGGCTTTGATTATATGGGACCTTTTCCTGCCTCTAATGGTTATAAACATATTTTAGTTGCTGTTGATTACGTTACTAAGTGGGTAGAAGCTATTCCAACTAGTAGTGCTGATCATAAAACTTCTATTAAAATGCTTAAAGAAGTTATTTTTCCGAGGTTTGGAGTCCCTAGATATCTTATGACTGATGGTGGTTCACATTTTATTCATGGTGCTTTCCGTAAGATGCTTACTAAGTATGATGTCAATCATAGAATAGCATCTCCTTATCTTCCGCAGTCTAGTGGTCAAGTAGAGTTGAGCAATAGAGAGCTCAAATTAATTTTGCAAAAGACTGTGAATAGATCTAGAAAGAATTGGTCCAAAAAACTTGAGATGCATTATGGGCCTATAGAACTGCATACAAAAATCCTATGGGTATGTCTCCATATAAGATGGTTTATGGAAAAGCGTGTCATTTACCTCTTGAACTTGAACAGAAGGCATATTGGGCTATTAAAGAACTCAATTATGACTTCAAACTTGCCGGTGAGAAGAGGTTGTTTGATATTAGCTCACTTGATGATTGGAGAACCCAAGCCTACGAGAATGCCAAGCTTTTCAAGAAAAAGTCAAACACTGGCATGATAAGAGGATACAAAAGCGTGAGTTTAACGTAGGAGATTATGTGTTATTATTCAACTCTCGTTTAAGATTTTTTGCAGGAAAACTTCTCTGAAAATGGGAAGGTCCCTACGTTATCGAGGAGGTCTATCTTTCTGGTGCTATAAAAATCAACAACTTCGAAGGCACAAATCCGAGGGTGGTAAACAGTCAAAGAATTAAACATTATATTTCAGGTAATCCTATCAATGTTGAAACTAACATTATTGAAACCGTAACCCCTGAGGAATACATAAGGGACACTTTCCAGAACGTTCCAGACTCCGAAAAGGCATAGGTATGTGGTATGGTAAGTAAACCGACTCCAAAACAACTGTAAAGGCAATTTTTATCAGTTTTGGATTATTTAAGAATTTTAGGAAGAAAGAAGTAGTCCGAAAGGGACACGAGGCCCCCACGAGAGTGGAGGGTGCCCCCCCTGTAGGGCGCGCCCCCTGTCTCGTGGGCACCTCGTGTGCCTCCCGGACTCCGTTTTCTTGTATGTTACATATTTTGGTCGGTAAAAATTCATTATATATACCCCCGAAGGTTTTGACCACCGTATCATGCAAATATCCCCTGTTTTCGTTTCAAGCTGTTTCTGTTTCAGATCTAGAGCATCATGGCGTCTCCAAGCGCTCCCAAGGACAAGTTTTTCGAGAGGGTTATCAACCCCTATCTCGCGGAGGTGCTGCATCATCCTCAAACCATTGAGATGTGTGAGGGGGTGCTGCACATCCGCGATGTGGAGGGACCAAGGCGTACCGGGAGCGTGGAGACAAAGCTCGAAGCCATGGAGCAAGAAGTTTTCAAGTGTCAAGGAATGGTGGAGCGTGGACGCAACGCCAACCAGATGGATCACGGAGTTCACCAACAACCACAAGCTAGATGCCAAAGTCATTGGGGAGACCATCTTCAAGCTTCAAGAGAAAATCAAACACCTCCAAGCCCAGATCTATGACCTGCAAAACCAGAACTATGAGTATGAATATAGATTTAAGAGGATGAGTTTGGCTGCAGATTTAAGGATCCCGAGACTCGATCATCCTTCTATGATGGAGACCCTATGCCTTGGAAGACGGACGACAAGCCTACATCATCAACAACTCCACCATCACCACCTCCGAGGACATAATCACATGGGTATGGGCACTCCCCTTGGCAACTGCCAAGCTTGGGGGAGGTGTCCCGGTATCGTATCACCATCACACTCCTATCTTTACCATTTTATTTATTTTGATCCTTCTAGTAGTATCTCGATCTAGTAGATTGAAGTTTTGATTTCAAGTAGTTTTGTGTTTTGCATTGTGATCTCTTTATGTAATCGAGTCCGTGTGCTATCTATAATAAAGTAGAAAGAATAAAGAAGTTCATATTGATCTTATGAATAGTGATAACTTCACACATAGAAAGTATGAGGCATAAAAATTGTTGAGAGTTGATGAACGTAGCCTTGGTCATCGTTGCAATTAATAGGAAGTGATAAAGAAAGAGGGGTTCACATATAAATATATTATCTTGGACATCTTTTATGATTGTGAAGCACTCATTAAGTACGACATGCTAAAAGAGTTGACGTTGGACAAGGAAGACAACATAATGGTTTATGTTTTCCGACATCTCAGTTAAAGTATATTGTCATTGACCTTCCAAACATGTTGAGCTTGCCTTTCCCCCTTGAGGGAGTCCTAGACAAGGGGGTGTCCGGACAGCCGGACTATCATCGTCAGCCGGACTCCAAGACTATGAAGATACAAGATTGAAGACTTCGTCCCGTGTCCGGATGGCACTTTCCTTGGTGTGGAAGGCAAGCTTGGCGATACAGATATGTAGATCCCCTACCATTGTAACCGACTCTGTGTAACCCTAGCCCTCCTCGGTATCTATATAAACCGGAGGGTTTTTGTCCGTAGGACGAACAACCATTACAACAATCAAACCATAGGCTAGCTTCTAGGGTTTAGCCTCCTTGATCTCGTGGTAGATCCACTCTTGTACTACCCATATCATCAATATCAATCAAGCAGGAGTAGGGTTTTACCTCCATCGAGAGGGCCCGAACCTGGGTAAAAACATCATGTCCCTTGTCTCCTGTTACCATCCGCCTAGACGCACAGTTCGGGAACCCCTACCCGAGATCCGCCGGTTTTGACACCGACATTGGTGCTTTCATTGAGAGTTCCTCTGTGTCGTCGCCGATAGGCTTGATGGCTTCTTCAATCAACAACAACGCCGTCCAGGGTAAGACTTTCCTCCCCGGACAGATCTTCGTATTCGGCGGCTTCGCACTACGGGCCAATTCATTTGGCCATCTAGAGCAGATCGAAAGCTACGCCCTTGGCCACCAAGTCAGATTTGGGAGCCTAAACTTCACGGTGGACATCCGCGGAGACTTGATCTTCGATGGATCCGAGCCGCAGCCGAGCATGCCGCACTGTCTCGATGGGCATGACCTAACTCTGCCGCCGGACAGTACCTTGGAGGCCGCACACGAATCCGCTCTGACCCATAGTCCGGAGCCAATCGTGCAGATCAAGGACGGGTGGCTGGACACCGCCTCGGGACCTGCAACTTCCACGGCGATGGAGCCGAACACTGACCTCGTCCCTTATAAAGCTCGTGACTCCGAGGTGCCGGATTCCCTGCCGGACTCCGAACCTCCTGCGCCCCTGCCGATCGAATTAGATTGGGCGCCGATCATGGAGTTCACCGCTGCGGACATCTTTCAGCACTCACCCTTTGGCGACATCCTAAATTCGCTAAAGCATCTCTCGCTATCCGGAGAGCCCTGGCCGGACTACGGCCAGGATGGTTGGGATGCGGACGACGAAGATATTCAAAGCCCACCCACCACCCACTTTGTAGCCACTGTCGACGATCTAACCGACATGCTAGACTACGACTTCGAAGACATCGACGGCATGGACGACGATGCCGGAGACGAACAAGAACCAGCGGCTACAGGGCACTGGAAGACCACCCCAACGCATAACGTATATATGGTGGACACCCCAAAAGGAAGCGATAACAAGGACAACGGGGCGCGGCAAAGGATAATCCCGCCGACAAACAACCAAAACGGCGACGCAGACGCCGCCCTAAGTCCCGCCTCGACATAAACAACATTCCTAATAACCCAGCAATAGAGCAGGGCAAACCAGTGGACGATGAAGATGCAACCAAGCAACCGTCCGAACAGGACGAACCGGATAATCAATCCATGCCCGGCGAAACCAGCAGTCCGGACGACCTCACGCCGGACACACCACCGGAGCATAAGAACCTTCACAAAAGACTCGTCACCACTGCAAGAAGTCTGAAGAAGGAAAAACGGAAGCTCAAAACAGCGGAAGACATACTCAGAATGAGGTGGAGCAAAGTATTTAAGACCGCAGACAAATATGGCAATGGCCACCAAACAAAGAGCTACCCGAAGCGCAAGCTGCTGCCAGAATTTGACGAGGAAGCCATAGAGCCCCCACAGTCAAAGAACAAAGAGGCCGCCTAGCCGGATAGACGGCCAGATGACAGGCCAAAAGCGATAAGCGGCGCCGCACACAAGCCGATTAATGATCCTGGGAAAACATATGGCCCAGCCAGGTCCATTTACGGGCCAAAAAAGGGGGCCCCAGGAAGCAACACAACACGCCAAGTGTTCGAAGACAGCGGCACACCCAAATACAGGGGCGCCGCACACCCACTATGTTTCACCGATGAGGTGCTAGATCATGAATTTCCAGCAGGGTTCAAACCCATAAACATAGAGGCATACGACGGAACAATAGACCCTGGAGTATGGATAGAGGATTACATACTACACATACACATGGCTCGAGGAGATGATCTCCACGCCATAAAATATCTACTCCTCAAGCTCAAAGGGCCAGCTCGACATTGGCTCAAAAGCCCCCCAGAAAACACTGTTGGAAGTTGGGAAGAGCTTGAGGACGCGTTTAGAGCAAATTTTCAAGGGACTTATGTCCGCCCTCCGGATGCAGACGATCTAAGTCATATAACTCAACAGCCCGGAGAGTCAGCGCGCAAATTCTGGAACAGGTTCCTTACTAAAAAGAACCAAATAGTCGACTGTCCGGACGTTGAAGCCTTAGCAGCTTTTAAACACAACGTCCGAGATGAATGGCTCGCCAGACACCTCGGCAAAGAGAAGCCAATGACAATGGCCGCGCTAACAAGCCTCATGACCCGCTTTTGCGCGGGGGAAGACAGCTGGCTAGCAAGATGCAGCACCAGCGACCCGAGTACATCCGAGATCAGAGATGGAAACGAAAAATCACGGCGCAGAAAGGATCAACGCCGGAATAAAGAAAAAAGCCCAAAGAACACGGCGGTCAACGCCGGATTCAAAAGCTCGCGGCCAAATAATAAAACACTGCCTCTTAAGGACAACAGTGATGAGCTATCCAACTTAAACAAAATCTTGGATCAGATATGTCAAATCCACAGTACCTCCGGAAGGCCTGCAAACCACACCCACCGAGATTGTTGGGTTTTTAAACAGTCCGGCAGACTCAACGCCAAACACAAGGGGCTCGACGCGCCAAGCAAGGACGATGACGAACCCCACCAGCAGAGCACCGCAAAACAAAAGACTTTCCCTCAAGAAGTCAAAGCAGTAAACTCACTTCATGTGATAGTACGGAAAAACAATGCGGCACCCGCTAAGATAGGTGTCGCACGGTCTACCCCAGCGGAACCTCGAGATTGGATGTCAAAACCAATCACTTTAGACCACCTGGATTATTCTAGAAGTATTCGAAACGCAGGATGGACTGCTCTGATATTGAATCCTATAATCGATGGACTGCAATTTACACAATTCCTGATGGACGGAGGTAGCGATTTAAACCTCCTATATCCGGACACAATCCGCAAGTTGGGGATAGACCTTACTAAAATTCGACATAGCCGCACTTCCTTCAAAGGAGCGGCGCCAGGCCCTTACGCCAAGTGCACAGGGTCCTTACTACTAGAAGTTGTGTTCGGGTCACCCGACAACTTCCGATGCGCAAAGCTAATCTTTCATGTCGCCCCATTTAAAAGTAGCTATCAAGCACTATTGGGACGTGAAGCTTTTGTCCGCTTTAACGCAATACCACATTACGCGTCTCTTACACTTAAAATGCCCGGTCCACATGGCATCATCTCATTAAAGGGTCATTCAAAGACCCCGGACACGGCTAGACGAGTCTGGCACAAATAAGCTAGGGGCTCCCTAGCCGCACACCCCGTCACAAGGGGCTGTGCATATAAGCAATAATGAGCTAATATAGCTCAGCTTTATTAATTTATTAATATTTCAATTCTTTATGCACTTTTCGCACGATTTCTTTTCAAACTAAGTTCCTCTCTTTTTACAGATGAAAAACATGCACACCCGTCCAGGATACGGCACAACGGAGACACAGGCGCAGACGTGCAATAGGGACCGTTTCAAGGATTCTTTTCAGATTAAGACCCTGCGTAAACCTTTCTTACTGTCTCTTGTTGCTATAATCCCCTGGTTTCTCATTATAACCAGAGAGGAGACTGGCGTTTTGGCATCGGCCGCGTCAGAGGACCTCGCCCGTACCTGGACACTAGGGGCTTAGGGCATTGTTCTGCCCTTTAATATAAAGACCGAACACCTTCGGGAGTGTTCGGCGTCTCGAGTTAGGCCTTATATGCATCAGCTCCGAATCATGTCTTTGGTCAAATGTTGGGTTTGCCCGGCTCCTGTGTTTTGCTGCCTTACATTCCGTATCATCGGCTAACACCGGCACGAGGAGAACTACTGCGATTGTGCCCAGTTCGGCTGGGCGAGCACCTCGGTAGAGAAAGCCGAAAACTGACTGTCATGATACAGCGAGAGACTGGTCAACCACTCGATCGACCAATGGAATGTTTAGAATTCCTCCGCTTTGACGAAGGATCGTTTCCCGGTCAGGCACATACGCGCCCCGAATTTGAAGAGCGCGGTGCCCCCAGGGGCTATATCGTAGCCCCACCCTCGAACTCCCATGGCTAAGTGAAAGTGATAAAGCATTATAGTCCAATTGCCTCGTTTGCTACGCTACTACCTCCTTCATAGGACCAAGACGTCGGATTAAGTGTGAAAATGCGCTATTTTTGCGAACACCCCCGCACCTTGTGCGTGGGGGCTGAAGCCGACGACTGCCATCTTTCAGGTTATACACACGTATACATAAACGGCCGCAAAGGAGATATTTCAATACTTGAACGCACAAGTACAAAAAGCGCCTAAATCATAAACATTGTTTTACAAAATAAAACGTTCATTTGAACGTGACATTTTTGAGCACTGCGACTCTATTATACGAGCACCACGCAGAACTTCCTCAAAATAGTGCTCGGCGGGTAACCGGCTCTCATCCGAACCCTGGGTCGCAACAGCGGTGGCATCCATCTCTGTCCAATGTGTCTTCACACGGGCGAGTGCCATCCGTGCACCCTCTATGCAGGCCGACCGCTTCATCGCCTTGATATGCAGCACCGCCCCAAGAAATTGCTGCAATAAGCCAAAATAGCTCTTCGGCTTAGGCCTATCCGGCTAGACATGAGTCACGATATCTGTCATGGCAAGCCCAGACAACCCATTCAGCTCAGCCCACTCGGCCAACCGGTCGGTCAGCGGAAGTGAACGCTCCGGACTATGGAATTGAGACCAAAACAGCTCTTCCGTCTTGTGATCCTTCTGGCTTCGGAAGTGCACAACGTCATCCGTCGCACTCGCTACTAAGTCCATATAAGGATCCTCCAGACCCCACAGCTAGCCAAGCTGAGCATACTTTGGATCCGTAAACCTTCGGCGCAGCAGAAAAGGCTTGCCAGCCACAATGTCCCCGGCCTGGCGCAGCTCTTCCTTTATAGCCCGCATTGCAGAACGGGCATCCTTGGCTTCGGCGGTGGCCTTCCCTAGGTATTCTCGCCCCGCAAGGCGCTCCTTTTCAAGAGCCTCATTGCGGTCAGTAGCATCTTTTAACTTCACGGCCATTTCGGCCATCTCTTCCCAGCTTCGGCAGTGTGCAGCCCTTTCGGCTTCTAACTCCTCAGCCGCCCTCGAGGCCGCTGCATTACTCCTTCTGGCTTGCTCCTTGGCTTGAGCAAGTTCGGCTCGAAGGCTCTCCACAGCAGCGGCACCATCTGCATTTCACAAACATGTTGTAAGGAGTGGGCTTCGGCTCCCTTACTAAGTGACCGCAAAGAAGCACTTACCTTGGATTCATCAAGTCGCCTGTTGACTAGCGCGATGTCCGCATCCACAACATCGAGTTGCCACTTTAGTTCAGCAACTCCATCAGTCCGGCTGGCCCCCAGACGATCCGCCACCTGCATAGGAACGGCGAAAATTGAAACCTGCGATTTTGATCCTCGGCACGTTGTCGCTTTCGACAACCTACCGAGTCTCAGGGGCTACTATCCATACAGGGCGCACGTTTATGTGCAAAACTGTCAAAAAAGGTGTGTCGTTTTTATGTACCTCAAACCCCGCCAGCAAACTCCTAACGACATTATGCAATCCGCTTTCGGCGGACGAGATCCTTCCAATCACCATACTCATCAATGCATGGTGATCTTCTGAGACGGATGCCCTCTCAAGTAGATCCTTCAGCTCCCCCGGCCGAACACTATTCGGCGCCGAACTCTTCGGCTCTGCCGGGCTCGGGGATACCCTCCATGATGACACTTCAGGCTCGTCCGCCCTATCCGACGGTGTAGCAGACGGAGGCGTCTCGCTCTCCGCCATCTCCGGACGAAGGTCCCCCGAAGACGAGCTCATTTGCGAAGGACGGAGATCCAAACTACAAGGTAAACACTTGGGTTATCTTCAGAAGCACAAATAGGGGTGTCCCTTATTATAAAACTCCTTTTTTTCTACTTACGGCTCGCTGGAGGGCTGATTCTTTAGGGGAGACTGTGCGGCCGGGGCCTCCCCGGACGCGGGACCCTCCGGTGAAGATTTTCCCCCCACTTAGGGGCTTTGGCCCCCGGGTCCTCGGAGGCGGTCCTCTTCTCCCCTTGGAGGGAGGGATTCTCGATCCCCCCTTTCTCAAGAGCCTCCTTGGACGAGGCGGTAGCTCCTCTATTTTCCCCTTCGCCTTCCTCTGAAGGCGCAACCTCCAGCATCCTGACCAGCACGGGATCCGGCGCGGTCTCTGGGAGGGGGGCCGGACACCGTATCAGCTTTGCTTGCACTATCCACTCCTGTTTAGAAGGAAATCGGTCAAAAGGCGAATGATAGAAAGGCAAACAAATGGTGTGTCCGGACTCGGAGCTACTTACTTGTGTATCCAGGCAATTGCAGCTTAGGCCAGCATCCTCCGTCACTTCCGGACACGCCTCTCGTGATCCGAAGAATGATTTGTACATCTCCACGGGTGTCATACCCATGAAGTGTTGAAGAATCCGTGGTCCCTCCGGATTAAACTCCCACAGCCGGAGAGGGTGGCGTTTACAGGGCAGGAGACGCCTAATCAGCATGACCTGCATTACCACAACCAGATCGATCTCCCTCGCTTGGAGGTCTCGAATCCAGCCCTGCAGTAGGGGCACGTCCTTTGACGGCCCCCAGTTAATCCCTTGGTTGATCCACGACATCAACCGCCGTGGAGGTCCCGGGCGGAATAAGGGCGGCGTCTTGTGCCTGCTACCCTTCGGAGCGGTAATATAGAACCACTCCTGCTGCCACAAGCCGAGCTCCTCTTGGAAGGAGCCCTGGGGCCACGGGTCATCGGCCCTCCTGCTTATGGTCGCCCCGCCACACTCTGCTTGACGCCCCTGGATCATCTTCGGCTCCACATTGAAGGTCTTCAGCCACATGCCGAAGTGAGGGGTGACGCGGAGGAATGCTTCGCAGACGACAATAAATGTGGAAATATGGAGGATGGACTCCGGAGCCAAGTCGTGGAATTCCAACCCATAGTAAAACATGAGCCCTCTCACAAACAGATCCATCGGGAAGCCTAAACCCCGACGGAGGTGGGATACAAAAACGACGTACTCACCGGGCTCGGGGGTGGGGATGGCCTGCCCTTCGGCGGGCAACCTGTGCGAAATCTCGTAAGATAGGTACCTGGCCTCTCGCAGGTTTAGCACGTCCTCCTCCGTCATGGAGGAGGGCATCCACCGGCCCTGAAGGTCGGAGCCAGACATTGTTGAAGGTCTGAAGAGCTCGAATCTGGGGCTCTAGGTGTTGGAACTTGGAGCGAGGAGAAGATTCGATGAAGGATTGAAGAAAAGAAACGAGCCTTTGTCCCGTTATAAAGAGGGAGAATACCGAGAGCCGTCTCCGTGACCGTTCGGGACTCGCCTTCGATAGAGGGGGCGTGGCGACGGGCGCGGTTGGGTTACCCACATCCGTATTGTTGAGAATCCCGGAATAAGGGGAACACGATCTCTGCTTCGACAAGACGTGCCAAGGAAACCGCTTCGCTAAACGCGCTGAGGTGGTATAGTAAAAAAACGATTCAAGTAAAGGCTTGGTAGTGGTGTGACGTCATGCCACAAAATACGGCAGCAGATCGAATTTGTGTACATATTATTCTCTCTGCGGGGAAATGTGGAAATTATTTTGCAGAGCCGGACACTATCCTGGTGTTCACAATCTTCTATGAATTATTCGGAGGAGGAACCCGCCTTGCAATGCCGAACAATATGCGCGCCGGACTCATCATCATTGAAGCCTGGTTCAGGGGCTCTTGAGGAGTCTGGACTAGGGGTGTCCGGACAGCGGACTATCATCATCACCGGACTCCAAGACTATGAAGATACAAGATTGAAAACTTCGTCCCGTGTCCTGGATGGGACTTTCCTTGGCGTGGAAGGCAAGCTTGGCGTCTGGATATGTAGATCTCCTACCATTGTAACCGACTCTGTAACCCTAGCCCTCCCCGTATCTATATAAACCAAGGGTTTTAGTCCAGAGGACTAACAACCATTACAACAATCAAACCATAGGCTAGCTTCTAGGGTTTAGCCTCCTCGATCTCGTGGTAGATCCACTCTTGTACTACCCATATCATCAATATCAATCAAGCAGGAGTAGGGTTTTACCTCCATCGAGAGGGCCCGAACCTGGGTAAAAACATCGTGTCCCTTGTCTCCTGTTACCATCCGCCTAGACGCACAGTTCGGGACCCCCTACCCGAGATCCGCCGGTTTTGACACCGACACCCCTCATGCTAGCCAAATTCCTAGCACAAAGTAGAGATACTACTTGTGCTTCCAAATATCCTTAAACCCAGTTTTGCCATGAGAGTCCACCATACCTACCTATGGATTGACTAAGATCCTTCAAGTAAGTTGTCATCGGTGCAAGCAATAAAAATTGCTCTCTAAATATGTATGACTTATTAGTGCAGAGAAAATAAGCTTTGTACGAACTTATTGTGAAAGTAATAAAAGCGACAGACTGCATAATAAAGGTCCACATACAAGGGGCAATATAAAGTGACGTTCTTTTGCATTAAGATTTTGTGCATCAAACCTAAACGTGCATGACAACCTCTGCTTCCCTCTGCGAAGGGCCTATCTTTTACTTTATGTTTTTACTTTTTACTTGAGTCAAGGTGATCCTCACCTTTCCCTTCTTCATTTTATCCTTTGGTAAGCTCCTCATGTTTGAAAGATCATGATGCATATATCCAATTGGACCATTATTGTTGACATCACCTAAAGGTGAATACGTTGGGAGGCAACACAATAAGCCCCTATCTTTCTCAGTGTCTGGCTGAAACTCTATAACCACAAGTATTGCGTGAGTGTTAGCAATTATAGGAGACTACGAGATAGTTGAGTATGTGAGCTTGCTGAAAAGCTCTATTATTGACTCTTTCTGATGTTACGATAAATTGCAATTGCTTCAATGACCGAGATTCTAGTTTGTTAGTTCCCAATGAAGTTTTTGAACCATACTTGACATTGTGAACTGCTTATTACTTGAGCATAGGAAATCATATGACAAAATCTATATATGTTGTTGTTATTAGAACGATCATGATGCCCTCATGTCTGTATTTTATTTTTATCGACACCTTTATCTCTAAACATGTGGACATATTTTTCGATTTCGGCTTCCGCTTGAGGACAAGCGAGGTCTAAGCTTGGGGGAGTTGATACGTCCATTTTGCATCATGCTTTTATATCAATATTTATTGCATTATGGGCTGTTATTACACATTATATCTCAGTACTTATGGCTATTCTCTCTTATTTTACAAGGTTTACCATGAAGAGGGGGAATGCCGGCAGCTGGAATTCTGGCTGGAAAAGGAGCAAATGTTGGAAACCTATTCTGCACAACTCCAAAAGACCAGAGACTCCACGAAGCAACTTTTTGGATTAAATAAGAATTTATGAGCAAAAGAAATAGGCCAGGGGCCCCACACCCTGTCCAGGAGACAGGGGGTCACCCCGCTATAGGGCGCGCCCCCTATCTCCTGGGCCCCCTGGTGGGCCTTCGGTGTCCATCTTCTGCTATATCATCACTTTTACCCTGGAAAAAATCGTGGGCAAGCTTACGGGATGAAACTCCGCCGCCACGAGGCGGAACCTTGGCGGAATCAATCTAGGGCTCTCGCAGATGTTCTACTGGGACACTTCCCTCAGGGAGAAATCATCACCAACGTCATCACTAACGATCCTCTCATCGGGAGGGGGTCAATCTCCATCAACATCTTCACCAACACCATCTCCTCTCAAAACCCTAGTTCATCTCTTGTATCCAATCTTGTATCAAAACCACAAATTGGTACCTGTGGGTTGCTAGTAGTGTTGATTACTCCTTGTAGTTGATGCTAATTGGTTTACTTGGTGGAAAATCATATGTTCAGATCCTTTATGCATATTATTACTCCTCTGATTATGAACATGAATATGCTTTGTGAGTATTTACGTTTGTTCCTGAGGACATGGGTGAAGTCTTGCTATTAGTAGTCATGTGAATTTGGTATTCGTTCGATATTTTGATGAGATGTATGTTGTCTTTTCCTCTAGTGCTGTTTTGTGAAAGTCGACTACATGACACTTCACCATTATTTTGGCCTAGAGGAAGTCATGGGGAAGTAATAAGTAGATGATGGGTTGCTAGAGTGACAGAAGCTTAAACCCTAGTTTATGCGTTGCTTCGTTAGGGGCTGATATGGATCCATATGTTTAATGTTGTGGTTAGGTTTACCTTAATACTCCTTTTTGTAGTTGCGGATGCTTGCAATAGGGGTTAATCATAAGTGGGATGCTTGTCCAAGTTAGGGCAGTACACAAGTACCGGTCCACCCACATATCAAATTATCAAAGTACCGAACGTGAATCTTATGAACGTGATGAAAACTAGCTTGACGATAATTCCCAATGTGTCCTCGGGAGCTCCTTTATCATTATTAGAATTTGTCCAGGCTTATCCTTTGCTACATAAAGGATTGGGCCACCCTGCTGCACTTTATTTACTTTATTTACTTGTTGCTCATTACTATTTATCTTATCACAAAACTATCTATCACCTACTATTTCAGTGCTTGCAGAGAAAACCTTACTGAAAACCGCTTATCATTTCCTTCTGCTCCTCGTTGGGTTCGACACTCTTACTTATCAAAAGGACTACGATAGATCCCCGACACTTGTGGGTCATCAGGAAGCAAGCCCGGACGGCCTCCAACGTCGCCGCCGTCATTTTCTTCACCGCCGGCCGCCGTGGATCTCCACCGCCCGCACGTCGCCGCCCGGCCGTCCCCGAGCCCGCTTTGACGCCTGCTGCAACCGCTGTGAGCTGCTCCTCCTCCTTCCCCTCTCCTTTCTCGCCCTCGCACACCGCAGCCGCATCCCCGCTCGCGCCCGAACACCGGCCACCGCTGCGAGCTCCGCTCAGGCGAGCTCCGGCCACCCCTCCTCCTCCTTCCTGCCCCACTAGATGCGCGAGAGCCCGGGCTACGCCCCGGTGCTCTCACACGCCATCCTCGTGGCCTGTGGCACGGACTCCGCCGCGTCCAGAGGTCGCCGGCGGCGAGCCTCGTCGCCTAAGCCCTACCATGTTGGTCCGGCCCGTCAGGTGATTAGCTTAGTGCTAATCACCGCTTAATTAACCCCCTAACACTGACCAGTGGGCCCTAGCGCCACTAATCCTATAATTAGGATAATCTAACCCCCCTGTTTAACCCGTGTCACTGACGTGTGGACCCGACACGTCAGGTTTGACCAGTCAGCGATGTTGACTTATTGACACAAGCATGACGCAGTGCTCACGCAATTATTTATTTTCTGGGTTTCAATTAAATCAGGAAATTCCAGAAAATTAGCAAAACTTCAAAAAATCATAGAAATTCAACCGTAGCTCAGATTGAAATAATTTATATATGAAAAATTATCAGAAAAAGTCAATCTATCCATATGTACTAGTTTCATGCATTACAACCCAACTTATACCTACTGTATCAGTGAAACACTAAATTGGCATTTATAAAATACTTAACTTGGTGTTGCATTTGAATCTTTGGTTCAAATGGACTTCATCCAAATAAAAGCTAGTTGCATTAGCTCAATCAGCATCACATATTCATGCCATGATCATGCATCATATTGTTGCATATGCTTGTGTTCTGATTGCCGACACCATTCCTTCTCGATAGGTCCTGCTCCGGAGAGTGTTCCAGAGTGTCTGTCTGAGGAGTAGTGCCCCCCTGTTGATCTACCAGGCAAGCAAACCCCCTTGTTCATTCTGATACAATCCTACTCTCTCACTCCTGCTCTTAGTTACTGCATTAGGACAACAACGATTCAATTGCTACTTTGTGCTGCAGTAGTTGAACCCATTCCTCTGCATGACCTACCATTGCCACAGCAAATAGTTGAAACCCACTAGCATGTGTAGGAGTTGATTGAGCCATCTTGTGTTCCTACCATGCCATGCTTGCTATTGCTTAGAGTGTGTCAGGTCTGATTCATTGGGAATGAATTGGAGTGCACCTTGCTGCATGTTCTGATGCTGAGGGTGAAGTGTGTGAACACGATTTGGTAAAGGTAGCTGTGAGAGGCCATGTAAGAGTACATGGTGGGTTGTCTCACTGGAACCATCCTTAAGCACTGAGTTCTATGTATGTCATCCAATGACTCGATACTACCACACATTGGGTTCCGGTAACTCGACCCCTCTCGACTTATTAACCAACTTGATCTCTGCCCAGGAGTCGCAACTAGTTTCTGGTGTTTGTAGGTAGTGTTAGTAGTCTACCAAGTGGCACCCGGCCAGGTGGGCTTGGGACAGACTAGGCACAGGTGGCACGGTGTACCAAGCATAGATCCATCCGGCGAGGTGGGCTTGGGAACCCTGCACACATCATTTGGGGTCGTGAGTGAAACGCCAATCGGATCTCCTTGCGGATGGAACCCGAATAGGCGATGAACCTGGGATAGAGTCTTGTGTGGTTAGTTAGGTCGTGGCCGACACCCTCGCTAGGCTTCCGCTTGAAGGTTGCCAAGATACATGACATGTACATGGCGGTAAGTGGCGAGAGCGTGTGTGAAGAAGTACACCCCTGCAGGGTTAACATCATCTATTCGAATGGCTGGGTCCGCGGTTATGGACTTCTTGGATGGTTACGTGGTACATAGACAACTTTATGAGGATACCCTAAAATGCTCAAGACACGTGTGAGTGCTATGGATGGCCTTCTCGTAGGGAGACATGGATGAATCCATAGTAGTGTATTGTGTGGTGATTAGTGGACTCGTGTGCGCCATATCACCTCAAAGAAGTTCTCGTAGTCGTAGAATAGGATATCCATTGAGTCAAAGCTAGCTTGCTGCAACTAAACCCCACATTACCCTCTTGATACAAATGCATGTATGATAGGATCTGATGTAATAAGTCTTGCTGGGTACCTTTGTACTCATGTTGCTTTATTAATGTTTTTGCAGTGGAGACTTCGGTCTTACTAGTGTTCTCGTGGGCTTCGACGAGTAGCTTGTACCTCAGCTACGATCTTGATCAGATGTTGTAGATAGTCAGGCTCTTCAGCCTTTTTCATTTATAGATGTCTGTACTCAGACATGTAATGCTTCTGCTTGTTGCTTGTTTGCTCTGAATGTTGGGTCATGTCACCCCTGCTTGTAATAAATGCTATGATGGCTCTTCTGAGCCTTTATCTATATGAGTTGTTGAGTTATGTTGTGATGCCATGTTGTACAACACATACTTGCATGTTATGCGTGCGTGTAATGTGTATTGCTATGTGTGGGATCTGACTATCTCGTTGTTTATCCTTAGTAGCCTTTCTTGCCGGGAAATGTCTCCTAGTGCTTCTACCGAGCCCTGGTAGCTTGCTACTGCTCCAGAACACTTAGGTTGGCCGGCATGTGTCCTTCTTCGTTCCTGTGTCTGTCCCTTCAGGGAAATGTCACGCGGTGTCTACCAGAGTCCTGTTAGCCTGCTACAGCCCGGATTCGCCGGAGTCCTGTTAGCCCAGTTGCTACAGCCCGAATTCACTCGCTGATGACCGACACGTTCGTTGCTGGGTCATGTATGCCTGTCCCTGTAAGTAAGTGCCACTTTGGGTTCACGACTAGCCATGTCAGCCTGGGTTCTTTGTCATATGGATGCTAGCGACACTATCATATACATGTGCCAAAAGGCGCAAACGGTCCCGGGCATGGTAAGGCGACACCCGTGGGAATACCATGCGTGAGGCCACAAAGTGATATGAGGTGTTACATGCTAGATCGGCGTGGCATAGAATCGGGGTCCTGACAGCTTTGGTAGCAGAGCATGACTGCCTGTAGGATTACCAAGCCAAACTAGTCGAAGTTGAGTCTAGAAATTCTTTAGTTATGTAAGGGAATTGATTGTGGGAAGGAATGTAAGGCTCTTTTTACTCCTTATACCTCTTGGCCTTCTGATCTGAGTCATCCTATCTTTCCGACGGGGTTAAGGAACTAGGCTTCTCTTCCGTCTATCTGGATCACGTGTTACTACTCCGTAGTCCCATAGGATTGGTTGGTCAGAGTAATATCCCAGTTCCGAGTACTTCCGGTGTAACCTGTTTAGTATGACCTCAGAACCTTGAGTGGTGATGTTGAGTTGTTGTACTACTCCATTTTTAGCAGGATGTCTCATTCTGAGCATTCTACTGCCGTTATGCTGCCGGAATTTCCCTAGGAGTTCGAGAGATACTAATTTCCTTGTCCTACAATCTATAGCCTATAGTTGATGCTGATCCCGTCCTTGGTTTCGTTTTTCAGGGTGTCATCAGTTAAGCGAAGTTCTGTTGCTCGTAGCCAGAACCATGGAGATGGTAGGGATGAGGATCCTCCCGACCAGTCTTCATTGGCAGAGTTCATGTTAGAGATGGAGAGGAACAAGCGAGAGTCTAACCGCTTGCTGGCACGTGTCGAGGAGAACACCGCACATCAGTTCAAAGAGTCTGCGATCATTTATGACTTCATTCATTTGCACCCACCTACCTTTCACATTCCATCGAGCCACTCGATGCAGATGACTGGATCCGTAGCATCACTCTTAAGCTGCATTCCACGAACGTAGCTGAAGATGACAAGGTCACTTATGCCACATACCATCTGGAAGGTCCTGCTAGTCTTTGGTGGCAGAACTATGAGGCTATGCTTCCAGCTGGCCAGATTCCTACCTGGAGGGATTTCACCGAGGCTTTTCACGAGCATCACATTCCTTAGGCCCTCATCGATCACAAGAGAGAAGAGTTCTGTAGTTTCACCCAGAGTAAGATGGTTGTTGATGCTTACAGTAGAGAGTTTGAGAACCTCGCCCACTATGCCACAGAAGAGGTGTCCACGGACGCCAAGAAGCAGGCTAGGTTCCGGAAGGGTCTCAACCCCAAGTTGCGTCGTGATCTCCACTTGCACCATTGCAATACATTCCAGGCTCTTGTGAACAAGGCCATTAATGCAGAGACAACTCAACTCACTTACGAGGAGTCTTGTAAGCACAACCATGATTTGGGTTCTTCCTCCGGTTCTAGTTCTCAGAAGTGTCGGATTTGGGTTCCGAACTCCGCTCTTCCACCCAGATATGTACCGAGGCCATCTTATGTGGCACCTCATCCAGTTCAGTAGTATGCTCCACCCAGGCCTGTCGGTGGACCGCCAACCAATGTGGGTCCATGCCCTACCTCAAAGATTTGTTACAAGTGCGGAGAGCCAGGCCACATTGCCCGTATTTGCACTCAGACCAGTGTTGCTCCACCCCATCCCGAGAAGTCTGTTGGCCGTGGTAAGCCATCACGCAAGTTGATCAGTGCCAAGTCAGCTCCCACTGAACTTGGACTTGTGCATCACGTCTCAGCTAACGACGCTCATGACGATCCAGATGTCGTTCTTGGTACACTCCTTGTCAACTGTCATCCAGCATCGGTTCTATTCGATACTGGAGTGTCTCATTCCTTCATTTCTGAAAGCTATGCCCGCTTGCATGACATGTCATTTTGTGATATGCCCTCCCCGCTACTTATTCAAACTCCTGGATCCAAAAGGCAAACTTCTAGGATAAGTTATGGCAATGAAATCCATGTTGACAGACTTGTATTCCATGTTTCCTTGATATCTCTCAATTCTTCGGATATTAACATCATCTTGGGTATGGATTGGATGACAGCTCATCATGCCAAGATTGATTGTTACACCAGGTCCGTTCAGCTTACACACCCATCTGGCAAGATAGTCACTGTCTCCACCAGAGTTGCAAAGCGCCAACTCTATTCTCTTCATGCCAGCCCTCTTCCAGACCTTGAAGATATCCCGGTAGTCCATGACTTTCCGAATGTCTTTCCAGAAGAACTGCCAGGCATTCCACCTGACAGGGATGTAGAGTTTGTCATAGATCTTATCCCAGGAACCACCCCAATTTCTAGGAGACCTTACAAGATGGCACCTTTAGAGCTAGCTGAGCTTAAGAAACAACTTGACGAGTCCTTGCAAAAGGGTTTCATTCGTCCTAGTTCTTCTCCTTGGGCTTGCCCCGTCCTCTTCGTTAAGAGGAAAGACGGTACGGACAGGATGGTTGTAGATTATCATCCCGTTAAGTTGGTCACGATAAAGAACAAGTATCCGCTCCCCAGGATCAAGGACCTGTATGATCAGCTCGCTGGATCCTCAGTCTTTTCCAACATGGATTTGAGGTTAGGCTACCACCAAATCAAGATCAGAAACGGGGACATTCCTAAAACAGCTTTTTTTCACTCGTTATGGCCAGTACGAGTACACCGTCATGTCCTTCGGTCTAACCAATGCTCCAGCTACATTCTTCCGCTTGATGAACTTGATCTTCATGGAGTACTTAGATAAGTTCGTTGTGGTTTACCTCGATGATATCCTTATTTACTCGAAGAACGAGGAAGAGCATGCCGAGCATCTTAGACTTGTGTTAGAGAAACTCAGAGAGCATCGCCTTTATGCCAAGTTCTCCAAGTGTGAATTTTGGTTGCCAGAAGTGACCTACCTAGGCCACGTAATCTCTGGTAAGGGCATTGCTGTCAATCCCGAGAGAGTTCAGACCGTTCTTGATTGGACTCCACCTGAAACTGTTAAACAAGTTAGGAGTTTCCTTGGTCTAGCCAGTTATTGTCGCCGCTTTGTTGAAAATTTCTCCAAAGTAGCCAAACCCCTCACGAAACTTCTCAAGAAAGATAAAAAGTTTGAGTGGTCCTCACAGTGTGAGTCTAGTTTTTAGGAACTGAAAAGACGCCTGACTTCTGCTCCCATACTTGTGCTACCTGTCGGTGTACTAAGGTAGGGGTACCTCAGTACCCCAACTTAGGCCTGGCAGCCATAGCTCCAGCTGGTGGATCCACCAAATGCTTGCCGAGACCATTCCTGCTCCATAACAAGCCATCCAAGAACAAAGTGTACAAGACAGAAGGTTAGGACCCCGGCAAGAGGAGCTTGCCGGGAAGGCCGTTCCAGGCTCAAGACTACATCTCTCACGCAAGTCCCTGGCGAGAGGAGCTCGCCGGGGAGACCAGAAGGCCATATCACAGAAGACACGCCTCGGCGCCGTACGCGTCCCGGCGAGGGCCCGGGGAGCGGCAAGCCACAGAGCCCGACAAGCTCCCGGGCCCGGCAAGACCAAGACCCCGGCAAGCTACTTGCCGGGGAAGCTGCGCTGCGTGCCCGCCCTCCAGCTCATCTGCCCACGCGTCGCCTTTAGCCTTCTCCGAGACGCGTGGCGGATGGCTGCGCTACATGGGGGTGCGGTGGCACCCACGGTGGTGGCTCCATCGCCGTGGCAAACGGAGACACAAGGGCGGAGCTTTTGGGGCGGCGGGCGACGGCATTTAATGCTCTTGTCCCCTCTCGTCAAAAGTAGGTAGAATCCACTGTTCAAGCCTTTGTAGCTGCCTTTGTTCCCTTGACTGCGCCAACTACCACCTTTTTACGTTTTACCCCTCTACCCTCGTTGACACTGTCGGTGACCCTTGCCCTATAAAAGGAGGCCCATGCACAACGTAGGGGGTTCGATCATTGGCAACACTCGCGAGACTCGACTCTTTCACGACTCGCGCGCTCCGGGTAGCTGCTCTCCGGGCTCCCGGCGCAATACAACCAAAGCAGCGATAGGGTTTCTGCGACCATCGCGTCTGAAGCCGGGTAAAAATCACCGCTGCCGCCGCCTCGATCTGCTCTCTGTGCATCCTCCGCCCCCGTACCGAACACACGAAGGGGCCGTCCCCGGCGGCCCCATAGGTGCCGTCGTACCCATCCCGCGACGACATCTTTGGCGCGCCAGGTAGGGGGCGTCGAGGTTGTGCGGACCTGATCCAGCGTTCGTGCGGCCGCGCTCTTCATCAACCTCTTCGGTTTCGTCAGCGGCTTCATCGACAACTACGCCATGGCCCCGAAGACGAGCGCTTCGAGGGTCGTGGGCCCGTCTGCGTCTCACCCGCCGCTACCGGAGCCGGCGGTGGGCGGAGGGGACGCCAGCGGAAGGGTGGGCACCGGCGAGGGTACTCGCGGTGCCACCAGATCCGGGGACGGGACGGATGGCCGCGCCTCGGCCTCCGTGGACCCGCGTCCCCCTCAGCATACGACAACCCAGCAGCGCCGTGCCACAGAGGATGGTACTCACGTGCTGGGGCAAGAACGTGCCGGGGGCTCGCGGGGCGCTCCGGACCGCTGTCCATGCATGAGCAAAGCGAAAGTGCCGAGGGAGGACTCTGCTCCTCCTATTGCTACTAGGAGTCCGAGCATGATCTGTACCTCGCGCCGCTCTTTCCCGCTCCCCCTACACTCCGGCAAGCGTATCTCCCTGGAGCGCTATGCTGTCGTCGACGACGCGCCATCGAGCTCTAAGTCCGGCAAGGACGGCTCTGGAGCTTAATCCGACAAGCGCAGCTCCTCGGAACGCTCTAAGCCCGGCGGGGATAGCTCAAGTGCTCGTTCCGGCAACCGCACCTCCCCGGAGTGCTGCGCTGCCGCCGAGAACGCGCCATTGAGCACCACCAGCAAGTACAAAGAAGCAAAGAAAAAGAAAAGCTAAGTTGCTCGAGCTTTCGTGCAGAGCACTCTTTAATTCCGTACTTTTTTATGTTATATCCCTCGCTCATTCGCCCCTTGCGCGGAACCCAGTGCGCGAAGGAGCCTGCCTGTGAACGGTCGCACCCTTACTTTGCTTCGAACACGCTCAGCGAGTTAAGAGTGAGCCGCGACCAGCTTCGCGCCCTCGTTTCGTCTCGAGTCTGCTCAGCAAGTTAAGCGCGTCGCGACTAGACGCGGCAAGGTTGCTTGCCGGAAGCGACGCCAGCCAAGCGGGCTGCTGATGTCCCGTACTCAGCAAGCGCGTTAAGCGCCGGCAAGTTCCCTAGAAGCGTAGGGTGAAAGCACACAAAGGATGTAGGGCAGAGGGTATAACGTGGCGAGCCTTGCCGTGAGATGTCCTTCATATGGGAGACTCGGCGAGAGGAGCCGAGTCGTGGTCGATTCGCGTGCTTGTTTTGTTTACGAGTCCGCTCAACAAACACAAGTGTGCTGCTGCACCCTTATCTTGCTTTCGAGCCTGCTCAGCAAGTTAAGCGTCGCAACTGGCCCGGCAAGGTTGTTTGCCGGAAGCAACACCGCCAGCGGGCTGTCCCGCGGCAAGCGTGTTCGCTCCGGCAAGCTCCCCAAGAGCGTAGAGTACGAACATACGAGGGGCAAGGCACGGCATCGCGTTGCACAGTCAAGATTTATATGCACATACATATGCACGAAGCAGTTGCATATCTACCTCAGCTGTTTTCACGACTGAAATTGCAGCAACTAGGAGGAACCGAAAAACCACACCAACGCCTGGGGCCCGGCAAGCCAGGGTCGCCGGGGGCTGCGGGTGTCAAGGTTCTTCCTCGGCAGGCCAGCCTCGCTGGGGGCTGCGGACGCCAAGATTCGTCCCCGGCAAGCCAGAGTTGCTAGGGGCTGCAGTATCAGATAAGTTTTTCATCCCTCGTCATGCATCCTCTTATGGACCGGGAGATGCGGGACTGCGTCTTTGAACGAGCGTGTCTTGTGAAACCCGTACGTGGAGGAGCCGCGGTCGATTCCAGCGTGCTTGGTTTGTTTCGAGTCCGCTCAACAAACACAAGTGTGCGCTGCACCCTTATCTTGCTTTCGAGCACGCTCGACAAGTTAAGCGTCATAAATCGGCCCGACAAGGTTGCTTGCGGAGCGACACCACCAGCGGGCTGTCCCGCGGTTGGCAAGCGTGTTCGCCCGGCAAGCTCCCGATAGCGTAAGAACACACAAGGCACGCAGTCAAGTAAGAGACTCGGTCCGGCAAGCTTTCCCTTCTTTTCATTAAAACATCCAATTCAGTACAAGTCCATAGAGGATGAAAAACATGATAGAGAGGATTACAAGTTCTTAAATACAGCTAATGCCCGAGGGCTTCTGATTAAAAAGATAAGGTGCCGTGATCCCTCTCCTGTTTCTCTGTTCGGGGAGTTCGGAGGTAGGTCAAGGAGCTCCCGGCAAGATAAGCCTGCCGGGGAGAGGAGACCCCGGCAAGAAGAGCTTGTCGGGGAAGGGCGAAAGGAGCGCCTAGGAGGGCGCGACGACGACGCCGCCGTGCCCCAGGAGCCGCAAGGTGACGGGCATGGGGAAGCGTCGACGGGGCCAGCGACAAGTCCCTGAAGCCCCCGGAGAGCCACGGGCGCCAGAAGACCCCAAGAGAACACCCGGGGACCGCCAGGGAGCTTAGGCGGAGTCGGGCGTGGGAGGCGAGCTTGAAGGCGGGGTAGTGGGGCGTCGGCCACGCTATCGAAGGCTACTCGCCCTCGTGCTGCGGCGTGGCGGCCTTGCCGCCACTCCCCTCTTCCTCTTCCACAGCCTCCCACGCCCGACCGCCAAGAAGACGGCCCGGGGTTTGAAGGCCGGCAACCCGAAGATGGGGTTGCGGTGGCGCGGCGAGCAGCGTGTCCGGCGCCTAGTCGGGCCCGCCATCCCCTCGTCGTCGCTGTCGCTCCCCTCCTCGTCACTCTCGCTCGAGGAGGAGCCTTCGCTATCAGGAGCTGTCCACACAGCAGCGCACCGGGTTCCATAGTCGCCAAGACCTTGGCGGCAAGGAGGTCACCATCCAATAACTTGAAATGGAGGTGAACCCCGTCAAGCTATGGATCCGGCGAACGTCTTCCACCCTCGGTCGAAGAACATCACGCCGGGGGCTGGGGACACGACACTCACCCGAGTGCCGCTGATCCCGCAGCCCCTCATGCGCAACTCCATCACGTCGGGTGGATCCGGCCCCATTGCATCCGCGAACGGGGCCGGCAGCCGGAGGCGGCGGCGAGGCGCCCGGCGAAGCTTGATGAAGAACTCCCAGGGGTCATCTCCAGTGTGGACCGCGCCGTGGTCAGGAGACGCCGGAGGAGACGGGGGAGGCGCGTCACCGCGACCACCTCTCCCCCGACCGCCTCGGCCACGCCCTCGGCCTCGTCCGCGGCCACGCCCCCTCCCTCTCCCTCTCGTGGCCGGCTCTACCGCCATGGGAGCGGGATGGGGAGTGGTGCGCTGCCTAGAAGCAACCCGCGCCGCCACCGTCGAAGGGCCGGGATTCCCTCCTTCCATGGCGGCAAGAAGAATAGAAGATGAAGACGAAGGGAGAAGTGGATGAGTGTGGCCGTTGTGCACCCCTTCCGCCCTATTTAAAGGGGCGAGGTGGGGACTCAACCGCCCCGCTCGACCAATCAGGAAGCGAGACGGCCAGAGGAGCGGGGCCGACTCGCCTTCTCCGCCCGTGACGGCTCGGTCTCCCACCTTCGCCGCCCACGACCCCCGTGCATGAGGGCCGCGTGGCGAAAAAGTGGAGCCGGAGCGACGGGTGAAGCGACCCCGCTCTGCGCCACGATCACGGGGTGGATGCCTTAAAGGCTGCATGCGCCACCCACGTCTCCCACGACGCCGCAATCGACGCGTGCCGTTACGGGAGGAGAGACGGTAGATGCGAAGTGGATTCGACGCGCCATGGGCTTCGCGCGCCCGTGCACTGCTTCGGGCCTGGCCCAACAGCGCTCGGCACCGTGTCGGCCCAGCCCGGGGCTCTGCCGGTGTACTAAGGTAGGGGTACCTCGAGACCCCAACTTACCTGAGCGGCAGCCGCAGCTCCCCGCGGCTGGATCCACCAAATGCTTGCCGGAGACCATTCCTGCTCCATAACAAGCCATCCAAGAACAAAGTGTACAAGACAGAAGGTTAGGACCCCGGCAAGAGGAGCTTGCCGGGAAGGCCGTTCCAGGCTCAAGACTACATCTCTCACGCAAGTCCCTGGCGAGAGGAGCTCGCCGGGGAGACCAGAAGGCCATATCATAGAAGACACGCCTCGGCGCCGTACGCGTCCCGGCGAGGGCCCGGGGAGCGGCAAGCCACAGAGCCCGACAAGCTCCCGGGCCCGGCAAGACCAAGACCCCGGCAAGCTACTTGCCGGGGAAGCTGCGCTGCGTGCCCGCCCTCCAGCTCATCTGCCCACGCGTCGCCTTTAGCCTTCTCCAGAGACGCGTGGCGGATGGCTGCGCTGCATGGGGGGTGCGGTGGCACCCCACGGTGGTGGCTCCATCGCCGTGGCAAACGGAGACACAAGGGCGGGAGCTTTTGGGGCGACGGCGACGGGCATTTAATGCTCTTGTCCCCCTCTGTCAAAAGTAGGTAGAATCCACTGTTCAAGCAATCAGCTGCCTTTGTTCCCAAGACCGCCAACTACCACCTTTTTACGTTTTACCCCTCTACCCTCGTTGACACCGTCGGTGACCCTTGCCCTATAAAGGAGGCCCATGCACAACGTGGGGGGGTTCCGATCATTGGCAACACTCGCGAGACTCGACTCTTTCACGACTCTTGGCGCTGGGGTAGCTGCTCTCCAGGCTCGGCGCAATACAACCTAAAGCAGCAGAGGGTTTCTGCGACCATCGCGGCCCGAAGCTAGGTAAAAATCACCGCGCGCCGCGCGCGTCGCCTCGATCTGCTCTCTGTGCATCCTCCGCCCCCGTACCGAACACACGAAGGGGCCGTCCCCGGCGGCCCCATAGGTGCCGTCGTACCCATCCCGCGACGACACTACCGGATTTCACTAAGGACTTTGTTATCTACTGCGATGCCTCACGATAGGGACTAGGTTGCATTCTTATGCAGGAGCATCATGTGATTGCCTATGCATCTTGACAGTTGCCACATGAGGAGAATTATCCTACACATGATCTAGAGCTTGCAGCCGTAGTCTATGCACTCAAGACCTGGTGACATTACCTTCTTGGTAAACGTTGCGAGATCTACACCGATCACCAGAGTATCAAGTATATCTTCACCCAACCAGGTTTGAACCATAGGCAAAGACGTTGGTTGGAGTTGATCTCAGATTATGATCTATGGATTACCTACACCCCAGGCAAAGCTAATGTCATGGCTGATGCGCTAAGCCGTAATTCCTATTGCAACAATCTCATGTTGCAGCAGGGTCAACCACTTCTCCATGAGGAATTCTATAAGCTTAATCTTCACATTACTCCTCACAGATTCCTTTCTACCTTGGTGGCGAAACCTACTCTTGTGGATCATATCATAGAAGCCCAGAAGCATGATACAGGGATTACCCGGATCAAGAGAAACATTGCCAAGGGTATTGCTGGTAGTTTCTCTATTAGATGATCGAGGTGTCGTTTTCTTTGGGAACCGCCTGGTGGTCCCCAAGAAGGAACATCTTCGACAATTGATTCTTAAGGAGGCGCATGAATCTCCTCTCACAATTCATCCCGGTAGTACTAAGATGTATCAGGACCTACGCCAGAGGTTCTGGTGGACTAGGATGAAGAGAGAAATCGCCGACTTCGTTGCTAATTGTGACGTTTGTCGTCGCGTTAAGGCAGAGCATCAAAGGCCTCCTGGCACCCTTCAGCCTTTAGCCATTCCTGAGTGGAAATGGGATAAAGTTGATATAGATTTCATCACCGGCTTTCCCAGGACCAAGAGAGGAAATAATGCTATCTTTGTAGTCATTGATCGTCTCTCCAAAGTGGCGCACTTCCTACATGTTCGAGAGAGTATCACTTCTAGTCAGCTCAGTCGAGTGGTCAAGTGGAGAGGGTCAACCAAATTCTTGAAGACATGCTTAGAGCTTGCGTTATCTCATTTAGTATGGATTGGGAGAAATGTCTTCCTTTTGCCGAGTTTGCTTATAATAATAGCTATCAATCCAGTCTTAAGAAAGCTCCTTTTGAGATTCTCTATGGACAAAGATGTCGAACACCCTTGAACTAGTCAGAAACCGGCGAAAGACAATTCTTTGGACCGGACATGATCCAGGAGGCAGAAGAGCAAGTTCGCATCATTCGTGAGAATTTGAAAACAGCCCAGTCTCGTCAAAAGAGCCAGTATGATCGTCATCATAAGGATATGACATATGAAGTAGGAGACAAGGCTTACCTTCGGGTTACTCCTCTAAAGGGTACCTATCATTTCGGTATCAAGGGCAAGTTCGCTCGTCGTTACATTGGTCCTTTTCGCATTCTCGGCAAACAACGGGAGGTTGCCTACCAGTTGGAACTACCCCCACATCTTTCTCGAGTTCATGATGTCTTCCACGTCTCTCAACTCAGGCGTTGCTTCTCGGATCCCATCCGCAGAGTGGACCACGAAACGCTTGATCTCCGAGATAACCTCACATATCGAGAGTACCCGGTTCGCATCCTTGATCAAGCAGAGCGTGTTACCCAACGTCAGAACATCAAGTTCCTCAAGGTTCAGTGGTCTCATCACTCCGAGAGAGAAGCTACTTGGGAGCGAGAAGATCGTCTTCGACTGGAGTACCCCACTCTCTTTCCGTCGACCCCTGAATCTCGGGACGAGATTCTTTCCAGTGGGGGCGAGTTGTCACATCCCTAGTTCTGATATGAACTGGACTAGCTAGTCATGTGTGCATCATGTTTAAATTTCATTTAAATTTGAAATGGGGATTTGTGAAACCTTCAGAATCATTTCTGGAAATGGCCCAGATAAAAATTGCTCCAAAAAGGTCCAAGAAAATGTTCATGTTGCTCTCTGAAAATATTGGACAGAGATAAAAATCAAACCAATATTTTTTGGAGCTCATAAGTATTTATTTTGGGCATTTGGAATTAATGCGGTAATTATTTTCTTTGGATATATATTGTTATATATAAAAAATGTTGTCCAAAAATTATGCCAGCTGTTGAGGAGCTCTGGAATAATACCACCAGCCCCTACAAAAATTGGCATAAGAAAATAAAATGATTTAGTATTTTTATTAAATCAAAACAAATGTCAGAAAAATAGAAAAGAAAAAAGAAAGCGAAAAACCTTAGCTGGGCTTCTTACCTGGCGCCTCTGGCTGGCCCGTTCCTGTTCTGGCCCAGCCCACCAGGGCATAGCCATCTTCCTCCTCTTGCCAGTAGGCAGAGGGGAAGCGGTTGTTAGGGAACGTAGTAATTTCAAAAAAAATTCCTACGCACACACAAGATCATGGTGATGCATAGCAACGAGAGGGGAGAGTATTGTCCACGTACACTCGTAGACCGTAAGCGGAAGCGTTATGACAACGCGGTTGATGTAGTCGTACGTCTTCACGATCCGACCGATCCAAGCACTGAACGTACGGCACCTCCGAGTTCAGCACACGTTCAGCTCGATGAGGATCCCCGGACTCCGATCCAGCAAAGTGTCGGGGATGAGTTCCGTTAGCACGACGGCGTGGTGACGATGATGATTTTCTACCGACGTAGGGCTTCGCCTAAGCACCGCAACGATATGACCGAGGTGGAATATGGTGGAGGGGGGCACCGCACACGGCTAAGGAACGATCACGTAGATCAACTTGTGTGTTCTAGGGTGCCCCCTGCCCCCGTATATAAAGGAGCAAGGGGGCGTGCGGCCGGCCCTAGGAGGAGGCGCGCCGGAGGAGTCCTACTCCCACCGAGTAGGACTCCCCTTTCCTAGTTGGATTAGGACTTGGGGGAAGGAAGAGGGGGAAAGGAAGGGGCCGCCCCCTCCTTGTCAATTCGACTTGGGGGAGGCGCGGCAGCCCCTAGGCCTCCTCTCCTCTTCCTCAACTAGGCCCAATAAGGCCCACTAGGTTACTGGGGGGTTCCGATAACCTCCCGGTACTCCGGTAAAATGCCGATTTCACCCGGAACACTTCCGATGTCCAAACATAGGCTTCCAATATATAAATCTTTATGTCTCGACCATTTTGCAACCCCTCGTCATGTCCGTGATCACATCCGGGACTCCGAACCACCTTCGATACATCAAAACTTATAAACTCATAATAATATTGTCATCGTAACGTTAAGCGTGCGGACCCTACGGGTTCGAGAACTATGTAGACATGACCTAGAACTATTCTTGGTCAATAACCAATAGCGGAACCTGGATGCTCATATTGGCTCCTACATATTCTAAGAAGATCTTTAGCGGTCAAACTGCATAACAACATACGTTGTTCCCTTTGTCATCGGTATGTTTCTTGCCCGAGATTTGATCGTCGGTATCCAATACCTAGTTCAATCTTGTTACCGGCAAGTCTCTTTACTCGTTACGTAATGCATCATTCCGTGACTAACTCATTAGCTACATTGCTTGCAAGGCTTATAGTGATGTGCATTACCGAGAGGGCCAGAGATATCTCTCCAACAATCAGAGTGACAAAACCTAATCTCGAAATACGCCAACCCAACATGTACCTTCGGAGACACCTGTAGAGCTCCTTTATAATCACCCAGTTACATTGTGACGTTTGGTAGCACACAAAGTGTTCCTCCGGTAAACGGGTGTTGCATAATCTCATAGTTACAGGAACATGTATAAGTCATGAAGAAAGCAATAGCAATATACTAAACGATCAAGTGCTAAGCTAACGGAATGGGTCATGTCAATCACATCATTCTCCTAATGATGTGATCCCGTTAATCAAATGACAACACATGTCTATGGTTAGGAAACATAACCATCTTTGATTAATGAGCTAGTCAAGTAGAGGCATACTAGTGACGTTATGTTTATCTATGTATTCACACATGTATCATGTTTCCGGTTAATACAATTCTAGCATGAATAATAAACATTTATCATGATATGAGGAAATAAATAATAACTTTATTATTGCCTCTAGGGCATATTTCCTTCAGTCTCCCACTTGCACTAGAGTCAATAATCTAGATTACACAGTAATGATTCTAACACCCATGGAGTCTTGGTGCTGATCATGTTTTGCTCATGGAAGAGGCTTAGTCGGTGGAGTGCGCAACATTCAGATCCGTATGTATCTTGCAAATCTCTATGTCTCCCACCTGGACTTGGTCCCGGATGGAATTGAAGTGTCTCTTGATGTGCTTGGTCCTCTTGTGAAATCTGGATTCCTTTGCCAAGACAATTGCACCAGCATTGTCACAGAAGATCTTCATTGGTCCTGATGCACTAGGTATGACACCTAGATCGGAAATGAACTCCTTCATCCAGACTCCTTCATTTGCTGCTTCCGAAGCAGCTATGTACTCCGCTTCACATGTAGATCCCGCCACGATGCTTTGTTTAGAACTGCACCAACTTACAGCTCCACCGTTTAATAAAAACATGTATCCGGTTTGCGATTTAGAATCGTCCGGATCAGTGTCAAAGCTTGCATCGACATAACCATTTACGACTAGCTCTTTGTCACCTCCATATACGAGAAACATATCCTTAGTCCTTTTCAGGTATTTCAGGATGTTCTTGACCGCTGTCCAGTGATCCACTCCTGGATTACTTTGGTACCTCCCTGCTAAGCTTATTGCTAAGCATACATCAGGTCTGGTACACAGCATTGCATACATGATAGAGCCTATGGCTGAAGCATAGGGAACATCTTTCATTTTCTCTCTATCTTCTGCTGTGGTCGGGCATTGAGTCTGACTCAACTTCACACCTTGTAATACTGAGCAAGAACCCTTTCTTTGCACGATCCATTTTGAACTTTTTCAAAACTTTATCAAGGTATGTGCTTTGTGAAAGTCCTATTAAGCGTCTTGATCTATCTCTATAAATCTTGATGCCCAATATGTAAGCAGCTTCACCGAGGTCTTTCATAGAAAAACTTTTATTCAAGTATCCTTGATGCTATCCAGAAATTCTATATCATTTCCAATTAATAATATGTCATCTACATATAATATCAGAAATGCTACAGAGCTCCCACTTACTTTCTTGTAAGTACAGGCTTCTCCAATAATCTGTATAAAACCATATGCTTTGATCACACTATCAAAGCATTTATTCCAACTCCGAGATGCTTGCACCAGTCCATAAATGGATCGCTGGAGCTTGCACACTTTGTTAGCACCTTTTGGATCAACAAAACCTTCTGGTTGCATCATATACAACTCTTCTTCTAGAAATCCATTCAAGAATGCAGTTTTGGCATCCATTTGCCAAATTTCATAATCATAGAATGCAGCAATTGCTAACATGATTCGAACAGACTTAAGCATCGCTACGGGTGAGAAAGTCTCATCGTAGTCAACCCCTTGAACTTGTCGAAAACCTTTTGCAACAAGTCGAGCTTTATAGACAGTTACATTACCATCAGCGTCAGTCTTCTTCTTAAAAATCCATTTATTCTCAATGGCTTGCCGATCATCGGGCAAGTCAACCAAAGTCCATACTTTGTTCTCATACATGGATCCCATCTCAGATTTCATGGCCTCTAGCTATTTTGCGGAATCTGGGCTCATCATCGCTTCCTCATAGTTCGTAGGTTCGTCATGGTCAAGTAACATGACCTCCAGAATAGGATTACCGTACCACTCTGGTGCGGATCTTACTCTGGTAGACCTACGAGGTTTAGTAGAAACTTGATCTGAAGTTTCATGATCAATATCATTAGCTTCTTCACTAATTGATGTAGTTGTCACATGAACCGGTTCTTGTGATGAACTACTTTCCAATAAGGGAGCAGGTACAGTTACCTCATCAAGTTCTACTTTCCTCCCACTCACTTCTTTTGAGAGAAACTCCTTTTCTAGAAAGGATCCGAATTTAGCAACAAAAATCTTGCCCTCAGATCTGTGATAGAAGGTGTACCCAACAGTCTCTTTTAGGTATCCTATGAAGACACATTTCTCCGATTTGGGTTCGAGCTTATCTAGTTGAAGTTTCTTCACATAAGCATCACAGCCCCAAACTTTAAGAAACGACAACTTTGGTTTCTTGCCAAACCACGGTTCATGAGGTGTCGTCTCAACGGATTTTGATGGTGCCCTATTTAACGTGAATGTGGTCGTCTCTAAAGCATAACCCCAACATGATACCGGTAATAGTAAGAGACATCATAGATCGCACCATATCTAGTAAAGTATGATTACAACATTCGGACACACCATTTCGTTGTGGTGTTCCGGGTGGAGTGAGTTGCGAAACTATTTGGAATTGTTTCAAATGTAAACCAAACTCGTAACTCAAATATTCTCCTCCACGATCAGATCGCAGAAATTTTATTTTCTTGTTACGATGATTTTCCACTTCACTCTGAAATTCTTTGAAATTTTCAAATGTTTCAGACTTGTGTTTCATTAAGTAGATATACCCATATCTGCTCAAATCATCTGTGAAGGTGAGAAAATAACGATACCCGCCGCGAGCCTTAAAATTCATTGGACCACAAACATCAGTATGTATGATTTCCAACAAATCAGTTGCTCGCTCCATAGTTCCGGAGAACGGTGTTTTAGTCATCTTGCCCATGTGGCACGGTTCGCAAGTACCAAGTGATTCATAATCAAGTGATTCCAAAAGTCCATCAGTATGGACTTTCTTCATGCGCTTTATACCGATATGACCTAAACGGCAGTGCCACAAATAAGTTGCACTATCATTATCAACTCTGCATCTTTTGGCTTCAACACTATGAATATGTGTATCACTACTATCGAGATTCAATAAAAATAGACCACTCTTCAAGGGTGCATGACCATAAAAGATATTACTCATATAAATAGAACAACCATTATTCTCTGACTTCAATGAATAATCGTCTCGCATCAAACAAGATCCACATATAATGTTCATGCTCAACGCTGACACCTAATAACAATTAGTTAGGTCTAAAACTAATCCATATGGTAGATGTAGAGGTAGCATGCCGACCGCGATCACATCGACTTTGGAACCATTTCCCACGCGCATCGTCACCTCATCCTTAGCCAATCTTAAGCAATCCATAGTCCCTGTTTGACTTGCAAATATTAGCAATGTAACCAGATCAAATACCAGTACTACTGCAAGCATTAGTAAGGTACACATCAATAACATGTATATCACATATACCTTTGTTCACTTTGCTATCCTTCTTATCCGCCAAATACTTGGGGCAGTTCCGCTTCGATGTCGATCTACTTGCGGTAGAAGCACTCGATGATCGAGCTTAGGACCAGACTTGGGTTTCTTCTCTTGAGAAGCAACTTGTTTGCCATTCTTCTTGAAGTTCCCTTCTTCTTCCCTTTGCCCTTTTTCTTGAAACTGGTGGTCTTGTTGACCATCAACACTTGATGCTCCTTCTTGATTTCTACCTCCGCTGCTTTTAGCATTGCGAAGAGCTCGAAATAGTCTTGTCCATCCCTTGCATATTATAGTTCATCACGAAGCTCTTGTAGCTTGGTGGCGTGATTGAAGAAATTCATCAATGACACTATCATTAGGAAGATTAACTCCCGCTTGAATCAAGTGATTATTATACCCGACATTTTGAGTATGTGTTCACCGACAGAACTATTCTCCTCCATCTTGCAGCTATAGAACTTATTGGAGACTTCATATCTCTCAATCCGGGCATTTGCTTGAAATATTAACTTCAACTCTGGAACATCTCATATGCTCCATGACGTTCAAAACGCGTCGTTGAAGATCCGGTTCTAAGCCGTAAAGCATGGCACATGAACTATCGAGTAGTCATCAGCTTTGCTCGCGGACGTTCTTAACATCGTCAGTTGCATCAGCAGCAGGCCTGGCACCCAGCGGTGCTTCCAGGACGTAATTCTTCTGTGCAGCAATGAGGATAATCCTCAGGTTACGGACCCAGTCCGTGTAATAGCTACCATCATCTTTCAACTTTGCTTTCTCAAGGAACGCATTAAAATTCAACGGAACAACAGCACGAGCCATCTATCTACAACAAACATAGAAAAAAGAAATACTATCAGGTACTAAGTTCATGATAAATTTAAGTTCAATTAATCATATTACTAAAGAACTCCCAATTAGATAGATATCCCTCTAATCCTTTAAGTGATTACGTGATCCATATCAACTACACCATATCCGATCGTCACGTGAGATGGAGTAGTTTCAACGGTGAACATCAATAAGTTGATCATATCTACTATATGATTCGCGCTCGACCTTTCGGTCTCCGTGTTCCGAGGCCATATCTGTTATATGCTAGGCTCGTCAAGTTTAACCTGAGTATTCTGCATGTGCAACTGTTTTGCACCCGTTGTATTTGAACGTAGAGCCTATCACACCCGATCATCATGTGGTGTCTCAGCACGAAGAACTTTCACAATGGTGCATACTCAGGGAGAACACTTCTTGATAATTTTAGTGAGAGATCATCTTAAAATGCTACCGTCAATCAAAGCAAGATAAGATGCATAAAGGATAAACATCACACGCAATCAATATAAGTGATATGATATGGCGATCATCATCTTGTGCTAGTGATCTCCATCTTCGAAGCACCGTCGTGATCACCATCGTCACCAGCGCGACGCCTTGATCTCCATCGTAGCATCGTTGTCGTTACGCCATCTATTGCTTCTACGACTATCGCTACCGCTTAGTGATAAAGTAAAGCAATTACAGAGCGTTGCATTTCATACAATAAGCGACAACCATATGGCTCCTGCCGATTGCCGATAACCGGTTACAAAACATGATCATCTCATGCAATAAAATATAGCATCACGTCTTGACCATATCACATCACAACATGCCCTGCAAAAACAAGTTAGACGTCCTCTACTTTGTTGTTGCAAATTTTACGTGGCTGCTACGGGCTGAGCAAGAACCGTTCTTACCTACGCATCAAAACCACAACGATGGTTCGACAAGTTAGTGCTGTTTTAACCATCGCAAGGACCGGGCATAGCCACACTCGATTTAGCTAAAGTGAGAGAGACAGACACCCGCCAGTCACCTTTAAGCACGAGTGCTTGTAACGGTGAATCCAGTCTCGCGTAAGCGTACGCGTAATGTCGGTCCGGGCCGCTTCATCTCACAATACCGCTGAGCCAAAGTAAGTCTTGCTGGTAAGCAGTATGACTTGTATCACCCACAACTCACTTGTGTTCTACTCGTGCATATGACATCTACGCACAAAACCTGGCTCGGATGCCACTGTTAGGGAACGTTGTAATTTCAAAAAAAAATTCCTACACGCACACAAGATCATGGTGATGCGTAGAAATGAGAGGGGAGAGTATTGTCCAGATACCCTCGTAGACCGTAAGCGGAAGCGTTATGACAACGCGGTTGATGTAGTCGTACGTCTTCACGATCCGACCGATCCATGCATCGAACGTACGGCACCTCCGAGTTCAGCCCACGTTCAGCTCGATGACGATCCCCGGACTCCGTTCCAGCAAAGTGTCGGGGATGAGTTCCGTCAGCACGACGGCATGGTGACGATGATGATGTTCTACCGACGAAGGGCTTCGCCTAAGCACCGCAACGATATGACCAAGGTGGAATATGGTGGAGGAGGGCACCACACACGGCTAAGGAACGATCACGTAGATTAACTTGTGTGTTCTAGGGTGCCCCCCGCCCTCGTATATAAAGGAGCAAGGGGGGGTGCGGCCGGCCCTAGGAGGAGGCGCGCCGGAGGAGTCCTACTCCCACCGGGAGTAGGACTCCCCCCCTTTCCCTTGTTGGATTAGGACTTGGTGGGGAAGGAGGAGAGGGGGGAAAGGAAAGGGGGGAGCCGCCCCCCTCCTTGTCCAATTCGGACTTAGGGGGGAGGGGCGGGCGGCAGCCCCTAGGCCTCCTCTCCTCTTCCTCCACTAGCCCCAATAAGGCCCATTAGGTTACCGGGGTTCCGTAACCTCCGTATCTCGGTAAAATGCCGATTTCACCCGGAACACTTCCGATGTCCAAACATAGGCTTCCAATATATCAATCTTTATGTCTCGACCATTTCGAGACTCCTCGTCATGTCCGTGATCACATCCGGGACTCCGAACAACCTTTGGTACATCAAAACTTATAAACTCATAATAAAACTGTCATCGTAATGTTAAGCATGCGGACCCTACGGGTTCGAGAACTATGTAGACATGACCTAGAACTATTCTCGGTCAATAACCAATAGTGGAACCTGGATGCTCATATTAGCTCCTACATATTCTACGAAGATCTTTATCGGTCAAACCGTATAACAACATAGTTGTTCCCTTTGTCATCGGTATGTTACTTGCCCGAGATTTGATCGTCGGTATCCAATACCTAGTTCAATCTCGTTACCGGCAAGGCTCTTTACTCGTTACGTAATCCATCATTCCGTAACTAACTCATTAGCTACATTGCTTGCAAGGCTTATAGTGATGTGCATTACCGAGAGGGCCCAGAGATACCTCTCTGAAAATCGGAGTGACAAAACCTAATCTCGAAATATGCCAACCCAACATGTACCTTCGGAGACACCTGTAGAGCTCCTTTATAATCACCCAGTTACATTGTGATGTTTGGTAGCACACAAAGTGTTCCTCCGGTAAACGGGAGTTGCATAATCTTATAGTTACAGGAACATGTATAAGTCATGAAGAAAGCAATAGCAATATACTAAACGATCAAGTGCTAAGCTAACGGAATGAGTCATGTCAATCACATCATTCTCCTAATGATGTGATCCCGTTAATCAAATGACAACACATGTCTATGGTTAGGAAACATAACCATCTTTGATTAATGAGCTAGTCAAGTAGAGGCATACTAGTGACGTTATGTTTGTCTATGTATTCACACATGTATCATGTTTCCGGTTAATACAATTCTAGCATTAATAATAAACATTTATCATGATATGAGGAAATAAATAATAACTTTATTATTGCCTCTAGGGCATATTTCCTTCAGCGGTGCCTGACACCGTGTGCGCCGGCACGCAGCTGCCTGCCTGGCCTCTCCAGGCCCTTCTCCTCATGCCAGACGACGCCACACGCCACCCTGTACCCCTCTCACCTCTCCCCCGTGCTCATCCCCGCCTCTGCCGCTCTCTCTCCCGAAACCGAACGTCGCCGTCACCGTCGTCCGCTGTCCACGCGCTCCCCACCGTTCCCTCGACCGCCCGCCGTGCTTGCGAGCTCCGCCATCGTCTACTACGTCTCCTTGGCGAAGGAAGCAAGCCCGGACGGCCTCCATCATCGTCGTCGTCGTTTTCTTCACCGCCGGCCATCGTGGATCTCCATCGCCCGCACGTCGCCGTCCGGCCATCCCCGAGCCCGCTTCGACGCCTGCTTCAACCGCTATGAGCTGCTGCTTCTCCTCCCCCTCTCCGCTCTCGCCCTTGCACAATGCAGCCGCATCCCCGCTCGCGCCCGAACACCGGCCGCCGCCGCGAGCTCCGCTCCGGCGAGCTCTGAGCACCCCTCCTCCTCCTTCCTGCCCCACCAGATGCGCGAGAGCCCGGGCTACGCCCCAGTGCTCTCAGACGCCGTCCCCGTGGTTTGTCGCGCTGACTCCGCCGCGTCCAGAGGTTGCCGGCGGCGAGCCCCGTCGCCTGAGCCCTGCCACATGGGTCCGGCCCATCAGGTGATTAGCTTAGTGCTAATCACCGCTTAATTAACCCCCTGACACTAACTAGTGGGCCCCAGCGCCACTAATCCTATAATTAGGATAATCTAACCCCCCTGTTTAACCCGTGTCACTGACATGTGGACCCCACACGTCAGGTTTGACCAGTCAGCATTGTTGACTTGCTATTGCAAGCATGACGCAGTGTTGATGCAATTATTTATTTTCTGGGTTTAAATTAAATCAGGAAATTCCAGAAAATTAGCAAAACTTCAAAAAATCATAGAAATTCAACCGTAGCTCAGATTGAAATAATTTATATATGAAAAATTGTCAGAAAAATTCAATCTATCCATCTGTACTAGTTTCATGCATGCTAAACCAACTTATACCTACTGTATAAGAGAAACACTAAAATGGCATTTATAAAAGATTTAACTTGGAGTTGCATTTGAATCTTTGGTTCAAATGGACTTCATCCAAATAAAAGCTAGTTGCATTAGCTCAATCAGCATGACATATTCATGCCATGATCATGCATCATATTGTTGCATATGCTTGTGTTCTGATTGCCGACACCGTTCCTTCTCGATAGGTCCTGCACCGGAGAGTGTTCCAGAGTATCTGTCTGAGGAGCAGTGCCCCCCTGTTAATCTACCAGGCAAGCAAACCCCCTTGCTCATTCCGATACAATCCTACTCTCTCGCTCCTGCTCTCAGTTATTGCATTAGGACAACAACGATTCAATTGCTACTTCGTTTTGCGGTAATTGAACCCATTCCTCGGCATGACCTGTCATTGCCACAGTAAATAGTTGAAACCCACTAGCATGTGTAGGAGTTGATTGAGCCATCTTGTGTTCCTACCATGCCATGCTTGCTATTGCTTAGAGTGTGTTAGGTCTGATTCATTGGGAATGAATTGGAGTGCACCTTGCTCTATGTTCTGATGCTGAGGGTGAAGTGTGTGAACACGATTTGGTAAAGGTAGCGGTGAGAGGCCATGCAGGAGTACATGGTGGGTTGTGTCACTGGAACCATCGTTAACTCGACCCCTCTCAACTTATTAACCAACTTGATCTCTGTCCAGGAGTCGCTACTAGTTTCTGGTGTTTGTAGGTAGTGTTCGTAGTCTACCAAGTGGCACCCGGCCAGGTGGGCTTGGGATAGACTAGGCACTGGTGGCACGGTGTACCAAGCGTAGATCCATCCGGTGAGGTGGGCTTGGGAACCCTGCACACATTGTTTGGGGCCGTGAGTGAAACCCTGGCCGGATCTCCTTGCAGATGGAACCCGAATAGGCGATGAACCTGGACTAGAGTCTTCTGTGGTTAGTTAGGTCGTGGACGACACCCTTGCCAGGCTTCCGCTTGAAGGTTGCCAAGATACAGGACGTGTACATGCTGGTAAGTGGCAAGAGCGTGTGTGAAGAAGTACACCCCTGCAGGGTTAACATGATCTATTCGAATAGCCGGGTCCGCAGTTATGGACTTCTTGGATGCTTACGTGGTACATCGACAAGTTTAAGAGGATACCCTAAAATGCTCAAGACAAGTGTGAGTGCTATGGATGGCCTTCTCAATGGGAGACGGGCATCAATCCATAGTAGTGTATTGTGTGGTGATTAGTGGACTCGTGTGCGCCATATCACATCAAAGAAGTTCTCGTAGTCGTAGAACAAGATAGCCACTGAGTCAAAGATGGCTTGCTGCAACTAAACCCCACATTACCCTCTTGATACAAATGCATGTATGATAGGATCTGATGTAAGTCTTGCTGAGTACCTTTGTACTCATGTAGCTTTATTTATGTTTTTGCAGCGGAGACTTTGGTCTTACTAGTGTTCTCGTGGGCTTCGATGAGTAGCTTGTACCTTAGCTACGATCTTGATCAGATGTTATAGATAGTCAGGCTCTTCAGCCTTTTTCATTTATAGATGTCTGTACTCAGAAATGTAATGCTTCCGCTTGTTGCTTGTTTGCTCTGAATGTTGGGTCATGTGACCCCTGCTTGTAATAAATGCTATGATGGCTCGTCTGAGCCTTTATCTGTATGAGTTGTTGAGTTATGTTGTGATGCCATGTTGTACATCACATACTTGCATGTTATGCATACGTGTAATGTGTATTTCTATGTGTGGGATCTGACTATCTAGTTGTTTATCCTTAGTAGCCTCTCTTACCGGGAAATGTCTCCTAGTGCTTCCACTGAGCCCTGGTAGCTTACTACTGTTCTGGAACACTTAGGTTGGCCGGCATGTGTCCTTCTTCGTTCCTGTGTCTGTCCCTTCGAGGAAATGTCATGCGGTGTCTACCGGAGTCCTGTTAGCCTGCTACAGCCCGGATTCGCCGAAGTCCTGTTAGCCCAGCTGCTACAACCCTGATTCACTCGCTGATGACCGACACATTCGTTGTTGGGTCATGTATGTCTGTCCCTGTAAGTTAGTGCCACTTTGGGTTCACGACTAGCCATGTCATCCCGGGTTCTTTGTCATATGGATGCTAGCGACACTATCATATACGTGAGCCAAAAGGCGCAAACGGTCCCGGCATGGTAAGGCGACACCCGTGGGAATACCGTGCGTGAGGCCGCAAAGTGATATGAGGTGTTACATGCTAGATCGATGTGGCATAGAATCGGGGTCCTGACAGTAGCCCCTGGCACCTTCGCGTGCATCCGGATACGGGCACGTATATACATGGTCGGGACATGGCCCTTCGTTAATGCGGTGGAATCCTGTTGGGGATATTACCACTAGGTGTAAACCGGCCAGCTTGGGCCGAGTTAACTCCGTTAGTGGTATAAGCAGAGAAAGGCCCAAGGCCTGTAGTCGGTTTAGAACTTGTAGCCGTAAACCGGCCTGATGTATAACTTGTATTGTAAGTTAGGAATAGAGAGATACCAACGGGATCACAGTATGAACGGTTGGGACTCTGTCGAACCGGCAGGCGTCACTCGTGTATATAGGGGGCGACCGGCGGCGGTTCCGACAGAACAACCACAACTCGAGCCTAGGCGAAGCTTGTTTGCTCCCTAGCCATCGAGACTACATCAATTCCATCACAACTAGGCGTGGCTTTTACCTTCATCGAAGGGGCGAACTAGTATAAAACCCTGTGTCTTTGTGTCGCTTTAAACCCCTTCAAGTAAACCCGTAGCGATGGCTCCATGACTAAGTCCTTACGCTAGGACATCTGCGCGACAAATCCCGACGGTTAAGCGCCCAGTGGGGCTATCGCCACGATGGTTTGGCGATCTTGGAGGGCAAGGTCAAAGGACTTCGAAGGCTACGTCGCGGGCGGATGACCAAGAGTCGTCGCGGCGGATCTACATCGGCAGCGCCAGATGGGGTCGAGGCCGATTCAATCGAGTCTGGATCGGGTCCCCTTGGCGGCATACACGCTTTTCATCGGCAAGATCGGGGAGCCTGGGCCTGAGCCGGACATCTACACCGACCTCGTCGAGACGGCTCAGCGTGCGCTGATGGATTCATGTACCTAGGGTAGGGTCATAGGCCTGACCTAGACGTCCTACCCAAGGGTACTCTTAGAAGAGATCATCTTCCAGTCGACCAGCTAAGAACTCACTCGACTGACTAGAAGGACTCGACCATGGGAGACTCACTCGACCATGGAAATACACTCGACCACCAGAAGGTCAGAAGGCACTCTGCAACGCAACGGCTTGTAATTGAATAGACTTAATGATAGTTAAGGCTCTTTATGAGGCTTTACGATGCGCCCCAAGCAATGTACTTTAACCTCTCCATTATGTGGGCTGGCTGGGGTCCTGCCGCACTCTATATAAGCCACCCCCCTCCACAGGTAGAGGGGTTCGCACTCTTGTAACACCTACACCGATAATTCACTCGACCGCCTCAGGGCTCCGAGATGTAAGGCCTGAACTCGTACATCGCTTGTGTTCACAACCTCTCCATAGCTAGGACCTTGCCTCTCCATACTTACCCCCCACTCTACTGTCAGACTTAGAACCACGACAGTTGGCGCCCACCGTCGGGCAAGTGTTTTAGCGATTTGTGGAGAAGTTGCAGTACTTCCGAGTACCTTCATCATCATGACTGCTGGAGTTTTGGTTGAGGGGCGCGAGATCCATCTCGGTGCTCTCACCTTTGTCGCAGACGACTCCGCATGGCTCCAGGAGGCTCCACTAGATGTCGGCGCTCCCGTCATGGGCGACACTTTACGCATGTGTTAGGCGTTACGCTGCTGGCAACCGTCGACCCGTGTCGGTCGACTCCTTTGTCGATCGCTCACCGGTCTCCCACCAGCGCAAAGCGCTCTGGTCGGTCGAGGCTCCGGCGGTGGGTGAAACACGCGGTGGCTCGCCGGACAGCCATCGCCCAGTCGCGGCAATTGAGCCAGCGAGTCCCTCTGCTGTTCGATCGTCGGCTGCTCCGTGAGACTGCATCGAATGCGATAGCGATGATCCAGCGGCGGAAATCCTCATGGTCGGCGACCCTCGCGATCCTCGGCCGCCCGCAGTGGCGGAAGCGGCAGGTGGAAGCGACCCAGCGCAAACACGAAGAGTACCAGCCGAGACACTCGACTCTCGCAGAGAGAAGAGCGCCCGCAGAACATGGATGCCCTGCATACTCCCATCGCGGGAGAAACCCCCGAGGCTCGCGCCTTGGAGGAGGCACGTTTGGCCAATGTGGCTGAACGCGCTCGCTTGGAGAATCTTCAACAAGCACTTTCGGCGAGCAGCAGCGCAGCGAATTCTGAAGCCATCCGTCGTCTCTTCCCACCGACTCAGGTATACCGCACGCTGATTCAGAATTTAGCAGCTGCAACCCGCATAGCAGAGTCCATCCAGCCTTCTCAGTCAGAGGCTGGGAGAGGCTTGAGACAGATCCGAGATTTACTCCGAGCAGCAGGAGATCAGAACTCAGCCGTGTCGCAGTCGCGGAACAGAATTCACAGCCGATCCGTCGCTGCGAATCTTATCGATCGGCTCACGATCCCCGATCACCTCCAGCGGCGAAGGGCGCGACAACCAGCGAGATCGAGTATGGAGACCGAGATGACAGCGTCGAGTGCCCCTTTCCCCTCAGGAAGGTCGCCGACGCTCCTTGGCGGCAGGATGACGACGTCGATTGATGCTGGCGAAGAGTTCGGTCGACCCGAGGAACCGGGCTTTGGCGCGCGATCCATTATCGTGCAAGGCTTGGTCGGCGGAGCAGGGCCCATCGGCGGACCCTAGAGATGCACCCACCAGCGATCGAGTGCATGTTTACGGTCGGAGTGTTTTAGCGAGGGCTATCAGAGCATGATAATCCCCCAATTTCAGATTGTAGCGAAGTCGGCAAGTTCCTTTGGGGAATCCAAGCTGAAACTTGGCTTGAAGATTACCGAGTGGCTGTTCAGATTGGTGGAGGGAATGATGAGGTGGCCATGAAGCATTTGCCCTCATGTTGGAAGGTTACGCGAGCATGGCTGAATCGATTACCTCCTAGCAGTATATATACTTGGGAAGATTTGTCCCGAGTGTTCGTCGGGACTTTTGAAGGGACTTGCAAGCGACCGGCTGGTTTGACGAAGCTGCAAGTTTGTGTGCGAAAGACCAATGAGACTCTCAGAGTACATTGAGGTGGATCACTCGCACCATCTTGTGGAAAATGTGTCGGACCATCGGTGGTTTAGCCCTTCAAAGATGGCGTCAAAACGAAGAATTGAGTCTGAAGTTTGGTCGAACGGCGACATGACCTGAGTCGAATGATGGAATTGCCACCAAATGCATAACGGCGAGGAAGAAGACCGACTCGGCGGCAAGTACAAGCCAAGTCG